>CM061224.1:15995756-17195756 GCA_030844895.1 Ambrosia x helenae | reverse complement strand
TTGCTCATCTATAAATATATTTATAATATAATTGACTAAAAACCTTTTGATAAAGGCTTTATTCTCGCTAGCAAAAATAGAATTCTTGATGCATTTATCAATATAACGTCACTCTACCATAATACCACGCATCAAACAAATCAAATTGTCAATATTGATTTCCTCCTCCACATTTTCTACTAATGTCACACCCTCAAATTTCCACCTGCGGAGTTCTACCGCGAGGCGTGTGACACACCAGGATTCAAGTCAACGGTCACAATAAACGACGTCTAAATGTAACAACATACGTAAACAAAAACCATGCATAAGTTTAAAACCAACATTCAACAGTGCGGAAGCATTTAAAGTTTACAAAAGTCATGCATAGTTAGAACATAAGTTCAAAAGTTCATAAATCCAAAACGTGCAAATGAGACCCTAGACGCGAGACGACTCCAGTGCGACCTCGTGCGCCTATCCGACAGCTGCTACCTTAGCGACCTGAGAAAACATGCTAAAAGAGTCAACATAAAAATGCTGGTGAGTTCACAGGTTTTAATTAAACGTTTAAAGTGATCCTTCGAAAACCGTTTCCATCACAGTTACTACTATGCTTGTGAGAACGCTAGTTAGGCGCAGAATAAGATACTCATACGGGTGAAACCATTGCTGACTAAGCCGTGTAGTGACCCTTAGTTTCCTATGGGCTACCGTCATCACCGGTAGACCTTGTTTTGTTAGAGACAATATGCACCCGCCCGGTCCTACCGTCGAGTGGGGTTTGTCAGTTCCCAATAGCGCTATCCATATTTCCCCGCCATACGCCCATGTTAGTGGTTTCTAAGGGACTTTTTGATGAACCGTATAGTACGATAAGTAAGCCATAGTATAACGTGATAAAGAGTCATGAGCCATAAGAGTTTAACAAGTCATAAATCATAAAAGAGTTTTAAGCATGTTTCTCCCCCGAAAACATAAACCGTAAAATGTGGGGCCGTGAACTCACCTTAGGTTGCGTATTCCGTTTAAGAGTAAACCGTATGCGTGATATGAGTAAACCGTCTGTAAGATATGATAGCCCCAACTATTGGCGACCTATCATAAGATATGTGTCAAGTTAGACTAATAACCCGTCGGGTTCATTAGTCCCTAAGTCCAGTCCATGACCATTATGTGTCCGAAAAGCGTGTTTGACCGACAACCAGACTACGTAAGACAAGACTCGACATCCCATTGGTGACCCGACATTCCACGTGTTCATCTCATACACAAACACACACACAAGACATGCAACCTAGTACTTAACATGCGTTAAAGTTCAATGATTCTAACACATAGGTCAAATAACGTACAAACAAGTCCAAACACGTGTTACTATGTTACTAGGCATGTCACGGGGTTCCTATCATGTTCCTAGGTGTCAAATCGGGTTTCGGGATGTCAAAATACACTTATAACAGCATTACACGCGATTAGGAATCAAACTAGCATTTAGGATTGTAATAACTAGTAAAAGTAGCATTTAGGATTGTATTTGCTAGTAGTTGAGGTGAATAGGGTTCTAATTGCTTATATATAGGCGATTAGGACTTGTAAATGCATGAACTTCAGGCGATTAGGAGTCCTATTCGCATGAAGCTTCATGCGAGTAGGATCCTACTCGCCTCTGCATGTCTGTAACGCACTTTCGCGCGTCAAACTCTCCAAATCAGATCCGAAACATGTAAAAACACCCAATAATCATCCTAACACATTAACAAACATATTTCAAGCAAAACCCCTAAGTTTTCATCGTTCTAACATTTCCGAATGCGAGCGTTTTCCCAAAATAGCAACTTAACATGTAAACATCACATCAACATGCAAGAACTTGCCCTAAATAGCAATTTTTCAGATTAAATCACATAACCACGTTGTCCGATAGCATCCTACTGTTCTAGCATCATCCTAGAGCAAACCCTAACATCAAACAATCAACAACACACCTCATATCATCCTTAATCATCCAAAATCCTTCAAATGGGTCAAAACATCAAGTATCAACAATACACAACCAAAACCATTCAAACTCCTAGGACATCATCATACTAACTTGTAACAGCCATAAACATCATAATAACACAAAAAAAACCATGATTCAATCCTAAAAATCCTATCTTTAATCACATATAACACATATGACACATGTAAAGGTGTGGGTTTGTTTAAAAACGGTTTTAAATGGATTTTCAAAGACAAAAACATTTATAAGTCAGGTCTAGACTTTTAGGGAGTAAAATATAATCATTTAAAGGTTTGGGTTTGAAGAACACACCTTGTATTCAAGAGGAGATGATGGAATAAGCTTGGAAATGGTTGTTTTGATGTAAAAATAGGTTCCAGAGGGTGTTTGTGGGTTGAGATAGGTTATGGGATGGCTAGGGTAGCATAAATGATGTTTTGGAGGTCAAGGGTGGTATTTATAGGCGTTTTTAATCGTTCTGAGCAGTTCAGGCGAGTACGCAGCAGCTTCAGGCGATTAGGACTGCTATTCGCATGAAGCTTCATGCGAATAGCCTCCTATTCGCCCCTAGCTCCTCCCTACTCGCTTATCAAACTGGCGATTAGGCTATCACACATAGCCTAATCGCCTATAGCCTATGTGTTCGGGTTTTTGGCGCGTTAAACCCTATTTTAACATATGTAATCACGTTTCCACATACCGATAAGTCACATAATGGTTACCAACATATAATGCACGATAACTAACACGTTCCCACCCGATCACCAATTCCCGGGACCCGAGACTTGCGTATGTTAAAACCCTAACGATGTGTGACTCGACTCGACCGACCTTGTTATGTGTAACGTATGCGCGACTCGCTAAGGTAGACTTACTACGTTTTCAAAAGTTAGTTACCGGAAATTGCCGGGTGTCACATCATCCCCCTGTTGAAATAATTTTCGTCCCGAAAATTTCCCGAAGTCGAGGAGAGAAAACAAATAAGAAGAAAAATTTTCCGGGTCGTCACAACTAATTATAGGTATATATACACCTATGACCCCCGGCGTGGTTTAGTAGTAAGTTGTTTGCCTCAACAAAAATAGTGTAGATTTAAATCCCTATTAAGTGTAATATTAGATGATATCTAAGTGTAGATATCTGGTGTTAAAAATAATTGTAGATGTATACATTTAATCAACTAAAAACACTACTATATTGTAATATCAAATTAAGCCAATTCAAGCATTGGGCTTTAGTTCTATACTACTTAACAATAATGAGAGAGCACGAGTGCTCAGAAACTATTATGATATTATGTCCCTTGAGGGTCATTTAGAAGTTTATAATTTTATAAACTGTATAGGGATGTGATAGTTCAAATAATCGTTGTCAGGTTAATTGATAACTGATGTAATAGGCAGGAAAGTTAGTTTGTGTGGATGTATAAATAATCAAGGCTGTGATCAATAATAATCAGCTTGATTGATCGATTTCCTCTTCTTAAAGTTTCTTTCTTTCTATCAAGTGGTATCAGAGTTGATCCATCCTTGGACAACTCTTGATAATAACCGTAATAACTACATCAACCACCATCATCCACCGTCAACCACCGTAACCAACCACCATAATCCACCGTAACCAACAACCACCATCATCATATACTTCCATTTTTAACCATCTTTGAGCCTGAAAACATAATCCTTCGTTTCATAACCATTTTTTGAGCCTGCAATTCCATTCCTTCGTTTCTTTTACCAATTTGAGCTAATACATTTCTTTCTTATTTCTCCATTCCTTCGTTTCTTTTACCAATTTGAGCTAATACATTTCTTTCTTATTTCAAATACTCTGTTTCATTTGTAATCATGGCAACCAGAAACCAAACCCTTGAACAACGAATCCAAGACCATGATTCAACCCTTAATCGACTTGAAAAGGCTACAGGCCAGAATTAAAACTGCTACAACTCAAAACACTGAGGCTATGAATGATATCAGATCCCAATTATCCGAGATCATCAAGAACCTGCAACTTTTAAACCATAGCCCACACAATGGTGATGGACTCGTTAATAACCAATATAGAACAACTACAAGTGGTGGTGGTGATGAAGAAGAGTCATCCTATCGTAATAGTCAATGTTTGACCAAGTTGGATTTTCCCAAATTCAACGGTACAAATGTAGAGGGGTGGTTATGCAGGGTAGAACATTACTTTGCCATTGATGAAACTCCTGATCGCTTAAAGGTTATATTTGCAGTTGTCCATCTTGAAGATGCAGCCCTTCTTTGGCGTCAATCGTTTGTCAAGTCTAGAAATTGGTCAATTGATGGTATGCCTTGGAATGAATATAAGAATTTTATTTCAACAAGGTTTGCAGATGTTCTAATCCAGGATGCAATGGGTGCTTTGGCTGCAATAAGGCACACTGGATCATTAGAAGATGTGTATAAGGAATTTGATTTGGGCCTAACAAAACTAAATATTCCTGATGAATATGCAGTTAGTCTTTTTCTAAGAGTTGTAAATCCAGAGATTGGTTAACTTGTGAGCATATTGAGGCCAAGAAACATCCCAGAGGCATACATGCTTGCACGAATGCAAAATGATTCTAATCAGGCTATTCAGGATGCTTCCACTTCCAAATACAACATAAACACAACCAATTCTTTTCCAAGAACCAACTCATTCACCCCAAAAACCTTGACACATTCATCAAATTTACCTTTGTTACCTGCTCCCAATATCAAATCTAAACATATCAATTCAACTAGATGATTAAGCCTCAAAGAGATTGCTGAGAAAATAGCCAAAGAAGAGTGTTTTGGTTGCAAAGAAAAATTCACTCCCACTCACCAATGTAAGAACAAACAACTCTTTTCAATATAAATAGTTGATGGTAAGGAAGAAGATAATCAAGAAGTTGAATATGCAATGGAAGAAGAGGTAATAACTCAACAACCACGGATTTCTTTACATGCAATAATGGGAATTCCTTCTTATTCTACCATGAGAATAAGGGGTTCCATTGGTTCAAGAATCCTGCAAATCTTAACAGATTCTGGATCAACACATAACTTTTTAGGCATGAAATTGGCCATTAAATTGGGGCTGCCCATTAAAACAATTAAGCCAATGGACATTATCATTGCTGATGGGGATCAGATGAAGTGTTGAATGATGGTAGAGAATTAAGAATGGTCAATGAAAGGGCATTGGTTTACAGCTGATGTGTACTTAATACCATTGTCCAATTATGATATGGTTTTGGGTATTCAATGGCTGCATAATCTGAATGACATTACTTGGAATTTCAAAGAATTGACCATGATGTTTTTGATGAATGGGAAGAACATTGAATTGAAGGGAGAGAAAAATAAAGCAGTGACACTTTGCACCAGTGAGAAGATGCCTGAGTTATTAGCAGCCACTTATCAGTTAGCTCAAGTCCATTTATTCAGTTTACAGTTGGGATATGATGATATGGGTCAACACAATCCTCAGGTGGTGATTCAAGACAGCAGTACAGATGTGGAAGATCTATTAGCCAAATTTCAGGATGTTTTTGCCATTCCTACCACATTACCTCCCAAAAGAAGCTATGATCACAAGATTATGCTAAAAGAAGGTACACAACCTATTACACTTAAACCATATAGATACCCTTCTGCTCAAAAGAATGTTATTGAGGAAAGGACACGGGAATTATTGAATTCTGCGGTTATTAGGGAAAATGTGAGTACTTTTGCAGCTCCTGTAGTATTAGTGAAGAAAAAAGATGGTACTTACAGGATGTGTGTGGATTATAGTGGATTGAATGAGGCAAAAATTAAGAACAACTTTCCTATTCCCTTAATAGATGAATTACTTGATGAGTTGGGGAAGTTCAGTTTTTTCTAAGTTGGATCTTAGATCAAGGTACCATCAGATAAGGATGCACCCTGATGATGTGTTCAAGATTTCTTTTAGAACACATTAGGGCCATTATGAGTTTTTAGTTCTTCCTTTTGGATTAATAATGCACCAGCCACCTTTCAGTCCTTAATGAACACTACCTTTAAACCATTACTCAGGAAATGTGTTTTGGTGTTCTTTGATGACATACTTGTTTATAGTTCCACACTTGAACAACATATTAAGGACTTAGAAATGGTTTTGGAATTGTTAAGAGAAAATACCTTGGTGGCAAAGAGATCCAAATGCTCTTTTGCAGGACCAAAGGTGGAATATTTAGGCCATATTATTAATGCAGAAGGGGTAGCCACTGATCCTTCAAAAATTCAGGCTATAAAATATTGGCTTACCCCTTCAACAGTTAAACAATTGAGGGGATTCTTAGGGTTGGTTGGGTATTATAGAAGGTTTATTCAATCTTTTGGGGGTATTGCGAAACCACTTACTAATCTGTTAAAGAAAGAAGCATTCAGATGGAATGAGGAAGCCCAAGATGCCTTTGAAAAGTTGAAAAAGGCATTATCCACTTCTCCTGTTTTAGCCCTTCCCAATTTTTCTAAATCTTTTTTTATTGAAACTGATGCTTCAAACAAAGGGTTAGGGGCTATTTTAATGCAGGAAGGTCATCCATTGGCATTTATCAGTAAGGGCATTTCTGGGAAACAAGCTCATATGTCTGTTTATGAGAAGGAATTATTGGCTATACTAATGGCTATCAAAACTTGGCACCATTATCTTATAGTCAAGAGTTTAATTATCAGAACAGATAAAAGGAGTCTTAAATATCTCATTGAACAAAAGATTAATACCCTATTGCAGCAGAAATGGTTATCCAAACTGATTGGTTATGACTATGTCATAGAGTATAAGAAAGGATCTGAAAATTCTATTGATGATGCTCTATCAAGAATGGATGGCATTGCTTTATTTCAAATGAATATGAGTTCTGTAGATCCTATTTTATGGCCAAAGATACAAGAAGGATGGCAAAATGATCCCATGATTAAAGATATCATTGAGCAGCTGCAACAGGGCAAGGAAATTGTAACACCCCAACCGATGGCAGAAACATCGAGGTGTCACGTAGTAACGATTGTTCAATAGCACATGGACTAAATTGTAAATATTAATAGCAAACAAACTTTCATTATCCAAAAGGAAATACAAAAGTCTTAATAAAAATCTCAAACATAGATAAATAAATATTCAATCTTTTATTTAAGCACTAGGTCCAGCCTAAGCGTGAAAGCATGTAAGATCACACGTCACCTGAAACATGAACAAAATAATTTTGTCAACACATATAATGTATTGTGAGTACAACCGTTTGATATATATAGTATAAAAACGTTTCGCAATTCATGTGTTATATACCGTTTGCAAATATGTAATAAGTAGTATCAGTCAAAACCAAGCCTATGAATGAATGAGACTAACACATAACTAACAATTTGAATAATGAATTAACAAGACAATGACCAAGATTCTCTCAATAAAGTCCCAAGGGGGTATACCATAGTACTATTATTGAAATGCTAGGCCGCCCAGCGGTTAATGATTTTGACAAGCATAAATACACACTAAATCACATAAGGCAAACACACATGAGAATTGCATTAAGTATAAGAGTAACATTTGATAATAGTGTACATGAGTAGCCCCACGATAGTAAAACATGAAAAAGGGGAAAGATATACTCACAGTTTCGCTAATTGTAATTTCCACGAAAGTTCGTCGTAAGGACTTAGAATTCCAAAGAACTCAACCTATATATGATAAAATACTAATGAGGAGAATAACTTAAAAGTTTAAGGCAACCAAAATCTAAGGCATTAGGGCTTGCTAGACTCGTATAGGGAAGATGAAGTTTTTAATAATAACTTGAACAATAGGAAATTAAAAATGAACCCATAAGAAAATAATGGTAGGAACCCATTAGTAAAGCTTGGAGGTGCTCTAATGGTTAAAACCCGCCATCACATACACAAGGTTTCAAGTTCGATTTATGTTTCAGATGTTTTTTTTTTGTTTCTATTTTTTTTTTTAATTCAAACCCAGGTAAAACCCGAACCCAATCTTGTGAGCAGCCAAACAAAAACATATAGAACCAACAGCAGCCCAAAAACCCTCAAACTTATTTAACTCTTTAATAATAACTAGTGTGTTTTCAAAGCGTGCTTTGCGTGCCTTAAACCATTCTACCACCAAGCCATGTTGTGACTTATTATGAAATCATATATATATATTTATTAATAAATAGGTGTTTGTAAAAAAAACAAAAAAAAAAAACCTATGTTTCAAACCTGAGACCTCAAACCACACAAATGCACCACAAACCACTCTACGACCAAGCCATTTTGTTAATTATTATGGAATTATATGTATTTATAAATAAATAAGTGTTGGGAAAAAACCCATGTTTGAAACGGGTTTTGAACACAAGACCTAAAAGCACATACATAAACCACAAACCACTCCACCACTACCTCATTTTGTTATTTCTTATTGAATCATATGTATTTATATATAAATAAATGTTGTAAAAAACGATTGAAATGGGTTTCAAACCCAAGATCTCAAAGAAGATACATGCACCACAAACCATTCCACCAGTACCACATTTTGTTAATATTTATTAAACCATATGTATATATGTGTGTGTTGTAAAAAAAAAAAAAAAAAAAAAAAAAAAAAAAAAAAAAAAAAAAAAAAAAAAAAAAACCTGAAACAGGTTTCAAACCCAAGACCTCAAAGAAGAAACATGCACCACAAACCACTCCACCACCACCACATTTTGTTACTTCTTATTAAACCATATGTATATATATATATATATATGTTGTATAAAAAAACCATTTAATATTCATTTTGCTCATCTATAAATATATTTATAATATAATTGACTAAAAACCTTTTGATAAAGGCTTTATTCTCGCTAGCAAAAATAGAATTCTTGATGCATTTATCAATATAACGTCGCTCTACCATAATACCACGCATCAAACAAATCAAATTGTCAATATTGATTTCCTCCTCCACATTTTCTACTAATGTCACACCCTCAAATTTCCACCTGCGGAGTTCTACCGCGAGGCGTGTGACACACCAGGATTCAAGTCAACGGTCACAATAAACGACGTCTAAATGTAACAACATACGTAAACAAAAACCATGCATAAGTTTAAAACCAACATTCAACAGTGCGGAAGCATTTAAAGTTTACAAAAGTCATGCATAGTTAGAACATAAGTTCAAAAGTTCATAAATCCAAAACGTGCAAATGAGACCCTAGACGCGAGACGACTCCAGTGCGACCTCGTGCGCCTATCCGACAGCTGCTACCTTAGCGACCTGAGAAAACATGCTAAAAGAGTCAACATAAAAATGCTGGTGAGTTCACAGGTTTTAATTAAACGTTTAAAGTGATCCTTCGAAAACCGTTTCCATCACAGTTACTACTATGCTTGTGAGAACGCTAGTTAGGCGCAGAATAAGATACTCATACGGGTGAAACCATTGCTGACTAAGCCGTGTAGTGACCCTTAGTTTCCTATGGGCTACCGTCATCACCGGTAGACCTTGTTTTGTTAGAGACAATATGCACCCGCCCGGTCCTACCGTCAAGTGGGGTTTGTCAGTTCCCAATAGCGCTATCCATATTTCCCCGCCATACGCCCATGTTAGTGGTTTCTAAGGGACTTTTTGATGAACCGTATAGTACGATAAGTAAGCCATAGTATAACGTGATAAAGAGTCATGAGCCATAAGAGTTTAACAAGTCATAAATCATAAAAGAGTTTTAAGCATGTTTCTCCCCGAAAACATAAACCGTAAAATGTGGGGCCGTGAACTCACCTTAGGTTGCGTATTCCGTTTAAGAGTAAACCGTATGCGTGATATGAGTAAACCGTCTGTAAGATATGATAGCCCCAACTATTGGCGACCTATCATAAGATATGTGTCAAGTTAGACTAATAACCCGTCGGGTTCATTAGTCCCTAAGTCCAGTCCATGACCATTATGTGTCCGAAAAGCGTGTTTGACCGACAACCAGACTACGTAAGACAAGACTCGACATCCCATTGGTGACCCGACATTCCACGTGTTCATCTCATACACAAACACACACACAAGACATGCAACCTAGTACTTAACATGCGTTAAAGTTCAATGATTCTAACACATAGGTCAAATAACGTACAAACAAGTCCAAACACGTGTTACTATGTTACTAGGCATGTCACGGGGTTCCTATCATGTTCCTAGGTGTCAAATCGGGTTTCGGGATGTCAAAATACACTTATAACAGCATTACACGCGATTAGGAATCAAACTAGCATTTAGGATTGTAATAACTAGTAAAAGTAGCATTTAGGATTGTATTTGCTAGTAGTTGAGGTGAATAGGGTTCTAATTGCTTATATATAGGCGATTAGGACTTGTAAATGCATGAACTTCAGGCGATTAGGAGTCCTATTCGCATGAAGCTTCATGCGAGTAGGATCCTACTCGCCTCTGCATGTCTGTAACGCACTTTCGCGCGTCAAACTCTCCAAATCAGATCCGAAACATGTAAAAACACCCAATAATCATCCTAACACATTAACAAACATATTTCAAGCAAAACCCCTAAGTTTTCATCGTTCTAACATTTCCGAATGCGAGCGTTTTCCCAAAATAGCAACTTAACATGTAAACATCACATCAACATGCAAGAACTTGCCCTAAATAGCAATTTTTCAGATTAAATCACATAACCACGTTGTCCGATAGCATCCTACTGTTCTAGCATCATCCTAGAGCAAACCCTAACATCAAACAATCAACAACACACCTCATATCATCCTTAATCATCCAAAATCCTTCAAATGGGTCAAAACATCAAGTATCAACAATACACAACCAAAACCATTCAAACTCCTAGGACATCATCATACTAACTTGTAACAGCCATAAACATCATAATAACACAAAAAAAACCATGATTCAATCCTAAAAATCCTATCTTTAATCACATATAACACATATGACACATGTAAAGGTGTGGGTTTGTTTAAAAACGGTTTTAAATGGATTTTCAAAGACAAAAACATTTATAAGTCAGGTCTAGACTTTTAGGGAGTAAAATATAATCATTTAAAGGTTTGGGTTTGAAGAACACACCTTGTATTCAAGAGGAGATGATGGAATAAGCTTGGAAATGGTTGTTTTGATGTAAAAATAGGTTCCAGAGGGTGTTTGTGGGTTGAGATAGGTTATGGGATGGCTAGGGTAGCATAAATGATGTTTTGGAGGTCAAGGGTGGTATTTATAGGCGTTTTTAATCGTTCTGAGCAGTTCAGGCGAGTACGCAGCAGCTTCAGGCGATTAGGACTGCTATTCGCATGAAGCTTCATGCGAATAGCCTCCTATTGACCCCTAGCTCCTCCCTAGTCGCTTATCAAACTGGCGATTAGGCTATCACACATAGCCTAATCGCCTATAGCCTATGTGTTCGGGTTTTTGGCGCGTTAAACCCTATTTTAACATATGTAATCACGTTTCCACATACCGATAAGTCACATAATGGTTACCAACATATAATGCACGATAACTAACACGTTCCCACCCGATCACCAATTCCCGGGACCCGAGACTTGCGTATGTTAAAACCCTAACGATGTGTGACTCGACTCGACCGACCTTGTTATGTGTAACGTATGCGCGACTCGCTAAGGTAGACTTACTACGTTTTCAAAAGTTAGTTACCGGAAATTGCCGGGTGTCACATCATCCCCCTGTTGAAATAATTTTCGTCCCGAAAATTTCCCGAAGTCGAGGAGAGAAAACAAATAAGAAGAAAAATTTTCCGGGTCGTCACAACTAATTATAGGTATATATACACCTATGACCCCCGGCGTGGTTTAGTAGTAAGTTGTTTGCCTCAACAAAAATAGTGTAGATTTAAATCCCTATTAAGTGTAATATTAGATGATATCTAAGTGTAGATATCTGGTGTTAAAAATAATTGTAGATGTATACATTTAATCAACTAAAAACACTACTATATTGTAATATCAAATTAAGCCAATTCAAGCATTGGGCTTTAGTTCTATACTACTTAACAATAATGAGAGTGCACGAGTGCTCAGAAACTATTATGATATTATGTCCCTTGAGGGTCATTTAGAAGTTTATAATTTTATAAACTGTATAGGGATGTGATAGTTCAAATAATCGTTGTCAGGTTAATTGATAACTGATGTAATAGGCAGGAAAGTTAGTTTGTGTGGATGTATAAATAATCAAGGCTGTGATCAATAATAATCAGCTTGATTGATCGATTTCCTCTTCTTAAAGTTTCTTTCTTTCTATCAAGTGGTATCAGAGTTGATCCATCCTTGGACAACTCTTGATAATAATCGTAATAACTACATCAACCACCATCATCCACCGTCAACCACCGTAACCAACCACCATAATCCACCGTAACCAACAACCACCATCATCATATACTTCCATTTTTAACCATCTTTGAGCCTGAAAACATAATCCTTCGTTTCATAACCATTTTTTGAGCCTGCAATTCCATTCCTTCGTTTCTTTTACCAATTTGAGCTAATACATTTCTTTCTTATTTCTCCATTCCTTCGTTTCTTTTACCAATTTGAGCTAATACATTTCTTTCTTATTTCAAATACTCTGTTTCATTTGTAATCATGGCAACCAGAAACCAAACCCATGAACAACGAATCCAAGACCATGATTCAACCCTTAATCGACTTGAAAAGGCTACAGGCCAGAATTAAAACTGCTACAACTCAAAACACTGAGGCTATGAATGATATCAGATCCCAATTATCCGAGATCATCAAGAACCTGCAACTTTTAAACCATAGCCCACACAATGGTGATGGACTCGTTAATAACCAATATAGAACAACTACAAGTGGTGGTGGTGATGAAGAAGAGTCATCCTATCGTAATAGTCAATGTTTGACCAAGTTGGATTTTCCCAAATTCAACGGTACAAATGTAGAGGGGTGGTTATGCAGGGTAGAACATTACTTTGCCATTGATGAAACTCCTGATCGCTTAAAGGTTATATTTGCAGTTGTCCATCTTGAAGATGCAGCCCTTCTTTGGCGTCAATCGTTTGTCAAGTCTAGAAATTGGTCAATTGATGGTATGCCTTGGAATGAATATAAGAATTTTATTTCAACAAGGTTTGCAGATGTTCTAATCCAGGATGCAATGGGTGCTTTGGCTGCAATAAGGCACACTGGATCATTAGAAGATGTGTATAAGGAATTTGATTTGGGCCTAACAAAACTAAATATTCCTGATGAATATGCAGTTAGTCTTTTTCTAAGAGTTGTAAATCCAGAGATTGGTTAACTTGTGAGCATATTGAGGCCAAGAAACATCCCAGAGGCATACATGCTTGCACGAATGCAAAATGATTCTAATCAGGCTATTCAGGCTGCTTCCACTTCCAAATACAACATAAACACAACCAATTCTTTTCCAAGAACCAACTCATTCACCCCAAAAACCTTGACACATTCATCAAATTTACCTTTGTTACCTGCTCCCAATATCAAATCTAAACATATCAATTCAACTAGATGATTAAGCCTCAAAGAGATTGCTGAGAAAATAGCCAAAGAAGAGTGTTTTGGTTGCAAAGAAAAATTCACTCCCACTCACCAATGTAAGAACAAACAACTCTTTTCAATATAAATAGTTGATTTTAAGGAAGAAGATAATCAAGAAGTTGAATATGCAATGGAAGAAGAGGTAATAACTCAACAACCACGGATTTCTTTACATGCAATAATGGGAATTCCTTCTTATTCTACCATGAGAATAAGGGGTTCCATTGGTTCAAGAATCCTGCAAATCTTAACAGATTCTGGATCAACACATAACTTTTTAGGCATGAAATTGGCCATTAAATTGGGGCTGCCCATTAAAACAATTAAGCCAATGGACATTATCATTGCTGATGGGGATCAGATGAAGTGTTGAATGATGGTAGAGAATTAAGAATGGTCAATGAAAGGGCATTGGTTTACAGCTGATGTGTACTTAATACCATTGTCCAATTATGATATGGTTTTGGGTATTCAATGGCTGCATAATCTGAATGACATTACTTGGAATTTCAAAGAATTGGCCATGAAGTTTTTAATGAATGGGAAGAACATTCAATTGAAGGGAGAGAAAAATAAAGCAGTGACACTTTGCACCAGTGAGAAGATGCCTGAGTTATTAGCAGCCACTTATCAGTTAGCTCAAGTCCATTTATTCAGTTTACAGTTGGGATCTGATGATATGGGTCAACACAATCCTCAGGTGGTGATTCAAGACAGCAGTACAGATGTGGAAGATCTATTAGCCAAATTTCAGGATGTTTTTGCCATTCCTACCACATTACCTCCCTAAAGAAGCTATGATCACAAGATTATGCTAAAAGAAGGTACACAACCTATTACACTTAAACCATATAGATACCCTTCTGCTCAAAAGAATGTTATTGAGGAAAGGACACGGGAATTATTGAATTCTGGGGTTATTAGGGTAAATGTGAGTACTTTTGCAGCTCCTGTAGTATTAGTGAAGAAAAAAGATGGTACTTACAGGATGTGTATGGATTATAGTGGATTGAATGAGGCAAAAATTAAGAACAACTTTCCTATTCCCTTAATAGATGAATTACTTGATGAGTTGGGGGTAGTTCAATTTTTTTCTAAGTTGGATCTTAGATCAAGGTACCATCAAATAAGGATGCACCCTGATGATGTGTTCAAGATTGCTTTTAGAACACATTAGGGCCATTATGAGTTTTTAGTTCTTCCTTTTGGATTAATAATGCACCAGCCACCTTTCAGTCCTTAATGAACACAACCTTTAAACCATTACTCAGGAAATGTGTTTTGGTGTTCTTTGATGACATACTTGTTTATAGTTCCACACTTGAACAACATGTTAAGGACTTAGAAATGGTTTTGGAATTGTTAAGAGAAAATACCTTGGTGGCAAAGAGATCCAAATGCTCTTTTGCAGGACCAAAGGTGGAATATTTAGGCCATATTATTAATGCAGAAGGGGTAGCCACTGATCCTTCAAAAATTCAGGCTATAAAATATTGGCTTACCCCTTCAACAGTTAAACAATTGAGGGGATTCTTAGGGTTGGTTGGGTATTATAGAAGGTTTATTCAATCTTTTGGGGTATTGCGAAACCACGTACTAATCTGTTAAAGAAAGAAGCATTCAGATGGAATGAGGAAGCCCAAGATGCCTTTGAAAAGTTGAAAAAGGCATTATCCACTTCTCCTGTTTTAACCCTTCCCAATTTTTCAAAATCTTTTTTTATTGAAACTGATGCTTCAAACAAAGGGTTGGGGCTATTTTAATGCAGGAGGGTCATCCATTGGCATTTATCAGTAAGGGCATTTCTGGGAAACAAGCTCATATGTCTGTTTATGAATAGGAATTATTGGCTATACTAATGGCTATCAAAACTTGGCACCATTATCTTATAGTCAAGAGTTTAATTATCAGAACAGATAAAAGGAGTCTTAAATATCTCCTTGAACAAAAGATTAATACCCTATTGTAGCAGAAATGGTTATCCAAACTGATTGGTTATGACTATGTCATAGAGTATAAGAAAGGATCTGAAAATTCTGTTGATGATGCTCTATCAAGAATGGATGGCATTGCTTTATTTCAAATGAATATGAGTTCTGTAGATCCTATTTTATGGCCAAAGATACAAGAAGGATGGCAAAATGATCCCAAGATTAAAGATATCATTGAGCAGCTGCAACACGGCAAGGAAATTGTAACACCCCAACCGATGGCGGAAACATCGAGGTGTCACGTAGTGACGATTGTTCAATAGCACATTGACTAAATTGTAAATATTAATAGCAAACAAACTTTCATTATCCAAAAGGAAATACAAAAGTCTTAATAAAAATCTCAAACATAGATAAATAAATATTCAATCTTTTATTTAAGCACTAGGTCCAGCCTAAGCGTGAAAGCATGTAAGATCAAACGTCACCTGAAACATGTACAAAATAATTTTGTCAACACATATAATGTATTGTGAGTACATCCGTTTGATATATATAGTATAAAAACGTTTCGTAATTCATGTGTTATATACCGTTTGCAAATATGTAATAAGTAGTATCAGTCAAAACCAAGCCTATGAATGAATGAGACTAACACATGACTAACAGTTTGAATAATGAATTAACAAGACAATGACCAAGATTCTCTCAATAAAGTCCAAAGGGGGTATACCATAGTACTATTCATTGAAATGCTAGGCTGCCCAGCGGTTAATGATTTTGACAAGCATAAATACACACTAAATCACATAAGGCAAACACCCATGAGAATTGCATTAAGTATAAGAGTAACATTTGATAATAGTGTACATGAGTAGCCCCACGATAGTAAAACATGAAAAAGGGGAAAGATATACTCACAGTTTCGCTAATTGTAATTTCCACGAAAGTTCGTCGTAAGGACTTAGAATTCCAAAGAACTCAACCTATATATGATAAAATACTAATGAGGAGAATAACTTAAAAGTTTAAGGCAACCAAAATCTAAGGCATTAGGGCTTGCTAGACTCGTATAGGGAAGATGAAGTTTTTAATAATAACTTGAACAATAGTTTTGAAATAAATATATCACGATTAATTTAATAAGTGACTAAAACACTTATGTATTCCACATTTAGAAATATTTTCTATTTTATAGAAAAATAACCACGAAATAGATTTTATGATTTATATTTAATTAAACAATTTATTATATCTAATTTAAATATAAATAGAATAAATAATACGAGATATGATCCCAAAATGATATTATTATGAGAGATAATTATTTTATGATGTGTAATACTAAAAATAATATTCCATAGTTTCTTTTAATTTATTTGCATTTAAAACATATTTAATAAGTTTAAATAGTGTTTTAATTATTAAAAATAGTAAAAATAACAAAAATAATCATTTTCTAAGAAATTATATTTTATTTCAGTTTATTATTCATAAAAATAATTCTCCAGAAAATTTAAGGTTAAATTCACTTAAAAGGAATTTTTAATCATTTATTTATGATTAAAACAATTTAATTCAAGAAAAATACAAAAATAATGTTTTTTTCCAGAAAATAAAAATATGACAATTTTCTTTAGGGTGCCAAGATGTTTCCCCTAAATTTTCATAATATTTGGAGTAAAAATGAATTTTCTATGAATATTTTATTTTTATGACTAATATATATTTAATTAAAAAAATAATAATGTAAAAGGAAAAGGACAAGGAAGGAGGAAAAAAAAACACTTAGAATTGATGCCTCATGGGGGACTCGAACCTGAGTCCTTCTCTTGTCAAAGCAACCACCCAACCACTAAGCTATGAACTATACTTCACAATCATCATCTTCCCCAAACTTACTAACATAAACCCTAACTTTTTGAAAAATAAAGATTTTTAACACACTTCACAATCATCATCTTCCCCAAACTTACTAACATAAACCCTAACCCCAATCCTAAAACAATTAACCACGATTCAACACGATTAAGCGTCTGAACCATAGGGCTTTTGTTTAGGGATGAATGAGGAACAAAATGGCATGAAAAATTAGAACTCACAATGCGTAATGAAGTCGCAAATTGAGCATTAGACGTGCTCTGGACAAATTTTTTTGTGGGTTTCTTTGTGGGTTTTGAAGGGAATGAGTTCAGAAGGAGCCCCAAAACGCGTTGGTGATTTAAGAGGCAAGACATTACTTCTTAACCAAGGATCTCTCCTGGCCACGGCCGATGTGGGATTTTCCTGGGGTGTCACAGACATTGTCCAACAATGTTTTAAGAAGGAAGGGTAAAATTGTCATTTTTGATGATGCAGAGTTGAAGCAACAAATATTGGGAATATGTCATTCTTCAGCATGTGGGGGGCATTCAGGTTATGTTCCAACTGTGCAAAAGTTAAAAGGAATGTTCTATTGGAAAAAATATGATAATGATGTGAATGATTTCATAAAAAATTGTGTAACATGTCAAAGAGCTAAGTATGAAAGAGTTGCCTCTCCTGGATTTCTACAACCATTACCTACCCCTAAAACCATTTTCTCTGATATCTCACTGGATTCCATCAGTGGGTTACCAGTTTCTTTTGGAAAAGATACCATTTTGGTAGTGGTTGAAAGATTTACAAAGTTTGCCCATTTTATCAGCTTGAAACATCCTTTCACTGCTAGTCAAGTGGCCTAGTTGGTTTTCGATAACGTGTTCAAGCTGCATGGCTGTCCCACTACAATTGTGTCAGATAGGGATCCTATGTTCATTAGCCATTTTTGGAAAGATTTCATGAAGCTGCAAGGTATTGATTTGGCCTACTCATCAGCTTATCATTCACAGTCTGATGGACAGACTGAGGTCATCAACAGATGTCTAGAATCCTATCTAGATGTGTCATTATTGATACTCCTGAGCAGTGGCCAAAATAATTGACTTTAGCTGAGTGATGGTACAATACATCATGGCATTCTGCCATAAAAATATCTCCTTTTGAAGCCTTATATGGTGTACCACCTCCTGTCCACATTCCTTACATTCCCAATGAAACTAAGATAGATTCTTTGGAGCAGTTATTCAGGGACAGAGAGTTAAAGATAGTGAACTTGAAGAAGTCTTTAGATCGTGTAAAGAATCAAAGTGCTGATAAGAAAAGAACTGAAAGACAGTTTGCCATAGGGGATTGGGTGTATGTTAAGTTACACCCATATGTGAAGCATACTTTAAAGAATCACAGGCATCCCAAGTTGGGGCCAAAGTATTATGGACCTTTCCTGATCATTGACAAGTTTGGGCAAGCGGCTTATAAGTTAGATTTGCCAGCTTCTTCACAGCTGCATTCTACTTTTCATGTTTCACTTTTGAAAGTAGCACATGGGTCCCATCAAGAAGTCACACCATTTCCAGAAGAGCCTAAATTCAGGTTTCAACCTAGGGCTATAATTGATAAGAAGTTGATTAAGAGAGGTAATAAAATGACTGCTGCTGTGTTGGTTCATTGGAAGGATCTACCCATTATTGAAGCAACTTGGGAATTTTTGGATGATTTTCAGCTGAGATTTCCTCATTTCAATTCTCAAAGACAAGAATTTCATTAGGGGAAAGTATTGTTACGATATTAAGTCTCTTGAGGGTCATTTAGAAGTTTATAATTGTATAGGGACTAAACTTGTAATAATGTGATAGATCAAATGTTAGTTGTCAGGTTAGTTAATAACTGATGTAATAGGCGGGATAGTTAGTTTGTGTGGATGTATAAATAATCAAGGCTGTGATCAATAATAATCAGCTTGATTGATCGATTTCCTATTCTTAAAGTTTCTTTCTTTCTATTAGAAATCTATAATTAGGGTACTATTAGTATGAAAAAAAAATCGATAGAAGCAAGAAATAGATTGTTGGATCAGGATTGGTTTTTAGCATAAGAACAACAAGAGTATTTTATGAATTTCAAAAAAATACTGAAATCAAACTTAGTAACAGGATAGCAATTTGTATAAATAATATCAACAATAAGAACAAATACAAACTACTTGTATGACTATATTCTCTTGGACATGAGTTATGATACAAGAAAAGATTTCATGTTTCACGTATACAAAGGTGAAAACAATGTATATAAGTATGATTGTTGCTAGAATACTAAAACAATCAAAGGAAGATTAACACCATTCGCATGATTCACCTAGCTAATTCTAGTCCCTAATAAAACTTATCATTTTGCCCTTTACTCTTAAATATTCGTTTAACCTAGCCAACGGCCTATACTAAGCTATCACTAGTTGGAGGCATACACAAAGTGTAGTTACAGACTCCCCTTTGGACCTAGCTAGTGATCTATTAACTTAAACTATCACCTAGCTTGGGACATAGATAATATACATTTATAGACTACATTTTAGGCTTAACTAGTGATATTTGGTCTTGAATTCTTCAATCTTAAAATATGGCATTCTTTAATTTGGAGATATACACCATAGTGCATTCACACACTCCCTCGTGAAGACTTGAATACCTTTTGTTTTATGCATGTGTCGTGGCTTGATATGATCTCATCTTGGTCTTCTATTGGCTTCGATAATTTGGGAGGATTCAGATTATCTCTGATGTTTTCTTCCCTATTTCTGTGATGAAGACGAAGATCTGATCTTCATATCATCTTTTGTTTCATCAAATCACTTTCACGCCTTCTGAAGATGAAATTTCTAGTTCTTGTTGGTTAGTTAATCTTGTTGCTGTTCAGGTTCTTGTCTGGTACAGGTTTGATACTTGCATATTCATGCTTTGTCATTGAATCACGATAAGCACCGATGTTGTGTTTGATACTTGCAAGAACATGTGTTAAAATAACAAAATTTTGAATTTGAAAAAAAAAAATCAAACTTTTAGCCCTTAGGGCAAGTGGGGATTCATCCGCCTCAAGTTATTAGGCGAATGGCCAGGTAAAATCCCTCAATTTTGAAAATTTGTTCATATCAGTTCTCATTTCACACTACCTATGGTGAATGAAACATTCGCCTGAATAATTTGGGCAAATAGACTATTCTCTCCCCAAGCTTTTCAGTATTTCCAAAAATACCCCTAAACTATCAACTTTTACAAACTTGATTCGTGAACTTCTAAAGTTGTCATTTTTCATTTTTAAACTTTTGAAATTGTCAATTTTAACCCCTAAATTTTTCAAAACTTCAACTAGTCGCGTTTCAGCTTTGGATGTGAAATTCCAATTGAATATTTTAGTATTCCAACACCAGTTAATCAAAAATAAGATATTTTGGAATTTTCATATTTTTCAAAAGTAAAGACAGAAAAGCAGTATATAACTATTCACATGCATCAATTTTACGAGTTTCACGGGTAAGAAAATCATATAAGCATACGGATTTATCTAAACACTCTTTTTGTTCAATTTGTTATGATAAACATGATACAACAACTACTGGCATTGTAGTCCACCTAAACTCAAGAATAAGATGTTATCATTAAACACTTTAGATATGTTTAGTTTGATGCATTATACTTAAAAGCATGTGGTTCACATACACATGACACATTCTTGTATCAAGGAATGTGTAAATCTTCCTTGTTATAAGTGAGTACATCGCTATCATCTGTTTCTTTACAAGGTACAAGATCATAGGTGATCAAGTCAACATTTAGCCTAGATGCAGCAAAGAGACCAATGGATTCTTGACTAGGGTTATGGGAAATGCCGTTTATCTTTTTGGTATAATCATTGGTTTAGGATTTTTATTGTTGCCTTTCAGCTTTGAATTCTCAATTAGAATTAGGGTATTGGCATTACTTTTTCTATTAGTGCTTTCTAGGACATCTAGGTTGGCTTGGCTTAGCATACGATTCTCACTGGTGTTTCAACTAAGTTGCGACTCAGCATGTAACGCATAAGCTTTGGTTCATAGCCGAAAGACAACCAGAATATCCCCGAATGGATCAACAAGATAAAGACCCAAAAACTCAGATTATGGAAATCTCTCAAACGAAATTTCATTACCAAGACCATATACTAATGAGAAGTTAATCCACTAGGTTTTCAGTTCTTTAGGTTTATATCAGTGTGCTAACTTTGAGCCTACCGATACATCATTGTAGGGGTTGTCTATCTTTTCATAAGTTTATAATTTTAAAAGGTCTCGAAAGTCCACTTGTTGGATCCAAGAGGGTGTTTTGTGTGTTTTTGAGTTAATACGTGAAACAATTAACAATTAAGTTTAGAAAGCATAATATTATCAAGTAAATCATACACACATCATGAACAGATAAACAAAGCTTTGAAAGATTAAGTGATGTCAACACATATTCATTTTATTGGAAATCAAAGTACAATTGATCACAGACTCCCCATCACTTTATGCTCTCTTACACAAATTAGGCTTTCTCATGTTGGATTCTATGATCTCAGTCAGCTACTCTGAGTTGCTTACAAAGGACTATATGTACTATTATAAACAATGTAACTGCTAGTAGTTATGAAGCTACTGGACAGTAACTTACAAACAGCTGAAAGAAACAAACAAGGAATAAATAGTTGGTGTGAATTAGTAATTGTTAAACCAACCCTTCAAGTTCAAGTCATGACTAGTAGATATGCCTTCCAGCTCTTTGGTTTTCATGGTCCATCTGTTTGACAAGTCTAGTAGTTGACTTATCAAACTAGCTCTTCAGTCCAGCTCTTGTCCTTGAAGCCAACAGTTTGAATAAACCAGAAGTTTGTCTTATTGTTTGAATGGAATCCATAGGTTTTGGCTTCATCATCAGCAGTTCTTACTAACTTAATAATCTCCCCTATAGTTGTTGTTACCAAAATCACTCTTATTTGTACCTACCTCTATTTTGTGTTTGATGTCGAGCTCTAAGCTTGCAACTCGATCATCATTATCTTCTTTTTCAAACACCAGATTATTGGTGCACTTTGTGTATGTCTCCAGCTAGTGATAGATCTATATTAGTCGTAGGCATGATTATATAGTGTTTAGTGGTTTACGGGCAACATTTTAGAGGTCTAGGGGGTATTTTGGTCATTAATGTAAATGTCCAGGCGTATAACTAGTCATACGCCTGGCATGGTAGGCGTATTAGTGTCCTACATTGTAACTTTTTCATATTCTTAACAAGGTGATGCCGATTTGTGTGTGTGATATTGTGTGTGTGTGTGTGTTTATCATTTTCATATCTTTCTAACTTCATATCTCATACGTAACAACAACCAATCCGTTGATTTCGCCTTCAGATCGGTCATTCGCATGTGATATCATCAAATCTTATAGAATCGCGATCCTACAAGTGGTATCAGAGCTACGGCTCAATATCACGCGTGTTGTTATTGTTGAGTAGCACCAGATCTCAGTTTTTCATTGCAATTGTTCAGGTTTTTGGTATTTTTGGGTTTTATCATAATATTAAGATTTTGGGCTTTAATTTCTTATTATGGATTGAATTTTAAGATTTGCTCATTGTTTCATGTTCTAAATCAGTTTTGGAAAGTGTATGAATATTTTTTTGTCAAAAACAATGTTAGATCAATCCATATCTGAGTTTTTGCTAAAAACCCATAAGTTTGTGTTCTTCACAGTTTTTAATATTTTGGATTACAATTCCTGTTTTTAGAGTGTTTTGAGTATTAGAATCATGTTCTAGATCACATCCCGCACATAACCTGATAATCAGATCATTCAAATATACATTTTCATCAAAATTCATCAAAATCAGCCATGTTCTTGAGTTTTTGTTGTCATATGCATGCCCTCCTTCCTACGCCTGGTGCCCTTCAGGCGTAGGACACTCTTACATGTCCAATATCAGGCGTAGGATAATTATACGTTGTCCTATGCCTGGTTATTCTACGAGTGGTCCTCGTACACCTGGTTGTCATACGGGTGGTCTTCATACGCCTAGTTGTCATACATATGACCCTCATAGGTGTGGAAAAAGACTCATACATGTGGAAAGTGTTGTCATACGTGTGAAAGGCTGAATTAGTCAACTTTTAACCCAATTTAAGTCTGACTTTGTTCGAACATCACCCATAGTTGACTTTTGTTAGCTAAATTAGTTATACATTGGTTTTTAGGAGAAATTTTAGGCGTAAATTTTTTGAAAATTTAACCTCTAAAATGTCCAAATCCAAATGTTGGTTTAACGATATCATCCACGCTAAAGATGTGCCACCGAGGATCAATACATTTGTATCATTGGATCCATTCTCTCTAACTCTGCATCAACAAAGGATTATCATTAATGATTTGTGGGCACTCGTCACATCCGCGAATCAGCCGCAAAGCGTCCAAAGAATCCATGTGAGCGAGAGGGAAATATGAAGTCGTAACAAGGATACATTAAGTACAGTTGTAGTCAAATCATTGGTTGAACATGCGGATAAAGGGTGTGTAAGGGTTACGAGAATTCAGGATGAAGAAGAATCCTTAGGCACTTCTCAAAGTTCAGAGGAACAACGCAGTGGAGCAGATGAGAGCTCAAGTGAGGAAAGTTAGGATTCCGAAGCACTATGACGTATGAAGACAGGTCAGGTGAAGAGTGTGAATCATCTACTGATGAATGAAGTTCCGAGTTTACTAGCAACACATGTGTAGAGAGTGTTCAATATCTAGAAAGGATGATTCATAGGAAGAAAGGATGAAAGTCAGAGATGCTAACATTCCAATTCAGCCAACTGAAAACCAGACTGAGCAGCATACTTAGGTCAGTTCCAACTCTTCTAGGCTTGTTTGTGCTAAATGCTTAGAATATGAAGCCAAGTTAGAGTTAACCAAAGAACACAACACTAGTCTGGTGTGTGATTTTAGGTCATGCACTAATGCTAATGCAACACTAAAAATAATGAAAATAATTTAAAGAAATGGTTCAGTTGCTAAAGAAGGATGTTAGTGAGCTTAAAAGAACAATTTTAAACAAACAAGATGTTATAAACAATTACATCCCTGATTGCAACAAACCAAGAATATCAAAAAAGGCTAGAGAGTTATTCTAACTCAAAATATACGTTGGATTATATCATTGAGAGTCAGATAACTGAGAAAACCGTAAATGGTTTGGGTTACAATGCAATTCCTTCTCCTTTGCGTGACAATTACTACAAGTCCCCAGAGGAGTCATATCTCTAAAACTTTTTTGTCACAACATCACTTGTTGTTGACCCATCTGTGATCAAGGAAATTGAAATTGTTAATGATGAGAATTATGTGTTGGTTGAAATAGACAATGAAGATTCTGATGAGGAATCTGAGAGACTGAGTTTAGGTTTAAAACCAGTTATTCAACTTGAAAAACACATTGAATGTGATCTTGAACCCGAATTCAAAAAACATAATGGTAAATTTCAACTAGTAAAACCACAAGCAGCTCCTTAGAAAACTCATCAGAATCAACAGAATTAATCAAAGAAAATCAATCAAGTTCCAAAGAAAAAGTCTAGGAAAAACAAGTAAGTTCCTAAGACTAAAGAAGTCAAATTTGTCATATCTAGGGGTACGAATGAAGTGCAATATTTCGAAAATCATTCGAATCTTGCGTATTTCGAACAAAAAGATCAACGATTTAATGCACCTAGATCTCATGACCATGAAGCATCCTCAAGTACCACTAGATTTGGAAGCTCTAGTACGAGATCATCTCAGAATAGCTCAGCGTGTTCACAGTATGAACCTCAAAACTATGAAGAGTGGAGGTCATGCTTTGAATGCAACGAAGTAGGACACATTAGATCTCATTGTCTCTGTCTGAGAAAGATGAAGGCTAGCACTCATGAACCCTCGAGAAACAACAAGAAAGATCATTTTGGCTCTCTTAACTGAAATTTTTATGATAATTATTATCAAAATAAGCAACCAAACTCCTTTAAAAGAAAACAAAGAATTGCTTTTGAAAATCAAAAGCCTAAGATAAACCCTAAGGCTAGTCCAAAGGGAAGTACAAAAGCACAACCTCAGGCCAAACCCAACCGTGCAAAACCAAAAGTTTTCAAAGATAAAATTTAGCAGGTTGGGATACCTAAATCAGTAAATTCCTCTGAGGGTTCGATATCAAGCGATCCAACTCCTACTCCTCATGGAAGGTGGATAGATCTACCTGTGATTGATGACCAAGGCTGACCAAAGACCATCAAGGCCTGGGTCCCCCTACATAACTAATCTTTGAACGAGTGTGCAGGGTGTTCTAGGAAGAACTATCAACAGTCCTTAGAGTGTGGACAATGGGACATCTTAGCACAAAATAGGTGACATATCGCTCCAGTAAATTGATTAGAACATCTTTGGAGTATATGTAACCTTAGCTAATCAAATATTGGAGTTTAATGTGAAAGAAGTAAGAACAGAAATGTCTGATGGAGTTTAAATTTAGGACCCAGGGTTTTGACTTAACAACGGGTGTCAGTAATGAATAAGAGTGGATTGTGTGGTTGCTTTAGAACGGTTCCCTCATTATCTAAAGGGTTACCGACCGAAGGTCTATGGTACCCTAATGATGATTAGTTGTATCTTGTTGACCTAAGTGATTTAGACTATGGTGGTTACAAATTCAAAGCTAAATCTGCAACGGGTGGATGACAGTTCATGGGAGGTCGTCACGTGTGTTGTCTACAACTTGCGAAGCCGAATCAGGTAGCTGCATCGAGCTGCTGTTTACAGGTTCTTTGAATACGCCAACATCAAATGCTTTACTATGGTTTGCATTTGCTTATCATATCCTAATGTTTATGTTGATTGTGTAACTTCCATAGCAATCACTAAGGGTCGAGTGATTACTATAGTCCAAATTTGACTATCTTTGAAATATAAAAGGCATTTTGGGAAAATCTAAGTAAACCACATCGGAAAATCAGTTTTTGTTTAACTATTTTTCTATCAGACAAAATGGTTTCAATTTCTTTAAACATTTTGAATTTTAGGCGGAGAAAATTCCAAAAAAAACACAAAAACATCAGCAAAAATCAAAAATGAATTTTTGTTGTATGGATAAGAGAAATTGATGGTACATTAGTGGACTGTCTGATTTCCCCAAACTTAAATTGCAAATGATAATCGGTGTTTAAATGATATACCAGTAAGCCCAAAAATCATTTCAAAGTTGTCACGGTGATATAAACATTAACAAATTAAAGTCGAGTGGTTATCCCGCCTCATTGGCATATGGTCTTAGTACCGAAATCTTAATGATGGGTTGCCCAAATCTAAGGTTTTGGGTCTCTAAACTTGTGATACATCCAGGAATAATTGGTCGAATCTTGGATTTCCTCGAATTCTGATTGAATCGACTAGGAGTTCTTCAAAGAGCTAAAAGAGTCATCTATGCCAAACCCTAATTCTCACACAATACAAAGAGAATACCAGTTGAGTAGTGTGGTCATCTTTCTTCTCTAAGTATTGTACCGGTAAACCATTATACATGTGGAGTGTACTATAACTAATGTTGATGTTCATAGTGTCTGTTCACTAGGATGGTGACCTGGATTGAACACACACGCTAAACTGGGTTTCTTAAATTAGCCATACGTACTATAAGCAAATAAATATGGACCTTATGGCGATTGGGCATTTGGCATAGTGACTCGGATTGCAGACGTCCTCTAAGGAAAGTATAAAAAAAGGGTTTTCGGTATCTGCCCCTACCCTGATCGAGATTTCATCAATCTCGTGTCTTGTAAACAGATGATCATAGATTACTCACCCATTACAATGAAGCTTTACACAATACCTGATACAGGAATGTGTCGTGTGGGGAAGGGGGACCATTGACTAAAAGTCTAAATCTTACCAATTAACCGTATCTAAAGTGCCGGTGAGTACTGGTGTGCCAATAATTACGCATATAAAACATGCATAAATAGTCTCATAATATGGCAAAATTGAGCTTAAACTGATAATTATAGCTACTTAATTGTTCCTATTTGTGTTTATCAGGAAATTGGAGCTCCAACTAGAAAATAGAAGATTTTCGGGTAAAAACAGCTAAAACCGGAGATTCCTGATAATACGAGACCCGAAGCATGTTCCAAGTATGTGTAAAGACCTTCTCGGGGCTTAAACGATGATAAAATTGACCCGGAGTTGACCAAACACGCCCATGCTCCCTTAAACGAGGTCCCGCACACTAGAAGACAAAGCAACCAACTTGGGAGACAAGATATAAGACCCTCAAAACCGACAGGTCAAACAATTGGCATTCAAATACTAAAAGCATGTTAACAATTCAAAAGAAATCTTATTTTATTTCAGAAAATACGCAGCGAAATGTTAAAAGAAATTATTGAATTTCCAAACATGGTTTGCCCAAGACGAGTCAAAAGAATATTTAATAATCAACTAAAAGCTTAAAAAAATATGTAAATAACGTTCGAGCAAATCTCCAAGACGTCTTCTTAATTGAAATGTCAACCGCAACTGAGTAGCTCCATTGCATGCCAAGGTGCCCTTTATTTATCCACAACCTGAAATCAATCTAGCGTGTATGCAAAAGTCAGCTACGCTGAGTGAGTTCAAGTTTTATAAGTTTTCAATAATAGTAATTTGTTAAAATAAACAATAACAAAATACTATAACCTTAGAGTCAACAATACGCGCAATCCGCCTAATTGTTCCCTAAGCAATATTTAAAGTCTAGGATAAGCGCAATCTGCCTACTTAACATAAGACTTTATCTTAAATTTACAATAAACGCATTTCGCCTATATGTCACAAAACTACCACAAGTCTACATAAGCGCATATCGCCTACTAAGACTCAAACCATAACTATAAATCAGCGCAGACATACCGTAAAACTATCATAGCTCAATTTATAATACCAGGGAACCGTTATACATAGTTTATATATAATATATAATTATATAGTAACACATTTAACCTAACAAGTATAACTCAAGGCAAGTCCCGATCTAACAAGCAAGGTTTCAAATACGTGGCCAAGACATTAAGCGCATTCCGCTTATTAAATAAAAACTTAAGCCACACTCTAATCGAGACAACCGTCTATTCATATATATAATAACACATATAACTCAAGCCATATAATAACACATTAGGCGCATTCCGCCTACTTATGTTTCATGCCAAAATAACATATATGAGTTCACAAAAATATTTATAACTTTATAAAAATATTTTGTGACTTCATAAAAATAATCTTGCTAGTTTAGCATGCACATCAGCCCAAAAACATTTAGAAAAACAATAACTAAAATAGTGGGCACAAGAACTCACAGGTTTCGTCGTTTAAATCCACAAGCTAAAGCGCCTCAATCGCGACTCACCTCGTATGAAACATGTGACCATATAATCCGTGGTTAAATTCCACTCAAAAACGCACCCGTTCACATATCCAAAAGTATTATTAGGGAACCCTAAACTTATGGACATTCTTTATAATAATCTATACGAACTCTCATGTCGAATTATAGTTTCCATTCCCCATCCCATGTTTTCATCATAAACATCCAACCATAGGTCCACCATCAATTACCTTGAACTCTAGTTAATGTATCCTCGTAAGCATCAGCATCATCATAAAAACATAGTTTATATTCTTTAGCCAAGGATAAGAATACCATTATTTTTATTAAGTGAAACAACCTCCAATCTCTAGTCTGATGGCATCCATGGAAGACCTTTGAGTTCACTAAGGAGGCCTACTGTTAACATGATCATGACATAGGTAAGCCCTCATCATGCATGAACCATCATGCTATTGAACCATTAATTAAAATATAAACCTGCTCAAGATCCCATGTATAACAATTCTTGACATCAAGCTACACAAGTTCCATGCAACTAGCATAATCATCATCAACATGTATAGCCTCCCTCTCCCAAACCGAAACTACCCACCTCCTCTCGACACCGCCCATGAAGCCAACAACCATCACTACTGATATCACCGTCTTCCTCCACCAATCGACCTCATTATTGAGCCGAACAACCATCACCACGCCGTTACTAATCAGCCACACCATTGCCACCACATTAAGTATCTTTACTTCTGTGATGAGCGATGCAATTGTGATGGCGAATATAATATCCCAAGCGATGGAAGTAGAGTTTGTGAAATGTGATTGCTGTGGGTTGACAGAGGAGTGTACGCCAGAGTACATAGAAAGGATACGTGAAAGGTATGTAGGGCAATGGATATGTGGACTA
Source organism: Ambrosia x helenae (assembly GCA_030844895.1). NCBI lineage: Eukaryota > Viridiplantae > Streptophyta > Magnoliopsida > Asterales > Asteraceae > Ambrosia > Ambrosia x helenae. The sequence goes on along the minus strand of CM061224.1, from coordinate 17,166,075 downwards.
TGTGGAGAGGCTGTTAAAGACAAGTTCATACTGATCAAGAGGTTGATCAGTACCAAAGATGCTATGGTACGCCACACACACTCGACCACCGCCATTGTCAAACCATAGCCAACCTCCACCACGAACGGACCACCGATCACGCACCGCAACATCGAAACACCATCACCCCCTTCCGGTTCTATTACTCCAACCGAAACCAAACACCACGCCCCACGAATCAAGAACACGAGGAAGGATTAAAAACGACGTGAAGCTTACCTGATCTAGGCACCGGCGATCGGGCGAACCTGCACCGTTGTCAAGTTCATGAATCGTTTTAGTTTTCTGCTGCTGCCGCCCTAGGTCGCATTACTAGGGTTTGTTTTATAATAGATGTTAATGACCATAATTTACCCATTAGGTCCCTTAGCTTTCATTGCACAGACCCTTGTTCCCTAAGTAATAAAAATTGATACTAAGGTTCCAATAGTTTCGTATCCATTGAATCGTATCTAAGATTAACTCAAAGGTGCTAAACTGGGTCCTTTAAATCCTTTCAATTGAGTCTTGCATGTCAAAACCCACCAACGGGTTCATCCGAAAATATTTAGTCAGTCTTTTTCATCTAGAAAATTGTTTGACAAATTTTGGGATGTTACAAGTCTACTCCCCTTAATAGAGGATTCGTCCTCGAATCCTCTTTTATAGGGAATCACTAAACGTGATGGTTTAAGGATTACCTGCTAAGAATATATTAACTACAGGTACAGATGAATAGCCTTCTACTGTTATTCCAATCCACTTACTTCTACACAAGACGGAACGTTCATATGATCATTTAAGGTTACAACTCAGAACAGAAAAGTAACAATCATGACACAAAACCAATACTATAGATTAGAGCAGGCATATCCCACTTTTATCATAGCCTATTTTATAATGTCAGGTAGTCACCAAACACAGCAACTTCTCATACGGTGGCATCCCAATAGTGGCATGATAATCCCAGCTACCGCCGAAATCGATAATGCGTGCCCGAAGCATATCTTCGAGAGGTTGGATGGTTCCTTTCGACTGACCATCCGTCTGCGGATGATACGCGGTGCTGATGTGTAACCCAGTACCCATTCACGTAGAACGGGTGTCCCTATTGGAAGTAATAGACACTGGCACCCATGCTTTGATACGATCTCCCGAAAAAAACAATTCTGCCAACCTTTTGGAGTTTAAGGTCTCCCGTATCGGCAAGAAGTGAGTACTCTTTGTCAACCAATCCACCACCACCCAAATGGTGCAAACACCTCGGGCGTACAAGGTAGCTTAGTGATGAAATACATAGTAAGATACTCCCACTTCCATTCCGGTACCTCTAAGGTTGAATTTTTTTTCAAACGGTTTCTGATGTTCTGCTTTAACCTGTAAACACGTCAAACACCTGCTCAAATAAGTTGTTATCTCATACTTCAGTGTTGGTCACCAATAGTTCGTCTTAAGATCTTGATACATATTGTTGACCCCGGATGATTAGAATGGCGGTTTCGTGCGCCTCATCCATGATTTTATCCCTAAACCCTCCATATCGAGGTACCCACATCCGGTCTTTTATGAACATAACCCATGTCTCCATCACTTCCCATAAGTCATTGCGGCCCCCACATACGCTCTGTCATAATTCGCTCCACCTGTAAGGCTTCCATCTTGGCACTAGATATCTTTTCACTATATCCGGTTTCAAAATAAGCTGACAAGACTTCACCCGAATGGGTTTAGGCTTCTCCTTTCGGCTCAACACGTTTGCCACCACGTTAGCCTTTCGTGGGTGATACGCAATCTCCACATCATAGTTCTTGATTAATTCCAACCACCTGCGCTGCCTCCTACTAAGGTCCTTCTGCTCAAAGAAATATTCCAACTCTTATAGTCGGTATAAATGGTGCAAGGATCCCCATATAAGTGATGTTCCCACAGTTTAAGCGCAAAAACAACAGCTACCAAATCCCAATCATAAGTCCGGTAATTAAACTCGTGGGGTTTCGATTGGTGTGGGGCATAAGCTATCACCTTACCGCGCTGCATAAGTACACACCCGAGACCCCCCAAGTGACGCGTCCGAAAAACTATTACAACCTCCATCCAACCCGGTAAGGCTAGGATTGGTGCTTGTGTCAAAGTTGTAAGACCCGCAAATCCGGTGTCAAACTTTTCTTTAGTTTCAAGAAACACGTTCTCTTGGTCCAAGTCCCAAGCAAACCTCACCTCATTCTTGGTCAGTTTAGTCAGTGAGCTATCCTAGAGAAATCCTGTACGCATTTCCGATAACAACCTGCCAACCCAAGAAGCTACTAATATCAGACGATGATTTTGGTGTCGCCCAGTTCATCACTGCCTGCACCTTCGTGGATCTACCATGGTACTAACGGAATTGATGACATGGGCCAGAATTATTGACCCTCATGAAATCATAAAGCACCTTTGAGAATTTTAGCGCAAAGCTTCCCATTCCTTAGAGTTTGAAGAACCTTCTTGCGATGTAGAATATGGTCTTCTTCTCTTTCGGAGTATATGGGCATGTCATTAATGGAAACAGTAACAAAACAGTTGGGCATCGGCCTACGTACCCAGTTCATCAACTCCATGAATGCCGTAGCACGTTACTCAGGCCAAAAGACATTACCAAAACTCATCATGTCCATAACAAGTATGGAAAGTGTTCTGCTCTCGTATTTTCAGCTAATGATAACCCGAGCTAAGATCAATTCTCGAGATCCAACTAGCTCCTTGGAGCTGATTGAAATAAACCGTCGATTCTTAGTAAAGGATATCTATTCTTCACCATTAAGTGATACACATTCGTATGCTACCATCCCTTTTTTTTTACCATTAAAACCAGCGCACCCCACGGTGGGATACTCGGTCTAATAAATCTTTTCTCAAGCAAATCCTCCAACGGAGATGAGAGTTATTTCATTTACGCAGGGGATAGGAGGTAAGGTCTCTGGCTACGAGTTTAGCTTCCGACACGAGGTCTATTTGGAACTCAACCTCGCGGTCCGATGGAGATTGCGCCAAATCCTCAGAAAATACATCTGAGTAATCCAGCACTACGGGGACATCCCCCAGCTTAGGGATATCAGCCCCCACATCCAAGACCTGCGCCAGGTACGCCTTACACCAATGCTGAAACATCTTCCCCGCCTTTAGCATAGAAATAACGCGAGGTAATGAGCAACCATCGTGCCAATGAATAGTAATACGATTCCCATCAGGAGCTGTAAGTCGCACGAGTTTCCGCCCGCACACAAAGTAAGCATCCACGGTAGCCAGCCAGTCCATCCCAAGAATAACATCGAAGCAACCCAATGACATTAAGTACAAGAGAATAGGAAGACTATGGCCCGATAACTCGACCTGACAATTATTTACAGCATTGGTCACAAGGAGTGAATTTCCTACTGCAACCTTTTCCTCGATTTAATGTCTACTATCCTTGGGAACTTATCTAACCCAATACAAAAGGTGATAGACACAACCCATACAAAACATTCACGACAAAACCGTCACATGATCCGTCACAAGACATATTCAGGATGTGTAAAGTAAGGGTAAACTTCTAATAACGATGATCAAGTGTGATTAGTTGTTTACTTTACTTTAGTCACCCTAAACACAACAAGTTACGACCACATTAAAAATTCTTCCTACACATTAACACAAATACACATGGTATTTAGCTATTAAACCTTAAAGGTTTGCAATTAACAAACGAAGAAGGGAATTCTACCCTACTTCAAAACACAATAGCATACACCCCCTATGAATTATTATAATTAAGCACTCAATAAGAGCCATCATAACATACGTAAAACAAATATAATTATTGGGTTTCCTTCTAACACTTTATGTATCTAAGTGTTCAACGAGAAGTATCCCAACCTATGTGTCGTGCATTACTCACAACATAATGAACTTCCCATACTACATCAAAATGTAAAGGCACTAACCGCCCGTTTATGACTTCATGTTATAAAGCATCCAATGAAGTGTAGATAAATATATATATATATATATATATATATAGTCATACGTAAAAAAATAAGGATTACCTCTTGGCGTGTAGCTACCCAGCAGTTGACATTTCTTAGTAACAGTTTGGTCCCATACCAGATTCGAGTTCGAGCACAAACTGCCTGAATCCCTCGAACCATTGCTCTGATACCAACTTATAAGACCCTCAAAACCGACAGGTCAAACAATTGGCATTCAAATACTAAAAGCATGTTAACAATTCAAAAGAAATCTTATTTTATTTCAGAAAATACGCAGTGGAATTTTAAAAGAAATTATTGAATTTCCAAACATGGTTTGCCCAAGACGGGTCAAAAGAATATTTAATAATCAACTAAAAGCTTAAAAAAATATGTAAATAACGTTCGAGCAAATCTCCAAGACGTCTTCTTAATTGAAATGTCAACCGCAACTGAGTAGCTCCACTGCATGCCAAGGTGCCCTTTATTCATCCACAACCTGAAATCAATCTAGCGTGTATGCAAAAGTCAGCTACGCTGAGTGAGTTCAAGTTTTATAAGTTTTCAATAACAGTAATTTGTTAAAATAAACAATAACAAAATACTATAACCTTAGAGTCAACAATACGCGCAATCCGCCTAATTGTTCCCTAAGCAATATTTAAAGTCTAGGATAAGCGCAATCCGCCTACTTAACATAAGACTTTATCTTAAATTTACAATAAGCGCATTTCGCCTATATGTCACAAAACTACCACAAGTCTACATAAGCGCATATCGCCTACTAAGACTCAAACCATAACTATAAATCAGCGCAGACATACCGTAAAACTATCATAGCTCAATTTATAATACCAGGGAACCGTTATACATAGTTTATATATATAATATATAATTATATAGTAACACATTTAACCTAACAAGTATAACTCAAGGCAAGTCCCGATCTAACAAGCAAGGTTTCAAATACGTGGCCAAGACATTAAGCGCATTCCGCTTATTAAATAAAAACTTAAGCCACACTCTAATCGAGACAACCGTCTATTCATATATATAATAACACATATAACTCAAGCCATATAATAACACATTAGGCGCATTCCGCCTACTTATGTTTCATGCCAAAATAACATATATGAGTTCACAAAAATATTTATAACTTTATAAAAATATTTTGTGACTTCATAAAAATAATCTTGCTAGTTTAGCATGCACGTCAGCCCAAAAACATTTAGAAAAACAATAACTAAAATAGTGGGCACAAGAACTCACAGGTTTCGTCGTTTAAATCCACAAGCTAAAGCGCCTCAATCGCGACTCACCTCGTATGAAACATGTGACCATATAATCCGTGGTTAAATTCCACTCAAAAACGCACCCGTTCACATATCCAAAAGTATTATTAGGGAACCCTAAACTTATGGACATTCTTTATAATAATCTATACGAACTCTCATGTCGAATTATAGTTTCCATTCCCCATCCCATGTTTTCATCATAAACATCCAACCATAGGTCCACCATCAATTACCTTGAACTCTAGTTAATGTATCCTCGTAAGCATCAGCATCATCATAAAAACATAGTTTATATTCTTTAGCCAAGGATAAGAATACCATTATTTTTATTAAGTGAAACAACCTCCAATCTCTAGTCTGATGGCATCCATGGAAGACCTTTGAGTTCACTAAGGAGGCCTACTGTTAACATGATCATGACATAGGTAAGCCCTCATCATGCATGAACCATCATGCTATTGAACCATTAATTAAAATATAAACCTGCTCAAGATCCCATGTATAACAATTCTTGACATCAAGCTACACAAGTTCCATGCAACTAGCATAATCATCATCAACATGTATAGCCTCCCTCTCCCAAACCGAAACTACCCACCTCCTCTCGACACCGCCCATGAAGCCAACAACCATCACTACTGATATCACCGTCTTCCTCCACCAATCGACCTCATTATTGAGCTGAACAACCATCACCACGCCGTTACTAATCAGCCACACCATTGCCACCACATTAAGTATCTTTACTTCTGTGATGAGCGATGCAATTGTGATGGCGAATATAATATCCCAAGCGATGGAAGTAGAGTTTGTGAAATGTGATTGCTGTGGGTTGACAGAGGAGTGTACGCCAGAGTACATAGAAAGGATACGTGAAAGGTATGTAGGGCAATGGATATGTGGACTATGTGGAGAGGCTGTTAAAGACAAGTTCATACTGATCAAGAGGTTGATCAGTACCAAAGATGCTATGGTACACCACACACACTCGACCACCGCCATTGTCAAACCATAGCCAACCTCCACCACGAACGGACCACCGATCACGCACCGCAACATCGAAACACCATCACCCCCGTCCGGTTCTATTACTCCAACCGAAACCAAACATCACGCCCCACGAATCAAGAACACGAGGAAGGATTAAAAACGACGTGAAGCTTACCTGATCTAGGCACCGGCGATCGGGCGAACCTGCACCGTTGTCAAGTTCATGAATCGTTTTAGTTTTCTGCTGCTGCCGCCCTAGGTCGCATTACTAGGGTTTGTTTTATAATAGATGTTAATGACCATAATTTACCCATTAGGTCCCTTAGCTTTCATTGCACAGACCCTTGTTCCCTAAGTAATAAAAATTGATACTAAGGTTCCAATAGTTTCGTATCCATTGAATCGTATCTAAGATTAACTCAAAGGTGCTAAACTGGGTCCTTTAAATCCTTTCAATTGAGTCTTGCATGTCAAAACCCACCAACGGGTTCATCCGAAAATATTTAGTCAGTCTTTTTCATCTAGAAAATTGTTTGACAAATTTTGGGATGTTACACAAGAAAACCAGTTTTGTCAACTGGCATACCCGTGCACGACCAAAATTACAGACAAGACAGATCATGTAGCAACAGAGCGTACGTGGGGCAGCTGCACGACCGTGCACCTCCATTGAGCATGCCCGTGCAGGCCCTGGCAGCTCTATAAATAACAAGCTACTCTTAGTCATTTAGTGTTCCTTCTTGTGCCTACTTAGGTTGATTTCCAAGCTTCTTCTACAGTTCTTGGGGTCTTGTGGGAGGCCTTAGGGCCATCCTAACACACCACCAAGGTTAGGATTCATCCTACCTTGATTATCTTGGCCGAGAATGGAAATGTAGGAGTAGTTACACGCAATAAAATATCAAGAGTTGTGAGGATCACATTAGATACATAGGATCAAGGAGGTGGAAGGCTTGTCTATGAGTTCTGTAACACCCCAACCGATGGCGGAAACATCGGGATGTCACGTATTGATGATTGTTTAGTAGCTCATGGTAAATAATAAGTTTCAATAAATGATTTAAATAAATTACATACAATTGTTCTAAGAATCTGTACAACAAAACAACAAATACTAGCTACGCATCTAAAAGTATTAACTCTAATCTTCGAGCAAGCTATAACCTGAAACATGTTAAATTTGAAAATATTTTGGGTCAACAAAAGTTGGTGAGAATTACATAGGTTTTGATAATCGAATAAAACTTGTACAATTCAAGTGTCATGGCAAGTCTAGTCCATATGTGAAAACATACTAGAAGTAAATCGAGTGCATAATCAACCCTTGTGACTGTTATATTGTGGTACATCCCATACGCTCATGGTTCACTCGATTATGTTATGCGATAACAATCACCCACGCTACCTATGTAGGAGGCACATATCCGGGTGGGATTGTCAGTCCAATAGATCTATCATTGTATACCGTCGGCTGATCAATGTTAATGATTATGCTAGAATATTGTGCTTACCCTAGTCATGTTTAAGACATAATGCAACATAGAAAAACACATAGACACTTTGATGATTGAATTGCATATAGAATGTTGTAACATGTTTCACCCCAAAAATAGTGATAAATAGAAAAGGGGCTATGTAAAACTCACATTGGCTAAGGTGAATTATCCTCTAAGTGTTGTGAATGTATGCGAGGCGAATCCCAAAGACTCAACAACGTATCTAGTCCAAATTGAAGAAAACGAAAAAGAAAGAATATCAAGCTTTCAATTCGCCAATTACAAGAGCTTATAATCAAAGCTTCAATTGTAGAAGTAATAGACTATAGAAGAAAGGTATGAGGGAAAGTTTAATCGGATTGAAACAATCGATTTAGAGGTGCAAAGTATAATGGGTCATAGGTGGGTTTTTATACTAGTTTTGGAGTCAATTAGCCATTAAAATTGGTCAACACCATAAAGTAAGGTTTTATGATGAATTGACTATTTGACTAAGACTTTGACTAATCAATTTAAGAAATGTGTTAAGTTTATTTTCTTCTGAAATACTACACAAGATGATAGTTGGCTCAGTTGGTTGTCACTGTGTGTTGGTTGGCTGTGGACGCGGGTTCGAGTCCCGGTCCACACAATTTTTTTTTTTTTGGCAATTATTTCCCTAAAACTATATTATTCTAAATTCATAATATGATTATATAAGCCCGAAATTGACTCGAAATATTTTTAAAACGTACAAAAGTGTCGAGATACAAATAATTATTAGTTTAAGGTATTTAAAACATATATTATTTAAAACAATAAATTCTTTTTATCAAAAAAAATAGGGGAAATTCGCGATGTTATAGTCTCCCCTACTTTTGGAAACTTCGTCCCGAAGTTATTAAAAACACAGATTTGAGGTTGATTTGGTAGAAATTAAGGCAGCTGTGGTTTGGGTTAAGGCACGACATGAATTTATAGGTAATAGAATAATTTGTTTCGAATAATTTGGATAAGAGGTTTGAGATGTGAGTTTTAAGGATTGGATTAAGTTCGTCTGAAGTAGCAAGAAGCATAAGAATCTAGCAAAATACTAAACTTATGTTTTAGGAATCTTATAAGAAATGCATGAATTGATTGGCTATATGAAAACCAAATGAACTACTAAAACCTTATTAGAATTTCACACTACCTTAACGTACCTGTAAATTCATGATTACGTTCCGGACCGCAATCACCAATTTACCTTACATTAGGGTTTTGTGTCCTTCTATGACTCTAAACACACATGTAAGTAATGCAAAATAACCTTGTGATTGAATTGTATACAATGTATCCAAAAATAAGTCCAACTGTTGAGCAGGAAAAAGACTTCTACCAGTCAGTGAGTAAGAACCTCTACCGATTGTTAAGCAGGTGCGATAGCCTCTACCAGTCGTTGAGCAGGTTGTAGGGCCTCTACCGACTGTTGAGCAGGCATGATGACCTCTACCAATCGTTGAGTAGGTTATTTGGTACTCAACTAACTGTTGAGCAAGTACTTCATCCTCTACCAGTTGTTTGATTAAGTGTACCAATTATTTCACACATAAATTGCAAATTGATAATATGTACATATAAACAATCAAGTATCAAGCATAGCATGCGAGTTGTAATAGTGTTGTCCTAGACAAGGTTAATGACTCTATGTGTGTCTATAGCAAATAGTTTATATTCCATGATTTCTAGTATCAAATGTTTAAATATGGTAGATAATCGAATCCTCATGTATAACTAAGGATTAAGTTTGATGCAACACACAACCAAGTTTCAATAGTTTGGTTATCATGGGTAACTAGTTCATGTTTGAGAAGGTGAAGGATATGAATTTAGTTCTTGAGAGGATGATGAAAAATCTTGAAGCAGAATCAAGGTTGTGAGAGATAGTGAATGTGAAGATAGTTGATAAAGAGTTTATTTTATAGTAAGGAGATTATGTAGCAGTGTAAATTTTGGGGTTTGGATCAAAGGTTATAATCAAGTGTATAAGAAAACATGATTGTGATATATGCCAAATATTGTAAAAATTTGAACAAGTTGAAAATGAGTGAGTGTCGATGGAGAATTTAGAGACTAGATATTATTCCTATGGATAAAAAAAATCTTATTTTCAAAATTGGTTTTATACATAAAGCAAAAGTTGTTAAATAGTACAAGCTAAGTGGGCTTTTGATTAAAATATTCCCGTTAGTTGGAGATTTCAAACATGACATTAGGTTTTGAAGATCAAGGTTCTATTAAGTGATTTTTAATAGTTTAAAGCATTATATAGAAAATTGTTTGTTACGTCAATAAATAAACAATTGAATTTAAGTTCGAGGACATCTTTTGACAAAAATATGTACTTTGTAAAGTTATTAGGTAATGAAAATACAACAGGATTTAGAAATCTTTAGTTTGTGCTAAGGTATGAGGTTATAGTTTTTTTTTTTAAATAAGTAACATGTGGAGAAATGAAATAATATGATTTGGGTAGGGTGTTGAATATTTAAAAAGTGGCTAAGATGGTAAGGTGAAGTGTGATTGTGAAATCCATAGATGGTTATGAAATGAGATTGATTTAAGCTGTAAAATTTTGAGATTTTAGAGCTTAGTTTAAGGAAAGTGAGTGTAATCATTTATTCATTAATTAAAACGAATAAACGAAAACGTTGACTTATCAAAACTTCTAGATTCTAATAACATAGTGAAGACATGCTTTAGCCTATAAGTGAACACTCATCCCGAGAATTCCAGGTAGGCATCCGAGTCCCTCGTCTGATTGGGATTTATGCGCAATGCCAGCCTAGACAGAAGACTCAGAATACAGGTGTTCACCCTTCCAGATTGCACGTGTTCGTTATTAAAATTCTAGAACTTCAACGAGATCTCAAGGTGGTTCAGGCTAAACCTGAGGATTTGTCCTATTAGTATAAGAGTAGATCTTGTGATGGAGAACAATCTTCTTGTAGGGACTAAAGTAGGGATAAGAAGTAGGATAGAGAATATAAACAAGTAAGGTTGCAAGTAAAAGGAGCAAGTACCGATTAAAATCCTATGGTTATAGACTAGATTATTTTTTTTTTCTAATAACCTAATTCCCTATAACCATGGCTCTGATACCAATCTGTAACACCCCAACCGATGGCGGAAACATCGGGATGTCACGTATTGATGATTGTTCAGTAGCTCATGGTAAATAATAAGTTTCAATAAATGATTTAAATAAATTACATACAATTGTTCTAAGAATCTGTACAACAAAACAACAAATACTAGCTACGCATCTTCAAGTATTAACTCTAATCTTCGAGCAAGTTATAACCTGAAACATGTTAAATTTGAAAATATTTTGGGTCAACAAAAGTTGGTGAGAATTACATAGGTTTTGATAATCGAATAAAACTTGTACAATTCAAGTGTCATGGCAAGTCTAGTCCATATGTGAAAACATACTAGAAGTAAATCGAGTGCATAATCAACCCTTGTGACTGTTATATTGTGGTACATCCCATACGCTCATGGTTCACTCGATTATGTTATGCGATAACAATCACCCACGCTACCTATGTAGGAGGCACGTATCCGGGTGGGATTGTCAGTCCAATAGATCTATCATTGTATACCGTCGGCTGATCAATGTTAATGATTATGCTAGAATATTGTGCTTACCCTAGTCATGTTTAAGACATAATGTGACATCCGTCACCTTCATCTTTAACTAATTGTTAGAATTAGTCCCTATACCTTTCAACATTGTCGAATTTATTAAAACATGAGTTACTTTTAAATCGTGAATTTAAACGCTTACTAAACGTGTGAATTTTAGTCGAAACGTACGAAATACAAAATTTATTTGGTATTTGATCCGTTAAGATAAAAAGTTTAAGTTTTAAAAAGTTTGGTTTTGGTTAAAGTTAAAACTTAGTTAGCCTTGTTAAGTTTTATAAATGAATATTTAACCAAAATTCTAACTAAACTAACAAGGTTAAGTAGTGAGGGACCTTTTGTGCCAATATATAAAAGTTTAAAAAAAAAAATTTCTCCAGCCTACTTTTCGTTTTTCCGACAGGCCCTTTTCCGGCCACTGTTCCGGCCGGTGTCTCAGCTCCGGCGAAGTGCAATTCGTTTTTTTTTTATGTTTAACTCGTCCTAATCAATGCCAAAACGTTTCTCCGTTGTTGTTCAACAGTTTCGGACCATGATAAGCTGCCATTAACGCGTGATAATTATATTTAATCAAGCTTTAAGTTTATAACCGTCGCACATTAATGTCACCCTCAAAACGCTTGTTGCATCAAACGATTATATAAATAGATATCGCCATCGTGTTTCTGCACCTATACTCGTTCGAAACCCAACACAAATTTGCAGAAAACGAGTCCAGAAGTCGAGTAATCGGGTTCTTTACATCGGGCATATCATCCTCACGTTCGACCCTATCTCGCCTCGTAAGCTCCTTTTCCTTATGCCGTTTTGTTTGTCTTGTGTTTCCGATCAAAAACCCTCTGTTACAGATAGTATATCGTGCTTATATCGGGTTATTAAAGTTTCACCTAGGGTTAGGGTTCTTAAGTTGTGATGGGGAAGAAGATGATGGTATCTATATATTATATAAATCAATTTTAGTTTCATAATCATTAATATAACAATCCTTGGTGTAGTGGTTGGAGCTTGGTATTCTCAACAAAAGGTCAAGGGTTCGAAACCCATGACCACCATTCTTTTATCTTTTGTTTTTTTTTTATTTTATATATTTATTTATTTAAAAAGGTTAATAGTCATTTATAATTCATAAAACTTAGAATATTCATAATAAATTCATTTTTGCTCAAAAAATTATAAAAATTTAGGAGTAGCTTCTTGACACTTTCTAGAAAATTGTCATAATTTTTATTTCTGGAAAATATTTTATTTTCGTAATTTTTATTATTTAATTTGTTTTAATCATATTTAATTGATTAAAAATTCATTTTTAGTGGTTTTTATCTCAAAATTTGTCATAAATTATTTCTAATCATCATGAACTAAAATAAAAATGATTGGTTCAGAAAACATTCATTTTTGTCGATTTTCTTATTATTAATCATTTAAACATGATTTAATCTCATTAAATCAGTTTTAAATAGAAATAACTTTATAAAAATTATGGGAAAATTATTTCCATTAATTTACATCAGAAAGCATCCATTTACTATAAAAATAACATTTTTGGATCATGTCTTGTATTATTAACATTATTTATGTTTAATTAGACATAATAAAACATTTATTTATTTAAACAATTTAAACATCTAATTTATAAATATTTTTCTTATAAAATAGAAATACTCATATGGTTTAATGTCTTTATTATCTTTTGTTGGATCATTGTGTAACTCAAAAATTATTTATTTATATATTTATGATTATTGTATTTATTTTAATTTAGTTAAAGTAATTAACTAAATTATTTTGTCTTAATGATTTAAAACATATTTTTACCTAAATATTCAATTGGTAATAATTATATTACCTAAACCACATTTACAAACTTTGATATATTATTTTTGACGTACAACTTTTACATTAACGCGATTTATCATAAAAAAAACTCTAATTCCCCAAATCGACTTAGCAAACCCTAATGCCTTAGACCCTAGTTACCTTAGACTTTTTAGACATTTCCTTATTAGTATGCTTACACATTATAGGTTGAATTCCTCGGAATTCCCATTACTTAACTCACGACCGCCTAAGTTGGATTTTGCTCGCTTTCGCAAACTGTGAGTATATCTTCCCCTTTTTACTGTTTACTATTTTTGGGGTGATTCATGTACTTATTATCAAGTTTCTATTACTTCTTACTAAATGCAATTCTCATGTGTGTTTGCTTTATGTTAATTTGAGTGTCTATGACTTGTCAAAATCATTAACCTTTGAGGGCCTGGCATTTCAATGAATAGATCTATGGTATATACCCCTTGTGACTCTGTTGAGAGACCTTGGTCATTGTCTTGTGATTCATATTACTAAAAATGTTTTTGATTCTTGATTCTTGATACTTATTTAGGGTTGATTTTGAACGGATATTACTTATTACATAATTGCAAACAGTATACAACACATGAATTGCGAAACACTTTTCTACTATATGTATACAAACAGGGTATGCTCACTAATACAATTTTTGTATTGACCAAATTATTTTTGTACATGTTTCAGGTTGTTTTGAGATGCATCCTTTAAGCTTTCGGATTTATAATTAGATTTTGATTCATTGTATTTCAATTTAGTTAGCAGTTAGGGCCGTTGTATTTCATTTCAATGTAATAAATTATTTAATCAATGTATTCAAATTTACACTTTAGTACCATGAGCTATTGAGCAATCGTCACTACGTGACACCCCGATGTTTCCGCCATCGGTTGGGGTGTTACACATAATGCAACATAGAAAAACACATAGACACTTTGATGATTGAATTGCATATAGAATGTTGTAACATGTTTCACCCCAAAAATGATGATAAATAGAAAAGGGGCTATGTAAAACTCACATTAGCTAAGGTGAATTATCCTCTAAGTGTTGTGAATGTATGCGAGGCGAATCCCAAAGACTCAACAACGTAGCTAGTCCAAATTGAAGAAAACGAAAAAGAAAGAATATCAAGCTTTCAATTCGCCAATTACAAGAGCTTATAATCAAAACTTCAATTGTAGAAGTAATAGACTATAGAAGAAAGGTATGAGGGAAAGTTTAATCGGATTGAAACAATCGATTTAGAGGTGCAAAGTATAATGGGTCATAGGTGGGTTTTTATACTAGTTTTGGAGTCAATTAGCCATTAAAATTGGTCAACACCATAAAGTAAGGTTTTATGATGAATTGACTATTTGACTAAGACTTTGACTGTTTGACTAAGACTTTGACTAGGACTTTGACTATTTGACTCAAGGCTTTATTTAAAAAAAAAAAAAAAATCTTGTATGTGAAAAAAAAAGAATTTAGAATCATATTATTATTATTATTATTTATATACATTTATGTATGTATATAAGTTGTGAGTTAAGATAAATAAAGACTTATGCACATTTGTATAATATTAATGATAAAGATGTAATAAAATATATATATATATATATATATATATAAGGGCTTTTTATGTATTAAAATTTTGGGGAAAATTTTGCGATGTTACAATTAGGCTGTTGGTAGACAATCAGTACGAGTCCAAAGTATCGGGAGTGTGGTGGGTCAGCTGCGGTACACCCTATATATAAGCATAAACGATACCGCGGGAACGGACTAGGAGTCTAACCAAGAATCGACCCGTTACCCGTTACCCATTACTACCTCTTCATTAGATGGTTGACTAATAGCTAGTATTTCCGATAAGAACGTTCTTACGTGAGCTTCATTCGCCTTCCTAGAGTCTTTCTCTTGACCACCCACACAGGAAACACAAATCTTGTATACCCTTACACGCTCTGTTATTTGAAATCTTGTTACGTACCTTAATAAAGTTCAGTTAGAAACCTTTCTAAAGTAGGGGAGACTGCTTCATTCCTCTGCCCCTCACCAGTTACACATTCCCAAAGCCTTTCTCATTTAAACTCTCAATTTCTTAATCTCGGATCAACTGTCAATGATATATATTTTTTTTTTACCTACTTGACTTTAACAACGCCTTTTGATTTCATAGTAACCTTCACTTGAAAGAAATTTCGAGACGAAATTTTCTAAAGTAGGGGAGACTGTGACATCCGTCACCTTCATCTTTAACCAATTGTTAGAATTAGTCCCTATACCTTTCAACATTGTCGAATTTATTAAAACATGAGTTACTTTTAAATCGTGAATTTAAACGCTTACTAAACGTGTGAATTTTAGTCGAAACGTACGAAATACAAAATTTATTTGGTATTTGATCCGTTAAGATAAAAAGTTTAAGTTTTAAAAAGTTTAGTTTTGGTTAAAGTTAAAACTTAGTTAGCCTTGTTAAGTTTTATAAATGAATATTTAACCAAAATTATAACTAAACTAACAAGGTTAAGTAGTGAGGGACCTTTTGTGCCAATATATAAAAGTTTAAGAAAAAAAATTTCTCCAGCCTACTTTTCGTTTTTCCGACAGGCCCTTTTCCGGCCACTGTTCCGGCCGGTGTCTCAGCTCCGGCGAAGTGCAATTCGTTTTTTTTTTATGTTTAACTCGTCCTAATCAATGCCAAAACGTTTCTCCGTTGTTGTTCGACAGTTTCGGACCATGATAAGCTGCCATTAACGCGTGATAATTATATTTAATCAAGCTTTAAGTTTATAACCGTCGCACATTAATGTCACCCTCAAAACGCTTGTTGCATCAAACGATTATATAAATAGATATCGCCATCGTGTTTCTGCACCTATACTCGTTCGAAACCCACCACAAATTTGCAGAAAACGGGTCCAGAAGTCGAGTAATCGGGTTCTTTACATCGGGCATATCATCCTCACGTTCGACCCTATCTCGCCTCGTAAGCTCCTTTTCCTTATGCAGTTTTGTTTGTCTTGTGTTTCCGATCAAAAACCCTCTGTTACAGATAGTATATCGTGCTTATATCGGGTTATTAAAGTTTCACCTAGGGTTAGGGTTCTTAAGTTGTGATGGGGAAGAAGATGATGGTATCTATATATTATATAAATCAATTTTAGTTTCATAATCATTAATATAACAAGCCTTGGTGTAGTGGTTGGAGCTTGGTATTCTCAACAAAAGGTCAAGGGTTCGAAACCCATGACCACCATTCTTTTATCTTTTGTTTTTTTTTATTTTATATATTTATTTATTTAAAAAGGTTAATAGTCATTTATAATTCATAAAACTTAGAATATTCATAATAAATTCATTTTTGCTCCAAAAATTATAAAAATTTAGGAGTAGCTTCTTGACACTTTCTAGAAAATTGTCATAATTTTTATTTCTGGAAAATATTTTATTTTCGTAATTTTTATTATTTAATTTGTTTTAATCATATTTAATTGGTTAAAAATTCATTTTTAGTGGTTTTTATCTCAAAATTTGTCATAAATTATTTCTAATCATCATGAACTAAAATAAAAATGATTGGTTCAGAAAACATTCATTTTTGTCGATTTTCTTATTATTAATCATTTAAACATGATTTAATCTCATTAAATCAGTTTTAAATAGAAATAACTTTATAAAAATTATGGGAAAATTATTTCCATTAATTTACATCAGAAAGCATCCATTTACTATAAAAATAACATTTTTGGATCATGTCTTGTATTATTAACATTATTTATGTTTAATTAGACATAATAAAACATTTATTTATTTAAACAATTTAAACATCTAATTTATAAATATTTTTCTTATAAAATAGAAATACTCATATGGTTTAATGTCTTTATTATCTTTTGTTGGATCATTGTGTAACTCAAAAATTATTTATTTATATATTTATGATTATTGTATTTATTTTAATTTAGTTAAAGTAATTAACTAAATTATTTTGTCTTAATGATTTAAAACATATTTTTACCTAAATATTCAATTGGTAATAATTATATTACCTAAACCACATTTACAAACTTTGATATATTATTTTTGACGTACAACTTTTACATTAACGCGATTTATCATAAAAAAAACTCTAATTCCCCAAATCGACTTAGCAAACCCTAATGCCTTAGACCCTAGTTACCTTAGACTTTTTAGACATTTCCTTATTAGTATGCTTACACATTATAGGTTGAATTCCTCGGAATTCCCATTACTTAACTCACGACCGCCTAAGTTGGATTTTGCTCGCTTTCGCAAATTGTGAGTATATCTTCCCCTTTTTACTGTTTACTATTTTTGGGGTGATTCATGTACTTATTATCAAGTTTCTATTACTTCTTACTAAATGCAATTCTCATGTGTGTTTGCTTTATGTTAATTTGAGTGTCTATGACTTGTCAAAATCATTAACCTTTGAGGGCCTGGCATTTCAATGAATAGATCTATGGTATATACCCCTTGTGACTCTGTTGAGAGACCTTGGTCATTGTCTTGTGATTCATATTACTAAAAATGTTTTTGATTCTTGATTCTTGATTCTTGATACTTATTTAGGGTTGATTTTGAACGGATATTACTTATTACATAATTGCAAACAGTATACAACACATGAATTGCGAAACACTTTTCTACTATATGTATACAAACAGGGTATGCTCACCAATACAATTTTTGTATTGACCAAATTATTTTTGTACATGTTTCAAGTTGTTTTGAGATGCATCCTTTAAGCTTTCGGATTTATAATTAGATTTTGATTCATTGTATTTCAATTTAGTTAGCAGTTAGGGCCGTTGTATTTCATTTCAATGTAATAAATTATTTAATCAATGTATTCAAATTTACACTTTAGTACCATGAGCTATTGAGCAATCGTCACTACGTGACACCCCGATGTTTCCGCCATCGGTTGGGGTGTTACAGATTGGTATCAGAGCCATGGTTATAGGGAATTAGGTTATTAGAATGCCTTTTAGCCTAGTCTATAACTAAGCTTACTTTCACGAGTCCTCTCGTTTATATTTCTCTTATTTCCTATTATTTTCTTTCAAGATATTTTCGCTATGATTATTTCTCGTTGTTCTTTCGATATTTTGCTTGGCGAAGAAGACGCTCGTATTTCACAAACGAAACGATATCGTCAAGTTGGGAGTGATATCCATACCTTGGTGATTAGTTTCACTCCCCTATAGGTTATTTATCTTAGGAATATATCTTTGAGATAGGAGTGACATCCACACCTCAAAGAGTGTTTCCTTCAAAAAGAAACTTAACCACTAAGCTGGGAGTGATATCCTTAACTTAGTGATTAGTTTCATTCCACAATCGTTTTCAATTTTGAAATACATCTTTGAGTTAGGAGTGAAATCCACATCTCAAGGATCTATTTCTACATCTCGTTGATTATGAATTTTCTTAAATATTGGTAATCTATTACATACGCAAATTTTATCATTCACGTCATTTTAAATCATGGTCTTTTAACACACACTAGATTTACACATACTTCATGAAATGGTTTCATTTTAAATTTTATAAACTGGTAGTGTATATTTTACAAATCAAATGTAAACTTTTTGTTTTCATGTGACATATCCAATATATGTTTTCGGGAGAAACTTACAACTAATAATATGCCTTATAACATTTTTCAAACTCGACTTCTCGTAAACACATGAAAATGTGTATTTACGAAGATTCTGCAAATAAACCTGTTTTGAATCTAAAACACACTTCGATTTCTAAAAAAAAAAATTTCTCATGCAACACTACTGTTCTTTCAACAATATCACAAAGTCGAGTAAACTGCGAAAATTTACCTTTTACACTTATACTCTTTCAGTTGCAAAACTTTTGGTTTAACAAAACAATGGACATATCTTTTATCAGAATGTTGCTAAATGTCTTTTATAGTATAACGCATATATGTAAAATTACTAGATTTTAAACTCACATGCCAGTAGGCTATACACCTGTTCCGTACACATTCATTTGCCATAAATTTCATTATTTTAATCTTGCACTATTTTTATTCATAGTTATTTCTAACACGTTATTTGTGATTATTTTCACATTGACTATTTGCATTAATTCAACTCGTTTACTTTCATTTTATGCAATTGTGAGATTTACTCGATTTATGTTATACTATTCATTCAGTCGGAATTTTATGCTATACATATATACTTACTTGAACGCATATTGGCATGCATATTTTCTTTCTTGTTTTGAGCAAAACCCTGTTATACTTTACATTATTTTGTTCATCATCATGGTCAACGAACATACTAGTTGATAACTCGTATGAGATCTAAGCCGGTGCCCACGTACGACTCGGATTAGAGTATTTCTTCAATCCGAGGGGAACCGTGTAAACCTCAGGGTTATCAATATGGGTGTTTAAAGCCAACGATGTGAACAGAAGTTACCGGCTAATGGTAAACCCGAAAGGGAAGAACCTCTAACCATGTCTTATATTTACATGTTATTCACATTACGGTTAAAAGGAAAACCCGGAAGGGAAGGACCTCTAACCATGTCATGATTGAACATTATTTCATTACAGTGGCTATTACATATTGGTTGCACACATTTGTTTCTAGTATTACTTAGGATAGGGTTATGGAAAAGCATAACACCCAAGTGTAAGGTAAATCGATGATTACGGTCCGGAACGCAATCATGGGCTTACAGGTACATGAGGGTGGTGTGTGATTCTAATTAGTGTAACACCCCAACCGATGGCGGAAACATCGGGATGTCACGTATTGATGATTGTTCAGCAGCTCATGGTGAATAATAAATTCCATTAAATAATTTAAATGAATTACATACAATTGTTCTAGAATTTGTACATCAAATTGAATAAAACTATACACATATCTTCAAGCATCAATTCAAATCTTCATGCAAATAGAACCTGAAACATGTTAAGTTGAAAATGTTTTGGGTCAACAAAAGTTGGTGAGAATTACATAGGTTTTTGATAATAGAATAAAAATGTTGTGCAATTCATGTGTCATGTCAATCTAGCCCATATGTGAGAACATACTAGAAATAAATCGAGTGCATAATCAACCCTGATGACTGTTATAATATGATACATACCATACGCTCATGGTCCACTTGAATATGTTATACGATAACAAACACCCACGCTACCTTTGTAGGAGGCACGTATCCGGGGTGGGATTGTCAGTCCAATAGATCTATCAATGTATACCGCCGGCCTGTACGGAGTTAATGATTATGCTAGAATGGTGCTTACTCTAATCATGCTCAAGACATAATGCAACATAGAAAACACATAGACACATTGATGATTGAATTGCATAAAATGATGTTGTAACATGTTTCACCCCAAAAATGGTGATAAATAGAAAAGGGGCTATGTAAAACTCACCTTAGCAAAATGTTATGTCTTGTAAAAAAAATAGAATAATGTGTTGTGAATGTATGCGAGGCGAATCCCAAAGACTCAACAACGTAGCTAGTCCAAATTGAAGAAAACGAAAAAGAAAGAATATCAAGCTTCCAATTCGCCAATTACAAGAGCTTATAATCAAAGCTTCAATTGTAGAAGTAATAGACTATAGAAGAAAGGTATGAGGGAAAGTTTAATCGGATTGAAACAATCGATTTAGAGGTGCAAAGTATAATGGGTCATAGGTGGGTTTTTATACTAGTTTTGGAGTCAATTAGCCATTAAATTGGTCAACACCATAAAGTAAGGTTTTATGATGAATTGACTATTTGACTAAGACTTTGACTGTTTGACTAAGACTTTGACTAGGACTTTGACTATTTGACTCAAGGCTTTATTTAAAAAAAAAAAAAAAATCTTGTATGTGAAAAAAAAAAGAATTTAGAATCATATTATTATTATTATTATTTATATACATTTATGTATGTATATAAGTTGTGAGTTAAGATAAATAAAGACTTATGCACATTTGTATAATATTAATGATAAAGATGTAATAAAATATATATATATATATATATATATATATATATATATATAAGGGCTTTTTATGTATTAAAATTTTGGGGAAAATTTTGCGATGTTACAGTCTCCCCAACTTTTAGGAACTTCGTCCCGAAGTTAAAAGAAAAACACCAGGTATACAATTGGTCGACTACCGAAAACCTTGATAAAATTTCTCACTACCTTAACGTACCTGTAAATTCATGATTACGTTCCGGACCGTAATTATCAATTTACCTTACATTAGGGTTTTGCGTCCTTTTATGACTCTACCGATTGTTGAGCAGGTTCGATAGTCTCCACCAGTCGTTGAGCAGGTTGTAGGGCCTCTCCCGACTGTTGGAAAGACATGAAGACCTCTACCAATCGTTGAGTAAGTTGTTTGGTAGTCAACTAATTGTTGTACAAGTAAGCAAGTATGATTATAGATATAGCAATTAGTTCACATTCAAACAAGCATGCACTCAGATGTTATGGTAATACTAGAATTTTATTGCTTGAGTCGAATAGCGTCGATACATAGAATAAAAGCAAACAACATTCAAATGGTGGGACTTGCTGTTAAGTAGCTGGAGGGCCTTGATCTCGGTTTAGTTTAGGGCATCGGTTACGGAAGTGATTTGGGTTTCCACATTCATAGCATTGACCATAGTTGTATTTACCAGGACGATTAAGATTAGCAACCTGAGCAGGGTTGGTTGGTTGGTTGGTTGGTGTTAGGGTTTGGGGACTCACGACATGTGTTGACCAGATGACCATACCTACCACAATTGGTGCACAGGCGACACACTGAAACAGTGGGGTGATGTCGTTTGCATGTGTTACACAATGGAAAGTTTCTTGTATAGGGTTTCTTGTTAGAAGCTTGTGTAGTGAGGTTTACATTAGGATCCCTGGTCTTGCGCTTCTGGTTCTCGGTAGTTACCGCGGCCACAATACTTGTTTTCTCGCCTTTCCGAACTAAGGTCCCGTTCTTTATGTGATTTCCATCGCCATTTCTATTTCCATTGCCGTTCCCATTCATTGGGATGACTTGAGCCAACAAGTTAGAAACCAGAGTTGTGATTTGTTGCGCCATTTGTTGGGAAATAATCGCAGCCAGTTGGGCATCAACACTTTTGTTGTTTTTGTTGTTGTTGTGGTTGGTGTTATGGTTGTTGTTACTTTCCTCTTGGTTATCACCACTGTTATTGCGAGTGCTGCGACGTGGAGACATGATCTGTAAGGGACACAATGAAGGTTCAATGTGGCATGAAATGAATGAGGTGATATAAGGAATGTAATCATTTATTCATTAATTAAAACGAATAAACGAAAACGTTGACGTATCAAAGATTCCAGATTCCAACAACATAGTGAAGACATGCTTTAGCCTATAAGTGAACACTCATCCCGAGAATTCCCAGGTAGGCATCCGGGTCCCTCGTCTGATTGGGATATATGCGCAATGCCAGCCTAGACAGAAGACTCAGAATACAGGCGTTCACCCTTCCAGATTGCACGTGTTCGTTATTAAAATCTAGAACTTCGACGAGATCTCAAGGTGGTTCAGGTTAAACCTGAGGGTTTTGCCTTATTAGTCTGAGAGTGGATCCAGTGATGGAAAGCAACCTTCTCGTAGGGATTAATGTAGGGATAAGAAGTAGGAGGGAGATAGAGAATAGCAAGTAAAAGAAGCAAGTACTGGTTAAATCCTATGGTTATAGACTAGATTATTTTTCTAATAACCTAATTCCCTATAACCATGGCTCTGATACCAATCTTTAACACCCCAACCGATGGCGGAAACATCGGGATGTCACGTATTGATGATTGTTCAGCAGCTCATGGTGAATAATAAATTCCATTAAATAATTTAAATGAATTACATACAATTGTTCTAGAATTTGTACATCAAATTGAATAAAACTATACACATATCTTCAAGCATCAATTCAAATCTTCATGCAAATAGAACCTGAAACATGTTAAGTTGAAAATGTTTTGGGTCAACAAAAGTTGGTGAGAATTACATAGGTTTTTGATAATAGAATAAAAATGTTGTGCAATTCATGTGTCATGTCAATCTAGCCCATATGTGAGAACATACTAGAAATAAATCGAGTGCATAATCAACCCTGATGACTGTTATAATATGATACATACCATACGCTCATGGTCCACTTGAATATGTTATACGATAACAAACACCCACGCTACCTTTGTAGGAGGCACGTATCCGGGGTGGGATTGTCAGTCCAATAGATCTATCAATGTATACCGCCGGCCTGTACGGAGTTAATGATTATGCTAGAATGGTGCTTACTCTAATCATGCTCAAGACATAATGCAACATAGAAAACACATAGACACATTGATGATTGAATTGCATAAAATGATGTTGTAACATGTTTCACCCCAAAAATGGTGATAAATAGAAAAGGGGCTATGTAAAACTCACCTTAGCAAAATGTTATGTCTTGTAAAAAAAATAGAATAATGTGTTGTGAATGTATGCGAGGCGAATCCCAAAGACTCAACAACGTAGCTAGTCCAAATTGAAGAAAACGAAAAAGAAAGAATATCAAGCTTCCAATTCGCCAATTACAAGAGCTTATAATCAAAGCTTCAATTGTAGAAGTAATAGACTATAGAAGAAAGGTATGAGGGAAAGTTTAATCGGATTGAAACAATCGATTTAGAGGTGCAAAGTATAATGGGTCATAGGTGGGTTTTTATACTAGTTTTGGAGTCAATTAGCCATTAAAATTGGTCAACACCATAAAGTAAGGTTTTATGATGAATTGACTATTTGACTAAGACTTTGACTGTTTGACTAAGACTTTGACTAGGACTTTGACTATTTGACTCAAGGCTTTATTTAAAAAAAAAAAAAAAAATCTTGTATGTGAAAAAAAAAGAATTTAGAATCATATTATTATTATTATTATTTATATACATTTATGTATGTATATAAGTTGTGAGTTAAGATAAATAAAGACTTATGCACATTTGTATAATATTAATGATAAAGATGTAATAAAATATATATATATATATATATAAGGGCTTTTTATGTATTAAAATTTTGGGGAAAATTTTGCGATGTTACAATTAGGCTGTTGGTAGACAATCAGTACGAGTCCAAAGTATCGGGAGTGTGGTGGGTCAGCTGCGGTACACCCTATATATAAGCATAAACGATACCGCGGGAACGGACTAGGAGTCTAACCAAGAATCGACCCGTTACCCGTTACCCATTACTACCTCTTCATTAGATGGTTGACTAATAGCTAGTATTTCCGATAAGAACGTTCTTACGTGAGCTTCATTCGCCTTCCTAGAGTCTTTCTCTTGACCACCCACACAGGAAACACAAATCTTGTATACCCTTACACGCTCTGTTATTTGAAATCTTGTTACGTACCTTAATAAAGTTCAGTTAGAAACCTTTCTAAAGTAGGGGAGACTGCTTCATTAGTACCTCTGCCCCTCACCAGTTACACATTCCCAAAGCCTTTCTCATTTAAACTCTCAATTTCTTAATCTCGGATCAACTGTCAATGATATATATTTTTTTTTTACCTACTTGACTTTAACAACGCCTTTTGATTTCATAGTAACCTTCACTTGAAAGAAATTTCGAGACGAAATTTTCTAAAGTAGGGGAGACTGTGACATCCGTCACCTTCATCTTTAACCAATTGTTAGAATTAGTCCCTATACCTTTCAACATTGTCGAATTTATTAAAACATGAGTTACTTTTAAATCGTGAATTTAAACGCTTACTAAACGTGTGAATTTTAGTCGAAACGTACGAAATACAAAATTTATTTGGTATTTGATCCGTTAAGATAAAAAGTTTAAGTTTTAAAAAGTTTAGTTTTGGTTAAAGTTAAAACTTAGTTAGCCTTGTTAAGTTTTATAAATGAATATTTAACCAAAATTATAACTAAACTAACAAGGTTAAGTAGTGAGGGACCTTTTGTGCCAATATATAAAAGTCTAAGAAAAAAAATTTCTCCAGCCTACTTTTCGTTTTTCCGACAGGCCCTTTTCCGGCCACTGTTCCGGCCGGTGTCTCAGCTCCGGCGAAGTGCAATTCGTTTTTTTTTTATGTTTAACTCGTCCTAATCAATGCCAAAACGTTTCTCCGTTGTTGTTCGACAGTTTCGGACCATGATAAGCTGCCATTAACGCGTGATAATTATATTTAATCAAGCTTTAAGTTTATAACCGTCGCACATTAATGTCACCCTCAAAACGCTTGTTGCATCAAACGATTATATAAATAGATATCGCCATCGTGTTTCTGCACCTATACTCGTTCGAAACCCACCACAAATTTGCAGAAAACGGGTCCAGAAGTCGAGTAATCGGGTTCTTTACATCGGGCATATCATCCTCACGTTCGACCCTATCTCGCCTCGTAAGCTCCTTTTCCTTATGCAGTTTTGTTTGTCTTGTGTTTCCGATCAAAAACCCTCTGTTACAGATAGTATATCGTGCTTATATCGGGTTATTAAAGTTTCACCTAGGGTTAGGGTTCTTAAGTTGTGATGGGGAAGAAGATGATGGTATCTATATATTATATAAATCAATTTTAGTTTCATAATCATTAATATAACAAGCCTTGGTGTAGTGGTTGGAGCTTGGTATTCTCAACAAAAGGTCAAGGGTTCGAAACCCATGACCACCATTCTTTTATCTTTTGTTTTTTTTTATTTTATATATTTATTTATTTAAAAAGGTTAATAGTCATTTATAATTCATAAAACTTAGAATATTCATAATAAATTCATTTTTGCTCCAAAAATTATAAAAATTTAGGAGTAGCTTCTTGACACTTTCTAGAAAATTGTCATAATTTTTATTTCTGGAAAATATTTTATTTTCGTAATTTTTATTATTTAATTTGTTTTAATCATATTTAATTGGTTAAAAATTCATTTTTAGTGGTTTTTATCTCAAAATTTGTCATAAATTATTTCTAATCATCATGAACTAAAATAAAAATGATTGGTTCAGAAAACATTCATTTTTGTCGATTTTCTTATTATTAATCATTTAAACATGATTTAATCTCATTAAATCAGTTTTAAATAGAAATAACTTTATAAAAATTATGGGAAAATTATTTCCATTAATTTACATCAGAAAGCATCCATTTACTATAAAAATAACATTTTTGGATCATGTCTTGTATTATTAACATTATTTATGTTTAATTAGACATAATAAAACATTTATTTATTTAAACAATTTAAACATCTAATTTATAAATATTTTTCTTATAAAATAGAAATACTCATATGGTTTAATGTCTTTATTATCTTTTGTTGGATCATTGTGTAACTCAAAAATTATTTATTTATATATTTATGATTATTGTATTTATTTTAATTTAGTTAAAGTAATTAACTAAATTATTTTGTCTTAATGATTTAAAACATATTTTTACCTAAATATTCAATTGGTAATAATTATATTACCTAAACCACATTTACAAACTTTGATATATTATTTTTGACGTACAACTTTTACATTAACGCGATTTATCATAAAAAAAACTCTAATTCCCCAAATCGACTTAGCAAACCCTAATGCCTTAGACCCTAGTTACCTTAGACTTTTTAGACATTTCCTTATTAGTATGCTTACACATTATAGGTTGAATTCCTCGGAATTCCCATTACTTAACTCACGACCGCCTAAGTTGGATTTTGCTCGCTTTCGCAAACTGTGAGTATATCTTCCCCTTTTTACTGTTTACTATTTTTGGGGTGATTCATGTACTTATTATCAAGTTTCTATTACTTCTTACTAAATGCAATTCTCATGTGTGTTTGCTTTATGTTAATTTGAGTGTCTATGACTTGTCAAAATCATTAACCTTTGAGGGCCTGGCATTTCAATGAATAGATCTATGGTATATACCCCTTGTGACTCTGTTGAGAGACCTTGGTCATTGTCTTGTGATTCATATTACTAAAAATGTTTTTGATTCTTGATTCTTGATACTTATTTAGGGTTGATTTTGAACGGATATTACTTATTACATAATTGCAAACAGTATACAACACATGAATTGCGAAACACTTTTCTACTATATGTATACAAACAGGGTATGCTCACTAATACAATTTTTGTATTGACCAAATTATTTTTGTACATGTTTCAGGTTGTTTTGAGATGCATCCTTTAAGCTTTCGGATTTATAATTAGATTTTGATTCATTGTATTTCAATTTAGTTAGCAGTTAGGGCCGTTGTATTTCATTTCAATGTAATAAATTATTTAATCAATGTATTCAAATTTACACTTTAGTACCATGAGCTATTGAGCAATCGTCACTACGTGACACCCCGATGTTTCCGCCATCGGTTGGGGTGTTACACATAATGCAACATAGAAAAACACATAGACACTTTGATGATTGAATTGCATATAGAATGTTGTAACATGTTTCACCCCAAAAATGATGATAAATAGAAAAGGGGCTATGTAAAACTCACATTAGCTAAGGTGAATTATCCTCTAAGTGTTGTGAATGTATGCGAGGCGAATCCCAAAGACTCAACAACGTAGCTAGTCCAAATTGAAGAAAACGAAAAAGAAAGAATATCAAGCTTTCAATTCGCCAATTACAAGAGCTTATAATCAAAACTTCAATTGTAGAAGTAATAGACTATAGAAGAAAGGTATGAGGGAAAGTTTAATCGGATTGAAACAATCGATTTAGAGGTGCAAAGTATAATGGGTCATAGGTGGGTTTTTATACTAGTTTTGGAGTCAATTAGCCATTAAAATTGGTCAACACCATAAAGTAAGGTTTTATGATGAATTGACTATTTGACTAAGACTTTGACTGTTTGACTAAGACTTTGACTAATCAATTTAAGGAATGTGTTAAGTTTATTTTCTTCTGAAATACTACACAAGATGATAGTTGGCTCAGTTGGTTGTCACTGTGTGTTGGTTGGCTGTGGACGTGGGTTCGAGTCCCGGTCCACAAAAAAAAAAATTTTGGCAATTATTTCCCTAAAACTATATTATTCTAAATTCATAATATGATTATATAAGCCCGAAAGTGACTCGAAATATTTTTAAAACGTACAAAAGTGTCGAGATACAAATAATTATTAGTTTAAGGTATTTAAAACATATATTGTTTAAAACAATACATTCTTTTTATCAAAAAAAAAATTAGGGGAAATTCGCGATGTTACAAGTTGGAAGCATCCATGTTCTTGTGTTGATTATCATTTATGGTTGTATCCATTTAGTATCTTCCATACATGTTTCGATTTGTAGACTTTTATTATTAGTAGTAGTTTATTTTTAGTTATTCGATGTGTTTATCTTCTTAATTAATTCTTATTTGTTTATCTTTGTGACAGGTTCAATTAGTGATTAACTTGATAACCCTTTAAAACCAACCCTAACCTAAATAATAAAATTAACTATCATGGGTTCGTACGACTTCTGGTAGTCCCGAGCTAGATCCAAGGCAAGGAAACCGGTAGTGAGATAGATCCTTTGGGTTTCTGATATCCAAACCGGATTCTAAGCAATGGCTTCTGAGGTGGGCCAGATCCAGGTGGCAAGTTTCTAGTTCTTACTATAGGTGTAAGCGACTTTCTTGGCAAAGTGAGGATTCCCTACGGGTGCACCAGTGATCTTCGGATTGCACACATTTAGGATTATGTTCCACCTTTGTTAAGGATTTCATTCATAAGTCTCGGGAGGTTAAGGGTTGGGTTTGTTAAGTCACATGATCACTAAACCAAACTTAAATTTATCATATCAATAAATTATTAAGTTGTCACTTTTAAAAGATAAGTTAAACAAGGATACTTTACCCAGCTCTTGTTAGTACAAGCCATTAACTTCTTAGAGGGTCCCCCGTCACACAAGATGATGGCATGTGAGATCCTTCGGTACGGAAAGCAAGAGTTGAGAGAGGTGGAAGGGATTCCCGATCGGAATTAAGCCTCTACATAAATTTAGGATGATAAATTAAAGGACCTAGTGCTTAAATGAGTGGCTTGGCGGTGGTTTGGGAAGTGCCTAAAAAGTAGGACCCAGGCTTTCCAAAAAGCTACACAGTAGTGTAAGTTAAGTAACCCCACATTGTCAATCAGGAGAAGAACGGCTTACGGGCCAGCAGTCCGAAGACACCTTTATGGGGGATCGTACACTTCCCCTGTGCGTGACCCATAGCATTGCAAGAACGTCATCCCTTGTTTATTTCTTTTCTCATCCCCAACTCTGAAGGGACCGTTCACCCCTGTTCTCCTTACCGATAATTAAACTTAATTCTGTTTTTATGATAAAATTGACTACTTATACGGAGGGTCCCCAAAATGTGCATGTTTGCTATTCCTACTATTTTTACCTTTTTATTTTAAAACCACACCCTTTTCAAAAACCATTTTCCTTTTAGAACCCCTCCGTTTTATTTTCTTTTTTAAAACCCGATTACTTAAAGTGGTAAAAAGTTGAGTAGGGAAAAGTGTGTTCTCTCGAATATGATACTCGGTATTTACCCTAGAAATCTATATTATACACGTTAGGTTCTCTGCCTATGTGTTGGTTTTAGTTTCTAAGTATTTATGGTTTACTTATAAATTTCAAAATTGTTTAAAGGTTTAGTAAAAATTAATCTTTTTTCCCAAAACCAATGTTTGAAATTAACAAATCAAGTTTTTGGCACCGGGAAAAATGATATCTTCTCTAATTACTAAAACCAGACACATCAAGTACTTTTGATTTTCTAGGTTGAAGAGGATCCCATATTGGTAATCGTTTGTTTACTGATTATCCAAATTATATCTAATTAAACAACGGTTATCATGGCAGTCCGTATTCTGATATGATTCTCTTACCAGTAAAGCTCGCAAAAATATTATGTATGAATATTAGTTTACTGCTTTAAAGTTCTTAGTTTTGAAAAAAAAAATAAAAAAAAAGGTTTAGGTGTGCTTTAGCTTAAATTTCTGAAAAAATACAAAAAGATTTTCATTATATATTATTTTCGATTAACCGATGTTGGATACTTAATTCTTCAACTGGAATCTCATATCCAAAGCCGAAACACAATAAAATAAACTCTTTCAAATTCAAGGGTCAAAATGAGACTTTCATAAATTAAATGGTTTAAATTGACAAGTTTAAAAGTTTAAGGTGAAATTGGAAAAGACTCAAATGTTCAGGGGGAGAACGATTCATTTCTCCAAATGGTATGGATAAATATTTAAAGTTTATCAATGATAAACTTCAAGAATTTGATTAACTCCGGATTATTTGTCGTATCTAATACAAGTTGTAGTTTATGTGCATTTTTTATTAATCTTTTTTGCATGATCAAACACAACCGGTGTGCTCATCATGATTCAAATGACAAAGCTTGAAGCTGAACAAGACTAGAAACCTAAACAACAAGAACCTAGTATTCCATCTTCAGAGACACTAGGCAGATGTTGTTGATCTTCGTCTTATTCATAGAATCTTCAATCAAAACAGCTGAGATTTCCTGTTTCCTCATAAGTTATAAAATCTTATCGAAGACCAAGACGAGATCTCATGAAGCCATAACCAAAACTCAAATTAGCAAGTATTCAAGTCTTCAGGGGGAAATTGTTAGTGCACTGCGGTGTATTTTCCCAAGTTGAAGAGCGTCAGATTTGAAGACTTGAAGACTAAAGATCATTAGCTAGACCTTAGGGGGGTCTGTGAACGCCTTTCCAGACATTCCCAGCTCAATGACTAGTTAAGTCTGCAGATCACTAGCTAGGACTAAAGGGGAGACTGTTAGAGCACTTTTTGTATGTCCCCAGCTAGTGATAGGTCTATATCATGTAGCCATGATTATATAGTGTTTAGTGGTTTATGGGCAACATTTTAGAGGTCTACGGTGTATTTTGGCCATTAATGTAATGGTCCAGGCGTATGACTAGTCATACGCATGGCATGGTAGACA
Source organism: Ambrosia x helenae (assembly GCA_030844895.1). NCBI lineage: Eukaryota > Viridiplantae > Streptophyta > Magnoliopsida > Asterales > Asteraceae > Ambrosia > Ambrosia x helenae. The sequence goes on along the minus strand of CM061224.1, from coordinate 17,134,794 downwards.
TATGGGTGTCCTACGCCTGGAAGCTCCTAGGCGTAGGACCCAACCCCTATAAATAGACCCTTGGCTTCAAACTTTGCATATTGTTCTATAGAGGTGCTGCCCATTTGTGTGTGTGATTTTGTGTGTGTTCTTATCATTTCCATATCTCTCTAAACATTATCCAACACCTATAACAACTAACCGGATCATTGATTCCGCCTTTGATCCGGATATGCGCATGATATCATCAAATCTTATAGAATCATGATCCTACATAGATCCATAATGACTTTTATGTCATCAAGGCTTAAGTCCACAACATGTCACACCCCAACCGATAGCGGAAACATTGGGGTGCAATGTGATGATTGTTCAAAAGTTTCAGGTACTAAATTGAAATATCATTAATCAACCTTTTAAATTTGTCTTACATTACATGAAAAGAAAACACATTGTCAAACAATGAAAACAAACATAAGATTTAATTTATTGAACTGAGTCTATGAATCCTATGTAATCACGTTTTGGCAAAAGCAACTCAAGCATTTCATGTAAACATATGTAAAGTAATGGTCAACAAAATAAATTGTTGGCGAGCATACAAGTTTAGTATATGTAATTATCAAATGTTTTGAAGTGTACAATCCACATGTCAAAGTACCATTATGAAATTATGTAACATACATTGTATACAATTTGGGAAACTCAAACCTTCATGTGACAAAAAAAAAATTAGTATCGCAATACCATATTGAACGTAAAGTATACTTAACATGACCATGACTATCCCTCTCAATAGGGCATGACTAGGCGGGTGTCAACCTATAATGCTATACATGTTAATGTCGGCTTGTATAGAGTTAATGAATTTGCAAGGTACAAATGTAACAAGTATGTGAACATAAGCATAATGTATTTATGAACATGTATATGGATTTTTAGTTTGTAAAAATGTAAAGTACATGTAATTGTGTTTTGTATAGGCATATGTTTACAGCCAAAAGTGCATAAAATGAAAAGGTTCATGTATACTCACAGTTTTTCAAGTAGGAATACGTAAGCTATTGTGAGTCAAAAGGCAAGATAAATCCCGAGGAATTTAACCTAAATGTCCAAGTAAAGTCTATAAGTTTAAAGGATCTTAAAAGTCTAGGTTTCTATGATGACGACACTTTATTAATAATAATGAAAATTTGGTGGAAAATCTAGGCTTAAAGGGAAAATCTGGGGTAATCTTGGAAAAAGGAAATCCGAGAAGAAACGCTTAAACTACATTATGATTTAGTTTGGAATAAACATATGTAGTTTAGATTAAGTTTTAAAAGACATTAGAATCACTTTATGTACTTTAAATTTAGTTTAAAAGACTTCATAATCAGTTCAAGTACTTCAGATTTAGTTTAAAAGACTTCAGAATCTCATAATGTACTTTAGATTTAGTTTAAAACACTTCAGAATCATTTTAGGTATTTCAGATTTAGTTTAGCTCGCTTCAGAATCAGTTCATGTAGTTCAAATCAGTTTAAAACACTTTAGAATCAATTTGGATAGTTCAGATTCAGCTTAAAACAATTTAGAATCAGAATCGGTTCATGTAGTTCAGATCAGTTTAAAACACTGTAGAATAAGTTTATGTATTTCAGATTTAGTTTAACTCACTTCAGAATCAGTTTATGAACTTTAGGTTTAGTTTAAAATACTTTTAACTTGAGTTTGGAATACTTTAGCTTAGTTTAGAAGGCTTCAGAACTCAGAAAGACATCTGGGATGGGTTTCATATTTTAGACCATGCGTAATGGGCATTATAGGGGCATGAAAAGGGAGGATCATTTCTAGTATAATGCCCAGAGAAGAGGAAAAATAGGAAAAGTAATGATTGAAAAAGCATTAAAAGGGCGTTAACCATTACACATTTATTAAATGGGCATTATAATGATGATGTGGCAGAAAATGCCCCTTAGAAGGCATTAACCATTACGTATGGTCTTATGGGACAAGTTTCAAATTTTCTAGGATGAGTTCCAGATTTAGTTCAAAAGAGTTCAATTCAGTTCAGAAGTCAACATAAGTACTTCAACACTCCAGATTTTAGTTTAAAAGTCAACTGAAGAACTTTAACACTTCATATTTTACTTCAGAAGTTAACTAAACTATTTTAACACTTTAGATTTTAGTTCAGAAGTCAACTCAATTACTTTAACACTTCAGATTTTAGTTTGAAAGTCATTAGTTTAGTTCAGAAGTACTCTAAAAATCCCAGATTTAGTTTCAAAGTCACATATGTAATCAGAACTCAACAAAAGTCACATGAACTGACTTAGAACTTATTAGAAGTCATCTGAACTTATTTAGAACTTATTAGAAGTCATTTAAACTTATTTATAACTAGTTTAAACACTTTAAATTTGTTTACTAAATTTATGAAACAATTTATAGAAGTTGAGTTGAGTTTAGAACTAGTTTAAAAGCTTAACAAGAGTTCATTATTACGTAAAGATATAAATACAAAGTTTTGAAAATACCTTTGTGGTTGGTGATGCCGTTTAGTTATAGTTATGGATGCCGAAAGTGGGTTTTCTTTACCGGAATTGAACAAGCAAGATTTAGAGTAGTAAGAGATGAGTGTGATTTAAGGAAAGATAGGATGATGAAAATGAAAGATTTGGTTTCTATTTATAGGCAAATTGAGTTCAATATTTTCAAATGGTTGCATGGATTTTGTCGTAAGAAAAGTTTAGAATCAATAATTGCAAAGAGAATATTTTATTTCAAGTAAGTTCTTATCCGCACAATTGTATATCAAGTTGCAAATTGGTCTAACAAGTTCTTATCTATATTGAAAGTCTTTCTACTTGCATTGTGTACATATTCATGTACATTAGTTATTATTATATGAGTTAATACCATATTTATATACTTTTTTTTGTAAATTGTTGTATTTCTTATTTATAAGAGTAACTTTTATAAATAAAATATTTTCAAGTATGCTTCGAACATGATTTTGTAAACACCTACTCTTAGAAAGTGAAATAAAAGATGATACTAAAATAAATAGTCATGAATTTCATTGAATAGTTTAAATTTTAAAATACCATAAAATGTAAAAATAATTGGAAAATACAGGAGGGTTACACAATATCTAGGCCACTCAAAGTTACCTCAGAGTTATTCCCTTTGAAAATGGTAACATCTTTAGAGTCTCTAGAGGCTTTCTACCTTAATATTATTGGTTAGGGAGAATAGGAGGCAAGTCCAGGACCTCAGTAGGAGGATTTGATTATCGTCATTGAGTCACAATCACTCCTTAAGGTGCCATTGATTGATGTTTATCAAGATCAATGGTTATTGTGTAAGTTCCATGTCTCTCATCGTCTACTCTCCTGGAGACATGATTCATGTGAGGGGAACTATCTACAATAAGCACTTTCTAGTCTTCTTCCATCCCTTCTATCCAATTTGCAAACCCAAACTCCTTCTTCAAAGTGTGATGGAGGTCTGCGACTTCTTCTTTGTAGGATCAGCAAGATATGTCTCAGCCTTTGCAAGTTCAAGTGGTGGAGGAAACCTTTCTGGAAAATTCTTTCTTGTTCTTAGAAAGTCATTATAATTGTTGGTCAATACATTTTCTCTTCACGTATTAATTTTCTCTTTAGGTGCCCATTCAACATGAAAAAACTTAGCTCTCATTCTGAATAACTGTGTCTATCCTGTTGGGGCTGGCTTTATGCTACTGTCAATCCTCCAATTTGGTGGGGTCACCTTAATCTTAGGGTCTTTAAGTATTATTTGCACCATTTCCATTTATTCAGGTAGGTTCTTCACATTCCAGTTGTTTAAGAAATTAAAGCCTTTAACTATCTAAGGCACATATCTTTTCATCTAGTCAATTCATTATTCTTTAGACATTTGAGCCACTTGTGGATTATTAAGTGGATTAATCCGTGACAAGCTCTGTGAGTCATCAAACATGCTCTTCTTAAAAATTATGATCTTCATTCTTCTATCACAAATATATTGTGCTTCTTGTAAGTTATTTTATTCACATTCTTAGCCAGCTCTACAAATTCCTCACCTTCCATCCTTTTGTTATTTTCTAGATAGTTTTTAGTGTTACCTATTTCTAAAAGTGGCAGTTGTATGAATGACATGATGCATTCTGGAGACAAAAGGGCATCATCATCTTCTTCTTCTTCTTCTTCTTCAATAAATACATCTTCACGCTTAGTTGGTTGTTCATCAACTTGTTCTTTGTATCCTTTAATGGAGATTCTTTTGGATCTTTAGATAAGATCGGCTTCCTTTTTCTTCAGTATGCAACTTTGATAAGAGGAGGAGTTGGTTTTTTTGGAACTGCTGAATTTTGTACAACAACTAGTTTAGCACCAGACTGAGTACTAATAGTTTCTTTAGGTTGGCCTACTTTTCCTTATGCCTTTTGTGGTAGATTGGACACTTTTAGAGAAACAACAATTTTGGATTTTGAAGGTGGCTGTGATTGAGTGGTGGAAGTGTGGTAGGTTTGGTTTTCGGTGGGTATGATGAGAATGAAAGTGAGATGGTTTTGGATTTTGGTGATGATAGGAGTGTGGTAGGTTTGGTATTAGTGGTGGTGGTGGTAGTGTGGTAGAAGGCTCAATTGTTTTAATAGATTCAATATTTTTGGCAGAAATAGTTGGTTTAAACTTACATGCTTTTTTGTCTTGAACTGTTGCTTTTTCAAGTGCAACAATCTTCTTTATGACAAAAGGATGTCTCGTACCCAGTTTTACTCTTTCAGATATTCTGATATCTTTGCCTAAGTCTTTTCCTTCAGCCCTTTGGGCCTCAATCTTTTGTTTTACTAAGGCTGCATTTTTTTTCTTTTGCATTCCGTTTGGTTTCATCCTTTTGCATAACAATTTTAAGATCCGCAGCCAAAACATCTTTTGAGGCTCATCCATTGCCTTTACCAATACTTTGGCAACCAACCCTCTTCTTTGTATCGATAGCCCTTTGTTCAATGAAGTCTTACTTCTTTTCTTCAGGTTTAGGGAGCATTGAATTTATTTCTTCGAGCGGTTTTTGTGACTCTAAAGCTTCATACTTTAGAAAAGCATACCTAGTATCAATTTTGGTTTCTAGAGAGTTAGAGAATGAAGTAAGCATGGGTTCAAGGATTAGATGGATAATAGTTTTGAGCTCCCCTGTTGGTAGTGAAAAGGTGGTTGTTTCCTTAACAGCAGTTCGGCTCTCTGCGACCGGTAGCTGTTTTTGAGGGACTGGGTATTTTAGGGATTCGAACTCCTTTTGTAAAGACGCCAACTATTGGGTGTATTCTTGGGGTAGCTTGACTCTAGCAAGAGACATTTTGGTAACAGGCTCCTTGAGTTCTAATACCCCAGCACTCAGCTTTTCCATCGATCAATTCCATTAATTTAGTTTGAACATCATATAATTTAATGGAATCCTCAACGCCCCCATCATTGGGGGTTGTATTAGCATGTGCTTTAGATCTTTCAACATCAGAGACACTACCTGATACCCTTTTTTCTTGGCACTAGGGGACTTCGAGCAAGTTTCTCCTTTAAAATGTCTAAGGCTTTAAGGATTTTAGCATTTGTTGTCTGCAGATAGGTACTATGTATGCTACCACTGTCTTCATGTGAACAAGTGGGTTCTACAAGAATAGTGGCAACCACCTCCATAAGTGCACCTAATGTGTGAAATGTGTGATAAATGTATATTAAGTCCAATTAATTTCAAAACAAATTTTAAATGGGAAATACCTGCTAAACCCCACAGTACCGGCAAGTGTACCGGTCAGTATTAAACTTTCGTCGAGTCCTAGTCTAATAGATTGAAATGACGGTGATTTGATTAAATTACTAAAAAAATATAAAATGGAAGTAAATAAAATACGAACAACTCAACAAAGCAAACGAACAAGTAGAACATGATGAGATCAAGTAATGAGAAAATGGCCACCTAGGTAAGAATCAAGCTAACTGACTTATAGTTATCGGGATTGGATAAATGGGTTTTGGCTACCAGGATCTTATGATACACTAAACTAGACCGACACTGGAACGTGAATCACTCTTTACAACGTGTCGCAATACTAAATCTAAGGAAGTTTGTAAACTCACTGGTCTCAGGTTCAGATCACATTTCGGTCTCTCCAAGCTATGCTAAGGTATCCTTAATTTAATTGTCCTCTCGGCCCCTCAGTAACAATACATCCAGGATATGTAAGGGATGCAAGGGGTAGTTATTCTAACAGGTTTCTAATATGGGATGCTAACAAAACATGCATGCTGGGGTGACTCACTCTCATGCAGACCACGATCCCCAATACCTACGAAGCTAGACACACTGACACCTAATCTCCTCTCGGTCTCAAGGGTGGTAGAACATTAGATTATTGAATAATTTATTAACTTGTTTCTAGGGTTGCGTCTAGCAACCATAAGATCTATCAAAAACACTAAGTCTAAGATACTCACAAAACCCTAGATCAAAAGATACAAAATCAATTAAACTAGAATTAAGCGACACAAGTATTAATATTCAAAGATCTAGCACACATATACAAAAGAAACCTTATTATAAAACTCTTTACCTAAACATTATCCAAAACATAACATAGAACCAAAACCGAAAACTATTATTCAATTGTCACTCATCATCAATGCCTAGGTAGCTCTAAAAGTTTAGGTACTCATAGTCATGAAAAATTATGAAAACATAGGTCCAAAATAATAATAAAACATAGTATCGAGTACTTGAGAACACAAAGTAATAAAAACGGTTTTGGGAAACTTACCCTATTACTATCTTTCTCCCTCCTCAGCACCTAAGAGGATCATCAGGAAGCTAGAGGCCTTAAGGAGAGATTTTGTTTGGGGTATGTTGGGTAGAAACAAGAAGGTTCGATGGATCCGACGGAACACTTTGGTAAGAACAAAGAAAAAGGGTCTCGGCTTGGGAAGCATTCAAGATTTCAATACCGCAATGCTCGTGAAATGGTTTTGTAGATACCGTATGTGACACCCGGCAAATTCTGGTTAACAACGCTGTCTAGATTAAAGCCTACCTTAGCGAGTCACGCGTATATTATACTTAACTGGGCTAGTTGAGTCGTGTTACGGTTCGGGAACTGTTAGTTTGGTATAGAGGATCATTAGATGTTAGTCTAAAGGCTCACTAGATGTCAGTCCTTAACCAAGTGTACAAAGGGTGACGATTCGTAGAATCGTCAGAGCATTGGGAACATACAAGTCTCGAGTCCCGGGAATTGGTGAACGAGTGTGAATGTGTTTGTTTACATGTATTATGTGTTTATAATCATTATGTGACTTGTCGGTATGTGAAAATGTGTTAACATATGTTAAAACGGGGTTTAACGCGCAAAATACGCTGAACCAACCCCTATAGGCGATTAGGAGGGCTAATCGCCTATAGGAGGGGCGAATAGGGACATGCTATAGGCGAATAGCATGCTAATCGCCCCTACTATAGGCGATTAGCATCCCTATTCGCCTGATGATGCTGCGTAATCGCCTATAACGTGCTGAACGACTAAAAACGCCTATAAATACAATACTTGACCTCCTAAACTTCATTATAACAACCCTAGTCGTCCCACAACTCGCCCCAACACACACACAACCTCTGGAACACGATTTTGGATCAAAACACAAGATTTCAAGCCTATTACATCAATCTATCATAAATCTAAGGTGTGGTTTTCACTCATGCAATCTTTAATAACGTTTTTATTAAATCCCTAATGGTCCAGACCTGTTTATAAACATATGTGTCTTCTGAAATTCGTTAATAATCATTGTTAATTGGATTCTAACTACTATGCATGTTGTATGTGTGTTTATGATTAAAAGATAGGGTTTTTATGATTCAAGAAGGATTGGTAACATGATATTAAGGTAGTTACAGATTAATAATGATAGCATGTTGATGAAATCTGAGTAATTGTTCATTAGGGTAGGGTTATGCATGTTAATGTGATGTTTCATGCTATATGTGTTGTTTTTGGGATACATGGTTGCATGCAGGGCTGATAGAACGAGGTTAAACGAAGGATTTTGATTGAAATATGTTTGATATGGTTGTTTGATTGATAATTGATGTTTACACACGTTCTGGATTTGATTTGGAGTGTTAAACGTGCGAAAAACCGGAACAGCTGTGCTATAGGCGAATAGGAACCCTAATCCCCTATACTATAGGCGATTAGGAGGCTATTTGCCTGATGGGATGCCCTAATCGCCTATAGTATAGGCGAATAGGAGCCTATTTACCTTTACTTCATGCATTTACGATCCTAAATGCTAGTTAAGCCCTGAATTGCATGCCTTACGACGTAATCGCCTATAAACTCATAAATTGCATACCATATAGCCCTAATCGCCTATAGTATAGGCGATTAGCATTCCTAAATGCCTGTTGACCCACGTAATCACTAGTTGACTTTTCCTAATCGCCTGTACTGCTGTTGTAAGTGTAATTTAGCATTTCGGGACCCGATTTGACACTTAGAAACATGCTAGGAACCCCGTAACATACCTAATAACTTGGAAACATGTGTTCGAACTTGTTTATGTGATACTTGAACTACGTGCTACAACTTGTTGGACTTTAAGTTATGTTAAGTATGATTGCATGATTGTGTGTTTGTGAGTGCAAGTATAACACGGGGAGTCTCGGGTCACCAATGGGATGTCGAGTCTTGTACATTGGGTTAATTTAACAGTCACGGTGTTTTCAAACGAACTGGGTTATGGTCTGGACATCTAGGGACTAACTAACCTACGGGTTATTAGTCTAAGTACTTGTAACTGTCATATGTTAGGTCGCCGCTTTACGGGGGCTAGCATAGCTTGCTGATATTATTCGTATTTCGAAGTAACGCAACCTAAGGTGAGTTTACGGCCCCTCTTTTAACTGGTTTCACTTTTCGGGGGAGAAAACATGTGTTAAACTTATGTTTTGGTAACAACTGTCATGCTATGGGTTTCTATGGTTTACTATACGATCTCTGGAAGTCCCGGGGGAAACCATGAATGTGCGGGTTAGCACAACGGGGAAATGTGAATAGATCTATTGGGAATGACCAACCCCGCTCGTCGGCTTGGAGGGCCGGGCGAGTGCATATTGTCTCAAACAGGAACAGGTTTACTATTCGGGCACAACATCTGGTTTGCGAGTTAGTAATGGTTTTCCAATCGTAGTAGTAATAAAACATACGCCTAGCTAGCGTACTTTGGTTTGCAAATTGTTATAGTATGGACGGGTTGAACTTGGTACTTTGATTACAAAACCTGTGAACTCACCAGCATTTTTGTGCTGACGTAAACTCTTACATGTTTTCTCAGGTCGCTAAGGTAGCACTATGGAACTAGGGCGCACGCGTCTGCACGGCGTCTAGTTAGGATTGCATGGTTTTCAAACATTGAATAATTTGGTTTACGTTTGGATTATGTTTTGAGAATAAGCTTCCGCTATATTTGGGGAATTAAACTATGTTTTTGAAATTGCATATGTTCATTTAGACTTGTTTATTGTGATCGTTGACTTGGATCCTGGTTTGTCATGCGCCTCGCGGTAAAACTCCGCAAGTGGATTTTGAGGGTGTGACACCGTATGTAGCCGAACCATCTTTGGGCTAGGGTGGTAACTTCGATTCATAAACCGACTGCAAACTATAACATAATTCGGTTTAGCAAATCGATTCCTAGGTTTGGAAAGACATTGGTGGGGTTGATCAAACTCTTGCTAAGATGAGATTACGGATTCAAGACAAACTGAAGGTAGCTGTGGCGGGGTAGGAACAAAACAAGGTTTTGGAAAGATAATTGGTTGAAGATGAACCGCTATGCAACGTGTATCCTGATCTGTTTCGCTTGGCTGTAGATAAAGAGGCTACTATTGCATCGTGTGTGATACGGACGGGGTCTGGTCGCCAGTGGCTTTGGAAGTGGAAAGGAAGTTTCAAAAACGGAAGTGAATGAAGTAATTATGTGGAGTTGCTAAGGCGCATGGGGCAGGTCAATGTTGGGGACGGTAGTGATGTATGGCGTTGGTTAAACAATGAAGGCACAGACTCCTTCGTCAAGGACATCAGATCGGATATTGACCTTGCTAAAAACGGACAGGTCTCTAATCATTCCGTTACGTTACGTGCGAGCCATGAGTTCCACCCAAATGCAACATCTTGATGTGGTGGGCTGTTATGGGTAAAATTTCTCCTAAATCCCAACTGATTCGTAGGGGAATCCCCATTGCTGATCCATTCTGTAGCCGCTGTGGGAATAGAGTCGAAGACCCAAACTATATATTTGTTAATTGCTTATTTGCTAAAGCAACCTGGTGGAACTTATTCATGTGGATCTGGGTCCCCTTTCCTACCGATGTTCACAACTTGGGTGATCTTATTAAAGTTATCAAAGATTGTCCGGGTTCTCAAATTTGGAGCCGGCTTGTGTATACCGCGGTGTGTACCACGGTTTGGAGAATTTGAAACGCCAGGAACGCGAAGACTTTAGAAGGCAAGTTCATTCATGTAAACAAATTGGTGGGGTTAATCAAGAGAGACGCCTTTATCCGGGTGTGTGACCGGTCCAAAATCCCCAGCCCAACTTGGAAATGTTGGTTGAATTTCGATGTGTCAACCTGTTTGTAATGTTGGTCGGTGTTGTCGTGGTTGCTTGTTTTCGTTTTTCTTGTTTTTGTATCAGCTGGTTGATGGCTTTTTATATTTATATATAAAGCGATTGTCGTTAAAAAAATCATAAACCAAAACTAGTGTTTTAGATAAACGAACCTAAGCCTTCCCTAATGTCCAAGCCTTCCGCTCCTTGAAAATTCCCTCTAAAAAGTTGTGCTTATGGCTGCTTGTATATTTTTTCTTTGCGGCTGCCATCCTGGTGTTGTCATGACCTCTTTCAAAAAGTTATGCAGCCGTCAAGTTGGTTGGTCCAAAAATATGTGTCGCCGCCCCAAAAGAATTATATATAGGGTGGTGATATTTAAACCCCCCAGCTTCTATTTTCACCCCCCAGAAGCGCCTCGCTTAGGCCTAAGCGAGGCGCTTCTGGGGGGTGTTTTATTTTGGTTGTTTTTTGGTGTTTTGAGTTGTTTTTTTTTTAATTTAATAATTATAAAAAGTTAAAAAAAAATAAAATGTCAATGACTTAAACTTGACATCATCTTCTTGTAATTACTTTTCAGTTGTTATCCGAGAGATAGCGGTCAACGATGAAGACAACCTGAAAGTGGATACCATGGATCAGAGAGATTCAAACTAATTAAACTCATATCTCAAGCCGGTGCAAGTTATGTTGTAACGAAATCATTCTCACATGAATATCCTGCGTAAAGGACTAAAGCCACATATCCTGCCATTAATACCAACTGAATTTTACTTGCTTGCATGAAAAGTTCATTGTACGATGTCTTTTTCAGAGGACCTCGACTCTTGAGATGTTGCAGGTGTTTGAAAAGTTTGAACTGAAATTGAACTTTTCATGCAAGCAAGTAAAATTCAGTTATTTGAAAAGAGATTCAAGCTAATCAAACTCATAGGAATCTTGAACGAAATTATACAGTTATTTGGAATGTTCCTGATCATTACAGTGAGATTGATAACTTCTCTATGGAAGCAACAAATTCAAAACAGAGGTAGGTTTGCCAGAGGGTCACTATTTATACATAAAGAGTATAATCAAACAAGGGTTGTTATCGGAGAGATATCGGTCAACGATGAAGGCAACCTGATAAAGGCTGAACACGAGTATAATCAAACAGCGATGTCAAGGGTTTTAAGACAAGGAAGATGAATTCAGTTGTTATCGGAGAGATATCGGTCAACGATGAAGGTGTGTTGTATGTATAAAATTGTGAATAATTGTGAGAGTCGATATGAGAGCAATAATCCATCGAGAACTAGAGAAACAGAGAATAAGAGAAGAGATAATAACATATGAGCTACAACGACGTCGTATTTTGGAAGCTGAAGTTCGGAGAGAACTAAATATTCGGTTGTTGTTTTTCTTCTCTATACAGAGTGACGATATGCGTTTTCGATTTCCAAATGAATCAACGACTTAAACTTGACATCATCAACCACGTATAGTCAAACATTTATTCTCCATATCCATACCTTGTTTCAAGTATCTTGTAAAATTCATTTCGTCTTCAAGACTCCTATGAGTCACAAAGGAGACATGGTGTTTGACTTTTTTGTGTTTGACCCATCCGGATGTGAAAGACAATATCCATATTTACCTGATTATAAGAGAGGTCGAAGATATTGCTCAATAAACATTATTATTATTATTATTATTTTATTATATTTGTAATTTAGTTCCTTTGTTTTATTATTATAATAATTTATTATTATCAAGAATCGGAAATTAGTAAAACGATTTATGAAAGTATCAAGAATCGGAAATAAGTAAAACGATTTAATAAATCATTGCTCAGACGTTAGGGTTTGATAAACACAAAACTTATTATTTATAAAGCAACAAAAACACAAATCGTACCGTGAAATAAAGAGAGGCCCATTAGGAGTGCCGTGGAGGAAGATCGTCGGTTTGCTGTAGTCGATGATGGCGCAGAGGTTAGCGGTAACTTTAAATTTTGAATGATCGTCGGTTTTCTCTCAATATACCAACCAACAGTCGATCCGACTGTTCATTTCTCTCTATAACAAAGTAAAATTCAGTTGTTATCGGAGAGATATCGGTCAACGATGAAGGCAACCTGAAACGACATGAACATTTATAACCTTTCTGTACCTGTGGCCAAAAGAACCTGATAAAGGCTGTACACGAGTTATTTGGACTGTTGCTAAAATAGTTAAACAAAAGCTGAAATTATACAGTTATTTGGAATATTCTTGATCATTACAGTGAGATTGACTGTTATCGGAGAGATATCGGTCAACGATGAAGGCAACCTGATCATTACTTTTCATGCAAGCAAGGTGGACTTAAGCACCTGAACGGGAATGAAGGATGAAAGCATAACTGTAATGATCAGAAACATTCCAAATAACTGTTCAATTTCAGCTTTTGTTTAACTCATGATATATCCACCAAATCATTTCTTCAAGTTCATTTCACCAAAAAAGGCATAACTGTAATGATCAGAAACATTCCAAATAACTGTTCAATTTCAGCTTTTCAGTTGTTATCCGAGAGATAGCGGTCAACGATGAAGACAACCTGAAAACAACCGGATACCATGGATCAGAGAGATTCAAGCTAATTAAACTCATATCTCAAGGTGGACTTAAGCACCTGAACGGGTGAATACATCTTGCTTTTGACAAATCCATTGTTGTTTCCATAGACATGAAAGGAGGGAAATCGTTTGAAATGGTGAATACATCTTCTTTTGACAGAATTGGGATGATTTGCATGGAGGGTTTTGTGCATCACGTATTTTCATTCTTTCCTTAATCTGCAAATATTTGAAAATTATCATTTCTTGACATGCTTGGTAACACCTTGATCTGCAATATTTGAAAATTATCATTTCTTGACATGCTTGGTAACACCTTGAAGACAACCTGAAAGTGGATACCATGGATCAGAGAGATTCAAGCTAATTAAACTCATATCTCAAGCTAATTAAACGAAGCGAAACGGGGAGATGATAGCTTCCATCGATGACAATTATCTCTCTATGATGATAGCTTCTCTTCAGATTCTGATTGCACCGGTGGAATTGGAATTGGAATTGGAATTGGAATTAATGAGACAACTTTTCAGTTGTTATCCGAGAGATAGCGGTCAACGATGAAGACAATCTGAAAGTGGATACCATGGATCAGAGAGATTCAAGCTAATTAAACTCATATCTCAAGCCGGTGCAAGAGGGTCACTATTCGTATATAAAGAACATTAATTTATTCTGTTTCATCTTTGTTATTTTGATAATTATCGTATTTGCAACTTAGTTCCTTTGATTCATCATTGTTGTACAAAGCTGGATGTTCGTACGGGAAAACAAAAACGAGCAATAAACGAAGCGAAACGGGGAGATATAATTTTCTTGGCTTGGAAACAACTTAAAAGAACCAAAAATGAATTAAAATATTTTTTGGTGATTAACAGATAATTTTAAAGAATTAAAAGAAATTTAATTTTTTTTAAAAAAAAAGTCCAAACGCCTCGCTTTGGTCAAAGCGAGGCGTTTGCCTGCCTCGCTTAGGCCTAAGCTAGGCACAAACAGCCTAGCTTTGGCCAAAGCGAGGCAAGCAAATGCCTCGCTTTGACCAAAGCGAGGCGTTTGGACTTTTTTTTTAAAAAAAAAATTTCTTTTAATTCTTTAAAATTATCTGTTAATCACCAAAAAATAATTTTAATTCATTTTTGGTTCTTTTAAGTTGTTTCCAAGCCAAGAAAATTATATCTCCCCGTTTCGCTTCGTTTATTGCTCGTTTTGGTTTTCCTGTACGAACATCCAGCTTTGTACAACTTTGATGAATCATTGTACGTGGTCCTCCGAGTAAACCTAACTCGCAACAATTGTTTTTAATTCATTTTTAAGTGTTTTTAATTACTTTTCGAGAAATGATAATTTTCAGATATTACAGATCAAGGTGTTACCAAGCATGTCAAGAAATGATAATTTTCAAATATTGTAGATCAAGGTGTTACCAAGCATGTCAAGAAATGATAATTTTCAAATATTGCAGATTAAGGAAAGAATGAAAATACGTGATGCACATACCGTGAGTGTAGTCCATTGATGTATTAATATATTATTAATCGCAAGTTTCAATACTAGATAATGCACGTAACTCCCTAGGAGTCTTGAAGACGAAATGAATTTTACAAGATACTTGAAACAAGGTATGGATACCATGGATCAGAGAGATTCAAGCTAATTAAACTCATATCTCAAGCCGGTTGATATAGAGTATATCAGAGAAAGATTTAGTTGAAAGTGGATATATCTGGACAGTGATATTGATAACTTCTCTATGGAAGTTGCTACAATAGTTAAACAAAAGCTGAAATTGAACAGTTATTTGGAATATTCTTGATCATTACAGTGAGATATGAGTTTAATTAGCTTAAATCTCTCTGATCCATGATATGAGAGCAATAATCCATCGAGAACTTGAGAAAGAGAGAATAAGAGAAGAGATAATAACATATGAGCTACAACATAACTTGCACCGGCTTGAGATATGAGTTTAATTAGCTTGAATCTCTCTGATCCATGGTATCCACTTTCAGATTGTCTGCATCGTTGACCGCTATCTCTCGGATAACAACTGAACAGTTGTCTCATTAATTCCAATTCCAATTCCAATTCTACCGGTGCAATCAAGGATGCTACAGGTATTTGGACTGTTAATCACCAAAAAATATGAGTTTAATTAGCTTGAATCTCTCTGATCCATGGTATCCACTTTCAGGTTGTCTTTATCGTTGTACATATACCTCCTTATCTAAAAGAAACCACATCATTGTACATATACCTCCTTAGCTGAAATTGGACGGTTATTTGGAATGTTCCTGATCATTACTTTTCATGCAAGCAAGTCAAGTCAAAAAAACATTTTTTTATATTGCTCTCATATCATGGATCAGAGAGATTTAAGCTAATTAAACTCATATCTCAAGCCGGTGCAAGTTATGTTGTAGCAGTCAAGATTCCTATGCAAGCAAGTCAAAATTCACCGAACACACTACAATTATTCACTATTTTATACATACAACACAACCCCCGGAGTTTGACCGTACTGTTCTTCTTGATCTTGATCTTCACACTTACTTTTCATGCAAGTCATTATTATAAAAACATTTTTTTATAATAATTATATTAAAAAAAACAAAAAACTAACTAAAAAGACCAAAAAAAAAAAATTGATCCTAAGCGCCTCGCTTAGGCCTAAGCGAGACGCTTAGGTCTAAAAATCAGTTTTTTCTGCCCCTCGTACTGACCTCCTCGAATTCAGCTTCCAAGCGCCTCGCTTAGGCCTAAGCGAGACGCTTGAGGGGGTGAAAATAGAAAGAGGGGAGGTGGGAATAGACCGAGCCTTATATATTTCTTCTCACCAACCTCATTCCACAATTATTAGAGCCCTTTTCGTCTTCCTGATCCACATGTCTTCTTTCTTTTCT
Organism: Ambrosia x helenae; assembly: GCA_030844895.1. Classification (NCBI taxonomy): domain Eukaryota; kingdom Viridiplantae; phylum Streptophyta; class Magnoliopsida; order Asterales; family Asteraceae; genus Ambrosia; species Ambrosia x helenae. Next base: position 17,118,673 of record CM061224.1, on the reverse strand, counting down.
TTTCTTTTATTTGGGCCTAATACGTGACTTTTCTGTTTTGTTATTATTTTTCTTTTTATTAAAAATATTGATATTGATATTATTATCATTTTCTTAACCACGAGACATAAAGTAATTTTATATTTTGTTTCATTTAACACTAGTTGATTACCCCTGAAGGGTCCCGGGGTTGAAAAATCTAATATGACGTGATAACCTATTGCAAATGGCTCAAGTTAACTAACCACAAAATTTTCTCAATCATTGCATGTCCATAGTATTATAATCAGTAATAACTCATATTTCCTAACCTATAACATAATCAGTAACCAATTAAACAATCACTTATGTAAGCTACAAACTAATAATAACAAAAAAATCATATCAGTCCATGCACATTTGATTGGGTCCCATAATAGCCATGAAGAGTTATTCCATCTTAGCTAAGCTAGGTGCCAAGAATGATGGTTTTCGTTTGAGAAAATTGGACATAAAGGGAATATGCTTTCAGTCAACTTGTGTTTAAGGAATGTACTCCCTATATAAATTGGCTCCCACTATTTGCACAAGGTTAGTTTTTATTCACACAACCCTCTACAACTCGTAGAGGGCTCTACGGGTCGTAGAGCCCATTTTTTACTTCTTCTACGAGCCGTAGAGGCCTCTACGGCTCGTAGATAATCATTCCCCATGATTGACAATCATACAATCATTGGTAATGATTACCTACGAGCCGTAGAGGCCTCTACGGCTCGTAGAAGAAGTCTTATTAATTTTGAGAATGAAGAAGGAAGAGATGGATGTATTATGTTGCCTACGGCCCGTAGAGGCCTCTACGGGTCGTAGACAAAGAAAAAACAAAAAACGTTTGGGACAAGGTTCGATCTTAGGCACATTATCACACAAACACACACACAAAGTCTTATTTCGTATATGGGGACCATCTGGGCTACCAGTTCGCTGGTTTCTTTGTTGGAAAATTTTAATATAACATAAACCAGTATTAGGCACCCTCTACGGCCCGTAGAGGCCTCTACGACCCGTAGAGGGGGGGTTTTTTTTAAATCGTTTTAATTATGTAATAATTAATCCCGAGCGTGTAAAACATTAACACAAGCATGTAAAACGTGAACACAATTGTTTATAACATAAACCAATATAAACCAATGTCGTCTCGATAAGCGTGTAAAATAAAGATTATTTAAATAAAACTAAACGTTAACAGAAGCGTTCAAAATAAAACTAATCGTTTATATACGCAAAAAGATAAAACTAAACGTTAACAGAAGCGTTCAAAATAAAGATTGTTTAAATACATAAGATGATCAGAAATAAAACATCGTAGAGTCAGGCGGCGGCGACGTCCCGGGCTGCTGCGAAGACGTCTCGGGCTGCTGCGAGGACGTCACGGGCTCGTGCGTGCTGGTCCCTATAGTCGGTGGGACACGAGTCTGCATGCCCAGCTGGCGATAGATATCCTGCTGGCCAGCAATCAACCAGAGCATCGCGTCGTCCTGCCGATCACGCCACCGACGCATATCGGTGTCCTGCTGCTGACGCCACGCACGCATCTCGACAGCCTCCTCGGCAGCCGCACGTACGTCCGCCCTAACATCAGCAGGCAACCTGAGAGAGTGATAAACGCGCGCCGGTATCTGCACATCCTCAGGCTGCTGCTGAGGCATCTCGACGTCCCTCAGACCGCCCCCCTCCTGCTCAACAACAAACTGCAACCCGACCTCCACAGCATCACCTGCAATGGATAACAAATAATAAATAATAAATAATAATAATAATAATCCAGGATTTTATAAAAAAAAATTGGGCAGAGTTTCCCCTGTTTTCGTGCAAACTAGACAACACAAGTTGTCTACAAGTTTCCCAAATAATAATAATAATAATAATAATAATAATAATAATAATAATAATAATACCTCCAAGGCCCTGATGTACCAACGGCTCATGCACAAACTCCCCGCCATCCTGAGCAATCAGATAGTGGAATTCTGGTTGATCCGGCGTCTTCGCCTTCTTCGCCGTACAACCCATAGCTTTCATCGTAGGTTGACCTATTAGGCTGAAACAAATAAACAATAACATAAACATTAATAATAATAATAATAATAATAATAATCGAAATACCTTGGCGGTAGTGGCGGAAACTGATTCCGATTAACATAATCGAAATACCTCTGGGCATTGCAGCACTCGGCAATCTTGCTGATGATCCCCCCGCATGCGATGCCTCCTTTCAACGGCTTATGGGGGAAGGCGGCAAAGTACTCGGCCATGCACCGATGCAAGGCAATCGACCTGCCGGTGAGTATGCAATAGAGGTACATTAGGTCCGTCTTCGTCACCCGCTCGTTACTATTTCCCCGTGCCGTTAGGGAATAAGTAATGCAACAGTGAATGTAACGAACTATGGGGTGACGAATGTTAGATGCCCTGTCACACCTCTCCCTGCACAGCATAATAATAGTAACAATAATTAGAACAAAGATATTGATAAATAATAATAATAATGATGATGATAATAATAATAATAATACTTCTGTGTCGGGTTCCCGAACTCTGGACCGCCAATGGTGGGCCACCACGCATACATCACGTCATCAGCAACAGTAGTCACACCTCCAGTGTAGACATCCTGAACATTATCATTAACATTTACATTTCGAATAAGAACAAAAACAAAAATAAAAAGAATAAAAATAAATAATATTAATACCTCTACAAGCTCGTCGGGAGAGTACCACTGGGTGTGCGTAGCCCACTCATCTAGGGAATAACCATACTCAACGCCGAGTATGGAAAACTCGACATCCCGCGGTGGGCGGCCCGACGATCCGGCGCCCTACGATCCTTCGGTGGGGGGCCGAAAGCGAAAGGTGGATAGGAACTCTATCACCAACGGCCGATGGGACGGCGCGCAAAAGTCCCCGAGAAACGTGTCCAATGGGCTCCCTTCCGGGATCCACTCTCGGGCAATCGCTTCTGCACCCCCCCTAGTGTCCCGATGCACGTCCAAAGAAATCCCCCGCGCCTTTTCGATCTTCTTTTTCCTCAACCTCTGAAATCTTGGATTCGGGTAATCGAAGCGTCGAAACTGGCAATGCGCCCAGCCCTGTAAGTCACCCCCTGGACCACGGGCTCATCCTCCTGCTCCTCCTCATTCACGTAGTCCTCGTCTTCAAAATCTGCCATAACTGCAAAATCAAAGAATTTATAGTTAGTTAGGCGTTTCTATAATTAAGGCGTTTCAAAAGAATCGCCAAAACTATATTAGTTTTGGCGATTCAAAAGAAACGCCAAAACTAATATAGTTTTGGCGTTTCAAAAGAATCGCCAAAACTATATTAGTTTTGGCGTTTCAAAAGAATCGCCAAAACTAATATAGTTTTGGCGATTCAAAAGAATCGCCAAAACTACCACAACAGCCCACCACCACCACAGCCCACCCACCCACCTCACCACCACCCCACCACCACAGCCCTCCCCACCATCACCACCACCACCACAGCCCTCCCCACCATCACCACCATAGCCCTCCCCACCATCACCACCACCACCACAGCCCACCCACCCCACCACCACCACCACCACAGCCCTCCCCACCCCACCACCACAACAATCAAGTATAAAACAATCTAATTAGAAAAAAAAACAAAAAGAAAAAAAAAACAATGTAAATAAAATTTACCTTTATTAGGGTTTCGTTCGGATCTTGGTGGAGAAGGCAATGGTGGTGGTGGTGGTGGTTGCAGTGGTGGAGAAGGCAATGATGGTGGTGGATTAGGGTGGTGGTAGTTTTAGGGTTTGCGATTAGGTTTTGAAGGGGAAAGGGGAAAAGGGGTGGTCGAATATGGTGGTGGTGGCGGAGGAGGCAGAGAGGGGTGGTTGTGGTGGTCGAAGGTAGTGGTGGTGGTCGAAGATGGTGGTGGTGGCGATTAGGTTTTGAAGGGAAAGGGGTAAAGGGGGTTGGTTTTGGGGGATTTGTGAGAAACTGAACAGAGGGCACGATGATATCTGTTTTTAAAACATACCTACGGCCCGTAGAGGCCTCTACGGGCCGTAGATAAATGAAAATTTTGAAAAAAACGGTTTGGAACGAGGATCGAGCTTTGGCACATTATCACACACGCACACATACAGACTTAAAGAACACATTGGGGACCATCTGGGCTACCAGTTCGCTGGAATAATATCCATAAAAATTATATATAACATACAACTAAAAACCCAAATTTTTTTAAAAAAAAATCCTCATCTACGGCCCGTAGAGACCTCTACGGGTCGTAGACTCATAATTTTTTTAAAAAACTATTGATTATATTTATAAACTTTTCAAAGTTTTTAGAAACCAAAAACTTTTTGTCTACGGGTCGTAGAGGGCTTTACGACCCGTAGACTCAATGGCCTCTACGAGCCATAGATGGTCTCTACGACCTTGTTCCAGAAGCCTACAGGTCGTAGAGGTCTCTACGGCCCGTAGCTAAATCCCTTCTACGGCCCATAGAGCCCTCTACGGCCCAGTAGAAGTTTTGTTTTTTTTTAACTTTTGTTAGTTTTAATTAGGTGGTATAGGTGTTTTTTTATAAAAGAACGTTTTCATTTCATATTGTATATGTAAAATAATAATAAAAAATAAAAAAATGTACTTAATAAATCATTGTACATTATAAAAACAAATTTACACCGAACTATCAGAAGAATCAAGACAACCAGTTAGGTCAAACCACTCTGGATCTGTTTGAGATAGCCTACGCCCCTCATCAAGACGATCCTTGTATAGTGCTAACCATGGGTTGTGATTTACATCTACCCAACCCGTCCATGCTCCACTCAGATAAGGCATCGGAGCGTCGTCTGCTAGCTTAAGCATGATGAAGTGGTTGCCGTTCACGAAGGCTATCGAAATGACCCGATGTTCTGGCACGCTTTCAGGATGACTGTGAATAGGGAAGAATGTGCTCGCTCCAAGAGAACTGAATAATTAAAGGACCACACCAAATGCCTGAGCAATCAGTAATCTAGTCAAAGGCATCTCCATCCATTTTGAATTGGGTGTATTCCCGACTCCCGTCCAATCTAAGGACGAGTATATGCGGGCGAAACCGTTATCGTCGAATCCGTTCAAAATCTCGTACCAATCCTCATGGTATTGACCCATCATCTCTTCTTTAAGAACGTGGCGGATCAAATCCCAGTCTTCCTCCTCCCTATCCAAAGCCAAAGCTACAGATCGGAACCCACGGTTACCGTCTGGCTGAACATTTTGAATATGCGTGACAAACCGTCGATAAAGGGGATCAATCTGATGCTTAAATTGTCTAAGCACAAATTTATACCTGTCACCGCCAAACATTGGGAAATCATGATTAGGGGATGTGTACATATGTATATATGTATGTATGTATATATGTATAAATAGTTATTTATGTACCTGTCCCCTACTAAGAGTGGATACTTTTTGCTACACACTCTCATTGTATCTCTACTTGGGTCTGATGGCCTACGTTTTCTAACAGGTTCGTCTTCCTACAATGGATAACAATAAATTATAATAATAATAATAATAAATTATAATAATAATAATAATAATAAATAATAATAATAATAATAATAATAATACTAACATCTTCTTGCGCATCCTCCTGCTGATTTTTTTTCTTTGATTTTGTAGTTGGGCGCCCACGAGTATTCTTTTGTACCTCATGAGGTTGAGTGTCAGTCATACTTGGATTTACCACCGACTTTATTTTTGACAACATATTTCTTTGAACGCGTGGTGATTGAGACAGCAGTGTCTCTTTGACTATTTCCCACTCACTCGCAAGGTCAGGTTCCCCCCATACTACTTCCGGTTCGTAATTCAGTCGTGTCCAGAAGACGTCTATTTCGGACAGCTGTATTTTTATTCCTGTATTCAATAAAAATAATAATAATAATAATAATAATAATAATAATAATAATAATAATAATAATAAAGTAATGGTATTACCTTTATTTATATACGAATCTAATCGACATGCACACGGCAACCCAGAACTCGTGAAAAGCTGGTGACCACAACTCATTTTTCGTTTCATCAACTTCTCTATATTTTTTATCTCAGTTATCATCTTCTCGATCGCTGCATGGGAAACTTTACCGAGTAGGTCCTCAAAAATTGGTATGTCATGGTGCACCTTTTTCACATACAAACTCTCTTCAAACGAGTGGTTTATTGCCCTCTCTTGTGACGTTACCACATCGTCTGCAATCATCACAAGTTTGTGGAGCGAGTTGTTCGGCCCCTTAATCTGCATCTTAAACCGTGAATGCTGGCTCTCAGCTCTGTTGGTCGTATATAGACCAAAGTTGTAGTTTGTGTCTGTCCATGCAGAAACAAACCTTTCTTTGTAATCACGGAGCCAGACCCGGTCTATATATTCAAAAACATCTGTAAAGATAGAACAAAGATATTTGTTAATGTGTGTATGCGTTTTAAACTAAAGTAATAAAATATGTACCAGTTCGTTCGTCTTGACATAGTCATCTGTAGAATCGGTCTAACCAGTGCTCATAAAATGCCGGAGATGAAGATCTACATAATCACTTAAAAGATTTCACGAATATTTTCCAATCTGCATCTCCAAAGGCTTGTTTGCAGTGCTTCAGTATATTTCGTTGAATGTGCCACCTGAATGCATAATAATAATAATAAAAATAATAAAAATAATAAAAATAATAAATAATAAAAAAAATAATAAAAATAAAAATAATAATAATAATATGTATACCTGCATAACAACTTCGAAGCTGCTGGAAATACAATGTCGCATGCATTCATCAAGGCTTTCTCACAATCAGTTACTATAGCACGGGGCTCCGTACTATCTTCTAGCAACTCTTTAAGCCTTTGTAGCACCCACAGGTAGTTATCCTTTTTTTCACGGGAGATGAATGCATGGGCGACACAAAACGACTTGGATGTTGATGTCATACCCACAACTTGAACAAACGGAAGTTTATACTCGTTCGTTTTGTAGGTCGCATCAATCATCAGCACATGCGGGAATGCACGCCATAACCTGTGCGAGGTGGGATGGACAAACAAAATATCCTCGATCGCATTTGTCGAGGCATTCCTCCGGGTGAAGTAAACAAATTTTTTTTCCACCAATGTGGCTTCGAGTACCTGCATAGCAATAATAATAATTAAAAAATAATAATAAAGAAGTAATAATAATAATAATAATAATAAGAGATAATAATACCTGCATTTGAGTCTTGCCGCCGTATAACAAATGCTTAACCTTGGTTATTGTGTTATGTATGTCTCTTAAGATGCAGGGACTATCCGGGTTTTGTTTTCTAACGGCCGAATGTATGTCTACTGGCGTAACATTTTGAAAATAAAGTGTATCCACCAATTTTAACTCGCCCGGACCGAGCCTCCTAGCATACGCATGACCCTCAATGTGTTGGAAAGGTTTGTGATTATGTGTTTGGTTCCGGACCTCCAAAATATAACCATCGTGGCCGGAGTGGTATCTCCCTATTATTTCAAACGGGCAATTACATTTTTTACTGCCCGTCTTTCGAACCGTGGCTACACTATGATGTACGCCACTACGGTCACATCGTATCCATGCCGTCGTTACCCTCCTATTCGGCCCCCTGCCTTCCGAAACAGTACGTGAGTATACGGTAATGTAACCATTTTTTTTTTTTGCCCTTTGCTAAACCCACTCTGTCAGGTCTTTAAGAGACCCGAATACCTGCAAAATTTATTTACGAGTTCAAATAGCAACTAATATATACGAGTTCAAATAACAACTAATATATACGAGTTCAAATCTCACAAACCCTAAAACAAATTTAGGTACGGGACTAAATATGCGAGTCTAAATATGTACACTACTAAATATACACGGGTCTAAATTATAAACAAGTGCAAATACATAAACACACCTGATTCGTTTCGTACGAAACATCCGGGACAGGTTCCTCGCCACCATTATCACCTCCCTCGTGCGAATGATAAGTCCCGTATTCGTTGGTGGATGACTTGGCGGAGGCAAGTAAAATGACCCCGGTTCTTCTACGTACTCCTGGTTCAAATCGGGCAGCAGGTTCAAATCGGGTAGTGCATTTCCGTCACCACAGCGAACAACGGATCTAACCTCCTCCTCACCACGTTCCACCACGGCTCCGAAAAGGCTTTCCGAGACGTGAGATAGGCTAAACGAATGCTCCCATTCATCCCAAACATTACCATAGTGACCCGAAGACATCGCGGTAGCTTGGTTTTGGTCAGATTTTTTGTGCACCCGTGTTTTTTATTTTGTTTCGTATACTGAAGAAAGAAGACAAGGCAGAAGAATATATCTGGACCTCTACGGGCCGTAGAGGCCTATACGGGCCGTAGAGGGTTTAATGCTCCCAACAACCAGCTTTCCTACGGGCTGTATAGGCCTCTACGACCCGTAGAGGGTTTGCTTTTTCAGACTAACACACTGAATGTCAGACTGTTCATTCAATGACCTCGTACCTCGTATGGCCTACGGGCCGTAGAGGCCTCTACGGCCCGTATAGGGTTTAAATGCACTCCACCAATGCGACATCCGTCAGCCTCGTCTTTCATCTAATTAACAATAATAGTCCTTCAAATATTTTCATTATAGTCCCTGCAAGTTTCGTCGTTTTCAATTTTTTTTTTTTTGAGCGAACTAAAATTTTATGATTTATATTTATTACAGTGCTGGTATAAGTTTTAATCTAATGAGTAGGTTGAAACGTATTCGGAATAGATTCTATAACATTTTCAAGTTTATAAAGTTTTGGTTAAATAAACTTAACTTGGTTAAGTTTTATATAAAAAAAACTAACTAAATTATAAATATGCTAACCAAGTTACAAATAGAGGGACTAAATCTGTCAAGATGTTAAACTTTTAAAAGCCAAACTATGTCCCTCTCTCTCTGATCGTTTTTCCGGCGAATGCAAATTCCGGTCGCCGGAATTTGTTCCGGCCAACCCAAGAAACGTTTTTTTATAGTGCTTTAACTCGGGTTAATGCATACCAAGTGGTTTTCCATCGTTACCAAGCAATTAATAACATAAAAACATGTATTAAACGAGCGAATAACGGAGATTGATTAGTAACCGATCGGAATAATAAAAACGACTCAAAACGCGTCTTTTATACATCCATTATATAAATTGATTCAACCATCGTATTTCTGCACCCTTACACGAACTGAATCCACACAAATAGCATCCAGAACGCGACTCTAAGACCTTCAAATGTTGAACTTTGTTTCGGGTCTGAGCACCTTAAATTCGAGCATCATATCACGTTGTAAGTGCCATGTATTCATGTCCTTACGGTTTATCGAGTCATACAGATCAAAAGCCCTATGATTTTCGTAGTCATCTGTTGTGAATTGATAGTCAATTGAAATGGGGTTAGGGTTAGGGTTTATGTTAAGATTTGGGGAAGAAGATGAGTTGTAAACTAAGATGTTTATATTTATTTTTTTGTTTAAAATTCCAAAACTTATGGTGGTGTAGTGGTTTGGGAGGTGTTGTTGCATTCAGATCACTTGGGTTCGAACCCAGGCATGATCAGACTTGATTTTTTTGTAACAATTTCATTTACTTTCATTTGTTTTTTTATTATATAATTATTATAATACATGCAAATCTTTAAATATTCATAATAAATTCATTTTTGATCCAAAATTTATAAAAATTTAGGAATAGCTTCTTGACACCATAAAGCAAATTTCCACACTTTTATTTTCGGGAAAATATATGATTTTTATATTTTTTTTGATTTAATTTGTTTTAACCATATTTAATTGATTAAAAATTCATTTTTAATGATTTTAATCTCAAACTTTTTGAGTAATTATTTCTCATCATCATGAACTGAAATAAAAATTATTGGTTCAGAAAACACTTATTTTTATTAATTTTCCTATTTTTAATCATTTAAACATGATTTAATTCTATTAAAGCAGTTTTAAATATAAGTAAGTTTATAAAAATTATGAGAAAATTATTTTTATTGATTTACATCATAAAGAATCCATTTTCTATAAAAATAACATTTTTGGATCATGTTTTGTATTTTTAATCTTATTATGTTTAATTAGACATAATTGAACATTTATTTACTTACACTATTTAAACATCTATTTTATAAATACCTTTCTTATAAAATAGAAATGTTTTATGTTTGAAAATCTTAATTACCATTTGTTAGATCATTGTGAAACACATAATTATTTATTTATATATTTATGATTATTGTATTTATTTTAATTTAGTTAAAGTAATTAACTAAATTATTTTGTCTTAATTATTCAAACATATTTTTATCTAAATATTCAATAGGTAATAATTATATTATTTAAACCACATTTACTACCTTTCATATAATATTTGTGATATACAACTTTTACATTAACGTGACTTATCATAAAAACTCTAATTCCCCAAATCGACTTAGCAAACCCTAATGCCTTAGAACCCTAGATACCTCAGACTTTTTAGACATTTCCTTATTAGTACTCTCATACATTATAGGTTGAATTCCTCGGAATTCACATTACTTAGCTCACGACCGCTTAAGTTGGATTTCGATCGCTTTCGCAAACTGTGAGTATATCTTTCCCCCTTTTTTCATTTTACTTTTGGGGCTATTCATGTACACTATTACTAAATGTTATCCTTTCACTAAATGCAATTCTCATGTGTGTTTGCGTTGTGTTAATTTGTGTGTCTATGACTTGTCAAAATCATTAACCTTTGAGGGCTTGGCATTTCAATGGATAGTACTATGGTATATACCCTTGTGACTCTGTTGAGAGTCCTTGTCATTGCTATGCATTACATTACTACTAGCGCATACTATATATATCTGCTTTTCTTTACATAGGGTTGATTTTGAACGGATATTACTTATTACATAATTGCAAATGGTACCGCACATGAATTGCTAAACACTTTTCCTACTATATTTATTCAAACAGGGTATGCTCACCAATACATTTTGTATTGACCAAATTATTTTCGTACATGTTTCAGGTTCTTATGAGATTACTTCCAAGCGTTTGGAACTTAGAGTTAGATTGAGATTACTGTCTTAGTTTATATTGCTAGTCGTAATTGTTGTATTTCTTTCAATGTAATAATTTATTAAATTCAATGTATGCAAATTTATATTTCTAGTCCATGAGCTATTGAACAATCGTCACTACGTGACACCTTGATGTTTCCGCCATCGGTTGGGGTGTTACAGATTGGTATCAGAGCCATGGTTATAGAGAATTAGGTTGTTAGAATGTCTTTTAGCCTAGTCTATAACTAAGCTTACTTTTACGAGTCCTCTCGTGTATATTTCTCTTTATCCTTATATTTCTTGCAAGATATTTTTGCTATGATTTATTCTCATTATTCTTTTCGATGTTTATGACGCTCGTATTTCACAAACGAAACGATAACACCAAGTTAGGGGTGACATCCATACCTTGGTGATTAGTTTCACTCCTCTATATGCTATATATCTTTGGGATAGGAGTGATATCCACACCTCAAAGAGTATTTCCTCCAAAAATAAACTTAATCACTAAGCTAGGAGTGATATCCTTAACTTAGTGACTGGTTTCACTCCACCATAGTTTTCAATTTTGAAATACATCTTTGAGTTAGGAGTGAAATCCACATCTCAAGGATCTATTTCTGCATCTCGTTTTAAATCTCTATGAAAACAATCTCAATGTTTTATGATATTGATGTTTATGTTTTGTTTATCATTTGAAGACTCAAATGATAAATTATGAATTTTCTTAAATATTGGTATTACATACATTGATTTTGTCATACACGTCATTTTAAATCTTGGTCTTTTAAAACACATTAGATTTACACATATTTCATAGAATGGTTTCATTTTGCATTTTACAAACTTGTATCGTATATTTTAAAAGTCAAATGTAATTTTTTTTTGTTTTCATATGACGTATCCAATATATGTTTTCGGGAGAAATTTGCAACTAATAATAGGCCTTATAACGCTTTTCAAACTCGACTTCTCGTAAGCTCATGAAAATACGAAGATTTTTCAAATGAACCTCTTTTGAATCTAAAACACACTTCGATTCCTAAAAAGTTATCCACATGCATTACTACTATCCTTTCAACTATATCACAAAGTTTGAGCAAACTACGTTTTTGATAAACGAAAATTTATCTTATTACACTCGCACTCTTTTAGTCGCAAAACCTTTGGTCTAACAAAATATTGGACATATCCTTATCGGAATGTTACTAATTGTCTTTTATCATATAGTGCATATATGTAAAACTAACTAAATTTAAACCCCTATGTCAGTAGACTATACGTCTGTTCTGCGTACTCTCACTTATCGTAAATTTCATTATTTTATTCTTACACCTTTTCATTCATAGTTATTTCTAAAACGTTATTTGTGATTATTTTCACACTACTTATTTGCAAGAGTTCAACTCGTTTACTTTTATTTTGTGCAAATTTTGCGATTTACTCGATTTACCTTATACTATTCTTTCAATCGAAATTATATGCTATACTTATATACTTACTTGAACGCATATTTGGTATGCATATTTTCTTTCCTGTTTTGAGCAAAACCCTGTTATACTTTACATTATTTTGTTCATCATCATGGTCAATGAACATACTACTTGATAACTCATATGAGATCTAAGCCATTGCCCACGTACGACTCGGATTAGAGTATTTCTTTAATACGAGGGGAACGGTGTAAACCTCAGAGTCTATTAATATGAGTGTTTAGAGCCAACGATATGAACAGAAGTTACCGGTTGAGGGTGAACCCGAAAGGGAAGAACCTCTAACCATGTCTTATACTTACATGTTATTCACATTACGGTTAAAGGGAAAACCCGGAAGGGAAGAACCTCTAACCATGTCATGATTGAACATTATTCATTACAGTGGCTATTACATATTGGTTGCACGCATTTATTTCTTGTTAAGGTTATGGAAAAGCATAACACCTTAGTGTAAGGTAAATCGGTGATTACGGTCCGGAACGCAATCATGGGTTTACAGGTACATGAGGGTGGTGTGTAATTCTATTTAGGCTATTGGTAAACAAACAGTACGAGTCCAATGTATCGGGAGTGTGGTGGGTCAGCTGCGGTACACCCTATATATAAGCATAAACGATACTGCGGGAGCGGACTAGGAGTCTGACCAAGAACCTACCCATTACTACCTCTTCCTTAGATCGTTGACTAATAGCTAGCATTTTCGATAAGAACGTTCTTACACGAGTTTCAATACGTCTTCTTAGGGTTCTCTCTTGACCACCCGCATAAAAAAAACACGAACCTTCTATACTCTTACACACTCGATTATTTGGATACTTACTGCATACTCTAATAACATATAGTCAGAAACTTTTCTAAACTAGGGGAGACTGCTTCATTATTACCTCTGCCCATCGCCCGTTACACATTCCCAAAACTTTTTCTCATTTAAACTCTCAACTTTCTAACTTTGGGTCAACTGTCCAAGATTTTGACATTATTACTTTGAATATTAGACAACTACTTTAAAAATTATCAAAACATGAATGATGTGATATATATGTTTGTAAGACCTAGTTGACTTTTACAACGCCTTTTGTTTCATAGTAACCTCCACTTGAAAGAAATTTCGAGACGAAATTTTCTAAAGTATGGGAGACTGTGACATCCGTCACCCTCGTCTTTCATCTAATTAACAATAATAGTCCTCCAAATATTTTCATTATAGTCCCTGCAAGTTTCGTCGTTTTCAAATTTTTTTTTTGAGCGAACTAAAATTTTATGATTTATATTTATTACGGTGCCGGTATAAGTTTTAATATAATGAGTAGGTTGAAACGTATTCGGAATAGATTCTATAACATTTTCAAGTTTATAAAGTTTTGGTTAAATAAACTTAACTTGGTTAAGTTTTATATAAAAAAAACTAACTAAATTATAAATATGCTAACCAAGTTACAAATAGAGGGACTAAATCTGTCAAGATGTTAAACTTTTAAAAGCCAAACTATGTCCCTCTCTCTCTCTCTGATCGTTTTTTCGGCGAATGCAAATTCCGGTCGCCGGAATTTGTTCCGGCCAACCCAAGAAACGTTTTTTTATAGTGCTTTAACTCGGGTTAATGCATACCAAGTGGTTTTCCATCGTTACCAAGCAATTAATAACATAAAAACATGTATTAAACGAGCGAATAACGGAGATTGATTAGTAACCGATCGGAATAATAAAAACGACTCAAAACGCGTCTTTTATACATCCATTATATAAATTGATTCAACCATCATATTTCTGCACCCTTACACGAACTGAATCCACACAAATAGCATCCAGAACGCGACTCTAAGACCTTCAAATGTTGATCTTTGTTTCGGGTCTGAGCACCTTAAATTCGAGCATCATATCACGTTGTAAGTGCCATGTTTTCATGTCCTTACGGTTTATCGAGTCATACAGATCAAAAGCCCTATGATTTTCGTAGTCATCTGTTGTGAATTAATAGTCAATTGAAATGGGTTAGGGTTAGGGTTTATGTTAAGATTTGGGGAAGAAGATGAGTTGTAAACTAAGATGTTTATATTTATTTTTCTGTTTAAAATTCCAAAACTTATGGTGGTGTAGTGGTTTGGGAGGTGTTGTTGCATTCAGATCACTTGGTTCGAACCCAGGCATGATCAGACTTGATTTTTTGTAACAATTTCATTTACTTTCATTTGTTTGTTTTTTTTATTATATAATTATTATAATACATGCAAATCTTTAAATATTCATAATAAATTCATTTTTGATCCAAAATTTATAAAAATTTAGGAATAGCTTCTTGACACCATAAAGCAAATTTCCACACTTTTATTTTCTGAAAAATGTATGATTTTTATATTTTTATTGATTTAATTTGTTTTAACCATATTTAATTGATTAAAAATTCATTTTTAATGATATAATCTCAAACTTTTTGAGTAATTATTTCTCATCATCATGAACTGAAATAAAAATTATTGGTTCAGAAAACACTTAATTTTATTAATTTTCCTATTTTTAATCATTTAAACATGATTTAATTCTATTAAAGCAGTTTTAAATATAAGTAAGTTTATAAAAATTATGAGAAAATTATTTTTATTGATTTACATCATAAAGAATCCATTTTCTATAAAAATAACATTTTTGGATCATGTTTTGTATTTTTAATCTTATTATGTTTAATTAGACATAATTGAACATTTATTTACTTACACTATTTAAACATTTATTTTATAAATACCTTTCTTATAAAATAGAAATGTTTTATGTTTGAAAATCTTAATTACCATTTGTTAGATCATTGTGAAACACATAATTATTTATTTATATATTTATGATTATTGTATTTATTTTAATTTAGTTAAAGTAATTAACTAAATTATTTTGTCTTAATTATTCAAACATATTTTTATCTAAATATTCAATAGGTAATAATTATATTATTTAAACCACATTTACAACCTTTCATATAATATTTGTGATATACAACTTTTACATTAACGCGACTTATCATAAAAACTCTAATTCCCCAAATCGACTTAGCAAACCCTAATGCCTTAGAACCCTAGATACCTTAGACTTTTTAGACATTTCCTTATTAGTAATCTCATACATTATAGGTTGAATTCCTCGGAATTCCCATTACTTAGCTCACGACCGCTTAAGTTGGATTTCGATCACTTTCGCAAACTGTGAGTATATCTTTCCCCTTTTTCATTTTACTTTTGGGGCTATTCATGTACACTATTACTAAATGTTATCCTTTCACTAAATGCAATTCTCATGTGTGTTTGCGTTGTGTTAATTTGTGTGTCTATGACTTGTCAAAATCATTAACCTTTGAGGGCTTGGCATTTCAATGAATAGTACTATGGTATATACCCTTGTGACTCTGTTGAGAGTCCTTGTCATTGCTATGTATTACATTACTACTAGCGCATACTATATATATCTGCTTTTCTTTACATAGGGTTGATTTTGAACGGATATTACTTATTACATAATTGCAAATGGTACCGCACATGAATTGCTAAACACTTTTCCTACTATATTTATTCAAACAGGGTATGCTCACCAATACATTTTGTATTGACCAAATCTTTTTCGTACATGTTTCAAGTTCTTATGAGATTACTTCCAA
The DNA here is from genome assembly GCA_030844895.1 of Ambrosia x helenae. Classification (NCBI taxonomy): domain Eukaryota; kingdom Viridiplantae; phylum Streptophyta; class Magnoliopsida; order Asterales; family Asteraceae; genus Ambrosia; species Ambrosia x helenae. Next base: position 17,102,442 of record CM061224.1, on the reverse strand, counting down.
GCGTTTGGAACTTAGACTTAGATTGAGATTACTGTATCTTAGTTTAGATTGCTAGTCGTAATTGTTGTATTTCTTTCAATGTAATAAATTATTAAATTCAATGTATTCAAATTTATATTTCTAGTCCATGAGCTATTGAACAATCGTCACTACGTGACACCTCGATGTTTCCGCCATCGGTTGGGGTGTTACAACCAAACCACCTCTACGGGCCGTAGAGGGCTTTACGGGCCGTAGAGGGTGTTCGCATTTATTACACTGACACCCTCTACGGCCCGTAGAGCCCTCTACGGCCCGTAGAGGGCTGTGCAAACTTACTTTTTGTTATTTTTGAAGGGCCTATGCTACCCGGCTAGACCCCGTAACAGGGTACTTGTTTGATTATAACATAGATCCTAAAACCGGCATTCCCTATAGTATAAATTGACTGAAAGTACGGTCCTTTTACGTGCCTTTTGGCATTTTCACAAGAATGGTGGTTAGCTTGCAACATAAATCCAATATGATGATTCAAAAGGTTGGTAAAAAAAAAAAATCAAGGGTTTAACCTGTTTAGGAGAATGTCCACAGCAAAACCATTGGTAAGATGCTTGTAACTGTAGAGTTTCGTGTAAGTTCCTTGATCGGACAACGTTTCAAGAAGCGTATCGTGTTTGAGTTCAAGGTGGTCTGAATATGAAGAAACTGAGTCGTTGCGTAAATATAAGAGATTAAACACGGGTACAAATAATCATAAATTAACATGTATGATTTGCTAGCATAAGAACAGCTTATTTTTTATTCAATTCATGATAAAAATCTTGTAACTTTCATGGGACACAGTTAGTATCATTAAAAAAAACAGTTCCAAGAACACGAATCTCGTGACATCAAGCTTCTGATCGGATTACACAACAGTGGCTTCAAAACCACTAACACCGCCTCTATAGCTTGTTACCGGTTCTCCTTTGACTGTTACAATGTAAATATCAGATTTCCCAACAACATAAAAACCGAAAATAATAATAACCGTAAACATTTTCTCCGCCATCATCATCTTCATCAATCCTCCTACAGCCATAAACAACATAATGAACCTATTAGTATGATATATTCAACAATATGTTGTATAGATTGTGTATATCTTTGTAATTATTGTGTGATTATATTTCCTTTTTTAGTGCTAGGTTATTTAGGCAACCTATTCTATTTATATTCATAATTTCCTATCAATGAGAATCAACACTTCTAATAACTTTCAGAACCCATGTTAGAGCTCAAACAGAAGCCGAGCCGAATCGAACCACAAGAATGACACACATACAAATAATGCACATAAAAAAACAAAATCAAGTAAAAAACATCATGAATTAACAAACAAACAAAAATAAAAGAAAAACACGAATCCGAGTATAATTAAAGGTAAGTAAGACGGAAAAACAATATAAACACATACTAACCCATAGATTCGACGCTTCTGGAGATCGATAGCGAGGCATAGCTTCTGATGTTTGACCACAACTTCTGAATTATTATCGGCTTTTTGGTCTTCGGTCTTGTACTTTCGACTGAAATATTATTATTAACCCACTTACCAAATAACCTCTAAAGTTGTCTGAATCTTGACGGCAGCCTACCTATAATACCCCTGGACCAAATGTGCAAAACACTGCTCATTTTGCACAGTCCTCAAACACTGTTCCTGTCCAGTATGTCCAAACCACTGTTCCTCAGATCCATTATGTGCAAGCACCTGTTGCTCCACCACCTGTACAAACGACTGCTGCTCCATCCTCTGCTCCTGCAGAGACCAGTCAACAGAGCTTCTTTACACAAGGCTTTGTTGATTGGAGCAGTCTACCTGATGAGCTAACAGATGAGAATTTTGCACTTGTTGCCAAAGCTGAAAATGAACCAGAGAACTTTTGTTTCATGGCTATGGTTGATGAGATTGAATCTGAGGAAGTGGTAACTGAATCTGATGTTGTGACTGATGATATTGTTAGTGAAGTTGTTGCAGGTGAGAAACCTGAAGAAGAGGTTGTGAATCTCTCAGATCCCTGGGGTGCATCTGATGAATGTGAGTGCAAGTGTGATTGTGCATTGATGGCTGCTGCTAAGGTATCTCCTCAAATTCTCAAAGAGTTGTGTTCTGACAAATGTGTAATAGCATTTGCTAACATTAAAGAGGTGAATGAAAACCTTAGAAAGAAAATTTTGGATGATGAAGTTAAATTTGAAAAACTCACTAAAGATTTGAAAACAAGTTTAACTGCAAAAGAATCTGAAATTAGTAGTCTAAAACATGAAGCAACTATTATCAAAGACCAGCTCCAAACTATGATAACAAAATATCAAAGTTGTAAAAGTGAGCTTGAGTCCACCCAAGTTGAATGTAAAAAATGGGTGGAATCATGTAGAGGTTTTGAGATGCTACTCAACAAACAAACCAAAAGTCATGTGAAGTTTGGCTTTGGTTTTGCAACCACTGCTCCAGCTTTTGAAAACACTGACACAAAGGATCAAAAGTCTGTTGAGATAGTACCAACAAACCTGCAGGGTCAAGAGATTAAAATCACTGAACCAAATGGTAAGAAAATTGTTCTTGAAAAACCAGAAGGTTCCTCATCTTTTGCTGAACTTGAAAAGTATGAATTTAAACCTACTTGGTCTGATGAGTGTGATACTCTTGAGAATTATAAACCTGTTGATTTTAAAACCCCTGAGGGAAAAACAGCTCCTCAGGCAAGGGTCATTCCCTTGGCAAAAGTCATTCCCCTAAAAGATTCTCCAGCAGATGCTCAAACATCTGCTGAAAAGAAGCCTGAAAAGGGGAAGAAGAAAGAAAAGACTGTTAACTTGTTTTGTGATTTCTGTGAAAAGAAGAATCATGTCACCAAAAACTGTTTTCTTCTAAAAGCATATGATATCAACAAAGGAACAAGTGAATGTGATTCAAAAGCCACATGCTCAATATGTGGGAAAAAGAATCATAAGACTAAAGAGTGCTTGTATCTCAAAAATTTTGATGTAAAAATACAAGAATACAAAGCAAAAACTCTTGCAAACCCTGTGGTTAGTACTCCAAAAGGAAAGCCCAAACAGACCTTCACACCTGTCCAAACATCTGTTACAAAAAGGCTTGAAACATCTGCTTCTAGAGATGTCCAAGTAACAGATGCTCCACCCACAAGCAAATACCCAAGAGGTTATGGTCAACCTCCATGTCACAGTCTGCCACATGTTTATGAGGAGCCAAAAAGACCCTCTAAACCAAGAGTGAACAGAAATCCATATGGGTATTATCATCTGTCAGGAAGTGATCAAACAACTGCTGCTCCAAGTGCTGACATACAAGCACTGGCAAATGGTCAGCAGCAGTTGTTGACCTTAATTCAAAAATTGGTCCAAACCACTGATCACCTTCCAAAACTTGAGTCTGAAAGGTCTGAGGATCCATCCAAAGCCAATTTGGCTTTGGACACTCACCAAAACTAATCATTTACTGATGTGCAGGGAGCTTCTGCTTGTTTAGATAGTCTTTGGTATGTAGATAGTGGAGGTTCCAGGCACATGACAGGATGTAGAGCCCTACTTCTGGACTTCTTGGCTCATGGAGGGGGTGATATATCCTTTGGTAATGATTCTAAAGGTAAAGTGTTGGGTTCAGGGACTGTACAGGCAGGAAAACTCAAGTTTGAAAATGTCAATCTTATTGATAATCTCAAGTTCAATCTTCTGAGTGTTTCACAAATGAGTGACAAAGGTTATGGCTCATTTTTCACAAAGAAAACTTGTAAGATTATTGGGCCAGAAGTGGTGAAAAAGATTGATACCATTATTGCTGAGAGCAAAGCACAGCTTGTTGCTCATAGAAGTGGCAATGTGTATGTTGTTGATATGTTAAAGGACAATCCTATGGCAAATGTCTGTCTGTTTTCTGCTGCCTCCACTAAGGAGACAGAATTGTGGCATAGGAGACTGGGTCATACCAACCTTAATACTATCAACACACTCTCAAAACAAAGCCTTGTCAGAGGTCTTCCATCAAAAGAATTTAAATGTGATGAGCATTGTGTTTCTTGCTTAAAAGGGAAACAACATAAAAGCTCTTACAAATCCATTGATGAGTCCAAAACTAGTCAGTGCTTACAACTATTGCATATGGACTTGTTTGGCCCTGTTAAAATCATGAGTCTAAGGAGAAAAAGATTTTGTCTTGTCATAGTTGATGATTTTTCTAGGTTTACATGGACTTACTTTTTACACTCTAAAGATGAGACTGCAGGTATATTGAAGGACTTTGTCACCAAGGTTGAAAAGCAGTATGACTTGCCAGTAAAAGTCTTCAGGAGTAACAATGGAACAGAGTTTAAAAATAAGGAGTTAGATGACTTCTGTGTGTCAAAAGGGATTGTGAGGCAATTCAGCATCCCAAGAACACCAGAACAAAATGGGGTAGTTGAGAGGAAAAATAGAACTCTTATAGAAGCTGCAAGAACCATGCTAGCAGATTCTGGTTTGCCACTGTCCTTTTGGGCAGAAGCTGTAAACACTGCTTGCTATGTTCAAAACAGAGTTTTGATCAACCCCAGACATCAAAAAACTGCCTATGAAATTTTGTTCAAAATCAAACCATTAATCTCATTTTTCAAAATCTTTGGCTGCCCATGTTTCATTTTAAATCTTAAAGATTCCATTTCAAAATTTGCAGCCAAAGTAGACTGTGGTTATTTTCTGGGATATTCTTCTACTACTAAGGCCTACAAAGTGTTTAACACAAGGACTAAAACAATAGAAGAAACCTTGAATGTTAAGTTCAATGAACTTTCATCTCTGAAAATCCCTGCAAACCCTGCTGAATTATTTGATTTAGATAAATTCAAATTTGAAGATATCACTGTTAAGACTAACAATGCAGGTATTCCACAGTCTCCACAGCAAGATTACAGAACAGATGTTGTGATTCCCAGTCACTACAAAGTCTATTCTGCATCAGAGGAAGCAGCTGTTCAAAACAGTTGTCAAAACTCTGCCACAGCTGTGTCAACCACTGTTGGCCAGTCCTATCCTCAAACCTCTGCTTCACCCCTCACTACCACTGACCTATCATCTGTTGACAAAAGTCAATCATCTGTTGACAAAAGTCAGTCAAGTTTCACACCACTTGGACCCATACCTCCATTACCATTCCAAACATCTGTTGGCACTACAGAAGTACCAACAGATGTTACACCAACAGAGTCACCAAACCTCTGTCCATCACCTCAAAATGCCATTGTTCCATATCAAGGAGATCTTATTTACTTAAGAGCTCATCCACCAGACCAGATCATTGGCAACATCAGAGAGGGAGTGCTCACAAGAAGCCAATCCTCAAATATCTGTCTTTTTGCAGGTTTCTTATCCCTCACACAACCTGTCAAGTACCAAGAGGCACTGAAAGACAACAGTTGGGTAGAAGCCATGCAAGAAGAACTCCTTCAGTTCAAAAGACAACAAGTATGGGAGCTTGTACCACTTCCTAAGGATGTTTGTCCTATAGGAACAAAGTGGGTCTTCAAAAACAAAACTGATGAAAGGGGTATTGTTGTCAAGAATAAAGCCAGGCTTGTGGTTCAAGGCTTCAGACAAGAAGAAGGAATAGATTATGATGAGACCTTTGCTCCTGTAGCTAGACTAGAGGCCATCAGACTCTTTTTAGCCTTTGCTGTCAACCACAACATAAAGGTGTATCAGATGGACATCAAATGTGCCTTCCTTTATGGCAAAATTCAGGAGGAGGTCTATGTATGTCAGCCACCTGGTTTTGAAGACACATTCCATCCTGACTATGTCTACAAGCTCAACAAAGCTCTGTATGGACTCAAACAAGCACCAAGGGCCTGGTATGAAACTCTTTCCACATTTCTCTTATCCATTGGCTTCACAAGAGGTAAAATTGACAAAACTTTATTTCTTAAATGGAAAGGGAAACACTTAATGATTGTTCAAATATATGTGGATGACATCATCTTTGGATCCACATGTAACCAAATGTGTGAAGAGTTCAGAAAACTCATGACAGCAGAGTTTGAGATGAGTGCCATGGGTGAGCTTCAGTGTTTCCTTGGTCTTCAAGTGAAACAACTGCAAAATGGCACATTCATTCACCAAAACAAATATGTAAAGAATTTATTAACCAGATTTGAGATGAATGATTGTAAGCCATGTAGCACACCCATGAGTACAGTCAAGCTGCTCACTGTTGATGACAAGGATGAACTGGTTGATCAAACACATTATAGATGTATGATTGGGTCTTTATTGTACCTAACTGCATCTAGGCCAGACATTATGTTTGCTACCTGTGTCTGTGCCAGATCCCAGGCTTCACCCAGAAAGTCAAACCTTATTGCTGTGAAAAGGATATTCAGATATCTCAAAGGTGCTCCCACACTTGGTATCTGGTATCCTGCTAATGGAAACATTGAGCTTTCAGGTTTTTCAGATAGTGATTTTGCTGGCTGTCACACCACAAGAAAATCCACTTCAGGAGGGTGCCAATTTCTAGGGAATGCCTTAGTTTCATGGCAAAGCAAAAAGCAGGCAGCTGTTTCAACTTCAACAGCTGAAGCTGAATACATTGCTGCTGCAAGCTGTACAGCCCAATTGATGTGGCTTCAGAATCAACTACTGGATTTTGGGATAACTGCACTTAGGACTCCACTCATGTTGGACAGCCAAGCTGCTGAAAATATCATCAAGAATCCAGTCTCTCATTCCACTACCAAGCACATTGACATAAGACATCATTTTGTCAGGGACAGCTATGAAAAAGGTTTGATTTCTTTACACCATGTTCCAACAGAGGATCAGTTGGCAGATGTGTTAACAAAAGCTTTAGACACATCTACCTTTACAAATCTGATTTCCAGAATTGGCATGTTAAACATGGATTAACCAAATAAATTTTTAAAAATAAAATTGTTCAGAAATCAAATATTTTCTTCAAATAGCTGTTTGGTTGAAAAATCTGTTTATAACATCTGATCAGATAAAACAACCACTGTTTCATTCATTTCCACTGTTGGTTGAAAAGTCTGTTTCCAAACATCTGATCAGATGAAACAACTGTTAGTTGAAAAATCTGTTTCAGAACATCTGTTCAGATAAAACAACTGTCCACATATATATATATATATATATACTATATTAAAAAAAAAAAAAAAAAAAAAAACCAACGGTTGGATCCATCAGCTGTTTGTATCAGTTGTTTACCAAAACAGCTGTTCTCCACCAGATGTTACATCCATCAGATGATTGCCACGTCTGCTCATATAAGCAGATGTTTGGCCACATCAGCGGTTTCATTGAGCCTATAAAAACCCTGTTTTACCACAACAGATGTTACACTGTCTCATTGTATTCAAAATACTGTAAACCGCCTTCTTCACTCTCAAACCCTTCATCAATCTTCAGTCATTTTCCCGTCGAAATCCATTACAATGGATCTTCAAGCCAAAGCTACACACAATTGTCTCCCCTATCTGATTAAAACAGATGACAACACTCCATTTCATTCCACAATCGACATTTTCCTCAATTCCAAATACTTACCCATCCTAACCGCCAACGCCCCCATTTATCTGGATACCCTCCAAGAATTTTGGTTGAATGCAGAGTTTCTATTACAAGACAAAAAGCCTACATCCATTATTTCCAAAATTGGAGAAACCAGTATCGTCATTACCCCTGATATCATATCCACAACCTTCACACTGAATGACCTGGCAGGTAAGGATTCCTTCACTAAAACAGAGCTTCACACTGAGTTCCAAGAAAGAGGGTATGATGGTCAGATGACTGGATCAACTCTTTTCAAAAAGTTTTTCCCTCCAGTCATGAAATTTTTCTTCCATACTCTTCTTCTTTGTGTCTCTGCTAAGTCCACATCCTTTAATGAAATTCCATTAAGGATGCAATATCTGGGATATGCTATGTTGTCAAACTCTGACTTCAATCTTTCCCAGGGTTTGTTCATGGACTTGGTATCAAATGTGAAAGCAGTCAAGTCTGGGTCAAACAATGCTTTTCTGATTTACCCACGAATTCTTAGTGTAATTTTACAAAAATTATTACCTGAAAAAGTTTTCAAAAAGGGTGCTGCTATGCAAATGAAAAGCTTAACTGATGAAACTTTCACAAGAATGCTGGGTGGAAGCACCCAAGAAAAAGTGTCAAAAGTGTCTAAAGTTTCTAAAACACAAACAAAGAGGACAAAGGCAACAACTGTTGTCAAAACCTCTGTTGTTGAGCCCACTGCTCCTGGTGATCATGGCACTACATCCAGTGCTGTGAAACCCACACCAGCCACTTCCAAAAAGAAACATTCATCCACAAAAACCACCACTCAACCACAAATGAGGCTTCTGGATGTTGAGGTACCAGAAGAAACCTCTGTTGCACAACAAAAGCAACCTGAAACCACTGTTGTTACTTCCTCACAACAGTTGGACATACCTCCACCTGACCAACCTCCTCATGAATCCTCTCAAAAGGATCATGTTGTAAGCCAAGGGGACACACATCATGATGCATATGAGTCACTTGACCATATGTTCACAAGCCCCTCTCCCAGGGCTAACTCTCTTCTTACTCCACCACTCTCACCATCACATGTCCCACAAACAATGCAACCTCTGTTTGAAGCTATTGAAAAATCTCAGGAAGAACCCAGTTCCTCTCTTCCACCTGTCACTGAGAGTATACTCCAACAAGTGACTGAGCCTGAGAATATTCAATCTGCTATCCCCAAACAGAAGAGGAGGTTACACCACCAGGGTTCAATGAAACTCTAGGTGAGTTTTCAAGTGGAGCAGCCACTACTGATGTAGAGACCACTGTCTCACATCAGGACAGTGATTTCATAGCTAAGTCTCCCTTGAAGGCAACAACTGTTGAAGTCACCATAGTGTCTCCCAAAACAGTTGGAAGTCCCCAGTACCAAGAAAAAGGGGCATCTGATTCACCTATTAGGCCTGAATCAGATAAAACTACCACTGGTAGGGACTCAGATGATCCTATTAATTTAGGAGATGAGTCAAAATACCAAGAATTGACGGCCAGAGTTTCTGTTATTGAAACATATGTTGCTGACATCAAATCTGATGTCAAGCTTCTCCTAAGCTCAATTGCAGATCTCTCCAAGAGTCAACCATCCACCACTGATATAGCCAATGAGTTATGGAAATCAGTTTCCCCCATCATCATAGCTCACAGAAAATTGGCTGATCAGACACATGAAACCTACATGGCTGAGATCAGAAATATGGTTGATGCAAGGTACAAAGATACCCATGCTGACATCAAAGCCATCAAGGACCATCTGCTGAAGACTACTGGCTCTGCCCCTACCACCATCCTCAGGGATGAAACAGATGATGATTTCACGGCTGATGATGCCAAAAAGGGGGAGAGTGGCAGAGATAGGCTACCAAAATTAGATCCTTTTGGTTGCCCACCTTCTCAAAAAGGTCAAGCCAAGTCTGCCAAGAAACCAGAGTCTACCAAATCAGCTCCACAACAACAACATCAAGCACCACCAACACAAACCACTGAAAAGAATAAGGCAGTAGATGACTCTGCAAACATAGAAGCTGAAAAGGCTGCTCAGTCCAAACAACAAAGGGCTGACACCTTGGAAGTAAAAGCAGAGTCATTGATTGAACTCAAGAAGAAACAACAAAGGGAAACTGAAGATGTGGGATCCTCTAAAAGGATGAAAAGACCTGCCAAGCATGTTAGAAAACCACCATCCAAGTTACAAACCTCTGTTGATAAAACCACTGCTGCTGAAACCACTGACACCCAAAACACTGAAACCACTGCCACCCAAACCACTGAAACCACTATACCCAAACCAACACACACTCCTGAACAAACAACCACCAAACCTACATCACCAATCAAAACCCCAACATCTGCTGGTTCTTCTAAAAGGCCAACAGATGTTAATCCAACCACTGCTACCAAATCACCTTCACCAAAAATCATGTACACAAGGAAGAGAAAATCAACCTTTGTTGTGCATGATGAAAACATTCACACATCACCAACCACCATTTCAACTGCCCAATCCACTCCTCCCATCACAGCCATTCCACTCACATCATTCTCACCACATACATCCAAATTCACAACCCATAGACCACCACCAACCATTACACCATTGGTTGTTCAGTATCCCCTTGAACTTGATCTACTCAAGGGGGAATTACAATCCTTCTACAATACTGAACAGCCATCTGAAAGATCCTTCCCATCTCTCCCAAATTTCCCTGTTCCCCTCAACATTGATACCTATCTAAAATACAAGGGTGAACAGGTGGATGCCATCATCAGGGAGAAATGCAAAGGGAAGGATGACAGGACTGCTCAGGGCATCCATTCAGCAGAGCTTAGCAAACTCAGAAGGATTGAAGACTTTGCTAAGACCCTGAGCAATTCCATGTCCACCATGCCTCTCAGTGTAGATCTGGAGAAGGAGGTAAGGGAATCCCTACTTGAACAGATAATGGCAACCAAGCCCTACAAAGCAAACAAAAAGCAGTTCAATGGCTGGACTACTCATGCTTTGAGGGAAGAACTGATCAGAATTGAAGAAATGGCCAAAGATCCCAAAGCTAAAGTCTCCATTCCCAATTTTGGCAAAGGCAGAGACCCAGTCAGAGCCTTGAAGTTCAAAAGAATGAGGCAGGAGATTGTAGCTGCCAATTATGGGGAGATGAGGTCTGTTTCCAGATGGTCAGAGCTTAGATTGGTTGAAACCTATAAAAGTCTGGAAGAGAATAGAAAGAAGGATCCCAGCCTTCCAAGAAAACCAATCTACAATGATGAGCCTATGATGAAGAGACCCCAACAGACTTTCAACCTAGACAGCTTACTTGAAACCTCTGATCTCACAGCTGCTGCAAGTAGACAGTTCAAAAGGCAGAAGGAGATGTCAGAGGAAGACCAAAGAAAGTTTGCTGACACATTTATAAAGGAAGGGCTCTTCAATCAAATCCATTATTTCTCTGATCCCACAACAGAGAAACTCAGAGAACTCATAGGAAGACCACCATCACCCAACTCATCAAGAATAAAGGTTCATCTCAGCAAATCCACTGACTCAAAAATTCTAAAGTGGAAGGTCAACAAAGACAACCACGAATTGACACTGCTCAGGTCAGATGGAAAGGTTCAGAAGATCAGTATGGATGATGCTTACAGCCTTTGTGCAGAAGATCACCAAGCACTGCTAAATCTGGATCTGGAAAGAGATGAAGAAGACCTATTTGCCTTGAACTTTGAATTACAATTCAAAGGTCAAATCAGAGAAAGTCTGATGAGAAATAAAGATCAATGAATAAAGCTGAGTTTTGGCATCATCTGTTCTAGGGGGAGATTGTTGGGTCTGCTGACCTGGAGAAGAACAGATGATTGGAAAGCCAAAATATGCTATCTATTTGATCCTTGAATAAACAGTCTTTACAACTTACTTCTCCCAAAAGACTGCTAACCCTAACTACTGTTCTATCCAAACAACTGCTCAACAACTGCTGATACAAAGAACTGCTAAGGAAACAACTGATGAAGAACAACTGCTGACCAAAGGTCTGATGAAGAGCAACAGCAGATACAAGTACTGAAGACCAAAGCACTGCTGGAACCAACAGCACTTAGGCTCCAGCAGTGGATACAAGACCATCAGAGTTTATCTTTAACAGCTGTTTACTATCAGTGCTTTCAATGTAACAGTAGTTTGTATAGCAGATGTTTAAGTTTGTTATTCTGTTAGAGGTCACTGTCTTAGGTGACGTCAGCCTAGGTCATCAGTGGTTTGAGTCAGTCTATAAATAGAACAGTGCATGTACTGTTCTATTGCATCACACACAAAACATTCTCTCTGACAAACAACTGTGTGATCAGGCTGAGGGGGAGTAACTTGTACGATTGTAATCTTTGAATTAATGAAAGCATTCGATCGAAAAACATTTACTCTCTTGTTTTGATTTACAGTTTATTATTCCGCTGCACTTTCATTCTATTCTCATTCCATTTATTATCATCATTTAGTTAAACAATCAAAACAAACAAACTCAGATCCTAACATCACGAGACATAACATTTTGCTAAGGTGAGTTTTACATAGCCCATTTTCTATTTATCACCACTTTTGGGGTGAAACATGTTACAACATTCTATATGCAATTCAATCATAAAGTGTCTATGTGTTTTTCTATGTTGCATTATGTCTTAAACATGACTAGGGTAAGCACAATATTCTGGCATAATCATTAACATTGATCAGCCGACGGTATACAATGATAGATCTTTTGGACTGACAATCCCACCCGGATACGTGCCTCCTACAAAGGTAGCGTGGGTGATTGTTATCGCATAACATAATCGAGTGAACCATGAGCGTATGGGATGTACCACAATATAACAGTCACAAGGGTTGATTATGCACTCGATTTACTTCTAGTATGTTTTCACATATGGACTGAACTTGCCATGACACTTGAATTGTACAAGTTTTATTCAATTATCAAAACCTATGTAATTCTCACCAACTTTTGTTGACCCAAAAATCTTTTCAAAATTAACATGTTTCAGGTAACAATGAAGCTGAGGCTTGAGTATGCATGAGGATTTATCATGAAGTTTTTGTTTGAAGTTATTTGAAGTTGTTGCTTTAATTGATATCATGTATTTGGATTTCTATACATCATTTCATTTTGGATATTTATGTTATGAATAAATTATTTAAAATTCAATTTATACCATGTGCTACTGAAACAATCATCAATACGTGACATCCCGGTGTTTTCGCCATCGGTTGGGGTGTTACACCAGTTAAGATGGATGACCCTGGTAGTTTTATCATTCCATGTTCCGTAGGTGACATGTCCATTAAGAATGCTCTTGATGACCTAGGTGCTAGTGTTAATTTAATGCCATACTCCATTTTTAAGAAATTAGACCTAGGAGAACTTAAGCCCACCCGCATGTACATCCAGCTGGCGGACAAGTCCACCAAATTCCCTCGTGGTATTATTGAGAATCTTTTAGTTAAGGTGGACAAGTTCGTGTTTCCTGTGGATTTCGTAGTGTTAGATATGCCTGAGGATGATGTCGTGCCTTTAATTTTAGGTCGTCCTTTCTTGGCTACTTCTAGAGCTGTGGTAGACATGGGTGAGGGTAAGTTGAGCATAAGAGTGGGGAGTGGGGAAAGAGCAGGTAGAGTTTGGGATTAAGCCTAGGATGAGAGGAGATTTGTTAGATGAGTTACAGGCTATAGATGATCATCTGGATCAGGAGTTGGAGAAATTAATCTCTAAGGAGATTGAGAGTAGGAGAAGAAAAGGGAAGGAGAAAGAGACGGTAAGTGTGGTTAATTGGTGGATGAATTTACCAGGTAGGTATAGGAATAGGAAAGAACCCGAGAGAAAGGAAGAGGTGCTGAAGGTGTATGATTTATGGGGTGGTTCGTATTGCAAGGAGAAGCCACCTGATGCTAGAGTGATTGATGCACAGGCACACTCGGATGCTTCCGAGTTGTAGAGTTTGTAGAGTTCTAGGATTAGATTTTTTTTTCTTTGTTTTCGGTTTGTGTCTGTTTTATTTTGCAAGTTTTTGTGTTTTGTTTGGCAAGGACAACTTACATCATGAGCGAATCCTGGGTATTTATTTATATATTTATATGATTGGGATTTTTAGTGGAGGTTTGGGAAATAGAAGAAAATTTTTCTAAACATTAAATTTGATTAACTTTCTGTGAAAAAAGGTTCTTCGTGTAATGCGGAGAACCTGGGCTGATCTGTTCGTCTCATGTGAATAGTAATTACCCCGGATAGTTATACTTTATTCGCTCGTGACGCGCGTTGAGATCACCAGTCTCCTTCACGTTGTGCGAGTTAATTAGAAAAAAATTATTTTCCAACCTGTTTTCTTCCACCGCCATTTCACCACATATTTTACCATCATCCACCACATTCCACCATCTTGCCTTTAAGTAAGTTTCCTGCATTCTTGTATATTGAGTCGGTTGAGTCTGTATTTTTTTAGAGTCTTTTATTTTTATTTTGAGTCAGTTTTCTTTAACTCACTTTAGGGGTATCTTCCCTTCAAGTGTGGGGATGATGGAGAGAGTCAGTTTTGAGTCATTAATTTGTCTAATATATTTTATTGCAGGTTTGGATCTAGCCACCCGTACTCAATCTCCATTCGGGTGAGGATGACCCAACAATTATTTGAGGCAACCATTTGTTTTTTATATATATATATATATATATATATATTTTTAGTTTTTATTTTTCAGGTTTGAGTCAAAGGCCGCGAATGAAATGCTATACGGCCTGGTTTAGAATGACAACTTCAGATCGCTTGCAGCTACATCGCTTATATCCAGGGGAGTCTGTTCCTTTTTATTGTATTTTTTTTATTTTATTCTACTCTCACATTGAGGACAATGTGTCGTTCAAGTGTGAGGATGGAAACTTTGTTTTTATTTTTAGGTAGTTTGAGTCAAAAAATTTAAAAATCCAAAAATAAAAAATTGAAAAATGTCCCTGAGATTTTGTGCATTTTATATGAAAAAATGACAGTAAAATTGAGATTTTTGGTTTTCAAAATATTATATATATGAGAATATAAATATATTGAAAGCGTGTTTGCTTAAGATGGCCTAGCTAGCTTTGAAAGGTCTCAGGATTGTCCTAATATCTTGTGGGTTCTCATCTTAGGAGAAATGGTAGAACTGAAACCGCTAATAGTAATTAGAGGTACCACTTTAGGTTGAAACCCATATGTATTGATAATTAAATGGCACACTTGATCCTTTTATGGGAATAAATCCGGTGAAAAGTGACGCCTGAAAAAAAAAATCCTTATGTCCATCAATTGAGCTAGATAAAAATATAAATAAAAAATTAAGTGAAGCCTATGGAGTCTCCCTTGGGGATGGTGACTCTGATCGAAACTCCTTCTAGGTCAAGTTAAAAAAAAATGCCGAAGCTCATGCTGTCGCTCTCGGGGATGGTGACTCTGGTTGAGACAACCTCTGGGTTAGGTATGAAAAAAAAAGAAAAAAAATATATCTAAGCTCATAAACTTCATTCATGATCCATCATAAATTTAATTTCTAATACATTAGGGAGTTTAGTTTGCAGCAGGGATGGCAATGGGTCGGGTTTGGGATGGGTTTATGTAATCCCAACCCCATACCCGGTTAGGTATGCTTGTCCCAAACCCGGCCAAAACCCGTCCGGTTTGTGTGTGGGTAATTACCCATCGGGTATCGGGTATACCCGCGGGTTTCGGCTATACCCATTAATTTTTAAAACTTATCCATTTAGTATATCCGACCAAAAACCCGACGGATATCTATTAGGTAACTATATTAACCAATTACATTTAACATTGTTAAAATATATATGTAAATGATTACAATGTATAAATATAAAATAATTAAATCATATAAAAACATTCAAAGACATAGATAACAAATAGTATACACTAATTTTTTATAATTTTTAGCACAAGATGACAATCATGGACAATTAGATATATTATGCATACATATTTAAAAAGATATATTAGAAATTATATTGGGTATCTAATCGGGTAAATGGGTATACGTTATTGGGTAATCGGGTCGGGTAAACGGGTATATCATCAAATCCCAAACCCGTCCCAAACTCGCGAAAAAAATAAAAACTAATCCCATACCCGATTACCCGACCCCAAACCTGTCCCAAATGTGTCGGGTTTCGGGTTTACCCATCAGGTTCGGGTTTGATTGTCATCCCTAGTTTGCAGTGGTTGGTAAATCTATATGGTTTAACCTTTGCTTCGAAAGCTTGAGGTGGGATTAAGTGAAGCCGGATATCTTGAGTGTGAGACCCATAGATTGATTGTAATAATATGAACTTAATTTCTACGTTATTTTCATAGCATATAGTTGTCGTTTATTGTGACTGATGACTTGTATCCTGGTATGTCACGCGCCTCGCGGTAAAACCCCGCAAGTGGAATTTGAGGGTGTGACAGTCACAGAGACGTTTTAGGCGTCGGGAGACGTCACAGAGCCGCTTGGAAATTTTTTTATTAGAGGAGAGAGAATGAGGAAAGAGAAAGTGAGGAGAGAGAGAGAGAGAGAGAGAGAGAGAGACTTGGGACACGTGGCTTGTTTTGATTGGTCACCGTCTCACCCGTCTTCGGAGTCGGCTCAGATGCCTCAGGATGGGGGAACCGTCTCTCCCGAGACAGTTAGGGTGGCTATTTTGGTAATTTCTTTCGGTCAAAGGCCATTTAGGTGATTTTCCTAGATTTTTTTTTGTGACGCAATATAAGGGAAAGTAAGTGAATCGTGTGTGGGTTTAATTTCACGTTTATTAAATGAACGACGGCTAGAATAGTCACCCTATTAACACTTTTACGTAGTGGGGCGTTAATGGGACTTTAAATCCCATTTTAACGCCCAAACATTGCTACGGTGGGGCCTTAAATGGCGCTAAGAGGCTTAAAAATTCATGAAATGGGTGTTGAGCGCTAATTTAATAACGTCATTTTTTTCCTTGGCAGGTGGGGACCAAATTTCAACCAATAACTATAAAGAGGGTGGCGCTAATTAGAGCTTCCACTACACACACTTAGGGCTGCAAATGAACTGAACTTTCAGCGAACAGTTCATAAATCGTTCGGCGGGAAGTTCATTTGTATTTGTTCGTTTATTAAATGAACGAACACGAACAAAAAATTATGTTCGTTTAGTTAAACGAACGAACATGAACAAAGGTTGTGTTCGTTCGTTTATGTTCGTGAACGTTCGGTAACGTGTTCGTTTGTGTTTGATAGTTTGTTAAGGTTTTTAATTTTAATACTTTTTTTATATTCTTTTATTTTTATTCATTTTACCCAATAAATAATATATGTGATGTAAATATATGACTATATGATATCAATAAACCAACTTTTTGTATCCAAGTTCTTTATATGTTTCCATGTTCCAGAGTTGATGCCCTCCGCCTCCAACGCCCTATGCCATAAAACACCTTCAATGCAATACTAAGTATGTTTGGACAATTAATTTATATTTTTGTTGGATCTAGCTAATTTCATAATGTATGTGAATTCGATGTTATTCAAAAGTTAATATATGTCCGTTTGTGTTTGTTTCCGTTCATAAACACTTGTTTGTGTTCATTAATGTCCGTTTGTGTTCGTGTGCGGTAATGAACAAAATTAACAAACGGACACAAACAAACACGAACATGAGTGGTTTCTTAACAAATGAACATTGACAGAAAATCTCGTTTAGTAAGTGTTCATGAACAGTTCGTAAATACATAATTTTCTTAACAAACAAACATGAACAATGTTTTGTTCATGTTCGTTCGGTTCAGTTGCAACCTACACACTCTTGCAGAGTGGGGGGAAAAGTAAATCATATGAACTCACATAGCGAAATATCATAAGAGCTGCAAAGCTAATGTCACTCCCAAGTCCTAGACTACGTGCAAATTACACTTTACTCTTTTTTTTTTTTACTTAAACCGAGCCGTTAACGTACGGAGATGTCCCACCATGTATATTATTACGTATATTATTTAAGGAAAGAAAATGATATGAAAAGTAAAGATAAGATGCTATAATTGTTCATCCGGCCCCCGCCCGATCACCATCTGTCTCTAGCAACTCCAGATTCTTCTTAGCTGGCTTCAAGGATGAAAATGCATAATTATTATATTTCTTTTCTTAGAAAGATATAACTTTTTATCATGTGAAAAAGTTCATTAGAAAGACAATGTTCAGAAAATATGTGGATCATAAATAGATTAATAATTTAGGGTCAAGTTATCCTACACTGTGTAACAGAAATGAGAAAGGTTAAAAAGATTTAAAAAAACACAATATATAATGAAATATGACACAATGAGCCACAAAATATGACACAATGCTGAAGAAAAAAGATACAATGATAAAAATAAGAAAAAAAATATAACGCTACATAAAAGACAATGATATAATGTAAATTCTAAAAACTACAAGCTAAAAATTTTTTTAAAAAAAAAAACCTTAAAACTAAGATCATAGCGTTCGATGAAACGGTTCCAACGCCGTTTGAATAAATTCCATTAAAGTATGTTTGATGCTATTCCTATAAAGTTTTTATTTTTCTTTCACTGTATATTCGACCTAACCTTAAGATGAATCTATTTTAATTAACGTCTAGAAATCATGTTTACCTAATCGGGTTACTTTTCAACCCACGTTCATATGATACAAAATCTATTTGATTTCATTAGTAATTAGTAGCCATTGGTACAATGATATCGATGTTTGTAGGTTTTAATTTCTTCCACTGGAAATATTGGAAGTATTTATTTTATGGAGTAGTTCATTAATATCTTAAAGCTATTTACAAAATATAAAGTGCATTTACAATGAAACAAGTAGCACAATAAATTTTCCTTTTATCAAATAAATGGTGATAAAATGATCACGAGGTGTAGGTTCATTTTTCATTTTTGTTATAACGACATTTCAAAGGGAAGTACTACATTGGGGTCGGAATGATAAGAGTTGCCTACTTGCCTTCTTGGCCTTTCAATAGTTTTTTAAAAATTTATAAAAAAAAAAAGTGTAATTTCAGTGAAATGTAAATAAAGATACGTTGTAATGGCAATAAAAATTTATTTGAGAATTGATGGAAATATATTGTCTTTAGAAACAACAAAAGATTGCATTTCATAGTTGTTATGTGAGTAAAAAAAAATTTTAAGGAACATTTCATTAAAAAAAACGCCACCACACACGGTCCTCAAAGTAAGGGCCGGCGAGGGCAAAACACAAACGACATTACATAGAGTTCAATGGATCAATACACCAACCATACCAATTAATTCCTTTCAATCTAGATCTATATTTAATCCAAAAAAAACGATAACGATTTAATGGTCTCCACCACCTCGATAGGTCTTTGAGCCTTATTATTAAAAATATGCGTGTTCCTTTCTATCCATATGGACCACATAGCCGTGTAAATAATTCCTCTTAAGGTTTGCTTTGCTTGTTTGGACTTCGAATGAGTATCCGGAATTACCATAAGATCCTTCACCTCCAAAGCGAAGATCGGAGCAGTCTTGCACCAGCTAGCGATTCGACACCAAACCTCATCCGAAAAGGAGCAGCCCGTTAATAGATACTAACGAGGCGGAAACATTATTAAACAACTGCACTTTTAACAAAATATTAATAAACAACTGTTTTTATGTAGCAAATGCAAGAACTATTCAAATACTTTCATCTTTAGATGCTTCATTAAAGTAAAACATTTCTCAAACACATTTCATTGTAACAGATGCAACTAGTGATGACTTCACTGTAAGTCCCGAAAGCTAGATCTTGTGATATGCAATAGATTGTTATCACTTAGAAACACCTATTTGTTAGGTGTTTTAAGTGATTAATCAAGAAAGACAAAGATACTAGATGAACATGAATAAAACCGACACACACAATGAATAACATGATGATTCCATTACTGATTTGATGATGAACACCTTGGAATACACTGACAAATACGCACCTATTCACATGTGCTACAAAGATTATCCCAAAACCCCAACCCTAGAGTTGTGCACACACATACTTTATATAGGAAAGCCCTGGGCCTGCGCACTTAACATAAGTGCGCAGGGCCCGTGTAATTAAGTGCGCAGCAGCTAGGGTTTGTGTACAAAACTATGTCTTAATTACATACTAAGTCCTTCAACTATCAAGCTATACAATAGGCTATCAAAAGTCTCTAATCTGGTAACTGTGGTCTCAATATAACCCAACAATACTCCCCCTAGACCACAGCTACCAGTTCTTCAATCTTCAATCTATCTCGACCTCGCTTTGCTCCCCCTCAACCTATTCAGGGGGGTCTTGCATGTACAGTGCGACTGGATCTTCTTCAACTTCTTGAGGAGCTTGAGTTGATTCTTTTGCAGTTCCTTCAGGATCAGCTACTGTTGCAGGATCTTCTGTTTGTACCTCTGAAGTAGTTTCGACTTCAGGTTGAGTAATTTCTGCACCACCAGCAGCAGCAGCAGTAGCTTGAGCAGCCTTCTCCCTGTCATCCTTTTCTTTATCTGCTGCATTGATCCTGTCGATTATCTCAAGCAGCTCTCTTTTCAGATTCATAACTCTATCCACAGCCCTTTTAAACAACACCGCTTCTTCAAACAACGCGTTCCCGGCACCCACATTAATCTGATTTGCAAACAGCATATTCAGATCTGACAGATTAAGTGCAAACACGTCTACTGGATCCAAAATCCTCAAAGCCTCCGAATCATCCTGCAGTTTAATGACTGCTTCACCAGTGTTGCTGTCATAAAACCACTTTTTAAAGTCCCTCAGCATCACTGGAAGCTCAGATCTAATAGGAACTCGTGTGACGACCTGTGGAGGGTCAATCACATAAGTTATCATGCCACGTCCGGTTGCTGGATCGATTCTTTTCTTGGAGATCCTCCTTCTTGGTTTCTACGGCTTCAGGATTTGGAAATCAGTGTCACATTCTTTCTTGATAAACCACTCGACCATGGCCGCCTGGGAGTCGAGGGAGTGATTAATGAATGGGGCCCTGCTGAGGTCCCTGATATCCCATCGGGGGAGAGACTTCAGTTCTTTTTGACCCTTGAAATATTGTATCACCCCCCCCCCTCTTCTCTTCACAGCAAACAATCTCTTCTCTTCATCATATTTCTAGGAGATAATCTTCTCCTGGTGAGCTGACTTGGTGTGATGGATATTCTGATGTAAGGCTGGAATGGTGATGGGCCTTCTAGGAAACCAAGTTGATCTTTCAGGATCCAACTTGTGCCCATCAGACGTCTCATAAACAACTTCTTCATCCATTCCCATCTCCACAAATCTCTCTTGCATCTCATCTTCACTTACCTCATCAACCTCACTTTCCTCAGCAGCTCTTTCTTTCTCCTTCTCTTCCTCCAAAAACTTTCCGAAATCGAAAGTCTCATCAAATGTAGCGCTGGGAGCACCAGTTTGCTGCTTCTTGAAATCTTGGAACATCTCAAACATTTGCGTTTGAACCTGATTCTGAAACTTGATCAGGTATCTTTGATCTTTGATGATTTTCTCCATGTTCCGGTTCTTGTGTTTGAGCTTCTTTACTTTCTTTCTCAGCTCCTGGTTGTTGTGCACGTCACTCTTCAGAGTGCAGATTTCCCTGGCAGCAGTTTTACCAACCTCCTTCACAAGCTTCTCATATAGTTCCTGATGCACCGGTTTGCGACGAGGTGCAGCAGGAGCTGATGAGGATGGTTCAGCTGATCGTTGGACTGGAGCTTTGGGGGCTGGAGCAGCAGCAGTGGAAGGTCCTGGTTGATTCGGTTGTTCTGCCCCAAAGATGGATTCTAAGATCACTTGTTCCTCGATATCATCCTGAGTCACTACACGAGGAATCTCTGATTCAGGTAGCTGTTCTCTCCTTTTCTTTCATGCTGCCCTCTCAAACTCAGCAACTTCTTGTAAGGCTGCAGCAGTTTCAAGTTGCTCAGGTGTCAATGTATCTCTCCCTTCTTGTAATAAACCAGCTGGTCTTGTCCTTTTGCTGGGCTTTGATGGAGCAGGTTCAGTCGCCACTCTTTTGCCCCTTGCTTTTTCTAGGGAAATTTCTTCAGTAGTTGGCTGGGCTGAAGGAGTGGGTTCAGATGGTCCAGGTGCAGGAGCAGCTGTGGGTTGTTGTCGAGTTTCAGTAGCATCTGACCTTCTCTTCCTGATCTTGTTGTACAGCTCCATGACAAATGGATATCGCTGGGCCGCATACATATTCTCCAGCATTGGTTCCCAGTCAGGCGTGTTGCATTCAGTAAAGAATCGTGCACCTCTGGTGAAATTGTATTAATCACCGAGGGGCAGATTCTCATGTTGTGCGTTGATCATCATCTGCACAAACCTTGGGTACATCACCCATTTGCCTGACCCAGCTTCTGCATTCTTTACCATGTAATCAAAGATCATGTCTGACAAGTTGAACGCTTCGTTCTTGCAAATCTTTATCATCGTTGTCGACCATTCCGCATTGAGCGCGTTGTAGCCTCCCTTTCTATGACATAGAGACATTATCAATACATGACTAATAAGTCTCCAGTCTCTTGTTAGATGGCTCTTCTTGATGTCGCCTCTCTTGTCGAAATCACCCTTGTAGCCGAAACTCTTGAACTGTTGGTGAATATCTGCTTTGGGCATGAATCTGACAGTTCCTGGTTGATCTTGCAGTCTCAGCACGTTTCGAACAGTGTCTTCAGTGATGACTACAACCTTGTTTCGGACTGTAGCGTTGATTCGCTTGACTCTTGATGCAGTTTCAACTCGCGCTGACCTCCAGAAGTCTTCAATGTGGGAAATGTAGACTGGTACAACGTTCTGCACAGCATATCCGACTTTGCTGCGTCTTATCCAAGTCACTACGTCTTTAAACTTGACATCATCAGTTTCCAGATTCATTGTCTGATTGTGCATGCCTCTCGGATCCCAGTCGAGTGCCATCTGTTTAACCAAGAGCACGAAAAGCCAATTAGATTTCCAATAGCTGACCTTAGACTTAAACTTAGACGGACAACGAACTCAGACTCAGATTTTATTATTATATTTTTTTAAGTTTTGTAACTATAACAGTCATAGGATTAAGGTTTGATGGATTGGTTTCATTAGTGTCCATGATCCGTTAGATTTTTAGTTTTAAGATAATTAACCTCCGAGTTTAAGTACGCAGTCCGTTCAAGTGTCTCAAGGGTCAAAATGAATGTCCCATGTTGTTTAAAGTCCAAGTGCGCATGGTTATCAAGTGCACAGTCCAAGTCATAGTCAAAAGAGTCATGTACTCAGTCAAGTGCGCACATACTTGACTGAGCACTTGGTTAGTACGCAAGCACAAGTCAAGTGCGCAGATCTAGCTATACACGGGCATGGTAACCCCTTGGCAACACAGTCAAGTCTGCGTACTAGGCAAGTACGCAGACACTTGAACCTTCGTTCAAGATTTTTAAGTTCACATATATGTACGCATGATATTAGGGTTTTTGAAAACTTGTATGATCATGAGACAAGTGCGCAATCTCTATGAGACAAGTACGCACTTGTTCATTATCAAGTACGCAGATCTTCAAAAATTCAAAAACCCATGAGACAACTAAATCCCCAACTGATGCATCTAAATCATGCATTTAGGCCCTGTAATCACAAATGACAAACAATCAGTACATATAATCTACCTTATCACGAAAAGAAATCAACAAGAAGAAGAAAACAGGTGTGATTATGGGTGATTAGGGTGTGATTTGGTGTGATAATGATGATGAACAATAAAGATGAACGGTGATGAAGATGAATGATGATAATGATCAGGTGATTAGGGTTTAAAATAAAAGTTAAAAAGGATAAAACTTGGTTAAAAACATTTGACTGAGTATATATACAGTCAACAGATGGGCTTGCGCACTTGAGTTAAGTGCGCAGGGCCCAATAAGTACGCACAGTCAAAATTTGGCCCAATAAGTGAGTTTTTAAAGCCCAAATCCATTTTGATAAGTGGGGTTTTACCAAGTCTCACCTTCTGCATTCAAGATCATACTAACCATACCTGCCAGAACCCGTTTCAACTTCCCGTTGGATAGCTGTAGCCTAAGAACAATTGTCGGTATGCTTGTCCACTTAAATCCATGCCTTTTCTCTTTCAACATGTGTTTGGCGATGCTGTTTATCATGTTTTTTGGTAATATTGACGAAAATTTTATGGACCCCACAGTGTGCTAGGTATTGGCTTACCGATCCTCAAGGTTTATTGAAATATAATGATGAGAGCTTCAGGTCTATGTTACCATAAGCAGAGAAGATGATCATTATCTTGATCAGATGATGAGAGCTTCAGGTCTATGTTACCATAAGCAGAAAAGATGATCATCTGATCGTTTGGTGAGCTATCTAGATATGTTTGCACGTCACTAACATTGCGTGTCTTTTGCTGCTCAGTTTCAAAAATTTTCTTTTTCTTAGCCCCGCATTGGTAGCTTGCACTCTTAGGTGTCTTTTGATTTACCTATGCACAAAATTTTCTGTGTCTTTTAATTTCTCAACCTATGTATGACCGGACTCAGCTTGTGCAGACCTAAAGCACAGTGGGAATCCAGCTTTCCGTGTAGATCTTCATTGTTAATCACCTAATAGCAGTTTACTTGATTCCAGGCTGAATCTACCGACACATCGTTGCTTGAGGCCACAACATCCTCTGGGTCCTATTCACATGCTGACGAGATATGATTAGTTCCTATCATTTCCTGAATTAATTTTGCATTAGGAATGGACTGGTTTACTTTCTCCCCCAAAAATCTTGTTTTAAAAGAAAAGAAGATTTTTCTATAAAATATGCACAAGTAAAGTTTTTTTTTTTTTATTCAAAATTTATCATCTCAAGCCATGTAACCAACTGATGAAACCGGGTTTTATCGAAAGCTTTTGTAAAGATATCTGCCTTTTGATCAGCAGTATCTATAGGCAACACCTGTATATATCCTTTGTCGTGAGCATCGCGAATTGAGTGAATCCGAATTTCAATGTGTTTGGTTTTAGAATGATCATTTGGATTCTTCACGATGTCACGACATGCATCATTATCAATAAAAATAGGTGTATGCATGACGTTCAAACCGTAGTCCAAAAGCTGATTTTGGATCCATAACACCTGACAACAACAACTGGATGCAGCTGTGTATTCAGCTTGAGCAGTGGAGATGGACACTGTAGTCTGCTTCTTGCTCTGCCAAGACACTAGCCTGTTACCCAGAAATTGACAACCACCAGAGACAGATTTTCTGTCAATCCTACAACCTGCATGATCACTATCAGAGTAAGCGATTAGATCAAAGTTATCACTCTTAGGATACCATAAACCAAGTTTTGGTGTTCCTTTGAGGTAGAGGAAGACTCTTTTCACTGCAGTTTCATGCGATTGCTTAGGATTGGACTGAAAACGCGCGCAGCATCCAACTGCCCACATGATATCTGGTCTGCTAGCTGTTAGATACATCAGAGAGCCAATCATTGATCGATAAGTGTGAGGATTCACTGAAGGCCCTTGAAGATCTGGTACAAGTGTTGTTTGGGCCGCAAAAGGAGTATTGGACGGCTTGCAGTCGGTCATGTTGTATTTTGCCAGAATGTCTCTTGTATACTTGGCTTGGTGGATGAGAATTCCGTCTTCTTTCTGCTGCACTTCCAAGCCTAAGAAAAACGATAATTCGCCCATCATGCTCATTTCAAATTGAGACTTCATGATGCTTTCAAATTCCCTGCATAAGTTTTCATCAGTGGAGCAAAAGATAATATCGTCAACATAAATTTGAACAAGGATAGAGTGTTTGTTGACTTCTTTGGTGAACAGAGTCATGTCAATCTTCCCTCTGGTGTATCCATTCTGCAGCAAGTATGAAGATAAGGTCTCATACCAAGCTCGAGGAGCTTGATGAAGTCCATAGAGAGCCTTATCTAGTTTGTAGTACTTGTTGGGATGATGAGGATCTTCAAAACCCGGGGGTTGACAAACATAGACTTCTTCTTTGATCTTCCCGTACAGGAATGCAATCTTCACATCCATTTGAAAGACTTTGAAGTTCTTGTATGAGGCGTATGCCAGGAAGATACGTATGGCTTCAAGTCGAGCAACTGGAGCGAACACTTCCTCATAATCAATACCCTCTTGCTGACGAAAGCCCTGAACAACCAGACGAGCCTTGTTCTTAATTACCACACCTCTTTCATCCATTTTGTTGTGAAACACCCATCTTGTTCCGATAGGATACTTTCCTTCAGGTAAATCCACAAGTTCCTAAACCTTTAGCTTTCTAAACTGATACAGCTCATCCTGCATGGCTTCAACCCAACTTGCATCTCTGACAGCATCTTCAATGCTGAAAGGTACCGTCTGAGATAAGAAGGCTGAAAGTGCAATATTAAGTTTATCTGCCTGATTCCTAGTAAGAACACGCTCAGAGATTGGTCCAATGATGTTCTCCACAGGGTGATCCTTAGAAGACTTAAATCCCATGTTTGGTTCTTCTTGAATTTGGGGAGGCAGATTAGAAAGGTGATCTACAAGAATTGATGAACTGGATGGATCATTTGCAGACTGTTGTGCTGAAGATGTTTCTTCTGAAGCTGGAGTACCTTCAGGAGATGGAGTAGTTTCAACAGTTGCATCACCATTTGTGGACTGAAGAGGAACAATTGGATCAGCTATGAGTGGAGAAAATCGGGTGGTGAAAGGTGCAGCATCGTCGTCGGAAGAGTAAAGAGTATCTTCAAGAGGAGAAGGATCGGCTGCTTGATTTTCAGATGGTTGTTCTCCAATGATGCTGAAATTGTTGAAAACAACATCCACGTCAAAGAACCAGTCAGGACCGGCTCCTGTGTTGGTAGAGTTGGATTCCTGCCAATCAACATAAAAAGACTCGAGAACCATTTTGGTTCGTTTGTTGTACACTCTATAAGCTTTTTGACTTGAAGAGTATCCAACAAAGAAGCACTCATCTTCAACTGCATCAAACTTCATTATGTTCTCGTAGTTGTTAAGCAGCGTACATGAGCATCCAAAAGGCCTGAAGTAGTCAATCAGAGGTTTTCTTTTAAAGAGCAATTCATAACCTGTTTTCCCGCGCGTCTTTACAATTAAGACTCTGTTAAGAACATAACAGGCGGTATTCACAGCTTCAGCCCAGAAAATGATCGGCAATTTAGAGTCGATAAGCATGGTTCTGGCCGCTTCAATAAGTGTACGATTTTTCCTTTCAGCAACACCATTCTATTGAGGAGTTCTCGTAGCACTGTACTGAAGATGAATTCCTCTGTTGTTGCAGAAAGTCACGAAACTTTGATTTTTGAATTCAGTTCCGTGATCACTTCGGATTGATCTAACTTTTGTCTTTATTATGTTCTCAATGAGAGGAACAAACAGCATCAATATCTCAGCAGCTTCACTTTTGTATTCCAAGAAGTACACCCATGTAAATCGGGAAAAATCATCTGTTATCACCAAACAATAAGACTTTTTAGCTAGACTTTTAACACTAATAGGACCAAAAAGATCCATGTGCAATAATTGAAGAGGTGAGTCTATAGAGTTCACAGCTTTGGACTTATGCGATTTTTTGTGTTGTTTTCCTTTGGCACATGCTAAACATTTTTCAGAAAAAGGGAATTCCTTGGAAGGAAGACCTCTGACAAGATTTAGTTTTGAAAGCTTATTAATGTTTTTGAAGTTAACATGTCCTAATCGCCTGTGCCATAGCAGTGACTCTGACTCGGATGCTTTAGAAAGTAAGCATGTCATTTGACATTCAGACTTTGCATCTCTCATGTTTATCACATAAGTATTATTTTGTCTAGGAGCTTTAAGCATAATCATATTGGTAGGAGGTATGAATCCTGGCTTTAGAAAGATGCACTCATGTCATTAAATAACATTGAGATTCCTTTGTCGCAGACTTGTGATACACTCAGCAATTGTAGCACAATTCTGGAACATAGTTCACATCTTCTAAAGTCAATGCATCAGAAATCACGTCTCCTATCCCAACTATCTTTCTGCCCTTCTCGTTGCCGGCGAAAGCAACAAACTCTCCATCAATGAACCGATAGTTTTTGAGGAGTTCTTTTAGTCCCGTCATGTGCCTTGACGCCCCGCTATCAACATGCCATAGATATCTCATCAGGGCAATCAACCATTTCTGTAGTTTATTCTGAAAAACACATAAAACAAGAGAAATATACAGATAAATATACGAGACACTATGTACAATCACGACTCAGACCATATTTTAAGTAACTTTTGGAATCCAGGTCTGTTTTAGTTTTAATCTGTCATGATTTTCACCCAAAACTGACTCTTGTCTTTTCCAAGTTTTTGTGACCTTAACAAAACTTCTTATAGTTTCTTGAAGATCTTTAATTTGAACCGAAAAAGATTTTTGGGTCTTGGTATCACTTTGTGGTTTGGGTTTCAAATGACAATTTTTAACCACATGTCCCTCATTTCCACATCTAAAGCATTTAGAGTGTTTAGGCTTGATCTTTGAAGAAGATCTGGATGATGATGGTTGTGATGTTCTTCTCTTGTGATTGCTTGAGTTTGGGCTGTCTCTTGAACATGCTTCATCACTGTTGTTGTTGCTTGATTCTTCATTTGTGTTGCATTCTGGCTCGCTGATGTCACTTTCTGTATCACTCTGTGATTCTTCAGAAGTTGTGTTATCTGTTTCACTTTGTGATTCTTCAGAACATGACATATCTGTTGATGATGGTGTAAACTCTGGAATTTCTTCAGTAAGAAATTTCCCAAACCTGTTTCTTTTTAGTTCTGGAACAAACGGAAATGGTCTATATACATTTTCATTATCAGAGAATGCATCATTAAGATCAACACAAACTGGCATAACATTTTCAACACAAATATCTGATCGTTTGATAGGATTCATCCTATCATTAGGGTCCACAACACCCTTGAAATCAAGTTTAGAAGTTAATGTAATACAGTCATCCGGCCTAGATAAACTATTACAGTTATCCATCCTAGATAAACTATTACAGTCATCCAATTTAGTTAAATTATTACATTCATCCGAATTCAAAGAAGTTTTTGACTTGTCATGACTCCAGATGAACCAATTCACTGTAGAGTAATTGGCACCTGGGTGACCTAACCCCATTGTTTATCCACCACAACTTTCATCATCGTCCACCTGATCTTGTTGGGTCATATCTGCACTGCTTTTACTTATATTAGAGTTTGACTCAGATGTGACACATTCTTTTTCGAAAAGATCATTTTTTGGATGTGGTTTTGGAATGGGTATATATTCACTTTTGCTCAAGGGTAAAAATAGAGATTTTACAATTCCCTTTTTATCCTTATACCCAATTCCATCTTTGACGAATGATTTCCTTGAACAATCAAGGATATCTGTATGAGCATGCTTGCTTACATTCCATTTGTCCACAACAATTTGGAGATGATTTGTTTCATTTCTAGATATTTCTAGTTTTTCAGTTAAGTCATTTATTAAAAAATCTTTTCTGAGAACAAATTCTTTTAGAGTGTGCATTTCAGCTATTGTTGCATTTAACTTTCGCTGATATGCTAACTCATTTTCTTTCATTTCAGTGTTGATTTTTCGGATGTCATCCATCTCTCTTAAAATTCTCCTATTGTGGGACAAACAGTAAGCAACGGCTGTAACACACCTTGGTGAGCACAGCTTTGATTTTATTTCAAGCGGAATACTTACCAGGTCTCTCTCTTCAACCTTCTTCTGCATGCTCTGCGGTTGTTGATCAGCCTTGCTTGTGGAAGTCTTCTCAGCAACTAAAGCTTCCTCGGCAGCAGCCTCCTTTCCCTTGTCCTCACTCAACACACCTTTTAGACCAGCATTCTCCATCCCTTCTCCTTTTGGCATCTCCGCTGATGACCCTTCCAAAGAGCTCACACCAAGTGTTGATTTTGTGCAGATCTTTGCCATCAGTGCCTTGTTCACTTCAGCCTCTGCCACAGCAACTTCCTCTCCCCAGTCAAAATCTTGAACCACCAGCGCCTTCTGCTGGTTGGCTTCCCCTCCATCCGTGATTGCCACCATTCTCTTTGCCAGTTTAACTTCAGCTTGATTCAAAGTTGGACATTCATACTTGAAGTGTCCGAGAGTTTTGCAATTGTAGCACCTGATTTTTTGATTTATCAAAGCCAGCCTTTCCCAATCCAACCCTTCGACCTGTTCTGTCCTGGAACCTCTTAACCCTTAGAGTAATCATGGCCATTTGCCATTTCAGGTCCATCTCTTCCATATCATCGGGATCCACTTGATACATATCTTCCGGACTCATCATATCATTCTTCAGGTCACCTGTCTTCAATGCTTCAAAGCTGGTCATGAAGGCGTTGAAGAGTTCAACGTGTTCATTAGCAAGCTTTGTTTGTTGAGGATTGAGAGTTGAGGGTTGAGAGTTCTTGCCACTGGGTTGAGAGTATGGAACGGTCTTTCCTAAACTGGAGCTACCACCAATCATTCCATCAGCATACACATGAGATGAGCTTGAACCCATGTTACCCACTGGAGTCATTAATGCCAAGTTTTTCATTGCAGTGATGGGTACTGCCTTCGGATTGGTCTGGTTCATCTCTCTCTTCGTGATGTCCATCTCAAACGACTTCAGGGTGTTGATAAGATCAGCCAAGGTAGACTGGGCGTCTAGATATTCTTTCCTGATCAACATACACTGGATGCTCCATTCTTTTGGCAGTGAGTCTAGCAGCTTCTTGATTGAATTTCTGTTGTTCACAGGAATTCCCGCCTTCTTCATCTTTGTCAACATGCTCATGAACCTCTCGATGTGTGAGCTCAAACTTTCCCCACGAATACTGCCAAACATGTCATATTCTTTCTGCACCATGTCTTGCTTGTACTGGCGCATCTCTTCATTCCCTTCATAGTATTCATTCAACGCAAACCATAGATCATGTGCCGTGCCATACTCCTCAAACATGTTATAAACATCGTTTGATAAGGCCATGGTTAGAGCACCATAAGCCTTGTGATCTCTCTGGAGTAATTGTTTATCGACATCAGTGTAAGTAGTTGGATCAGGGTTAAACTCTTCTCCTGTGGCAGTGGTTCTCATGGGAATGTGTGGGCCCAACTGGATAGAATTCCATTGGGTGAAGTCTGTAACATAGAAGAATGACCTCATTCTGTTCTTCCAAGTTCCATAGTCTTCAACACCTTTTAACTTAGGAACTCTGGTTGTGGTTCCGGTTTCAAGTTCTTGTTGAGTGATAGGGTTAACTGTTGAATGGTTATCGTTACCAGCCATAATTTAGATGAATTTTAAGGATTTAGTTAAACAGATTTTAGTTATCAGTCCAGAAAATGTCCAAGTCCGTAAGTACACAGCTAAGTGCGCAGATAAGTGCGCAGGTAAGTTCACAGCTAAGTTCACAGCAGTCCAGATAAGTATGCAGCAACCTGTAAGAATGTAAACAGCCTTGTCAAGTTGTAGTCTTTGTTAAGTGCGCAGCTTGAAAGTATACGTGTGGCTGTGTTTCTTGATAAGTGCGCAGATCAGTCAACACTTGGGCATGATAAGTGCTCAGTGTTTACTGATCAGTCTGCGTACTAAAATAAGTGCGCAGACACTTAAACTCTCGTTTAAGATTTTAAGTTCGCAGAAACCCTAGCCAAGTACTCAAGACTACACCTTTCAGTAAGTGCGCACAAATCCAAGATTTCTGTTTAAGTACGCAGAAACCCTAAATAAGTGCTCAAGACAATGGAAATGCAATAAGTGTGCATAAAACTTGATTGCGTACTAAAATCAGAAATAAGTACTCACAGTCACAAGTATGCAATATATGAGCCAAGTATTCAAACCAAGAAACAAGTGCTCAACTTATGAAATAAGTGCGCAAATTGTTGAAACAAGTGCGCAAATTGTAAGAAACAAGTGCGCAAAACAGGCTGTGAAAAACACAAAACTCAGCTGAATCCTTTCCAAAACATTTTCTAATCAAAATAACATACTCTAAACTTTTAGAAACACAATTTTCACGAAATTTGAAGCCAAAATATAAGAAAAACACCTAAATTTTAAAGTTTATAAAGAAAATAATCTTGATAATAAAAACTAACAAGATGAGGGTTTTGGTATCTTAAAGTAGATACAATCTAGAGCACAGAGGCTCTGATACCAAATTGTAAGTCCCGAAAGCTAGATCTTGTGATATGCAATAGATTGTTATCACTTAGAAACACCTATTTGTTAGGTGTTTTAAGTGATTAATCAAGAAAGACAAAGATACTAGATGAACATGAATAAAACCGACACACACAATGAATAACATGATGATTCCATTACTGATTTGATGATGAACACCTTGGAATACACTGACAAATACGCACCTATTCACGTGTGCTACAAAGATTATCCCAAAACCCCAACCCTAGAGTTGTGCACACACATCCTTTATATAGGAAAGCCCCTGGGCCTGTGCACTTAACATAAGTGCGCAGGGCCCGTGTAATTAAGTGCGCAGCAGCTAGGGTTTGTATACAAAACTATGTCTTAATTACATACTAAGTCCTTCAACTATCAAGCTATACAATAGGCTATCAAAAGTCTCTAATCTGGTAACTGTGGTCTCAATATAACCCAACATTCACTAAGGAAGCCGGTGTGGGGTGTATCCCTGGCCCGGCAGGGCGCGTCCACACCGCCCTATGAAGCTTGGCCCGTCAACAACGTCTCCCACCTGACGGAGATGACGGGGGGTTGAGATTGAATTTTTGACCGGTACAAATGTAACAGCTATAAAAAAAATTCAAATTTATATACCCAATCACCCCTATTTTTTAAAACACAATCACCCACACTTTCTAAAAAATCTCAAACTCTCTATAAAAAAATCAAACAATGTCTTCTTCATCTTCGTTGGGTTCGTCATCTACACGTAAAGCAGTAAACTTTTATATGAATATCGTAGCGCAAGCGGCAGAAATCATTGTTGAGAAAGAAAGGCATGAAATCTCGTCACTACCACTAACTAGGCAAACAACCATAAACAGAGACCGAGAAGGTTAGTTATATATTTTAGATTTTATATTGCCCGGATGCATGGCGCGGAATGTTTATGCGAGGCAATAAAGGACATCCAACAATAATCCTATAGGCTGTTGCGTCTCAAGATCTATGGATTTGGCATGCTTTCTTTGGTTTTTCTGATTCGAATAACGATATTAATGTCATTGATAAATCAGAGATTTTCGACGATGTCATAAAAGGAACCGGTCCAGATACTAAGTTTACGGTATTCGGGGTGGAATACAAGCGTGGGTATTATATTGTTGATGGAATATACCCAACTTACTCTAAAATCGTCAGAACTATTCCGGACCCGATTGACAAAAAAAAGAAAGAAATTTGCCAAGTATCAAGAAGAGGCAAGAAAGGACATTGAACGGTGTTTTGGGGTCCTATAATCAAGATGACACATCATTAAAATCCCAGCACGTGACTTTGAACAAAAAATAGTTGTGTTACTGTATGTATGAGTGTATCTTGTTGCATAACATGATCCTCGAAGATGAAGACACAACCATTTGTGAATATGACGAAAATGTGGTAGAGGAGAATAATGTTTCGGTTAGCCCATAACAACAAGATTTAAACGCATTCTTGTCACATAACGCGTACCCACATCAAAATTTTCAATCATACTTGGTTGAATATATTTGGAACTTCGGACACAACGACTAGTTTCTTTGTTATCTTTTATTCTTTTAGTAGTGTTTTTTAATGTAATGTAAAGCTTTATTAATAATTTTAGAATTAATTTTAATTTTACTTTTATATATATTGAATATTAATTAATAAGGGGGAATCCATTCTTCACACCCTAAGACCATCCCAAGAGTAATGGGGCTACCTCATACTTATGTGACAGATGAACTTTATGGTATACCCATGGATTGACCAGTTCCTATTAAGATGACCATCCCCAAAGGATAGGCCTCCTCTGTCACACCCTCAAATTTCCACTTGCAGAGTTTTACCGCGAGGTGCATGACACACCAGGATCCAAGTCAACGGTCACAATAAACAACACTATATGAAATACGTAAACTCAAAACATAGCTCTCGTAACATAAAATCATAGTGGAAGCATTTAACCAGTTACAAAACCATGTATCAACGTGTTCAAAATATCTAGTTCAAAAACATGAAACTAAGCCTAGACGCCATGTAGACCCGTGCGCCTAGTCCAACTGTTGCTACCTTAGCGACCTGAGAAAAACATGCCAAAACGACGTCAACATATAATGTTGGTGAGTTCACAGGTTTGTTCAAAATGTTATCAAGTGTTACCAAATGTTACGAAATGTTACCAAGTTCAAAACCTGTCAATACTATATCAATGTTACCAAAGTACGCTAGCTAGGCGTATGTTCTGTTACTACTACGATTGGAAAACCATTACTACACTGTTTAGCAATGTTCGGCCCGAATGTTCAGCAATGTTTAGCAAGTTCGAGACAATATGCACCCACCCGCCCGGCCCTCCAAGCCGTCAAGTGGGGCTTGTCATGCCCAATAGATCTATCCACATTTCCCCCGTTGTGCATCCCCGCACATTCATGGTTTCCCCCGGGACTTTCAAAGATCGTATAGTAATGCAAAAGTAGATCATAGTATGACATATGTTACCAAAAGATATGTTTAGCGCATGTTTTCTCCCCCAAAAGTAAAAGCAATAAAAGTGGGGCCGTGAACTCACCTTAAGTTGTGTTCTTCAATAAAATAAGAAAAGCCAAGTTCTTGATAATCCCAACTACCGGAGATCTATGAAAATGTTCACATAAGTGTTCCGACTAATAACCATAAGGTTATCTAGTCCCCGATTGTCCAGATCGTGACCAAGTATGTTTTAAAACGTGTTTAACTGTTCAACCGACACACTAGACTGACCCGATATCCGTTGGTGACCCATTACATAAACTAATGAAGCATACATAGATTACATATAAGATTCAAGCATAAAAACTGTGACATCCGTCACTTTTTCATTACATATATATATATATATATTGTTTTTAATAATAATAATAATAATAATAATAATAATAATAATAATAATAATAATAATAATAAAAATAATAGAGTTGGTTTTGGACACTACAATAACCCAACTCACAAGCCCACTATATAGATCCATAACCTTTTACCCAATAACCCAACCATTTCACCCCTTTTGTTACTGCTGAGCCCAAAAACAGAAGCCCTGCCCAACACAAAAGCCCAAGCCCAGCTTATCACTCCCTTCCCCTTTATGGTTTAAACAAAAAAAAAAAAAAGAATGCCCTGCCGGGACTCGAACCCGGGCAGGAGCCACAACACAACACCACGCACAACCACTGAGCTACAAGCTCACATCTGAAATTATTCTAACCCGGTTTACATATATACGCTGCCCGGCTGTTATCTTTTTTCCCTTTCTTCCTCTGCTGTCGCGCTGCACCATAAATCACACAAAGAAGCATCAATTTTGACCAATAAACACGCTAATAGTCAAGTCAAATCCGAGTATTACGCACCCTAATCATCTCCTCTTTCCTAATACGAAATCACGCGTGTTTTGCGAGTCAAACACCATTAATAAGCTTCCAAATGAATTCGTTTTTGAAACTTGTATAAATACTCGTTGATAAGCCAATTGGACTCGCACACCATCGTTGAATAGAACGATTAACAAACCCCCACCCTTAAATCCTGCAAACAACTCCTTCCTAGCCAAGAATCACACGCGTTTGACTTTTGGGTTGACTCGTGTTCTTGCTTCAAATCGTCATTGTAAGTTCAATTATTGTTGTGGGTTTTACTAATCGGCCATGTACGAACATTAACCCCAACTTTACAGGGGTTAATAATCGTCGAATCATTGTATTAAGAAAACTAGGGCTCGAACTCTTGAAATTTGGGGAAGAACACCTTTATGCTTATATCTTATATTTTAATTAAACCAGAATCAAACACAACCACTGATCTAGATCAAGTGGTTGTGTCTGATGTTTGTTTGGAAAAGCACGCGGGTTCGATGCCCATGAGCAACAAAAACATTTCTTTTTTTTCTCTTTTCTTTTCCATTTACATATATCTATACTTTTAATCTTTTAAAATAACTTAAAAATGCTAAAAGTGCTTTATAAAATCTACAAAAATTATATTTAGTTATTCTTATGATAAAGTTCATTATCCAATTTTTATATTTTCAAAAATCTTTTATTTATTATATATAATAAATATTACAAGTTTATTCAATTAAAATTATAAAATTCTATAAAAATATCAAAACGACTTTTTAAAATTTCACAAAAATTATCCTAAACTTTTATAGCAATAAACATTTCAGAAATAATTTTTATTTCTGAAAAACCGTTTATTTAATATTTTTAATCAATTTTTGTTTGTTTTAATCATAAATAATTCATAATAAATTCATTTTTCAATATTTTGCACCAAAATTTTATATAAATTATTTCTAACTATCTAGAAATGAAATACAATTTTTAATTCAGAAATTCTTTGATTTTAATATTTTTAGATATTAAAGTCATATTTTGACAATTTGAAATAATTAGATTAAATATTCTATTTTCGAGAAAATAATTTTATAAAAATTATTTTCATACTTAAAACCTTATGTTGTGAATATATTCAACTTAAAATTTTACAAAGAGACTTTTATTTATTTATTTATTAAATTTCTCATAATTAATAAACAATTTGTTTAATTAATCAAATAAACGTTTATCCCCAATTCGAAACCCTAGAAGTACATGTATTCTAGAGTTATTCCCTTACACATTATCAAATTCTTTAGGTTGATAATTTCCAACACATATTCCGTTGTCCAAGTTCAAATTCAAGATATTACGTAAACAGTGAGTATTTCCTATCCCCTTTTTGTTTTTATTCACTTTTGGGGTGTTACATGTACACTTATACAAATTTCACATACAAGTTTAGATTTTTACAATACAATTCTAGTACTATGTGCATTTGCTTACAAACGTGCTTTATGCTTAGACATTACATGTAGAATACATTTGTACTTAGTGAAATCATTAACCATGTACAAGCCAACCTTAACATTGGATAGCGCTATTTGGATTGACAACCCGCCTAGATTGATTCTCCCCCTTTTTCATCAGAGAATCCGTGGCCAGTGTTAAGCTTTTATCCATTTATTGGATAAGTACACCGCCGTTCATACAGTACATTATACAGTCACAGGGTTGATTTCGCTCATTTGTATGATACATAGTTTACATATTTGCACTGTAGCTTGCACTTGAATTGTATAACTTTTTAACCTACTATATATATCAAAACTAGGAATGCTCACTAACATTTCATATGTTGACCAAATCTATTTTGTACATGTTTCAGGTGCAGTTTGATCTAGTGCTTTAACAAGAGACATTTAGTGCTTTATTTTAATTCAGTTATTTCAATATTTACATTCCATTTAGACATTGTATTTTCCATTTCCATGTAAGACAATTCTGGTTTATTCAATAATATTTACATTTTAGTACCATGTGCTTTTGAACAATCGTCACTACGTGGCACCTCGATGATTCCGCAATCGGTTGGGGTGTTACAGATTGGTATCAGAGCCATGGTTATAGGGAACTAGGTTATTAGATAAGATGGCCTAGACTATAACCGAACTTTAACCTTCATGCATAATATTTCCTAAATTACCTTACCCCTCATTTCCCTCTACTTTCCTTCCTCTATCTTTCCCTTCTTCTCTCTCTCCTTTCTCCTCATCTTTCATCCTGGTGCATAGAGATGGTGTCCTACAAGGAGTGGAAGGTCTACATCATCATGGAACGGGAGCAGAACCTTTCATGAAGACACTCTTAGGCATAATGCCTACTCTTATTCTGCTCCTTCAAAGTTGTTGAACTTTAATGAGTGTGATAAGGACACGTGCAATCTGGAAGGGTGGATGCCTGTACACTGGGTTTTCTGGCATAGGCAAGTATAGCGCATAAATCCATTTACGGACCTGTTATGCTTACCTGGGGATTCCTGGAGTGAGTGTCCACTTATAGGCTAAAGCATGTCTTCTTTGATCACCATTGGGTTCAACTCCTTTGAAAAGTCAACGTTCTTGTTGGGCTTTACAGCTAGACAAGGGCACTCCAAGCATTTATGCAAGTTTTTCAATAATACTCTCTCGTTTCATATGCAATATCTCATGATTTTCATATATTGCTTACGAGTTCATACTTTCATAATCATTTGTACAGTTATACACTCACATTTTCTAATCTCATGATTGTTCATTGACTACCTCATAGATGTCTGCTCGCCGCATGCTCCGTGATGCTAGCCAACGCACTGTTCGTGCTTCTGGACAACGTTCTGAGCGTCGCCTCGCATCTCTAGTCGCTCATGAAATTGCTGCAGTGATTCCTAATCTTGTTAGTGAACTAGCACAGAACAGCCATAGTGCCAACACAGAGGGTGCAACTCAATTCCGGTGCACCTTCAAACACTTTAACTCCTGCAACCCCACAAAATTCACTGGTGAGGAGGGTGCTACTGGCCTCCTCCAATGGTTTGAAAGCATGGAGAGTACTTTTGTGAACAGTGAATGTCCTGATGAACTCCGCGTTCGCTATGCTACTAGTGTCCTTCAAAAGGGGGCGCTAACCTGGTGGAATGGCGAAAAGCGCAATCGAGGAGCTGATGTTGCTTTATCATTATCTTGGACTGAAGTTAAGGAACTCATGATCGCCAAATTCTGCCCTAGGAACGAAATCAAGAAACTAGAGGAAGAGTTCTATGGGTTGAAACAAGATAGTGGTGAGAATCTAGCGTATAATACTCGATATCACGAACTTAGCATACTGGTTCCACACATGGTCACCCCGGTCTCTCGAGCAATCGAAAAATATATCGAGGGATTACCTGACCCGATTCAAGACGTTGTCACTGGAGGCAAAGCCACTACGGTAGAAGAAGCCATCCAGCTTGCAGCCACTTTAACAGACAAACACGTAAGGAAAGGAAACTTGGTTAGAAAGGGCACCAAGACGTCTACTGAGAAAACCACCAATACTGTTGAACAATCTAAGACTGTTTTAGCAAAGGCCGCCACTACTGCTTCGAACTCTAAGAAACGAATGGGCGATAATCTGAACCATACTGTTGTGGATCCTGCGACTCAACCTCCTATCAAGAAAGCCTACACGGGAACCCATCCTCAATGCAGCACTTGCAAGTATCATCACCCTGCAAATCTTCCATGCCGTCAATGCACTAGATGTGGAAGGTTTGGACACTTTGTCACTACTTGTCGTGTAACAGATTGGACGCAAGATAATCATCAAACAGCTGCCCAGGAACCACTACAGATTACTAACGGTCGGGCATGTTATCATTGTAGAGACCCTAACCACATGCTACCTCAATGTCCCAAATTGAACAATGTAAACCTGGTGGCACATGAACGAGCTTTCAATATCAACACCAACGAAACAACAGATCAGGATGACGTTAATCCCACTGGTTAAGCCATGGATGGAATCTTCTTAAGACTCGGGAATCCAACACTTGCGTTTTCATTTTCTTGATCCTATTATCATTTTGTACCCAATTTTGTCGCACTCATTAGCATATAACATCTAGAAATTTTCTTGCATACTATTGTGTACGAATACAGATTAGAAATTTATCATATTGATTACGTTTATTTTAATCATACAAGACTCTACCTTACATTCATTTGAAACGTTTGGACTTGACACTTGATCTTACAGAGCTTTTCTAAGAAAAACATCATTGCTTGATTGAAACCTGATTTTTCCTTAATTCGACTATCCATTGAACATTTAATTATTCATGATACTCGTAAACTATTCCTATAGGCCACTAAGATAACACTTACACTTAATTGTTGTAGTGCTTACAAAACTTGCTTGCATGTGTGTATTATCCACGCAACTCAGATAAACATTTCATTTAAAGGGCTCCTCGGACGAGTGGTAGCCCATACTTAAATACTATTATGCTTACAAGTCATTGCAAACCCATTATTACATGGCCTCATTTCATTGATAACATCTCATTGTAACTCAACGTGTTTGTTGTGTCATCTTCTTGTGAAATTTATTTGCGTTAATGTGTTGTTAGAATAGGATCATGGAAGGACATAAAACCCTAATGTAAGGTAAATTGATGATTCCGGTCCGGAACGTAATCATGAATTTACAGGTGCGTTAGGGTAGTGTGAAATTCTATTAGAGTTTTTGGGAAGACGTCCAGTACGTTTTCAAGGTATCAAAGGTGTGGTAGGTTAGCTGCGGTACACCCTGTATACAAACACTAATGATGCATTGAAAGTGAGACTGGAAGTCGGACCAGGAACAGACTCTGTTTACTTGGTAGTTCATTTAGTCTTTCTGTAGTCAATCAACTCGTACATTTATCATAGGATTCCTAAAACTTGAAACTTAGTGAATTACTAGATCTTTATCTTCCTTATTACTCGAGACGAACCTAATCCAACCCTTAACTCACACCTATCAAACCTCATATCCAAATCATTCGAATTTTCTAAACCACAGTTATCTTAACTTTTACCCTAAACATCCATAACCCTATGTTACTATTAACTTCGGGACGAAGTTTCTAAAAGTAGGGGATGTTGTGACATCCGTCACTTTTTCATTACATATATATATATATATTGTTTTTAATAATAATAATAATAATAATAATAATAAAAATAATAGAGTTGGTTTTGGACACTACAACAACCCAACTCACAAGCCCACTATATAGATCCATAACCTTTTACCCAATAACCCAACCATTTCACCCCTTTTGTTACTGCTGAGCCCAACAACAGAAGTCCGGCCCAACACAAAAGCCCAAGCCCAGCTTATCACTCCCTTCCCCTTTATGGTTTAAACAAAAAAAAAGAATGCCCTGCCGTGACTCGAACCCGGGCAGGAGCCACAACACAACACCACGCACAACCACTGAGCTACAAGCTCACATCTGAAATTATTCTAACCCGGTTTACATATATACGCTGCCCGGCTGTTATCTTTTTTCCCTTTCTTCCTCTGTTGTAGCGCTGCACTATAAATCACACAAAGAAGCATCAATTTTGACCAATAAACACGCTAATAGTCAAGTCAAATCCGAGTATTACGCACCCTAATCATCTCCTCTTTCCTAATACGAAATCACGCGTGTTTTGCGAGTCAAACACCATTAATAAGCTTCCAAATGAATTCGTTTTTGAAACTTGTATAAATACTCGTTGATAAGCCAATTGGACTCGCACACCATCATTGAATAGAACGATTAACAAACCCCCACCCTTAAATCCTGCAAACAACTCGTTCCTAGCCAAGAATCACACGCGTTTGACTTTTGGGTTGACTCGTGTTCTTGCTTCAAATCGTCATTGTAAGTTCAATTATTGTTGTGGGTTTTACTAATCGGCCATGTACGAACATTAACCCCAACTTTACAGGGGTTAATAATCGTCGAATCATTGTATTAAGAAAACTAGGGCTCGAACTCTTGAAATTTGGGGAAGAACACCTTTATGCTTATATCTTATATTTTAATTAAACCAGAATCAAACACAACCACTGATCTAGATCAAGTGGTTGTGTCTGATGTTTGTTTGGTAAAGCACGCGGGTTCGATGCCCATGAGCAACAAAAACATTTCTTTTTTTTCTCTTTTCTTTTCCATTTACATATATCTATACTTTTAATCTTTTAAAATAACTTAAAAATGCTAAAAGTGCTTTATAAAATCTACAAAAATTATATTTAGTTATTCTTATGATAAAGTTCATTATCCAATTTTTATATTTTCAAAAATCTTTTATTTATTATATATAATAAATATTACAAGTTTATTCAATTAAAATTATAAAATTCTATAAAAATATCAAAACGACTTTTTAAAATTTCACAAAAATTATCCTAAACTTTTATAGCAATAAACATTTCAGAAATAATTTTTATTTCTGAAAAACCGTTTATTTAATATTTTTAATCAATTTTTGTTTGTTTTAATCATAAATAATTCATAATAAATTCATTTTTCAATATTTTTGCACCAAAATTTTATATAAATTATTTCTAACTATCTAGAAATGAAATACAATTTTTAATTCAGAAATTCTTTGATTTTAATATTTTTAGATATTAAAGTCATATTTTGACAATTTGAAATAATTAGATTAAATATTCTATTTTCGAGAAAATAATTTTATAAAAATTATTTTCATACTTAAAACCTTATGTTGTGAATATATTCAACTTAAAATTTTACAAAGAGACTTTTATTTATTTATTTATTAAATTTCTCATAATTAATAAACAATTTATTTAATTAATCAAATAAACGTTTATCCCCAATTCGAAACCCTAGAAGTACATGTATTCTAGAGTTATTCCCTTACACATTATCAAATTCTTTAGGTTGATAATTTCCAACACATATTCCGTTGTCCAAGTTCAAATTCAAGATATTACGTAAACAGTGAGTATTTCCTATCCCCTTTTTGT
The DNA here is from genome assembly GCA_030844895.1 of Ambrosia x helenae. Taxonomy (NCBI): domain Eukaryota; kingdom Viridiplantae; phylum Streptophyta; class Magnoliopsida; order Asterales; family Asteraceae; genus Ambrosia; species Ambrosia x helenae. The sequence continues at coordinate 17,060,212 of CM061224.1, read as the reverse complement.
TTTTATTCACTTTTGGGGTGTTACATGTACACTTATACAAATTTCACATACAAGTTTACATTTTTACAATACAATTCTAGTACTATGTGCATTTGCTTACAAACGTGCTTTATGCTTAGACATTACATGTAGAATACATTTGTACTTAGTGAAATCATTAACCATGTACAAGCCAACCTTAACATTGGATAGCGCTTTTTGGATTGACAACCCGCCTAGATTGATTCTCCCCCTTTTTCATCGGAGAATCCGTGGCCAGTGTTAAGCTTTTATCCATTTATTGGATAAGTACACCGCCGTTCATACAATACATTATACAGTCACAGGGTTGATTTCGCTCATTTGTATGATACATAGTTTACATATTTGCACTGTAACTTGCACTTGAATTGTATAACTTTTTAACCTACTATATATATCAAAACTAGGAATGCTCACCAACATTTCATATGTTAACCAAATCTATTTTGTACATGTTTCAGGTGCAGTTTGATCTAGTGCTTTAACAAGAGACATTTAGTGCTTTATTTTAATTCAGTTATTTCAATATTTACATTCCATTTAGACAATGTATTTTCCATTTCCATGTAAGACAATTCTGGTTTATTCAATAATATTTACATTTTAGTACCATGTGCTTTTGAACAATCGTCACTACGTGGCACCTCGATGATTCCGCCATCGGTTGGGGTGTTACAAAAACACTTAGTTTGCATCAAAAATCGCACACACGAATAGGTAGGGTCGAATCAATGTTTTTGGAGGCTCCTTCGACCCTCATATAAGTTCATACAACCTAATACAAGTTCCTTCGACCTTAACATGTGTTAATTCGACCTAAATCAAGTTCGTTCGACCTAACTGTGCCACATTCGACCCCAGCCTTGTAGGTTCAACCCCTGACTTCCACGTTCGACCCCACATGGGTTTGAAGGAAGGCCAGGTTCGACCCCTGCAGTTCAAAGTCTCCCAAAACGCATCAAATCGCCTCAAAACTATCCGAAAACATCACGAAACATCATGAAACACTACAGTCAAACACGATTAACATACCCCTACAAAACCCTACAAATTTTGCCCCAAAACCAGTTCGTTTCAACACTTACCCAAAATGGCAAAATTATGGAAATGTCACATCATGCGTGAAATCTTTACCCAATTTGGAAACTTTTCGAAATCCTTTCATAATCATCTCAAAATGCTCAGTTCAATGTGTGTATGAAAACCCCCAATAGTTTTATCAATAATACTAACATGCAACAAGCCCCTAGATTTATCAAAATCCCCAAATTAGACATGATATCATCATCCATCTAATTGTAACCTTAAACAATCATGAACCAACATCAATAGCAGCCCTAGATCATGTTTCTATCATTAATACGGCAGAAAATCATTAAACAACACATAACATCACATAACACATCATTAACATATGTTTATTGATATGAAAACCCATGTTTAATGATAAGGTTTAGGTTTAGAAAGATGTTTAAAAGGTTTTTAATCATAAAAACACCCTTAGAACAGATCTGGACATTTAGGGTTAGATGAAAACGAATCAAAATACTTTAAAAAGGGTTTAGGATTAAGAACACACCTTGGATTCTTGATTAGATGTTGTTTGTAGGTTAGGTTATGAAAAATAAGAGCAAAAACTCCTTCCTCGGTGATTAAAATCGATAGAGAGTGTTTAGAGGCGACTAGGGTTTGTAAAATGATGAAAATGACAAAGTGTGGTATTTATACTTAAGCCACCTTCGACCCCTACCATGGGTCGAATGAGATTTCTGTGGGTCGAATGAGCTTTTTGCCAAAATCCTATTCTTGGTTCGACCCCCCTTCAGGTCGAACCTGTACCCTTGTTTTCCAGATTTTCCAGTTTTGTCGTTTAAACGCGTTTTAGCACATTCTAACACATGAACATGCAATCCTAACATATGTTTAGCATATACAATCATGTTTACACCTTTGAAGCACGTATTTGCACATTGTATCACACGTATGTATCAACTTACGTATCCTACTTGATTCAATTCATGTAATTTCACCAACAACGGGACCCAGTACTAGTGTTTTCCCAAAACGACTCCCAATGATCCTCCAGATCATTGAACCCTGGACAATCCTATCATGACCCGACCCGACTCAACTAACCTAGTTAAGTCTGTTTATAAATGTTTTTCGCTAAGGTAGACTTATGTTTTACCAAAATGTTTAAGCCGAACATGCCGGGTGACACATCCTCCACACCCATTAGCCTAAACGAAATACCAACATGTCACATGATTACCATATGGAGAATCCAAGGTGTGTCACCTTTTGATTTGAAGGCCAAGGCATAAAGGAAATTAGTATTAAATTAAATAATTGAATTACATTGTTTTAACACACAAGTAACAAGTGTAGCAAATAAAACACAAGTCTTATTCTTTGATATCAAGGTCAAGCCCTATGTGAGTAATTCAATATCCTAGATAAATCTTTGTGCCTGAAAACATGTAGAAAATGGGTCAATTATTAGAGTTGGTGAGATACATAGGTTTTTAATAAAGCATGATAAAATAAGATAAAACAAATTAAAAAGATCACGTGAACAGTTCATAACAACATAGCCATATAACACCTTATATAGATGTCACGCATGATCAATACGATGATGTGGCTCAACCCCACGGTCCCCAAAGATATGCCGTGTTATTTCTGATCTCTAGGCTGGTAATCATACTACCAATCGATATTGATATTGATGATGATAACCAATGATGTGTCATGTGCCCATAGTTTAAAGTAATATATGAAAACTATTTGTTATGTTCTAATTGTAAGAAAAATAGTTGTTTGTAAGATTACATGTTTTCACGGCAAAGATAAAGGTAAGAAAAGAGGCTATGATCTCACCTTGTTCGCTTGATGTGATTGTGTGTGTTATTAAATGTGTAAATGCTTAAAGATGATGCCCTAAAGTAACAAGGAAAGTTCTTTTAGGGTCATATGTGGGTTTAAAGATATTACATGATTATGATGATCAAATGGATGAAGGTCAGGTTATTGGATTAGTTAGTTTTGTTCAAATCCCGTTTTGGATAGCTTACAACACCCGACTTAAAACATGTTTAAACATATCAAACTACATCGAAAAATTATGAAAATCATTAGTCAACTAAACCAAAGTATTTCCTATAAATTTCGTTTAGAAAAGTTTATCATTCAAACCCTAGAAATAGGTCAAAATGTAAAACAATGACAACATGTCCAGATCTGCACCACTGTCTTGTTTGAGCTGTTGGGGGTTCAAACGGACAAGTTTTCGAGGTGTAATATACTGTTGGAACGGGATTTCAACAAAATCTGCTGTAGAACGGGTCACTATCTGCGAGCGCAGGAATACGTGACCTTTTTTTGCCATCGGGTTACTCTAAAGTAACCAGCTTTCTATTCGTTTATCGTTAAAAAAAATTATAATAAATGAAAAAAAATTTGGTAAATGGTACAGATAGAGAGATTTATGATTTATTTTAAAAAGGCGGTGGACAAGAAAAAAAATGCTTAACAGTAACACTCCTCCCAGAATCAATCATCCTCGTCTTTCAGAAGTCACTTCTTTCTACCTTTCTTTATACACCTTTGCTAACGTACGCCGGTTGTGGGAGGTACACTGCGCACCCAACAACAACACTCTTCCTTCTCCTCTGTCCAACGAACTCGCAGCTTTTTATTATCACCCACTTCACACTCTATCCACACATACATACACTGTTCAGTATCTATCTATAACGCACACTCGCTGAAATTTGTGTGAATCAAAAGCTTGATTTGTTATTTATTGTTGTTGGGATAATAATAATATTATGATGAATGGAGGTGGGTTTCGGTCAGGTAATACGACGTCGTCTTTGTGTAATTTGACGGAGATCTGGCCTTATGGTGGTGGTGGTGGTGGCAATGCGGCGTCGTTTGGTTTGGGGCAGTTAGGAGACAGTAATAATAATAATAGTAATGATAATAATAATAATAATAATAATAATAATAATGGTGGTAGGTTTGGGGAGGATATGATGGCGGTGGACAGGAATAATATTATTAATAAGAAGCGGCGTGAAGATGATGAGGAAGAAGAGGAGGAGTGTAAAGGTGTTTCAACTAGTAATAGCATGGTAATTATTCAATTGAACAGTGCTTTATTATTATTATTATTATTATTATTATTATTATTATTATTATTATTATTATTATTATTAAAATTTTATGTTTTTTATTTAAAAGATAAATGTTTTGTTTGTGTTACTTTTAATTGTTTTTTTGTTAATTTGAAGAAAATCTTGCAACTTTCATAGTCAAATTTGGATATAATTGATACTTATTTTTCTTTATTCAAATTTGTATGAAATTGGCACTGAGGTGAGTCTAATTTGGATGAAATTAGTACTAATTTTATTTAAAAACAAATTCGGTGAAATTGGTACTGTTTTATTCAAAATCGGATGAAATTGGTATTCAAATTCGGAAGAAATTGGTACTGATTTAATATTTGGATGAAATTGGTACGATTTTATTCAGGTTTTGATGAAATTGGTATGATTATATTCATATTTTGATGGGACCATGGTTTAAAAAAACGCTTGAGGCGTGCGCCTCAAGGCGATTTGGTCTGAAAACGCTTCTGAGGCGGCGCCTCAGGTGTTTGAACAGTGGTATGCGCCTCAGGGAGGTTTCAGGTATATTTTTTATGTTTTCGACTTTTTGTGACATTTTATGTCTTTTTTATGTGTGTTTTTGATGAATTTGATGATGAAATTAGTTAGCATTTTATTTTTTGAAAGATATATAATTATTTATTTAATTTTTTAATTCCGCCTCGGTTCGCCTCGAGGCTTACGCCTCGTGAGGCGAAGGGAAAACGCCTCGAGGCGCGTTTCCGTTCTTTTAAACTTTGGATGGGACCGGTACGTTTTTATTCGAATTTGGATGAAATCAGTATGAGTTTATTCGGATTTGAATGAAGTCCGTACGAATTCATTCAAAGGTGGATAAAATCGGTACAAGTTTATTCGAATTTGGATGAAATCGGTACAAAGTTTGTTCGAATTTAAGATTAAAACACCACTATATTCAATCCTCGATTCAAAATGTACCAATCTCACCAATCTTCAGTTTTGTATTATATTGAATCCGCGCCACTGTACTACAGAAACAGTTGCTGGTTCATTGCCTGCTATATTTTATCAATTGTGTTTCTATTTGTTGATTAATTGTTTCGTTTCATGATGTCCGGTATAGATGCAAAAATACGATAACTGTGATCTTCTGGTTATAATGATCTAAAATATGATATAGAGTTCTTATTTTTTATGAAATTTTATTCAGCTTGACGGTGATGGTAAACGCTTGAAGACTTTGACGCTTGAAAATGAGAACCAGGAATGTAAACCAGAAGTTGAAAGAAGTACGGGAAAGAAAGCAGAAAACAGTGGGAAACCGTCTGAACCATCCAAACAAGATTACATTCATGTTCGTGCAAGAAGAGGTCAAGCCACTGATAGCCACAGTCTAGCAGAAAGAGTAATTTTTTAAACTTTATAAAACGTCGAATTAAATAAAATAAATAAAATAAAATTCGAAAGATCAAGATTCTTGTGTAGTTTTCTTTGTTTGCTGAATTTTGACCCATTATATGAATATATGGTCAGGCTAGAAGAGAGAAGATAAGCGAAAGAATGAAAATTCTTCAAGATCTTGTCCCCGGCTGCAATAAGGTGTGATTTATTGTTATTGTTTCATTGAAATCAACTTACTGATAAGATTTACATCACGACATGTGAATTTTGTTCAAATGGTAAGTTTGTTACTAATGTGCAAAACAATTTTAACCGATCTAAAAACAGAACAGACACGGGTATGCATAATTACACATGCAATGAGGTTAAAACTTCAATGTTTATATAACTATTAATTATGTGATGTTCAGGTTATTGGGAAAGCACTCGTTCTTGATGAGATAATTAATTACATTCAATCGCTACAGCAACAGGTCGAGGTAAGCATGCTTGCTTTTTGTTTGGATCATGACTGTATATTTATTTTAACATTACAACGATCATGTTTCTCATTAAGTCGAGTGTGACAGTTCTTATCCATGAAGATTGAAGCTGTCACTTCAAGTTCACACCCGAGTCCCCAAGGATTTCCTTCAAAAGATGTAAGTATCGAATGCTTTCTTTCGACGACTACATGACCCCTTCTCGATCATATATAGGTGTCCCAACTATGATCTAAATTATATAACGATGGTAATTTCAGCCCATAACTTATGATGGGTCCGTTTGGGTTAAGTTTCATTTCTAACGGGTCAAATGAGTAGAGAAAGAATATTAGTTTAAAAGTGAACATGCAAACTATTCATACGGGATGCGGATTAAATAAATATGAGAACTTTGATCCATATACTTATGAACGGGTACGTTTGGTTGTGTTTACTTTCTAACGGGTCAAATGAGTAAAATAAAGATTATTAGCTTAAAAAGTGAACATATCTAATACTCAGAACAGTATTTAGATAATATAAAGATGTCAGCTTTGGAATTTACCTGTGAACAAGTTTATTTGGGTTATGTTATATATATAACAAGTCAAATGAGTAAAACATAGTTATCAAAGGCGTTAGGCACACACAAGGCACATAGCCCTCGCCTGGGGCCTATACATTTGGCGCAAAAAAACGAGGGCTTCGGATTAAAAAAACGAACAAAGAAAAAAAGTATTATGTATTAAAAAATAACACTATTCTTCAAATAAAATAAACAAAAGCTATTATATAACATTTAATATTATCTAATAAGTATAAAAATTGTAAAGTATTTGTGTTTAAAAGTAGTTTTTCTTAGATAAAAGCCGGAATCTAGCCACAATTTAGAGAATTTAGTTGGAAACTCTGGAATTTTGGGATCTCGCCGGAATCTGCGCCTAAGCCATCACTTGGAGAGTCAAAGCGCAATTGCTTCGACATTAAGCGTAATCGCCTCGCCTAAAAAATGGACCTAGGCACAAGAGACGGCGGCTTTTAGCTACTATGGAGTAAAATACAAAATATTAGCTTAAAAGAAACATGGCAAATTGGATTTGGTTTGAATAAAGGTGGCAACTTTGACCCATTTATTTATGAACAGATACATTTGGGTTATGTTTTATTTTATTTTCAATGGGTCAAGTGATTAAAATAAAGAATTAGCTTAAGGAGAACATGTAAAATGGGATTTGGTTTATAACTTTAAATAAAGATAACTTTTTACTTATGAACAAGTGCATTGGGGTTACTTTTATTTCTAATGGATCAAATCAATGAAGTTAAGAATATTTAAAGAGAACATGTCAACTGGATTGAAAGTTATCACGACGCTACCTAAAGCTTGTAAACCTTACCACCTTTGACCTGTTACCCTACCCTGCTATTTTTCTACGTCTAGGATTAAGTTGACCGACTCTTTGTCTCTTTTTACCTAATACATCAATGCTGGTGTTTCAGTTTGGTCAACAATCATTCGACATGGCTGGGGTGCCATTCGCCTCACAACCCACAAGAGAATATAGTAACGGAACATCACCAGAATGGCTGCACATGCAAATTGGTGGCAGCTTCGAAAGAACAACATGATTTCATCAATGGCAATAAGTATTCACCAAAAACAGGTCATGAAATAGGCAGACTTGAGACTTCGATACCTACATTGAGCTAATGATCAGGAGAGTACTCGACGAAAGTAAAGGCTATATTATATATTTAAACTATATATATATATATCTCCATCTCTTAGTTTTACAAGATGAAAGTATGTATGCATGCATGTACTATTCTTGCCCATACGTATCGTAGAGTCATACGTCCTTTTGCTCGTGACAAGTCAATGAAATTTTTCGTCTACTTTTTCCTAAAAAAAACCAGAAACGTAACGTGTAATGAAACAATTTCTGGATTCAAATAAATTTCATTTACACTTGAGAATTTGACTTTCGAGGCATATGTGTTCCAAACTACCGATATATCAGTGTTTTTCTGTTCAAGTGGTGTAATGTGTCTACTGTGTGAATAGTATGCATATTTTGTTATAAAATGATAATGTATTTTATAGACTTGTATCAAGAGGCCTACTAGTATCCTTTCTCCATTGCACCAATTTGCTGAATGCTTATTATGAAATTCTATGTGAATTCTGTTTGACGTTTTTGCGTTATGAAAATGCAAACGATATTGAATGAGCCGAGAAATGCAAACCCAGATCCATGAAATTCTAGTCCTAGATTATAAATTCTTACATTAGTAAATTGTTTTGTCTAACAACCTCTCCACACCTAGATCGCAATAGCGATGTGGTCAAGATCCTTAGATGCGCGTTTGATGGGGGAGTTGGCAAATCTTTTTAGTATCTAAGAAAGTGATTGGTTAGTGACGTGGTTGTATGGTGATGAGTGATGACACAAAATCGTTTTACTTTAGCATATGGTTGATGTAGATCTTGTAAGTATATTTTCTTATAATGCAACTTTTTTACTACAATAATAGTTGATTATTAATTACAAACTTTATTATACACATAATAATCCCGAGACGTGTTAACAACGAAAACACTCATTAGATGGTTGGTGTGTTGCAACTAAAGGTATCGTATGTTGTGACATACGATGTTAAAGGCATTGTTACCGCGAGTTGGAGTTCAAGTGTCCCAAACATTTCTTTCTACATAAGACCGATAACATTTAAGAAAAGCTCCCGCCATCTTGACCCGTCCAATGATTTATGGGAAACTTAATTGTGCTTGATGGTAAACATGTTTCCCAAAAGACTAATGAAAATTTATTGTTGCCTTACAATGAAAAGAATAGTACCAGTTACTCGTACGCTTTAAGTCAAACAAACTAAAGGTCATCTCTTTCATATATTATAGGTATTCATCATGTTGTAGGTCAAGAACTCTCCTTAAGGACTTATGTGAGGTAAGTAAATACTATCATCATAAAACAGCCCCGCAAGGCCGCAACAATGAAATATCTATTCCTAGATTTATTCATACTTACAAGTATGTGTCCAAGACACATCGTGTATCAATCTACAACCAATCTTCTAACTGATGTAGCACCTTTGAGGCAGTGACGAAGCTTGGTTTTCAAATTGGTGGGGACCAGACTCAATATTTTTCAATCGGTAGTGGCCGGAAGATCAAATCGGTGGGGTCTGACTCAACCCGGACTTAATTTCCCTACAAAAATCGCAAAATGCAACCATTGTGTCAAAAATCGGTGGGGGCTGGGGCACCTTCTGGCCCCCAAGATGCTTCGCCCCTGCTTTGAGGCATTAAGGACATAAAGTATGTGTTTACGATGTATCATGTATCAATTTTCGGCCAATCTGTTAACTACTTACCAGTTACCAATTTAGATACATTAGTGACATGGACATCATCTCTAACCATATAGCAATGTTTTGAAACCCGGATCAGGAACTGGGTCCTTAGCCAGTCCAGTTAGGGTGTAATGACTGGATTTGATGCGAATCGGAAGTCGGACAAAAAAAAAAGCGGTGCAGACTAGAAAATCTAGAAGTCGAACCGGTTTTTTGAATAAATTATTCTCGCTTGCTCTATTTGTTTTTATAACACTTATGAAGTCATCTGGTTCTTGCATCAGGTCCACCAAAAATATCAGTACCGAATTTAAACAAAAGTGGGTACCGAATACCATACCAAATATATTGGTATAGGTACCGGTTTCGGTATTTCAGTACACCCGCTTGGGTACCACTTAGTTTTTTTAATTTTTTTTTGAGCATTCGTACGAGTACCAAATATGTAAAATCAATACGACTACCATAAATAACACACTACGAAATAAAACATAATATCAAATTCCTTATATATAAAATTCGGTACCAATACCCAGTTTTTACCCTACCCATACCGATACCAAAAGTATCGAACACCAAAATCAATAAAACTAGGTATTGATACATGTTCCGAATACCCAAAATTGGTACGTGTTTCCGCTACAAGTACTTGGGAAAAATCTAATCTCTAGATCCCACCAGTGAACCAATAAAAAGACCGATTCAACGTTCAGCCCGAGCCCGATTTGAAAACATTGCTATACAGTGCAGGTAGCAACTTGATACAAAACAAAACCACAAGGACTAAACCAATACTCTCTCAACCTCTACATACAATACAATGATACATAGATCTCTATCCATCCATCCATCCATCTATCATCATCATCTATATATACAAACAAAACACACCCTTTATTTCTTTTTGCCAAATTCTAGAGAGAGAAACAAATCTCAAGTCAATGGAGGAGGCGAATCTGATAATATTCTCTATTTGATTTCCAATATTATTCACAGATCTCAATTTCCTTAAGCTTTTTCTCTTCATTTTCTTGTTTTTAATCCGATCCGTGTGTATTAAATCGAAAAGGGTAGGAGAAAATGCCGTCACACGCAGATGTAGATCGGCAGATAGAGCAATTAATGGATTGCAAACCGTTGACCGAATCAGAGGTCAAAGGGCTGTGCGATCAAGCCAGAGCTATACTTGTGGAGGAATGGAATGTTCAACCGGTTAAATGTCCGGTTACGGTTTGTGGGGATATTCATGGACAGTTTTATGATCTGATTGAGCTCTTTAGGATCGGTGGGAACCCTCCGGATACTAATTATCTTTTCATGGGTGATTATGTTGGTGAGGATTATTATTATTATTATTATTTTAATCTTTTGGTTTGTGGATTTGGGGGTGAATTGGGTTTTGGGTTATTTGGGATTATTTAGGATTACTTTTGTTGTTTGTGAGAGTTTGGATAATTTTGATTGTGGGGAATTGATTAGGATTATAAAGAGGGTTTTTTTTTTTTTTTTTTTTTTTTTTTGTATTGAGTGTTTGAGATTAGGGCTGAATTGGGTTTTAGGATTATTTGTTTTTTTTTTTAAGGATTTGGGAGTTTTGGTTTTGGGTAATTAATGAAGTGATGGATTTAGTTTGTTGGAGATAAAGTTTTTTTTATTGGGTGTTTGAGAGAGATTAGGAAGGTTATTAGATTGTTTGCGTAACGGATGTAGATTATTCAAGTTTATTGCTTGTTCCGGTGCGTGTAATATTTTGTTAGATATGGACATAGTTTTTATGCGAAAATAGAAGACGATTCGTGTGGAATCATGGGAGGGTTTTTTTTTTTTGGTTATAGATTATTTTGGAGTAGAGGATTGAAGTAAATAGATAATTGGGTCGAAGCAAATATAGATTGTGTTAGTTAATTAATTATTTGCTTTGTGTTTTTGTTATATGATTATGATTGCTAGATTAGGGCAAAATTGGTTTTTCGGAAGCTGACGAGTGATGATTTCATGGTTTCAGAATTGGAATTTTCTAATTTTAGCTAATGGATTGCGTTCGAGTGGTAGATTCGGTTTATTGGAGACAAAGTTTGGTTTTGTTTAGATTGATTGTTTGAGATTAGGATGGTCACTAGATTATTTGCTAAATATTTGTAGATTGTTCTAGTTTATTGCTTGTGGATGTCGATTCTCTTGTTGTGCCGGTGAGTGTAATATTTTGTTAGAAGTAGAGATGATTTTATGCGTAAGTAGAAGAAGAAGATTTACGTGGAATCATGGTGGTTGTTTTTTTTTTGCTTGTAGATTATTTGGAGACAATTTAAATGGATGGTTAAAGTTGTTTTATCGTCTTGATTAGGTTACAGACTGCGTTTTGTTTCGTAAAATGTTGTTTTTATGCTGTTTGAATCGATGCAGAGATGATACCTTTGACGATGGGAATTTAGGAGTTTTGTTGGTTCTTTAGGGTTAGCTATCATGTGCGTATCTGGAGTTATAGAAACACATAGTTGTAAAGATGCATTTATATACATTGCGTAGATCATTGTCTGCATGAATGTTAGAGGTGTATATCTGGATACTCATATGTTACTATCTTTGTAGACATTAAATTAACTGGCGTTAATGTGTCGGATACGGTTTTAGGAAAGTATTGATACAGAATCTGAGAAGGCGGGTTTTCTGGAATCTTGATGTTTTAAGATGGCTTTATGGTAAAATTATAATGTAAAACGGTCTACAGCTTTATTTAAAAAAGCGCGAGATGCTCCAAAGGCTGTAGCTTTTAGGTCCCAAAAGCCGATATACGAGACACGCACATTGTGTACGTTAGGTGTTGCTCCATGTACAACCAAGTAAGCTTTATATACAAACCAGAAGCTGCATCAATGTCATCTGTTTTACATAACTTTTTTTTATCAAGTAAATCTTTCTTTATTTTTTTTTATCTCTTTTGGTTGTTTTAGGATTAGTTATTGTCTTTAAGAATTGGAAGTTTCGATTATACCTAATTGATTGCCTTCAAGTGGTAGAATTAGTTTATTGTATACAAAGTTTGTTTTTGTTTAGATTGATTGTTTGAGACTAGAAAGGTTACTAGATTGTTTGCGAAACAGATGGAGTTTATTAAATTTGTTGTTTGCGGATGTCGATCCTCTTGTTGTGCTTTTATGTCATATCTTGTTAGAAGTAGACATGGTTGTTATATGCAAATAGAAGACGATCCGCATGAAATCATGGAAAGTTTTTTCGTTTATAGATTATTGGGAGCAGACATCTCAAGTGGGCGATTAATGATTAAAGTTGTTATGTCGTCTTGATTTGGTTACCCTGTGTTTTCTTTTCATAAAATGTTGTTTCTTTTTTTATGCTGTTTGAATCGAGTGCGGAGATGATACCTTTGACGATGGGAATTTAGGAGTTCCGTTAGTTCTTTAGGGTTAGCCATCAGGTGTGTATCTGAACTCTGGAGTTCTAGAAAGAGTCAAGAGGCAGTTATATACATTGGGTAGATCATTGTCTGCATGAATGTTAAAGTGTATATCTGGACACTCATATATTACTATCTTTGTGGATATAAAATTAACTGGAGTTGATTTATCGGATAGTTATTTAGGAAAGTATTGATACAGATCTGAGAAAGAAGGTTTTCTGGAATCTTGATGTTTTAAGATGGATTTATTGTAAAATCATAATCTATACGGTCTACAGCTTTGTTTAAAAAAGCGTGAGACGCTTTTAGGTCCAGAAAGCCAAGACATGAGCAGTGCGGATCATGTACGTTAGGTGTTGCTCTATGTAAACCAAGTAAGCTTTATTTACAAACCAGAACCTGCGTCAATTTCATTTGTTTTACATATCAACCTTTATATTAAATAAAACTTTATTAATTCTTTTTATCCCTTTTTGTTGTTTTTGCACATCAGCCTCCTACAAACCTTGTTCCTGACTTGGAAGTACATGAAGTGTTTTTTAGCTCGCCTCACCCCTCGACGTACCTCTTAAAACGTTTAATTTATGTGTCAATGTATAAGTTTAAGTAGGTGATATGTTGCATACTTGCATCATGTAGGCAAACAGGCTAAAACTTTTCAGGCAAAGATGGTGAAATAATTATATCTTGTGGTTGTGCAAGTGCAACGTTGCTTCTACTTGAGATTAGGAAGGTTACCAGATTTTTTGCTAAATAGTTGTAGATTATTCAAGTTTGTTGCTTGTGGATGTCGATACTCTTGTACCGGTAAGTATAATATCTTGTTAAGAGGTACAATTCTTGTGCAAATTGTGGGAGTTTTTTTTTTTTTTTTTTTCTTATAGGTTATTTGACTAGACAATTCTAGTAGATAGATAAAGTTGTGTGTTGTGTTCTTTTAATAAAGTGTTGTGTGTTTCTTTTTTGATGTCGTTTAAATCCAGTGCAGAGATGATACCTTCTCATCATCATCATCCGTACCCAGTAATTCCCATAAATAGTAAAACTATTGGTAGGGTCTGGGGAAAACCATATCTGGAGTTCTAGAAAACCATAGTTGTCAAGACGCTGTTATATACATTGTGTAGATCATTGTCGGCTTGAATGTTAAAGCGTATATGTTGACACTCATATATTACTATCTTTGTGGATTTGAAATCAAGTGGAGTTGATTTAGCGGATAGGTTTTTTTGGAAAGTATTGATACAAAATCTGAGAAAACGGGTTTTATGCAATTTTGATGTTGTAGGATGGCTTTATGGTAAATTATAATGTATACAATCTACAGTTTTGTTTAAAAAGGCGCGAGACGCTCCAAAGTCGGTAGCTTTTAGGTCCCAAAATCCGAGGCATGAGTGATGAGACGTGCGCTCACGTACGTGAGGCGTTGTCAATCTCATTTGTTGTACATATCAACTTTTTTTCAAGTAAAGCTTTCTTAATTCATTTTATCCCTTTTGGTTGTTTTTACACATCAGCCTCCTACAAACCTTGGTTTTGACCTAGAAGTACATGAAGTGTTTTTTAGCTTGCCTTGTGTCTCAGGCACGCCTCTTTAAGCGGTTCATTTATGTGTCCATACATAAGTCTAAAAAGGTGACGCGTTGCATCATATTGCCAAGTAGGCTAAAATAGGTCAGGTGAAGATGGTGAAATAATTCTATATTGTGGTTGTGCAACATTGCTTCTACTTGTGAGTAGTACTATGGTTGTGTGGTACATAGTCTTGTGAAGAGGCAACTAGGTCTTCTTGATTGCAATACTTCATGTTATTAGCAGTTGTAAGTAGTCCGCAAAGAGGCAAGAGTAAGTATTCAGTCCAATCCATCATCATACTCAGTTAATTTACCAATAGCAAAGCTAGGGTAGGATCTAAGGAGGGTAAGATGTAGACAGCCATACCTCTACCCCTTAGGAATAGAGAGGTTGCTTCCGGTGAGACCCCATGGCTCGATAGCAGTTTTGCATTAAGCCTTGGATATAAGGCACATAACACATAGCAATTTGGGACAAACCCGATTGGTGCATGTACCCCCCTTGTCTTTTGACTATCAACGCCACCACATGCTGCATGATTAACCATCCACCGTTTCAACGTTATTTTTTACGAAATTAGTGAAATAACGTTAAAATTAGTGCAATTTTACTTCTGCCGCCCGAGGGCCCACACATACTCTCTCGTATTTTGTTATCTTTCAATTGTTCTTAGTTATCTGCAAATACTCTCTCCTATTTTTGTTAGGTGCTGCTGACTTTACAATGGTAAATTGGTAATTGGCGAGGCGTTTTAAATTTCATTTTCACATATTAAACTGCTTTATACTAATGTCCAGAATAAACTGATTAAAGTGTATCACTTTGAGCATTTTAATATCTTGATTAAGCCTGTTCTAATTACAGATCGTGGGTACTATTCCGTGGAGACCGTAACATTGCTAGTAGCTCTAAAAGTTCGTTATAGAGACAGAATTACAATTCTTCGAGGAAATCATGAGAGCAGGCAGATCACTCAAGTGTAAGACCTTTACTTTCTTATTTTAAATATGGAAAATTGTACACACATATACATTTACATAGATATAAGGGTTTGCAACATAAATCGACCTAAACGAAGGTCAAAATTCTACTACACTTACCTTGAAGACCCTTTGAATATCAACCTTACTCGCTATATAGTCAAAACTCATGTATTTGGTCACCCCAGATATGGATTCTATGATGAATGTTTGAGAAAGTATGGAAATGCTAATGTTTGGAAGCATTTTACCGACCTGTTTGATTATTTACCTCTTACAGCACTTATTGAGAGCCAGGTTAGATTATACAAAATTTCATGTTTATATAATCAATCATTCATCTTATCATAAAACTGAATGTTTCTTTTTCACATTTGAGATCTTTTGCTTACATGGAGGACTTTCGCCATCATTGGATACACTAGACAATATCCGAGCATTGGACCGCATCCAGGAGGTTTTTTTATTTCGTTTTTCTGCAGAAACTGGTGACACTGATTTGAAATATGCTGATGCAATGTGGGTGAACTTGTTGTAGGTCCCGCATGAAGGACCAATGTGTGACCTGTTGTGGTCTGATCCAGATGACAGATGCGGGTGGGGAATATCTCCACGTGGTGCCGGCTACACGTTTGGACAAGATATAGCTTCCCAATTCAACCATACAAATGGACTCTCTCTCATCTCAAGAGCTCATCAGCTTGTCATGGAGGGTTTCAACTGGTGCCAGGTCAGATTACGGTTTTGGTCCTCTCCTAAAAAATTTACGTTCACGGTCTTTACGAGTGATCAGTTGCATGGAACTTGCAACCTGTTTGGTTCTTTTCACTACCTGATGTTAAAAAATATGTTAAGTTTGTGTTAAATGACCATTTTACCCTTGAATTTTATTTGTGTCAGGACAAGAACGTGGTGACGGTATTTAGTGCTCCAAACTACTGTTACAGGTGCGGAAACATGGCTGCGATACTTGAAATAGGGGAAAACATGGACCAAAACTTTCTTCAGTTCGACCCAGCGCCAAGACAGATTGAACCGGATACTACCCGCAAGACGCCAGATTATTTCTTGTAATCAGTGAGTCACATGACATGGATGTGATACTGATGCCTTAATCCGAATCAGGTTGTTTGTTTGTAATCCTTGTAGATGTTTCTCCCCCCCTTCCCTTGAAAAACAAAGAAGAAAAGAGTTTTGTTGTGAACATCATTCTTTTGTTTGGAATTTGGTGTTTAAATTGCTGCTTGCTGGCTGGCTGGCTGTTGTTATTGACAAACTGAAATGTACCAGGCAGCAATGTTTCTGCACTTTTTTTTATTTCTTTAGTACTTAGAAAGTAGATTTTTGGTGGATCAACATATTTGGGCTTTCATAATAAATTACTAGTTTTTTAAGTAGTTTCTTATTTTATTTTATTTTTTAATTTTAGAAAATAAATTCTTTGATCAGCCATAGACACCGGCTGGTTGACGTACAATATGTCAGTCCGGTGTCTATGATCAAAGAATTACCTTTAGTGTTATACGGATTTGTTTTGTCCGGTATCTAAATGTGTCTATGATCAGAGCATTTTTATTGGTGTTATTTTCATTTGTTTGTGTCGAGTGACTCATTTATCGCGCGTTTTCAAATAGCGCACCAGCTAAATATTTGAGAATAAAATTTTGATCAGCTTCTTCATGACTAGTAGACTACATGCCGCAGTTATGACTCGATCAGCAGTTTTTGATTCGGCATAAAAGTTGATTGATTTAGATGAAGATGACTTTTATGGGTTCATTTTGATCTATTTAACGCTATACGATAAGTTACCCACCACCATTCTGTCACCACCACCTACCGTCGTCGACATGCTGCTGCAACAACCATTGCAACCCCATTGCCACGGTCACCCACCGCCACCACTACCAACCACCATGAAAGCAAATACAACGGTGAACCCTTTCTATATATACTTTTCCCTTTTAAAACACTTTCGGTCTGGGACTTGTTTTGACCCGAACCAAACTGATATTTATAGGAAAAAAAAATTCCCTGTTAAACCACGTTCGTTTTTATCCGAACCTGTTTTAACCCGTTACCTTATCCAACCCATCACGCCCATTTTGCTAGTCTTTACCCAAGACCGTAAGTGGCCTTAACCTTCATACAACATGGTTACAACTTACAAGCCATCATATAAACAAATATAAGCAGGAAATTCATTCAATGTCACAAGACAAGTATAATATAACATACATCTATCTATCGCCAAAACCGCCCATTTCATACTTACAAAAACAATGCAACTATCATTCGATATGAAAACCCGAGTACAACGATTCGAAAAGCTACCCCCTTTTCGCATATACCCTAGCTACATCGGTTCAAAGAATCAATCAATGTATCAAATATCAGTATACCTCATAATATGTCACATAGATCTATCCCATGGCAAAACTCCAGTCGAAACATCACCCAAATTCGCCAACACAAAGTCCCTTAACCCAGTATCCCATACCTCACAAAACTGCAGCCTCCAGTTCGGTGGTTCAATCGCTTCGGTCCCTAAACCTGGTGCTCGGTCTCTTGACCCTTCGTTCTGGTTATTCCTCCAATCAGCCACGTAAGTAGCCACCCGTCTATAAAACTTGGCCCGAAAAACCTCCCATACTTGATACTTGTAATGGTTAATCATCGCCGTACTTTGTGGCAAGTCGGTGAACGTATACCCTTTCCGTAAATGGAAATGGTGCACCACGTTCATTAGGTCCGTGTCAAGTGCATCCGGTCTGATGATCGATTTATGCCTTTCCGGGTTTTGCATTCTGCAAGTGTACCCAACCATGACTCCTTGTTTGGGGCGGGAAGTTAAACCCGAAGGCCCGAAACTATTACAAGATGTTCTAATCTCCCCAACTGACGACGATGTGGTAAAATTCGAAACCAGGGTGCGCAGTGCACCCTGACCCGGGAACCCTGATGCAGGATTGTACGGGAAGTAATAAAACTCGTCTACATCCATGAACGAAACCCAGTTACATTCGGCTTGAGCCCGAATAGCACAATGTGAGAACCCGGCTTCTTGTGTCTTGATCCACGGCCAAACGTGCCTACTCACATTGTACCCCTCGAGATCAAGACTCTCGATCACGGTTTTGATCTCATCGTCACTATTGTTATCGTAAATAAACCATTTCTCGACGCCAAGCCACGAATGGTACATTACCCATTCGCGTATCGAATGGGCTTGGTTCCACAACATTGTACAAACACAAAGCTCATATTTGCCCCCTTTCGGTCCAAACCCTAAATCCGATATCCTCGCCACAGACGGCACAACAACATTGTTAACCCGTCCATGAACCCGTGGGGTTCGGAAACTAACCGTAGCCCGAACCCCACGTGCTTTCTCGGGACGGGTAACAAAACTCCGCGGCAACACACACCGCACCACTTCTTGAGCCGCGGAAACCGCTCTAGTAGTAAGCATATACTCCCCTAACCCGAAATGACACCGAAACTGTTTCGGGTCAGATTCTTTCCCTTGTCTATGACTAATCCCCTTAACGAATACAACCGCGGTGTTTTTATCCAACACGGCCTCATACGCTAAATTCTCCCACGAATTTAGCGGTTTAGTTTTATCGACAGTGGCATCCACCGTCAGACGGTGTCCCCGTACCCCGACCGGGGCAGTAAAGTTTCCCGCGGGAAGGGGACACCGAATAAGTAAACGGTTATTATTATTATTATTATTAATATTATTATTATATTCATCTACCGACAATACACTCATCCCCTTGATGACGTCATTAAAAATATCCGAATCCAAAACCGAACCCGAACGAGAGATATTGCTTTTGTAAACACATTCCAATTGGTTTGAATTTAAATTTAAATTTAAATTTCCAATTAGAGTGCCGATTAATAGGACATGGTCAGGGAAAGAGACACGGGATTGAATATTAAACCGAGTCAACTCATGGAAGGAAGATAAGACGCGGAACGAGTTGAGTTGGTATCGGGGAAGGTGTAAAACGCGGTGAAACGACGTCGTGGGGTGTTGACGGAAAGTGAGAAAGAAGAAAAGGAAGAAGGATAAGAAGTAGAAAAGAGATCTAAGGGTAGGGAAGTGACGTAAGGGTGAGAGTTTATTGAGTTTGGTGGGTTTTAATAAGCGTTTACGTTTACGGAGGTGCTCCGGTGAGTCCATGACGGACGTTTTGGTGTAGATCTGCCGGAAAGTGTGGTTTTGGGTGGTGGGAGACGGTGGTTGTGGTTGTGGTGGGGGTGGGGGTTTAAAGGAATTTTTAAAAGGAGAAAAGTGTTGAATAAGAATTGGGTGTGACCAAACTTTGAAAATAAATACTTTTGATTTTTTTACTTTTAATTAATAAAATATAATTGATGATGATGACGTAACTTGTTGCTCGTCTGCTCGTATATTAATGAATCCAGAAAATAAGATTAATATTTTTTTTTTAAAAAATTGATTTAAAAAAGATGTATGTAGAAAGGAAAAGTGGACACCTAGCGCCTTCGAGAGGGTGGGGTCAGATTTTCTTCAAAACTAATGGTTTGGTGAGTTTTGGCTACCTAGCGCTACATGTGGGCGGACACTTAAAACGTGTTTTCACCCAGAAGCGTATGAGGTACTTTTATAATCAATTGATGGATACCCCAGATAGTCGGGACATCGTTTGTTAGAGCTTAAAAAAAAAAAAAAAAAGTGGAATCAAAAGAAAAGTCATGCTGGTGGTGATACTTTGTTAATATAATAGGAGATTATTGTTTAGGGTGAACTGGTGAAGGGTGAAATTGAATAATAATAATAATAAAGTATTTTATAGGAATGAATAAAATACATTGAAGGAAAAGAATACTACTCCCTCAATCATGGCCTACCTAAAAAAGGAGCAAAATAATGGAGGGGATCATGGCCCATTTGCAAACATGCTCCTCTTATTTAGGGTGACTGGTTATTACTAGGAGCATGGGTATGGTAACTAAATTGTTATTACGCATGCTTTTACACTTTTTTTTTGAATATTTTGTACTTTGTAGGTAGTAAACAAATTAACATGTTGATATGTTTAATTAAATAGTTTATATAAACTCATTTATTACCGATTTCAATCAAAATAACAAAAAACATTCGATTACAATGTTTTTTGTTATTTTGATTGTGTAATCATTCAGATTGGTTAATCGACTTCAATCGTTGAAAAATTTTGTTTCGATTGATTCTGCTGTTACGATTTGAAAAAAAAAAATTAAACGTTTTTTCCTAATTTACCCTTGGTTAGATTAACCCAAATATGATTAGGGT
This sequence comes from Ambrosia x helenae, assembly GCA_030844895.1. Lineage (NCBI taxonomy): Eukaryota > Viridiplantae > Streptophyta > Magnoliopsida > Asterales > Asteraceae > Ambrosia > Ambrosia x helenae. Next base: position 17,039,534 of record CM061224.1, on the reverse strand, counting down.
TGCTAATTACCATCTTGCCACCGCCTTAATCTAATGGCTGAGAATGTTTCCTACGCCTCTCACGTTAAGAAGTTTTGTACGTTATCTCTTCCCAAACTTTTATATACGACATTCAAAAAAATTGCACCAAATTCACGAGCGTTTTATTATCTTTCTAACGAGTATCATAGTATTATACAAAATGAGAGTCTTGTTTTCATCTAGGGCAGAATATGTTAAAATTAGTCGTTTCTAAAAAAGCTACACCTTAAAAACCATTGCCTCAATCGAGCTCTGCAATGAGTGCTTCTGGTTCTGTTGTCCATCCAAATATACATTCTCCCTTTAATATATATTTTTGTTCTTATCCACTTGATTAAAATTGTTGTTTTCTCATATTATAGTACATTAAGTTCTTTACTACATAACTACATCATAACACACATTTTGTCACTTCATATTAGATTCGTCTATCTCGGAAAGCTCCCGGATTTAATCTGGTATGCATGGGCGGACCCACACCCACCCCAAGGGGTGCGGGCACCCCATAAAAATTTTCTATCGCACCCCTTGAAATTTTTAAACCGCGGAAAAGCAAGGAAACGAGCCTTCCTCTCCCCCTTATAAGCTTTGAAGCTAAATCCGCGATCTCTACGCTTGGTAGAAAGGTTGGTGTGTATATATTTTTTCCTGTTTTTTTCTTCGGCCGGCAAGGACTTGGTGGAAAGGTTGCAGGTCTCTATTAATTTTATGTGAAGAAGATGAGCTAGTATTTGTTTTTTAGTGCAAGAAGTTAAAATATGTAATAGTATGGTGATAAGCAAAGTCACGTTAACTTTCAATATGCTTTTCTTTTTATTTAATTTCTTTTTACTTTATTTTACTTGTCCTTTCATTTAGTTCATTGTTTATTATTTTTTTAAAAAGTTTAATAAGGTTTAATGTACATAAGATCAACTACAATGAGTGAGACTATAGTCTAGTGTAGGTAATTCAAATGAATCTAACTATTTAGTTCAATTCTAGATATGTAAGTCCAAGAATTTGGAAACCGTTTTAACGGGGTAACATTTGGGTTACTTGTTTGTATTAATAGCTTGAGTCCTTGTGATAATTTTGGTGCGTTTGATGCCAAAACTACTACGATTAGCCGAGATGTATCCACAACTTTAGATTTTAAAATTTTGTTATGCATATGTAACGACATTTAAATTACTTTTGACTTTTGGTTTCCTTTTGTTGATTATCTAATTTTAGTATTATTATTTTTTGTATACAAGTCAACCCGACCCGACCATACCCTACCGGGCCACCTGATGGATAAACGACTTAGGGGCTTAGAGATTCCACACCCCTTAAAAAAAATTTCTAGCTTCGCCAGGTATGTATATATGTGAAAGAATCAACAATTAACTAAGTGTATAGATGAACAAAAATGTTCATTTCTTTATTATATTTTCTTGTTTGGTATTAATCAATAGCTCTTAACGAAACGAATTTATTAAAGATTAACCCATGAAGGTAATGTTTTTGGTTTACTTTTCTAAATGTTTATAGCGTTTTTAATATACTATAATATTTTATTTGAACAAACTTATTTGATTTGACTCTTGATAATCAAGTTAGGAAGAATGTGGTTGTTTTCAACACGATACATATTAATAATTGACACTGTAAGCATTTCATAATTTGTCAATGATTATGCTTCATTTAAAAAAAGATGCATAAGGTTATGTGTAGTGGTACGTTATGGGGCGTTTTAAAGCCCTATAACAGTATAGCGCCCCCCAACACCGCCCTGAGAGGCGCTATAGGGCGTTTTGGGTGGGTGGCGTTATATACATAACGGGCGTTTTGGCTGTGATTATTATTATTATTATTATTATAATTATTATTATTATTATTATAGATCTGTGAGAGAGAGAAGAGGAAGAAGAAGTGAAGAAGAATAGGAGAGAAAGAAGAGGAGAGAAAGAAGATGGGTGAAGAAGATAGGTTGGGAAGAAGGGTTAGGTGAAGAAGATGGGTATAATAATAATAATAATAATAATAATAATAATAATAATAATAATAATAATAATAATTAATAATAATAATAATAATAATAATAAAACAATGATTACCCAATCATTTATAACCCCCATAACCCCCATTTCCACTACACCCTCTTTTTTCATAACCCCTCATAACCCCCTCTTCTATTACTTTTTAATATTTTAATACTTATAACCCCCACCACTACACATACACTAATAATACAAAATGTAATATTACATCAAGTGACGAAACTTGAGAAATTAATTCTGGGGTTGGAAATCACCAGTCACAGGACGGGACCTAATTTTTTTTTATAGCTATATTTCGGTAAAACAAAGAAAAATGATAAACTCTGTAAAACAACCAATATCTGAGAACCTTGTATCGTCCGAAATATCGTTAGTTTTGATTTATATAATATACCTATTTTTTTTTTCAAAAAATACGGGAGTCAAAACCGTATATACCTAAAAATTATATACGAATACTATATAATCGGAACTTCTAAGCAAAATTTCTGAGGGGAGGCCGCCCCCTCCCGCCCCTTGAAACCTAAGCCCCTGATTACATCAATTTATTTTCAAAATTATCACTAATTTATTATTGATATATTGTGAATTCAATTATCAATATGACAAAATTATCACTAATGCTTCGTCTAGTTAGAGTGATAATCAATAGGGATGAGCTTGGGACGGTATCGGTACCGAACCGATATCGAACCGATATCGATCTCGATAATACCGATACCGAAAAGTCCAAAAAACCAATACCTATACCGAACACATACGGTATGGTACGGTATCGGTACGGTACCGGTATTTTACCTTAAAATACCGATACCATACCGATCCCGTACCGATACCGAAACCAAAAATCCATAAATATGGGTACCGATACCGAAACCCCTCGGTTTGGTATCAGCTCGGTAAGATATCGGGATTGGAACGGAACGGGATCGGTATTCGGCCTTGTATGCTCATCCCTAATAATCAATACTCTACAATTTTGAACTAAGAGTAACTATAGTATAAAAGGTATAGTAATAATAATTATTCTAGTTCACACACTGTATAATTGTCAAAGCATCACTGACAGACTGAGAGCATTCACAACCCATTCCCTATCCCATATTTTCTTACAACCAATCACAACCACATATTACATTAAAAATCATTACAGATTCTCTCTCCTCACTCACACAACCACTTTCAACAAATATTAAAAAATAAATATAGTTTTCTGTTTTCTCCAAAAGATTCCCAAATAACCCCAATTATACCGATCAACAGTAGATTCCTCATTTTTCTTTACTCACAACCCCTCATACCCACCCCATATAATTTGGGGGACACCCTCACAAAAAAAATGAGAGACGGGCTGTGAATGCTCTGACATATTAGGATATTGGGGGACATTTTGGAATCGTTCAGGTACCTCCAAAAGTAAACTATCTCTATTGGAGAGCTATGATGAACCGAGTTGCTACAAAAATGGAATTAGTAAAACGCGATTGAGATACAAGATATGTTATGTCTAAAGTGTGGGTTAGAGTTAATCAACAGACCATTTGCTAGTGACTTGTTTGGTGGCGAGAATAGTTTGGTGGCAAATTTTTGCCTGGTTAAAGCTACCACATCCAGGTGAAGTAAACACTTGTAACGAAATTCTTCAATTGATTATCTCATACCCAGGTGGAAAAAAGATGGCTGGAGTGGTGTCCTAGCAACTTTTTGGCAAATATGGAAATCAAGAAATGATTTGGAATTCAATCGATTTAACCACCGGAACGTTATGAAAACAGTGAAATATATCAAAGCTAATACCTTTCTATGGATTAAAGGCAAAACAAGGTTTAAAGACTTAGTTTGGAAGAGATGGTGCAACCTTAATATTGGAAATGCAACTGTTCAGATTTTTTTTTGTTGTTGTTTTGTTTTCCTTTGTACTCATATACTTTGGGTTTTTACAACCATGCTAACCCTTTTTTCTATGATTCATAGAAATTCTTGTCGTTCGAAAAAAAATCTGTTTAGGTTTAGTCATTAGTGTTAACTGATAATTATACATTTATCTTTTTACATTGAGATCAAACTTTATCTATATCTATACTATATTATAAAGCATGAGGAAAGGATTCCAATCAAATTTAAGTAATTACAACATTTTATGCTTATGGTACAACAACTTAATGAAGTGGGTAAGGGTGCAAAATAGTCTTTTTACATGAGTACTAAATTGATAAATGAATTATTTGATAAATTGATAAATACAATTAAATTGCTTTAAATTATATAATAATAACATCTCATCATATTTTTGTAGCATGATAATAATTAAAAAGAAGAAAGTGAAGAGATGCAACTCCTTATAAAATTAAATGATTTAGTAATCATTTGAAGAAACTAAAGAGACAACAAACTCTTATAAATTAATTTTCTTTGTTCATAAAAAGAATGGTTAGACTAAAGGTGAATGTTAAGGGAAAACAGCCAAGCAAGATGCTTTCCGTTTGAATACATCGAAAGAAGTGAATGTGTTTTGGCAAGCAAGGTTACTTAAGTGTTGTATGTTTTGTCTCTACTTTGATTATGCTTGTATGTATTTTTGGATTTAGTTTTACCAATCATGTATAGATAACTATATCATGGTGGTGAATAAAAATGAGATCACTGTTGATAATGCTTTTTTTATACAATATAGGGTTAGAACTCGTGAATAAAGTAAGATACAAATTATGTGGTCAATAGAAAAACAAAAAAATCAAATCTTAGCCTCACATGGTGGATGAACATATATTTATGTTAACATATGAAAAGTTTAACAATGTATAAGATAAATTATTCACATCTATTGGATAATCACAGGTTTACAGGTTACAATATGTTAAGGAAGCAAACTTGGTTACATTTGTGTGGCATTTCTCCAAAAATATAATATACTTAAGTTATGTTTCTTGTTTTATAATGTTTGAATATGGGAGTTTAAACTAACTTATAAACATATGATACAGTGTTATAATAATTGTTTACTGAAGAAAAGAAACAAAAATATTCCATGCCTAAAAGAAAGTGAATAAGTAAAAAAAAAATCTTTTGAACTATTATAATTTGAGCTTCTGGTACAATAACATAAATCATGATTGAGCATCATTATTATTCCTATGTATGGCGTCATAGACTATCATTAATCAATGATATAGTCCTTTCGACCCATGTATTATTCTAACTGCTTGGACTAACTGATTGAGTTTCCTAGATGAAATTGACGTTAAGTCAAAGATGGCATGAATGTTGTTATCTAAGTCGCAATAAAGATTAACCTCAAGATTTGTGTCAAAGTTATTGAAGATGGCCTATAAAGAGTTAAGAGTCTAAATTTACAAACATATTTTTAATTGATTTACAAATTTGACATGATGTTCTATTAATATAAAACATGAAAGTTCAACAACTAGAGCCTTTATCTTGCAACAAATTTGACATGATTTTCTAATTTGACATGATGTTCTATTATCACCATATTAGTCCATCATAGTGTTCATTAATGTTAATAAGGACATACATTTAAAAGTCTTTATGAATATGATGATGATTTATATAAGGAACGTGTTATTAACCATAAATTTTGCTATTTTGTTTGATTAAAATTTCAGGAGATTATGATGAAGAAGAATTAGCAGCAAGAGCATATGAATCAATGTCATTTTTTGTCACCGCCGCATCGCGCGGGTTTCCCACTAGTTATATTATAAAGCATGAGGGAATGATGCTTGGAAAAATTAAGAAATTACAATTTTAATTGCTCAAAGTACAAACATTCGATGCATTTGTAAAAGGGTAAATCAATATTTGCACGTTTAATTAAAAGGAAGTCAAGAGTCAAGAGGTTGGAGTTATCCATTATAGCTCACTACAATTACTTTAGAGGCATTAAATAGAAAACATATAAAAAACAATTTATAATGCTACATATAATTTTTTATATAGAATAATAATATAGTTTATAAAAGTTAAAATTTTGTAAAGTTAATAATGCTACATCTAAATCGAATAATGTTTAATATAGAATAAGGTAGTTTTAATGTTATAATTCTCGCTAAAATAATTGAAGTGTTTGATTTACATATTTATAATTTTATGACAGTTTTTATAAATTATTAGTAACTAATAACTTAACTACTAAACATGTGACAAGTTAAATACAAAGTTGTTAACAGTATCATTTCTGTTTTAATAGTTATATGACGATAAAACATAAGGAATTGTTGGAATTTTTAGAATAGTGGATGGAAATTTAATTTGAAGAAATTATTAATTATATTCTTTATGTGGTGAATAAATGAAAAACTCCTGAGTAGAGCTTTTTTACCACACTTAATTAGTTTAATTAGGGTGTTAAGTCTCTAATTAAGTGACTAATAAAGTGAAACTTTTCACCATTCTCAACTCTTGTATAATTAGTAGGTTATGTGCCTTATTTGATACTAAAGAAAAGAATATACATGAATAGATGAAGAGTTCTTGGAGAAGAAGAAAGACTTCAATCATATATTGGGTGCTATAGAGAGTAATGCTTTCTACCAAATTTCATTAGTTCTAACACTACAATTTTATCTGGTGTAACCTCGGGTGTGTAAGCCATCTTCGGCAGTACAGACTGATTCGGCTATTGTACCCTGGGAGACAGACGCGTTGTCTTTAGTAGAGGCGCGAAATCTGTTTTAAGGGAAGTGTGTTGAATACGTGCATCAGCCACAACCATCAACATTATGTTTGTTTATTCTTGCAGCTAAGAATGATCGTACAAAAGGAAACGATTCAAGGTTTCGTTGAAGACTATGCAAAGATTCGTATAAAAAGACGCAATTCAAACTATTGTTGAAGACTTCGGTTTGAATAATTTTATGATGTATTTTTTATTATTTTTTGGATTTGTACACGGTAAGGGTACTACAATTTCTCAAATATATAAAGATTGTGTCTTTATTATTTTTAATAATATTTTTTTAATAAAATCGTGACCCATGTCCTACAGAAATATCATATAGAAAAATTAAGATCGGTTAAATTTTGAGAATTTTGGTTATGTTATAGATGTTATAAATTGTTGAGAAATATCAACTTTATTCACAAATAAAATAGCAATGACTAAATGGTTAAAAATAATTATAGGTTATTAGTTAATAAAAGATAAAATGAATTAAAGAAAGGAATTTAACAAGAATAATGAGTAAATGGTTTTGAAACTCTATAATCAATAAATTTTATTTAGTAAATTTTAAAGAAAGGACTTGTAGTTATTTTCTCCTTCATCTTTTGCATAGAGAAAAGCCAAGCGTTTGATTTAGTAAATTTTATTTAAAGTATTTCATTTACGTAATGTAAATATGCATTAATATTATATTACATTAACTACATACGTTTTGTTGGAGTAATATTCATCTTGGCCATTCACCCAAAACTAGAAGTTTGCCATTTATGACATGTTTTTTTTATGGTTTATAAACCGAACCCGTTTTATATAGAGTTCAAAAACCACCTCTTTTGAAATATTTATATACTTCTATGTTCGTGATCATTCCAAATTCCCAATGATTACCCATAACATTCATTTGTGCATGCAAACACCACATCAAATCCCTACAAGATCATCTCAATTTGTCTAGCTTGCAACTTGAAATGCCGCTACACCATGACAAGAAGGCTTCGACTATCCTGAATCAAACTGTAGCCGTCACGATAAACACCGCTCGACTTTCGTTTCCTTTAGTACAAAACGCATGTTTAAGAATAGCTTAAACTTATCAGCTAAGGTATTGAAACCTTTTTCTTTTAGTATTAGAATATTTATTTTTATCAGCTTTATACGCACGAACTTTGAACATTCGTTACATATTCGTTTTAAACATCTGTTACACTCTATGAAATTTTCATTGTGACTTTGTTATTTTCGTTACTGAGCATCTTTTGGCTCAGACGTATTTGATTTTGTGTTTTGGTTTCTTTATTTGGCAGATTCTCAGTGGGATCATGGGACATGTGAAGAGAGTAAACGAATCGGTTACAACGTGGAGAGTAAATGGATTGGTTAGAATGTGGAAGATGAAGGAATTAATAGGACTTAGTTCAACACCATAATAAATATGTAATTAGGTCCATTGTTTGATTTTTCAAAAGCTATTTTATTAATTATGGAATTTCACTTTTGTTTTGATTTTTGTAATAGTGACAAGCCATCCCTAAATCCGGCGGGTGTTACGAAATTAATACACTAATAATTTTAATAATGACCATGACTTTACAATTGGCAAATACAGATACTACCATCAACACATACATAAACAATACACATGTGTGTTGTTTTATTTAATGAAAATGGTAAGTTATTTTGTAAACAAACTAATCATTTAACGTGAATGAATTTCCATTTACTTGATCCGAAGTACGAACTGATTTTTGTGTTGCTTTGCTTTGTTAAACCTAAGGTATGGATTTTGTTTCTTTTTCATCATAGTATGGATTTCCATTTCCTTCTCATGCACGAATTTCTAGTTCTTTACGTCGCAGTATAATTATGTGTCCATACTTTGTTGTACGGATTTATCAAACTCCTATCAGTTAAAATACAAATAGTAACATTTGGTATCATGAATATGTTAGGTGTAGATTAAGGCTTAAAGTCTCCAAGATCAAACATCACACAACTACTGCAAAATCTTGGAATAACACCATAAAAAACATTAAAAGTAATACTAGGCATTATGAGTTGAAAAAAAAAACAAGCAATTTGGTTAATGAAAGAATCCTTACATTTTATACATTTTTTAGGTTACCGTTTTTGTAAAGTCCAACTCATGGTACATCCTATTGTCTTACTAATTGTTTTAAAAAAATGACAATGTAACAATGAAATTAATGAATACATATAGTTTGATGCAATTATTCTTGATTTGAGATGAGAATACCTATATTATGTTGTTACAAGTATTCTTTTATATTTCACTTAAACTAAAAGTTTTGAATGTATTTTACGTGCTAATGAACAGATACACTTTGATGCAATTTTTAGTTCCGCCGCAAGGCGCGGATTGCCCACTAGTATAATAAATACAAAAGCAATAAAACGTCAATATTTAATATGAATATAAGGGAGGAACACAGTGAAGGCAGAAAGTATCCCTATTTTTTTGTCAGAAGTTCAAGTTTTTGCTCATTTCGTTTAGATAATAGCTTGTTTGTAGTTTTTGACCCCTCATATCTAACAACCCAAATATAATTTATGTTTTATAAATCCAAAATACAATACGGATTCATCACATTCTTGTAGGCCGTACTCATTAGTTTATCAGGATTCGACAAATGCAATTGTACAATACGACTACGAAAAGTCATCATTCGTCAGAATTTGTTTTTATATATGTAAGAACTAGTTGTTTTTTGGATTTATGGTTTTTGAATTGGTAAAAAAATGTTTTCTTTATGTGCAATATTCGGCGGTTTCGTCACCTTCATTGTTCAAGTTCCGCCACTAAATATATGATGAAAAAACTAAGTATATATACTTCACAATTACAATGAGCAATAACTTCAAAAGGTTATAAAAACCATTAAAATATTGCACCAAAAATACCCGCATTTTATAATTTTAAAGGTTAGTCGTTGTGTAAACTAGTATATTTAAAAGTATTAAAATAGTTGTTGATTATCATAAGGTTCTCTTCTCTACCGACTACAAATAAGATACCCAACATTACATAATCTAATTGTTAAAATGGTTTTCTGATACTTTGCAATCCAAATTTGTAAAGAAATTCAAAGCACCCCGAATTAAAATTCATATAATTTTGTTTATATGAAAAAAACGAAAAGAAAAAGAATTAAAAAAAAGAAGAAGAAAAAAAAAAGACTAAAGGCAAAAGTTGGACGGCTGGCAGAGTAAGACTTGCAAACCATTACCACAGAACAAACTTATACGTATAAACGTGTTGCCATTTCTAAGTTCTGCATTATTTTATTCTTTGCTTTCCTTGGTCTATTTTTAGTTTATTATATTTTTTTTTCCATAAATAAATATTAAAAGTAGAACATTTATGTCTGTGGTCCTGTTTATTAAGTGTATTCAACGATTTCGAATTAAGTCAAGATTAATTTGAACTCGAATGATTACTGATAGTTTAACTTAAGTTGAGATGTTTAATTAACTCGTGCCAGAATTTTAATCGAGTTAACTCATGTCTCATGAGTTATGTCGGGGTTTGTAATTATTTTATATGATTTGTAATGGCTTGGCTTTGTGGTCCTTGTTTTAAGGATGCGTTTATTTTTTTAATAAAATTTACTGTTAAAAAAATTATACAGTAATGAAGTATTAAACAACATAATACTAAACTGTTAGTAAGAGAAAATAAATTGAAAACCACTAACGGATCTACAAATTTAATAATTTATACGAGTTAGCAAATGAGATACCATATATTATTCAAATGATACTATAGGTCGTACTCAGCTTGTAGATTTTGAGTCACCTCAAAGCTCGAATAAAAACTATTAGATAATAGCGTATTTCATGGAGCAATATCTTCCTACTCATCAATGTAGTCAATGTTTATGTATAGTGTAATTATGTAGTCAATAGTTTCTTAGCTTAGAGGAGTAATTATCTCCATATTGTTAGTCTAGTCATTTGTATTTAAAGGGTTGTAACATTGCTATGAAATTCAAGTTGGCCATTGTGATTTCATATGGTCTCAGCCTAAAACATTGCAAGATCCTTTCTCCTAGCAATCTTCTTCTTTCTTTTCTTTCGATCCATTCCTAAACTCCTCCCATGGCTACCAATCCAACTTCAATCTCTCTCCACTCCCTTAGTCACTTAATTAACATCAAATTAACCAACATCGGGTCGTATCTACACAACCTGACATGCAAAATTTGATGAAGACATTTTCCCTTTTCACCAAAACTCGACATTAACCAATAATACTAACCTACCCATTACCAATTTTGAGGAACACATACCCACTCCTACCAACCCTCAAACACCCTCACCAACAATACTAAAATCCTCCAACTCACCCAAACCAACCACACCTTTCTGTGATGACATACCGCCCCCTAACCCTTTCGATGAACCCCTTAACAGTCCACTTCCCTCACCCTTATCCAGCCCAACAAACACATCCAGCCCATCTCACTCACCTTTACCCAGCCCACCATCTGCCCCTCTATCCATGACCCACTCACCCTCTACTCACTCAAGCCCACCAAACTCCCCACCATCCGGCCCACAAAACTCTCCATCATCCGACCAAATCGACTAACCCACTTCACCTTCCGCATCATCCACAAACTCCACTACCAACCAACCCATTAACACTCATCCCATGATCACTCGTGCAAAGGACGGGATCTTCAAACCCAAACACTTTGCTAATCTCTCTCAAACCATCACTCATCCTCTACATCACTCTTTATTCACTTCCCACATTTCAAAAGGCATCAAAACCGCTCTAAAAAATCCTAAATTGATTCAAGCAATGCATGACGAACTAAAAGCTCTTCATGCTAATCAAACTTGGACCCTTGTTCCTCGACCCTCTAGCACCAACATTATTGGTTCTAAATGGATTTATAGAATCAAATATAAATCTAATGGATCCATTGATCGCTACAAGCCACGTCTTGTGGCCCAATGAATCACTCAAATACCGGGTCTAGACTTCTCTCACACCTTTAGTCCAGTCGTCAAGTCTTCCACTATCCGGGTTGTTCTTAGTCTCGCCACCATTAACGAATGGCCCCTTTGACAATTAGATGTCAATAACGCCTTTCTCAATGGCCATCTCACCGAAACCATTTTTTTGGAACAACCGCCAGGCTTTGAAGACTCAAACTGACCCAACTATGTGTGTAAACTCAACCGTGCTCTTTATGGTTTAAAACAAGCACCACGTGCTTGGTTTCAGCTCTTAAGCTCCTTTGTTCTCAATCGTGGCTTTCACAACAGTCGAGCCGACAAATCTTTGTTCGTTTACAACCACCAAGGTATCTTAATTTATCTTCTTGTTTATGTTGATGACATCATTATCATCGGGAATAATGAACATTTCATCAACGTCACATCATGTTTAAACAAAGAATTTAAAATTAAGGACCTTGGCTCTCTAAATTTCTTTCTCGGACTCGAAGTTCATCACACAAAAATGGGTCTATTTCTAAACCAATCTAAATATGCCCACGACATCCTCACCCGAGCTGGTTTACTTGACTCAAAACCGGTTGCCACTCCTCTCACATCCAAAGATGTTTTCACCTCTCACGGCAACCCCTTCCATGATCCTACTCTTTATCGCTCTCTCGTGGGCGCTCTACAATATCTCACCATCACCCGTCCTGATCTCTCCTACGCCGTTAACCAAGCTAGCCAGTTTCTTCAAAATCCCACAATCGATCACTTCCGGGTAGTTAAAAGGATTTTTCGTTATGTTAAAGGCACCTTATCACATGGTTTAACATTTGATCGTCCACCTAACACTACTTTACTAAGTTTTTCAGATGCAGATTGGGCTCGATGTATCGACACACGAAGATCCAAATATGGCTATTGTATCCACTTAGGAGGGAACTTAGTCTCTTGGAGCGCTAAAAAGCAACCAACAGTGTCCAGATCCAGCTGTGAGTCAGAATACCGTGCCATGGAAAATACGGCAGCAAAAATTATTTGGTTAACTCACCTTCTTCGGGAACTTCATGCTCTTCCACCGGGTCGACCAACACTGCTATGTGACAACAAGAGTGCCCTATTTTTAAGTCAAAATCCAATATCCCATAAAAGAGCGAAACACATCGACATTGACTATCATTTCGTTCGTGAATTGGTAACCGCCGGTAAGCCTCACACAAAATTCATCGCAACCGACAAACAAGTCGCCGACATTTTCACCAAGAGTTTGCCAAAACCGTTGTTTGAAAAATTCCGCACAATGCTTCGTCTTGGTCCACTACCAACTTGCATTGACGGAGGTATTAGACAATAGCATATTCCATGGAGCAATATCCTTCTACTCATCAATGTAGTCAATGTTTATGTAGTCAATAGTGTAAATATGTAGTCAATAGTTTCTAATCAATAGTGTAATTATGTAGTCAATAGTTTCTTAGCTTAGATGAGTAATTCTCTCCATATTATTAGTCTAGTCATTTAAAGGGTTGTAAAATTGCTATAAAATTCAAGTTGAACATTGTGATTTCGTAAAAACAACTCAAGTGGAATTAGATAAAAAAAAAATCATGTTTCGACAAGCAAATATACAAGTTGTGATGAGATAAAGCTTTTTGTTTAATCCTAATATAGAGAGACAATATTATTTTCTTAATTCAGTGGAATGATTTTCTACTTAGAAAAGGAAAATAATTAGATGGATAATAAAGTGGTTAGTATGTTACTTGCCAGATAAGTTTATCTAAACAATAGGAAAAATAAAGCATTATTAAATAAGAGACTAATTGTTTTCTATAATGAGGACAATATGTTTTATGCCTTTAATATTGATGCTAGCGGTGTCACAACTCTTTGGCATGTGCTTTTATTTGGAGGATTATCATATAGCCATATAGGTATTTAGAAGACAAAAAAAAAACCTTTGGAAGATTATATTTTAAATTTTTTGCTTGTTGAAATATATTTAGAAACACATCTTAGGCCGTCCGTTGTGGAGCCGCGAGCGACCGGGCGTGCAGTGGCGAAGCTTGAGAATTTGGCCCGAGGGGTCGGAAGTTAGCGGTTACGGGACGGGACCTAATTTTTTTTCTGTAGCTATAGTTCGGGTGATATGTTCATGTCGGTGATTTGATTCGGGTCGGGTCGGGTCGATTCGAGTCAAACATTAAAAATAAGGCAAAGGGTTGGTACCTGGATGAAGAATTATAGTTCATCCCGTCGACCTTTAAGATTTTTGAATTCTTCAATTATGGATTGGGGTGCAAACAAGCCGAGCTAAGCCCGAGCTCGATCAGGCTCGAGCTCAAAACACTTATGAGAGCTCGAGCTTGGCTCATTTACTATCTATTAGTTAATATTTTAAATAAAAGTAATATAAATAATTGGTTCGGAGCTCGATAAATGAAGGTCGGCTCGGGCTTGTTTAGTAAACAAGCTTAAATGAGTGGGTAAATATTATTAAATATTAATAAACCTAATATTACACTAAGGTTTGACGAGCCTGGCGAACTTCACATGCTAGGCTGAGCTCGGGCTCGATTAGTAAACGAGCTTTGCTTTAAACTCAAGCTCGGGCTCGATAAGGCTCGGCTCGTTTCGACCTTTTTACCCAGCCAAGCTCGAGTAGCTAAGGGATAACAACTCAATCGCTTGTTCATTGAATCTACTATTCCGCTTTTGTAGTTATTGTGCTTAGTACTTTAGGATTTGAGCTTTACATTTACTTTGTTTTGGGTAAAAGTTTTGGTTTATATAACTATTATTTTTTAACGGGGGGTCGAAACCGTATATACCAAAAAAATTCCATACGAAAACTATATACTCGAAACTTCTGAGTGAAAATTCGGGGGGGTCGGCCGCCCCTCCCCGCCCCTTTAATGCTCCGCCCCTGCGGGCGTGAGCCACCAATGTGACTCTCAAATAACCCGATCACTTGATCTCGTTGTGGCTGGAGGTGAGCATCGGCGCGACCAAAGGTCAGTTTCTCCCGTTAGCCCACGCGACCATCGTCGCTTGTGCTCGCTCACGTCAGGATTCGCGTGGGGCTATTTTGGCTAGAGGTGAACACCGGTGTAAAAACTCCATCCGCGTAATGCCACTCGCGCTTCCGCAACGTTCCACAACGGATAGTACCGGAAGGAATATTCAAAATTGTGTAAAAGAACATGTCCCCATACATAAATGACTAGATTCTTTTAAAGTATTTCACATTTTAGGATACCAACGCACCCATATTCATCTTAGGACTATTTTCACATACACCACCATGTGTAAAACATTAAGTCAAGAAACCTATAAACTTGCAATAATAATAGTGTGTGAACGATAATGTAATAACCGTAAATTAAAATGAAGAAATATAGTGTCTCTGCCATTGCAGTGTAGTGGTGGAGACATTGATGGACAATGATAGAAGACCCGGGGATTCTGGGTTCGATTCTTGAGCCATATGAGTTTTCCCAGCAATTTGAACGTCGTGCCTACAGGCGAGTGGGTTACTGTCACACCACGACAACGGCGGAAACACGTGGCGCGACGGTTCAAAAGCATAAAGTCAAGGTTATTGCTAAACACAAGTAATTTAAGAAAATGGGTCATTTATTATGACGTCAAATCTGTTTTCAAACATTACACAAAAGTTAATTGTTTTTGAGATAAACATAGAGGTTTCTCATATATATCCCAAATGCCTTGGGAAATAAAAGTGAAACCCCGCAAAAGTTCGACGTCGCATTGGGAGATTCTCCGACCCAACTTGCCTGATCCTTCATCATCTAGTTACCTGAAAGATATGTTTAAAAGTTTCGTCAATATAAAAATATTGGTGAGTTCACAGGTTTTCAGTTTCTAAAACTTGAATACTTGGGAATACCATGTTATGACAATATATAGGAGTTGCAAATTCCTATAAATCTACTTGAGACTATAATCAAACCAAGACGTATATAAATAAAATGCCCCGCTCCAAGTCGTTGCTCGGTTTCCCACGACTTAAGTTCAGAATATCTGCACCCCAGGCATAACCTAATGCACAATCGACGCTATCGATTAGGGGTGGGCCTTGTCGGGCACCAATAGTACTATTCGAATATTCCTCCGGTTTCAATCTCCGAATAAATGATTATAGAGGCGAGGACTCAACCCCGAGTGGCGGTCACACCTCAAGTAATAAACCCGTCAAACATTTCCCTAACATATCTTTCCCCCGAAAACGTAAAAATAGTTTAAAATGGGGCCGTGAAACTCACCTGAAACTGCGTCTGGCTCAAAAGGTAGATAGCAAGTGGGTGGTCTCGCACCTACAAACGTCCTAGACGTATAAGTCACTATTCCTATAGTGCATGTGCCTTGGCAAGTTGTACACCCAACTCCCGACCACAAGTTGTTCCAAATCCCGTTTAATTAAGCGCGTATCCTAGGTTTTGTTGGCGTTACATTACCCTTTGTACTACAAGTTATATATTACTCTTGTTAATATTTCCTTAACTTGTATCTTATTAGCATCGACTCGACTTCACTTAACATATAATTATTTTCCCATTTAAATAATTATACTTAAGATCGCATCGCTCAATACAATATATATTTCAACTCTCGACCCGACTCACTTTGCCACACATTTGTTTTCCCATTTAAACAAATATGCTAAGATCTTGTCGTTCGATTGTATATTCTTAACGTCCGACTCAACTCACCATACCGTATATTTATTTTCCCATTCAAATAAATATACTAGGATCTCGTTGGTACGTCATACACATATATATATCTTTGTCTTCTCGTCGCGGCTTTCCTTCCCACATATCTACTTTCCCATTAAGTAGATATACTAGAATGTTGCCGAGACGAGCGTACACATATATATAAATGTGTAATTTTTCTCGTTAAGTATATACGTTTGTTTAACGTCTTATTTGTTTATGTCAAGTGTTTCTCCCACGAATAATTCTCTTAGCACTTAGGAAAGTGTTTATTAGTTTTCACCCAATGTATATATATATTTTACTTCTTAAAATATATATTTTTCTTATCTTGCCGCAATGGCATTTTTCTCATGTTTTGTCCGTGTATGGTTCGTTAACGCGTCTTAGTTCGATATCTTAACTCGATTAGTTAATTTTTCCAAGTTTTTCCCAACATGTATTTTATAGAAATATTATCCATATTTCTTCCTCTTTTCACATGTTACTTGGATGGTTTAAAATACTTATGTATTTTTAACCCAACTTGTTAACTTAGCTACAAAAATGTTTCCAACACTTTTATATTCCCATTTATATAAAAGTATTCATTTTTGTATAAGTTTCCCAAGTTTGTTTAATATTTTTATAAACTCTCTATTTTATAAAAAATCCTTATGTTAAAACCCTTTATATTTTTATAACTTTCAAAAATACACTTTTATACAAAATACCCAAGTATTTCTACTAGTATTTACAAAAATCATCCTTAGACTTTATTACTTACATTTTTGACACCAAACTTTCCATACTTGTATTTTTGGACTAATAGTTTCTAAAATGTCCATTTTAGTCCTCTAACTTTCAAAGTTACAACTTTAGTCCCTTAACTTCCAAAAGTTGCATTTTTCCATTCTAACTTCCAAAGTTAACATTTTTCACTCAAAATAGTAAACTTTGAAGATTCAACTTTTTATTGGTAAGTTATTTTTGTATCAAAACACTTATGTTAGTCTTGTATTTCATATGGAAGACTACTTATGTGTGTGTTTTATGTATTTGTCCATTTTAACAAAATATCATTCATCTAAGTAAGCTAACTTTAATTTTCCATTTTCTTCATTCATGAACTTCTAATATGTTTTACCACATATTATAACTTAGATGATCATAATAAGATGATTTAAAGTTACTTTTATCATATTCAAGTTCATTCCATAATTTTAACTAAAACATCATCCTACTTAGTCTTACATGTAAACTTTATATATTTTCAAGACTAATACATCATCATCAACAAATCCATGGTTTATTTTCATATCTTTAATCATCCATTTTACATATGTAAAACCTATTAAAGATTATGTTTCAAACCACCTTTTAAACCCTTCATGTACAACTTGCTACTAGGAACACATACATGAATAATAACAATCAAAAACAAGATTAAGAATGCTTACTACTAGCACAAGGCTAGGGAAGACAAACACCTTGGATTTGAGAGGGGTTTAGTGTGTTCTTCCAAGTGTTTTAGCTCCAAGCTCTTGAAACACACAATAGGGGTTTGGATGATGGATTGTTTTAAGTAATTTGGAGATGTAAAAACTTGAAAGAAATGTGTATGGGGGATGGGGGAAACCTACGGCCAAGGAAGAAAGAAAGAGGATTTGTTTTGCTTTGTTATTCAACCTTCTAACACATGTTATATAATGCTATCACATGTAATCTTCCATGGATCTTGTAAGATTTACTTGAAGATTGTATGTGTACTTGGGTGATCTGGTGTGTATGTATATAGTGTGTGTGCATGTATATAGCCGTATGTATGTATGTATAGATAAGGGTTGTAATCTTAGAAAGGTTTGTCTTGTTATTTGTAAGGTTATAACATGTGTGTATTTATAATCTTGATTGCATTTTTCTGGATTGCATGGGACAAAAAGTGATTAAAAGTGATTACTTTTGCACTAATGTTCTCTTACACCTTTTGTCCTTATGTAAAGCATGCTTTGCACTTAGGATTATAGATTATCATTATAACACACACATGTGTATAATTATGCCCTTATAGGCCGGCCCTTAGAGGGGTTTGGGTGGGGTCCACAACTTCAAATATTTACCCATTGTTTGTTATGTTTAATCCCCCGTCGTTCGGGTGTCGTTCGGGTATTTTTCGGGTTTTAATCACGCGTTATCCGGACATTAAAAATACCTTTAATAACCCTTTAATATAGTCTATTTTAAGCGTTGATTGGTTATTTAGGCCTTTGCCGGGTGAAATTATGAGTTATACGCGTATCGGGTGCGGTACGCGCATTTTATTCGTTACCGGGAGATTTGTACAAGACGTTTTCATTTATGGTTTTGGAGTTCCAAAACTCATTATATTTCATGAAAATACCCTTTATTTTATATCCTGGGTGTCCGGGATCCGTTTCGTTTATTTAATTATTACCGGGTAAATGCCAACGTCCATACCGGATAGCTTATTCGCACATGATCCAATCATGCTTTACCATTAAACGTATGCATTCCTATGCACTATTTGGAAATTGCTATCCCCTAAGACCTTGATAATTAAATCACACATAATTGCATTTAATTACGTTAATCATATATAAATTAATTTGTACGGAATTACCTTATTTTTGCCGGTTGTTACATTCTCCCCCCGTTAAGAGAATTCCGTCCCGGAATTCACTTCGAGTTCTCCGGTACAGGTGTCTTCTCGAATAGGGCGGGGTATTTTTGCTTCATCCGGTCCAGCCTTTCCCACGTGAACTCCGGTCCACGCTTGGCATTCCAGCGCACTTTGACCAATCTGATCTTGCTGCGCCTTAGTTTTTGGACCTTCCAATCAGTTACCTCGATTGGTTCTTCCACAAAATGTAACTTGTCGTCAATCTGGATTTCTTCAGCTAGAATAATGAGAGTTTCGTCGGATAGACACTTTTTCAAATTCGACACATGAAACGTGTCGTGTATTCCACTAAGCTCTTGAGGCAACTTGAGCTTGTATGCCACTGTGCCTACCCTGGACAAGACTTCGAACGGCCCAATATATCGTGGGTTCAACTTTCCGCGCTTCCCAAAGCACGCGACACCTTTCCAAGGTGACACTTTCAGTAGGACCTTGTCTCCGACTTGAAACTCTAAAGGCTTTCGCCTCATATCAGCATAGCTTTTCTGGCGGTCCCGGGCCGCTTTGAGGCGTTCCTTTATCAAAAAGACCTTATCCGTGGTCTCTTGAACAATTTCGGGCCCGGTGAGTTGCTTTTCTCCAACTTCCGCCCAACACAATGGCGATCGGCACTTGCGCCCATATAGAGCTTCAAACGGTGCGGCTTGAATGCTCGTATGATAACTGTTGTTGTAAGAAAATTCTACCAATGGCAAGTGCGTATCCCAATTACCTCCGAAATCTATCGCGCATGCCCGTAGCATATCTTCCAAGGTCTGGATGGTTCGTTCACTTTGACCATCCGTTTGGGGGTGATATGCGGTACTCATGTCGAGGCGAGTACCGAGGGCTTCGTTTAAACTTTCCCAAAATCTGGAAGTGAAACGACTATCCCGATCGGAGATGATAGATACAGGTACACCGTGTTTAGATACCACTTCCTTAATGTACAAACGGGTCAGTTTCTCCAACTTGTCCGTTTCGCGAATCGGAAGGAAGTGTGCAGATTTTGTCAATCGATCAACGATTACCCAGATCGTGTCATTGCCACTTGTCGTCTTGGGTAACTTGGTAATGAAATCCATGGTGATTCGTTCCCATTTCCATTCCGGTATTTCCGGTTGCTGGAGCAAACCGGAAGGTCTCTGGTGCTCAGCCTTGACCTTTGCGCAAGTCAAACATCGCGCAACATAGGCTGCTATATCCCTTTTGAAATTCGGCCACCAATAAAGTTCTTTCAGATCGTGGAACATCTTGTCTGCACCAGGGTGAACCGAATATCTAGAACTGTGAGCTTCGGCCAATACTAGCTCACGCAATCCACCATATACTGGAACCCAAATTCTATTCATGAAATACAGTGTCTGGTCCGCTTTTGGTTCCAGTGAATCAACCATTTTTCGTAACCTTTCACCTTTGACATTCTCGGGTTTGAGGGCGTTAACTTGAGCTTCACGAATTCGTTCAGTCATATTCGTGTGGATAGTCAATCCCAAAGCTCGAACACGCAATGGTTTAACCCGTTCCTTGCGACTCAAGGCGTCAGCTACGACGTTCGCCTTACCGGGATGGTACTTTATCTCACAATCGTAATCGTTTAATAATTCAACCCATCGCCGTTGTCGCATATTCAAATCCTTCTGATCAAAGATGTGCTGCAAACTCTTATGATCAGTGAAAATCGTACACTTAGTTCCGTACAAATAGTGCCTCCATATCTTGAGAGCGAACACCACTGCACCTAATTCCAAATCGTGTGTAGTGTAGTTCTTCTCATGGATTTTCAGTTGTCTGGAAGCGTATGCTATTACTTTTTCTCGCTGCATCAATACACAGCCCAAACCTTGATGCGAGGCATCGCAGTAAACCACAAAATCTTCCGTACCGTCTGGAAGTGACAGTATCGGAGCGCCACATAACTTGTCTTTTAACAGTTGGAATGCTGCCTCTTGCTTTTCCGTCCACTCAAATTTCTTATCCTTCTGGGTTAGCATGGTTAAAGCTTGTGCTATCTTCGAAAAGTTCTCGATGAACCTTCTGTAATAACCCGCGAGGCCTAGAAATTGTCGTACTTCGGTAGGGGTTCGAGGGGCTTCCCAATTTTTAATTGCCTCGATCTTGGCGGGATCGACGTGTATGCCCTTCTCGTTTACCACGTGGCCTAAAAAGTGAACTTCCCGAATCCAAAAGTCACATTTCGAGAATTTAGCATAGAGCTTCTCTTTGCGTAATACTTCAAGAATTAACCGAAGGTGATTCTCGTGGTCTTCTTTCGTACGTGAATAGATCAAAATATCGTCAATGAAGACTATGATGAATTTGTCCAGGTATGGCTTACACACGCGGTTCATTAGGTCCATGAAAACCGTTGGTGCGTTGGTCAAGCCGAACGGCATTACCAAAAATTCATAGTGTCCATACCGGGTTCTGAAGGCCGTTTTTGGTACATCTTCTTCTTGTATACGCAACTGGTGATAGCCTGACCTCAAATCGATCTTGGAGTAATAGCTGGAACCTTGGAGCTGATCAAATAAATCGTCGATCCTGGGGAGAGGATAGCGATTCTTGATGGTTAGCTTGTTCAGCTCTCGATAGTCGATGCACATGCGAAATGTGCCATCCTTCTTCTTCACAAATAAGACAGGAGCTCCCCAAGGTGAGAAACTCGGTCTTATAAAACCTTTGTCCAATAATTCTTGTAGCTGGCTGGACAGTTCCTGCATCTCTGATGGAGCTAGGCGGTATGGCGATCGTGCCACAGGAGCTGCTCCGGGAACGAGGTCGATGCGGAACTCGACTTGTCGAGGTGGCGGCAACCCCGGCAAATCTTCTGGAAATACATCCGGAAAATCTCTGGCGACTGGAATGTCTTCCAATTTTCGCTCGTCGGCCTTCTTGTCCACTACGTGTGCCAAGAATGCGACAAGCCCTTTTCTCAGACACTTACGAGCTTTCATGCTCGAAATAATCCTTAGTGGCGTCCCGTGTCTTTCCCCTTGAATTGAGAGAGTTTCACCGCTTGCGAGGGGAACTTGAATAACTTTATCGTTGCAAACCACAATGGCACGGTGCGCGGACAACCAGTCCATGCCGACAACGATGTCAAAACTTCCCAATACAACCGGCAATAGATCAATCCCAAACTCGTGCCCACAGAGTTCTAATTTACAATCTTTTGCTACCTCTCTCGTTTCAATAGTTTTACCATTAGCCAGTTCTATAGAGTAGGGTGTATCTAGTTTGCTAGTTTTTAAACCAAGTAGTCTTTTAAACTCAATGGATACGAAGCTAAAGTCAGCTCCGGTATCAAATAATACAGAAGCATAATGACCATTTAGAGGAAACGTACCAGTGACCACATTGGGGTCTTGCCGTGCATCACCGGCTCCAATCACAAATGCCCGGCCGCGGGCCTGATTGTTGATCTTGGGGCAATCTTTCTTCCAATGATCTAATGACCCGCATGCAAAGCATGGTCTAGCCCCTCCATTTTTCGGTGCTCCAGAACGGCACTCTTCAGTCTTGTGCCCTGTGCGGTGGCACTTCCCACAAGTTAACCCGTTGTTTCTCCCTTGATTTCCCTGCTTGTTACCGTTACCACGTCCCGTGGCGACATATCCCTTTCCCTTCTTGTTCGAGCTACCCGACGCTCGGTCCCTTTTTCCTTCATCCCTTTTTCTTTTCCCAAACCTCGGCTTGTTACCCTGATCATTAGTCACAACAGCTGAACTTAATCCCTGATTCTTGGCCTCAACACTGCTTGCCTCAGAAATTTTTAACCCTGAAACTTGGCGGATTAGGGTACCCATGCGGATAGCATCCTCAGTGAGACTTAGTGCCAGATCAATCGCCTCGCGCATGGTCGTGGGTTTGGAAGAGGTGACCATGCTGCGAATCTGTGGTGCTAACCCGAATAAGTAACGTTCCACCTTGTTCTTCTCTGGTGTAACCAGACGAGGTACCAGTCGAGCGAGATCATGAAATCTAGACGTATACCCAGTAACGTCTGCTCCTACCATGGTGAGGTTCCAGAACTCGGTTTCCAATTTCTGCACTTCGCTTGCCGGGCGGTATTCGGCAGTCATAAGTTCCTTCAGTGCCGCCCATGATAGAGAGTATGCAACATCATCTCCTAGAGACTGTACTTGGCCATTCCACCAAGTTAGTGCCTGATCTAGGAACAGGTTGGTGGCGTACATGACAGACTGTCGAGGGGTACACCCGCTGATGCGGATAACTGCCTCGGTCTTTTCAAACCATTTGACCAGGCCTATGGAACCTTCAGTGCCGCTGAAGTTTATTGGCTTGCAGTCCAAGAAAGCCTTGAAAGTGCAGCCGCGCTCTCCCGAGGTTGTCCCTGTAATAGTAATGTAGTATGTTATTATGAGATAGGAGTTTGTGAAATATCCTCCCATCACTTTTTCATTTATTCTTAAACCTCTTACCAATGGGGGAGGTCTCTCGTCGCTCGCTCCCTGTCCTGTCATGGGAGTGTTCAGAGCGTGCGGCTTCATGCTCAGCGATGGCGCGAGCTATGCGTTCAGATATCATGGTTTCGAGCTCGGCCGGTGTTGCGGGCAGTCCGTCTGCTCCGCTATTGCTTCTAGTGGCCGGTGCCATTTCTCTTCAATAATAATTATCAAAGGTTAACTTGGCAAACATTTATACAATACAAAGCATAAATAATAAACCAAAGCATGAACACAATAATCAACACCATGTCATCACACAACATACCAACACATCATACAAAAATAAATAGTAATCAACACAACATCACCACACAAATATACAAACCACAACATATGGAGTAAGCAATAATAATCATAGACAACAACATATTTCACCATAATAATAAGATTTTTCATTGATTTCAATAATACTAGTACAATGCTTGTTCATAATACAAAATGGAGAATACATTTCTCATACAATACATTGTTTTTGAAATAAATAAAACATCATATCATGTGCCGTAATACCCGTACGGCTAGGCAAAATGCAGACGAGTGTCATAACCCGTGCTGTACTACCATACTGCTGCTAATATGTACATAAGCTGGTGGGTCTTCTGTGCATCCCCGATACATCCTACTGAGGCGGTGGCGGTGGATACTGGTACTGCGGCGCGTGCGTACTGATCGTCATACTGATCTTCATGATACGCTCGTACAAGAAATGTCGATGCGCAAAGTGCGCATCCCCTGTGATACCGCACTGAGCGTCCAGGCTCAGCAACTCCTCCGCGTAATGCGCCAAAGCATCCCGCGCATCTATCATCCTCGTCCACATCAGACGTGTCTGATGTTCCACCTGTGTTACGGTGCGCTGCACCGTATCAGCGAGAGTCTGAAAATCCCGCTCTAGAGTGATGGCAGTGGACCATGCTGGTCCAGACAAGGGTGTCATCCTGGGTGGCTGGGATGGTCCGGGTATATCTGGGTGTGTGGATGGGAATGGCCCGAAGGGGGCGGGTATCGGTATGTGTGGCAGTAAAGGAGTGAAACCTGGTGGCCTGATGGAAAAGTGGGGTGGCATCATATAAGGGTCCCCTGCACCCATAGGGTACGGTGCAGGTGTCATGCTGGGAATGGTGGGGATGGGTAAAGTCATGGCTACAGGGGGTGGTGGCATAGGCTCGGCTAAAGGGGTCAGAGGGGCTCAGAGATAGTGGCCCACTCTGGGGTGGACACCACTACAGGGGGTGTGGGAGGGCTCGCAGTGGCGAATGCCTCCATGCCTGCCCTATGTAGCTCAGAGCTACGGGCGGGACTACCCTCATGTACAAGTGCTGCTGGGGCTGGCTCCTCCTGAATTATGGGCTCGAGTGGTGCTGGTGGGGCTACGGGGTCGGCTGGGGCGTCCTCTAGCATTGGAGCCACTGGCTCCTCCTGATCAACCGGAATCTCGGGCACCAACATGTGCTCCACCGAACCTACCGACTCGTCGTCGGAGTCATCGGATATCCACCCGTTCCTCCCACGGGCGATAGGCAGGAGTCTCATGCCTGCAGGTACGTGGATGTGGGGTAAGGGTGCTGGCTCGTGCTCCACGTGAGCCTGTCGGTCGAATGGAGACTCTGCCGCATCCGACTGGGCTGGGTTAGGTCGCGACGGACCGGCACAGCCGTCAGGGAAGTCCCTGATGGCTCGAACGGGGTGTACGGCCAAAGGTGCGGCCGGTACAATGGGCAGTGGCGCGTCAATCACGGCCGGTGCCCAGTGGGGGTCCTCGCTGGGGTCTGCCTCATCTGAGCTATCGTCGCCTGCTCCGTCGGCGGCGACGCCCATCTCTACGTCCTCATCTCCCGAGGAGAGCACTACCAACTCTGCTGGCTCTGGTGGTGGTGCTGGGATGATCTGCAAGCTACTGTCGTAGCTCGGCGCGATACTTCCTGCGTTCGACATTCCTGGCAAAAGAACCGTACTAATATATATGAATTATTTAAATTAGATAGTTATGGCGTACTTCATAGTAACCTTCCTAACTTCTAATTTCACGTTAAAGCCTAACAATACCCATGGCTGGCTTGGTCGGAATCTCCTCATGCCCAATGCTTCTTGAAAATTACTTTTATTTAACACCTTTATTTGTTTTCTTTTGAAAACTTTATTATTTGAACCAAATCCGGTTATAGTCTAGTTTTTAAGGAAAATACTCTAGTTCGCTATAACCTTGGCTCTGATACCACGTTCTGTCACACCACGACAACGGCGGAAACACGTGGCGCGACGGTTCAAAAGCATAAAGTCAAGGTTATTGCTAAACACAAGTAATTTAAGAAAATGGGTCATTTATTATGACGTCAAATCTGTTTTCAAACATTACACAAAAGTTAATTGTTTTTGAGATAAACATAGAGGTTTCTCATATATATCCCAAATGCCTTGGGAAATAAAAGTGAAACCCCGCAAAAGTTCGACGTCGCATTGGGAGATTCTCCGACCCAACTTGCCTGATCCTTCATCATCTAGTTACCTGAAAGATATGTTTAAAAGTTTCGTCAATATAAAAATATTGGTGAGTTCACAGGTTTTCAGTTTCTAAAACTTGAATACTTGGGAATACCATGTTATGACAATATATAGGAGTTGCAAATTCCTATAAATCTACTTGAGACTATAATCAAACCAAGACGTATATAAATAAAATGCCCCGCTCCAAGTCGTTGCTCGGTTTCCCACGACTTAAGTTCAGAATATCTGCACCCCAGGCATAACCTAATGCACAATCGACGCTATCGATTAGGGGTGGGCCTTGTCGGGCACCAATAGTACTATTCGAATATTCCTCCGGTTTCAATCTCCGAATAAATGATTATAGAGGCGAGGACTCAACCCCGAGTGGCGGTCACACCTCAAGTAATAAACCCGTCAAACATTTCCCTAACATATCTTTCCCCCGAAAACGTAAAAATAGTTTAAAATGGGGCCGTGAAACTCACCTGAAACTGCGTCTGGCTCAAAAGGTAGATAGCAAGTGGGTGGTCTCGCACCTACAAACGTCCTAGACGTATAAGTCACTATTCCTATAGTGCATGTGCCTTGGCAAGTTGTACACCCAACTCCCGACCACAAGTTGTTCCAAATCCCGTTTAATTAAGCGCGTATCCTAGGTTTTGTTGGCGTTACATTACCCTTTGTACTACAAGTTATATATTACTCTTGTTAATATTTCCTTAACTTGTATCTTATTAGCATCGACTCGACTTCACTTAACATATAATTATTTTCCCATTTAAATAATTATACTTAAGATCGCATCGCTCAATACAATATATATTTCAACTCTCGACCCGACTCACTTTGCCACACATTTGTTTTCCCATTTAAACAAATATGCTAAGATCTTGTCGTTCGATTGTATATTCTTAACGTCCGACTCAACTCACCATACCGTATATTTATTTTCCCATTCAAATAAATATACTAGGATCTCGTTGGTACGTCATACACATATATATATCTTTGTCTTCTCGTCGCGGCTTTCCTTCCCACATATCTACTTTCCCATTAAGTAGATATACTAGAATGTTGCCGAGACGAGCGTACACATATATATAAATGTGTAATTTTTCTCGTTAAGTATATACGTTTGTTTAACGTCTTATTTGTTTATGTCAAGTGTTTCTCCCACGAATAATTCTCTTAGCACTTAGGAAAGTGTTTATTAGTTTTCACCCAATGTATATATATATATTTTACTTCTTAAAATATATATTTTTCTTATCTTGCCGCAATGGCATTTTTCTCATGTTTTGTCCGTGTATGGTTCGTTAACGCGTCTTAGTTCGATATCTTAACTCGATTAGTTAATTTTTCCAAGTTTTTCCCAACATGTATTTTATAGAAATATTATCCATATTTCTTCCTCTTTTCACATGTTACTTGGATGGTTTAAAATACTTATGTATTTTTAACCCAACTTGTTAACTTAGCTACAAAAATGTTTCCAACACTTTTATATTCCCATTTATATAAAAGTATTCATTTTTGTATAAGTTTCCCAAGTTTGTTTAATATTTTTATAAACTCTCTATTTTATAAAAAATCCTTATGTTAAAACCCTTTATATTTTTATAACTTTCAAAAATACACTTTTATACAAAATACCCAAGTATTTCTACTAGTATTTACAAAAATCATCCTTAGACTTTATTACTTACATTTTTGACACCAAACTTTCCATACTTGTATTTTTGGACTAATAGTTTCTAAAATGTCCATTTTAGTCCTCTAACTTTCAAAGTTACAACTTTAGTCCCTTAACTTCCAAAAGTTGCATTTTTCCATTCTAACTTCCAAAGTTAACATTTTTCACTCAAAATAGTAAACTTTGAAGATTCAACTTTTTATTGGTAAGTTATTTTTGTATCAAAACACTTATGTTAGTCTTGTATTTCATATGGAAGACTACTTATGTGTGTGTTTTATGTATTTGTCCATTTTAACAAAATATCATTCATCTAAGTAAGCTAACTTTAATTTTCCATTTTCTTCATTCATGAACTTCTAATATGTTTTACCACATATTATAACTTAGATGATCATAATAAGATGATTTAAAGTTACTTTTATCATATTCAAGTTCATTCCATAATTTTAACTAAAACATCATCCTACTTAGTCTTACATGTAAACTTTATATATTTTCAAGACTAATACATCATCATCAACAAATCCATGGTTTATTTTCATATCTTTAATCATCCATTTTACATATGTAAAACCTATTAAAGATTATGTTTCAAACCACCTTTTAAACCCTTCATGTACAACTTGCTACTAGGAACACATACATGAATAATAACAATCAAAAACAAGATTAAGAATGCTTACTACTAGCACAAGGCTAGGGAAGACAAACACCTTGGATTTGAGAGGGGTTTAGTGTGTTCTTCCAAGTGTTTTAGCTCCAAGCTCTTGAAACACACAATAGGGGTTTGGATGATGGATTGTTTTAAGTAATTTGGAGATGTAAAAACTTGAAAGAAATGTGTATGGGGGATGGGGGAAACCTACGGCCAAGGAAGAAAGAAAGAGGATTTGTTTTGCTTTGTTATTCAACCTTCTAACACATGTTATATAATGCTATCACATGTAATCTTCCATGGATCTTGTAAGATTTACTTGAAGATTGTATGTGTACTTAGGTGATCTTGGGTGGATATGAAGTGTGTGTGCATGTATATAGCCGTATGTATGTATGTATAGATAGGAGGTTGCTTGCAAATCTTTCTAAAGGGTTGTAATCTTATCATGATCTTGCATTAGACCTTATACATGCATGTGTGTACTAGGGTATAATGAGATTGCATTTTTGTCTTGGATTGCATGGCCATAGGGCCGAAATCTTCCAAGGGGGACAAGAAAGTGATTACTTTTGCACTAATGTTCTCTTACACCTTTTGTCCTTATGTAAAGCATGCTTTGCACTTAGGATTATAGATTATCATTATAACACACACATGTGTATAATTATGCCCTTATAGGCCGGCCCTTAGAGGGGTTTGGGTGGGGTCCACAACTTCAAATATTTACCCATTGTTTGTTATGTTTAATCCCCCGTCGTTCGGGTGTCGTTCGGGTATTTTTCGGGTTTTAATCACGCGTTATCCGGACATTAAAAATACCTTTAATAACCCTTTAATATAGTCTATTTTAAGCGTTGATTGGTTATTTAGGCCTTTGCCGGGTGAAATTATGAGTTATACGCGTATCGGGTGCGGTACGCGCATTTTATTCGTTACCGGGAGATTTGTACAAGACGTTTTCATTTATGGTTTTGGAGTTCCAAAACTCATTATATTTCATGAAAATACCCTTTATTTTATATCCTGGGTGTCCGGGATCCGTTTCGTTTATTTAATTATTACCGGGTAAATGCCAACGTCCATACCGGATAGCTTATTCGCACATGATCCAATCATGCTTTACCATTAAACGTATGCATTCCTATGCACTATTTGGAAATTGCTATCCCCTAAGACCTTGATAATTAAATCACACATAATTGCATTTAATTACGTTAATCATATATAAATTAATTTGTACGGAATTACCTTATTTTTGCCGGTTGTTACAGTTACCGGGTTTTCCCTGGAATTGGTGTTTGACAACTCGGGTACTCTCGGAGTACTAGAATTTGTCAAAAGGGTGCCCTAAAAATACCCGGGTTTAATTTGTTAGCAGTTAAAAAAAATGAAGAAATATAAAAACAGAAAATACATGGGAATCATGGTTACAAATTATTTAACAAATCATCTATTGGATGAAGGTGAAGTCAAATTCTACATGATTTATGTATAACAAAACAAAATCTAAAGGTGTATAGTTATGATAACTTCATAAATTGTGTATCATGTTGGTAGCACTCGCATATGTGAATTTCATTCATAGATCATTTATCTCATGAACTAATATAGAGTTTAGTTGATTGATAAAAAATAAACTATTTATCTATATCTATTTCTATACTTCTATACTACATTATAAAGGGAGAGTTATGAGCAAATATGTTCAAACAGTCAAAGTTAAAATGATATTTGAAAAGACACATGCTTTAAACCTATAATGTCATATAAATCTTTTCCATATTACCCCTTTATGCATTGTTAGTTGTGCATTCATTGCCTTCACTCTTCGCATATCATTTTACATGAATTTTAAGATGACATAGAAAAAGTCTCATGCTTAAAACCCAAATGTCATGTATTTTTTTTTCTTTTCTACCCTTCATGCAAAACCTATTTGTACATATTCTTTTATCATAACCTTTAATTACCATTAATCTATATCTATAATATCCTTATGTCTATGTTTGTACCACAAAAAACTACACGATTTCACCTCCGCGATGATATCCACCACAATTTCATATTTATTTAGAAAGATAGTTTTCGGTTGTAGTATAGATGGACTTGTGCCATATGACCCCACATCATGTTTTAAGAAAAATGTTTTTAAAGTGGAATTACTATATATGGTGTATGAAAAAATATTAACATCTTTCACATAAACAATGCATTTACTTACATACTTTGTTGACTTTAAAAATATACGTTTTCTTATATATTTAAATTATTGCTATTATTTGTATTCATTGAAATTTTCTATGACATTATTTGGTTTTAATTACATACTAGCATTTATACTCGCGCTTCGCGGTGGGACAATGTCTTTTTTAATGACACGTTACAGCAGGTTGCATTTGAAAATATAAATATAGAAAAACGATTTAGCTACGATACATTCGAAAACATGATATGCTATTAAAATATTGAGGTTAAATTATTATCTTTTAGTGTAGTGAAATAATAAAAAGCAATATATATATATAGGTTTCTGTACAAAGTGTAAGAAGTCTATGTAGCCATTGTGTTTTAAATTTTGACTATGATATTTTTTATTCCTTTTGCGTTGTATTATATTGAAAAACACAAAACATAACAATTTAAATCACAATCAAATGCATTCTAGACATGAAATTTAAAACACACTGATTACTTTTTCAACATGGTGTTTTAGATTGCATGTTGAGAATACATTGATTAGTGTTTTAAATTGTTACGTTTTGTATTTTTCTATATAATAGTATGCCAAAAAAATATAAAACATCGTGCCTAAAATTTAAAACACAATACATATATAGACTTCTCACACTTTGTATAGAAACCCCACCCTATATAGAAGATATGTGTGTGTGTGCATATATATATATATATATATATAGAGTAAAGATCAAATACAAAGTGTTTTTCGGTAATAACTGTGAGAATCAAAGGGGGTAAAATTTTTTTATTTTTTTTTAGAATTTTTTTTCTCATGTGCTTAAACATACTTTCTAGATGAATAATACAAAAAAAAAATTAAATTTTTTTTTTAGTGTAATTACGTCATTAAAGTAAATACACTAGTTTACACTAGAGTAATTATGTAATTACTCTACACGTAATTACTCTACACCAATTTTTTTTTTTTTAGTTTTCAATACTATAATACATGTTTAACAATATGTGAAAAAAATAATTCGAAAAAAAATAAAAAAATACCCTCCTTTGATTCTCACAGTTCTTACCAAAAAACACTTTGTACAGGATCTTTCCGATATATTGAAGAGGTATGGTATCAAAACATTACAAATACCATACCATCGCCTGACTAGAACCGGCATCGCCGGACGTCTACCCGCCCGTTTTACGTCAGCGGATCGCCTAGCGTCTATCCACCCGTTTTACGTCAGCCTAACGTCTGGCGTCCAATCGCCCGTTCTACGTTAGCGATACAGCTGGCATCCAACGGACGCCAGATACAGCACTACCCGCCCGTTTTACGTCGGCGGTACACCCTGGCGCCCAACCGACGCCAGGCGCGACATCGTCCGCCTGTTTTACGTCGGCGGACCAACATGCTTCAAAGCTTCCTCAGCAAGCCAAAGGAAGATTCGCCGAACACAACTGGAAGATACCTTTTGGGCAGCCTTGGGACTCACCCTGCTCAGAAGAAATATCTCTGACGCAACAGGCTGCCCGTCAGAGTCCCTCTCCAATCAGAAGACTGCTCAGTCTGACACGCAGAAAGGACGATGACATGGCAACTTCCTGGCCAAGATATCTCCCTGACAAGCAGACTTTCTCAACCTGTCTCGAAGTCCAAGAAAAGTATGATTACCCACCGCCCTCGGTCTATCAATAGGCGGGTGCCACGTGACCGCCGACCATCAGCGTCCACTCAATGGGCGCCACGTGCACCAACCGTCAGGGCGGTAACATCCCCCCTTAACACTTTACTTTCTCCTTTTTATCAAAACCCATTTGCACCAAGTGGGCTCAAGGACTTGGGCCGGATTATGGAGACACCTTTACCTGGGCCGGGCCCCATTAATGGTAGAGGATGGGCTGAGAAAGTATGATATCCATGTACTATAAAAGGAGGAGCTCATTCTCCTTTTATTGGCATCGAATATCACATATACTTTAACTCAAGAAGAATACGAACTCTTTCGTGCCTTCTTCAACCCCTTGTTTATTTTACTAACTTTTAGAGGCTCGGTTCTTCTAATCGGTAGTCTCCTAAACTCTTTGGTCTTGTCCTTAGACCCTTATGTATTTTACAAACACACTCTCTTTGCAAAATAATGTAGAACCACCCCCTGGATTAGCGCCTGCTCGATAATCCAGCATTCGTGTTTCTTCATATCTATACTATATTATAAAGCATGAGGGAAGGATTCCAACCAAATTTAAGTAATTACAACATATAATGCATATGGTACAATAACTTAATGAAGGTGGTAAAGGGGTGAAGTTGTCTTTTTACATTACCAATTAAGTTGATTATGAAATAATAAAGTTATTAGTGACTATCCATGTTTCTAACTCTTTTATATATTATTAGTGACTATCCATGTTCCTAACTCCTTTTTTCTCATTTATGTATATACCTTCTATTAAAGCCCTATAAATAGTGGCCATTGTGTTGTTATTATATACATCTCAATGAACAACTCTCTAATTCCTTATTCTCTTTATAATCTTTGGTTTGTTAGTAGGCATTGTCACTTGTTTCTTTTTTCAATTTGTACCTTTATGAGGCCTTATTCTTATTGATATCTTATGGTTGCCTTCTACCATGAAAACAACTAATGAACCATTTTCTTTTGTTTTTGCAGATTCATAAGGGATTTTGTGTATGAGAATATTGCGGATAACCGTTATGTTATATTTGGTCGTTCAACATTTTGTGAAATATAGGGTACTGATCTTAAGGTAACCTTTTGTTCACCATTAAAACAATATTCTTGCAAACATTATGTGTTTGTGCCCCCAACCAATCCATACTTTGTTGTTTTTATAATCTTTTATACAGTTATTATCTAGGGTTGTATTTTGATATGTAGGAAATTCATAGAAAAGAAATCGAATAATATATTGATGCATGGAACTATCATAGTCGCTCATAAAATTGATAAGTAAGATAGAAAAATTAATAGATAAGGTAGAGTGAGATGGTTTTGTATGTTTGGGTCTGACATGCATGAGAAACATAACCATATTATGACCTTACTCATAGGTTAATGTATAGAAAACTCTTAAGATTTGTTATAAAAAAAGTTTTTGCAATTAAAAACCACAAAATATCCTTATGATCTGAATACAATATATAACATCTTACGATTATATAGTGGTATACACAACTGGGTTATTGGTTGACAAAAGACACTCATTCATTACATATCATATATTGTAGATAACAACTTGCATATGGACCGATTAATCAATGTCTTATATTTTTAATTATTTAAACCGGCGATGCCATTTGACTTTTTATAATAAAATGAGAAATAAACATGGCATAGAATGAAGGAAGCTTACTACGTACTTGTAGAGTAAAACAATGAATGAACTATGTTTATGTTTTGTAAACATGAGAGTTATAATAAAAAATGAAAATAAATTCATAATAATCGAACCGGTAGTTTAAGTTGAATAATTCTGAACCTAAACAATGTCTATAAATTGAGACATAAACATAGCATGGAAGATGGAAACTTACTACATATTTGTAGAGTAATACAATGAATGAATTATGTTTATTTTTTATAAACATAAAAATTAAAATAAAAAAATGCAAAAAATAGATAAAAATCGAGCCGGTAGTTTAAGTTGAATAATATTAAACTTAAATAATAAAACTATATCATTCAAAACAATAAAGACAATAACTCTTTAGTAGTAACTAATTAAAGATGTAGAAAATATAATAGTTTAAATTTTCTCCTCAATTGACGTGGACAATACTTGTACATACATTACTATAGAGTTAGACATACAGAATTCCTAAAATGCTTTTATCTATATCTATATCTATACTATATAATAAAGTATTTAAGGTTACCCACAAAATTTAAAAACTTTAATAGGAAATAACAAACTTCTCTTTGTCCAACCTTACACTACTATATTAAACTTAAATAATAAAACTATATCATTCAAAACAATAAAGACAATAACTCTTTAGTAGTAACTAATTAAAGATGTAGAAAATATAATAGTTTAAATTTTCTCCTCAATTGACGTGGACAATACTTGTACATACATTACTATAGAGTTAGACATACAGAATTCCTAAAATGCTTTTATCTATATCTATATCTATACTATATAATAAAGTATTTAAGGTTACCCACAAAATTTAAAAACTTTAATAGGAAATAACAAACTTCTCTTTGTCCAACCTTACACTACTATATGTTAATCAAAACTTACATGCATATCGAAGCTTGGTCATCGTGCCAAGCCTTCATAATGAGTCTATGATATCCTTCTTTGTCTCATGTAATAGGCAACAAGACCATATGACACGTGCCCTACCATTGTTTGCATTTATCATTACATATTTAATTTTGTTGTTTTTTCATTTTTAGTAAATGTTGTGCTCCCGCCGCAACGCGTGGGCACCCCACTAGTATATATATATATACTAGGTTTGAGACCCGTGGGGACCCACGGTGCAAACCATAGTAAATAAAAAAATTATATTAAACTAAGAGTTGTATTGTTCAAGTTTAGTGGCTACAAACGTAAAGTGTTAAGAATAACGGTTAGCCTGAAATTTTTTTCTTATATAAACGTCATGTTTCAATGTTGCGTTGATATGAAATGGGTATTAAAATTAAAACTAATATATAACTATGGTTTTCATGTCAAAGTGGATATTTTTTGTAAGTTATAAGTAACGTTAATAATGAAAACCGATTACCTATTATGATCAGTACTCAACCAATGTATAAAGTCTAACAAAAAATAACAAAAGGTATGAATACATTGTGTTTTTTGTAAATTACTTTTTATCATATTTTTATTTTTAATGTAATTGTAATTAGAACATAACTTGTTTTATTGACCAATGGCAACGCACTGTTCAAAGCACACAAAAAAAGTTTAAAATAATACTTTATTATTGAAGTTGTATATACATAACGTCAATAAAGATAATTAAAAAATTGCATAAAAATTACTCACATTATTCATAAATCCTGAAAGACTTCTTTGTACACAACGTTTGATGTTTTGTTCGTCAATTCACCATTTTCATCTACTATAACAATCTTAAGTCCATCTCGACTTCTAACCCTTGAAAGCGCAACATACAACTGCCCGTGTAAAAAAACTGGATCCTTCAAATACAACCCAACTCTGGATAAGGATTGTCCTTGACTTTTGTTTATTGTCATTGCGAAAGAAACAGCAAGTGGAAATTGCCTTCTGTTAAATTTAAAAGGAATTTTCTTATCTGGGGGGGATAAAGTAATTCTTGGAATAAAAGTTCGCATTCCAATGTTACTTCCTGATATGATTTTCGCTTCAATGACACGTTTTCTCATTTTAACAACTTGTAACCTTGTCCCATTGCACAAACCGCTTTTCTGATCAATGTTTCTGAGTAACATTACGGGAACGCCAACTTTCAAAACCAAACGATGGTTTGGTATTCCAGAAAACTTAAGACCATTAAGGACATCAGGAGAAACTAATCTTTCATCAACCTGTTTGTTCACATCTTCAGACTGGCAAACACTATCCGAACTTAGATACTCAACTTCGTCACCCGGAAACATTGAAAGTAATATATCATTAATTTCATGAACAACTTCATTCTTCGGTGCCAATATAGCTCGATCTTGAAAATAAGTCGGAATGTGGATGTTATCCAAAAGTGAAGGATAAACAAAGGCTATCAAATCAGAAACAGGATCCGAAGATTGAGAAATAAGTAAGTCATCAGGTATCAAAATAACATCTTGATCATCACTTATTGTATCAACCTTTCCTTCTCCTATGTCCAGAAGCCAAGATGCAAACTTTTTAGTTTCCTCAATATCAGAACTGCAGCTTCCAGAAAGCAACCTCATATTTTTTGTTAACTCTAAAACAGTGCATTTGTGCCAAATGTATGATGAACTTAAGGAGGCATTAACAATGTCATGCCTAGTTCCATTTGGTACAACTGGTAGAATTTGCCTAAAGTCACCCCCAAACACAACAACCTTTCCACCAAATAACAAATCAGACGACTCATCAGCATGTACACCAAATACATCTTTTAAACTTCGATCTAGTGCTTCAAAAGCATGTTTATGAGTCATGGGTGCTTCATCCCATATAATCAAGTCAGTTTGTTTAACCAGCTGTGCAACATCACTATTAGGTGGTATGAAGCACATAGAATCTTCAGTTAGGTTTATAGGAATACGAAACCTGGAATGTGCTGTCCTACCACCGGCCAATAGCAAAGAAGCGATACCACTCGAAGCAACATTCAAAACAATCTTTCTTTTACATTTTATGGATGAAGATAAAGTCTTCCATAGGAATGTTTTACCCGTACCACCGTAACCATAAAAAAAAAAAAACCCCTCCTTTTTTTTCCTCAACAGATTTAATTACACAATTATAAATATTTTTTTGTTCATCTGTTAAAGAAGAGAACTGAGAATCAAATTCTTCAACCAAACTGTTTGAGTCATAGCCCAACTCCTCACAAATAAGACGATTGTCTAATAATGATAGAAACTCATTCTCAGGATATGGCATACCTACGAAATGTCGTAGACTGCAACTATTACGCAATAAGAACTTCTCAATATCTAGCAAAGCTAAATTCTTAAGTTCGTCGTCTGAAAGGATCAAATCTGGGAAAAAAATGTCTTAGAATGGAATATATAGAATAAAATTAACAAATAAAATTAATAATTG
The DNA here is from genome assembly GCA_030844895.1 of Ambrosia x helenae. NCBI lineage: Eukaryota > Viridiplantae > Streptophyta > Magnoliopsida > Asterales > Asteraceae > Ambrosia > Ambrosia x helenae. The sequence continues at coordinate 17,002,180 of CM061224.1, read as the reverse complement.
AATATGTGGAACTATTAAAATTAGTATAATTTACATTCCTAATAATTATGAATCATTACAATTTAGTATATGCCCAAAAAATTCTAGAAAATCTATTTTAAAGTAATAATATATTAAAAAAAGTTAAATACCTGGACAGTTTGAATCTATTCTTCTCTTGTGTAAAATGTCATCAGACAAATAATTCCATGTTTCCTCCCACACAATGTCAGGTCTTGACAAACTGTTGGATGCTAAAAGAGTTGCAAATAAGTTTCTGAGATAAGGGCCAGAACCTGCAAAAGCCGCTTCCTTTATTGCTTCAACATATTCTGTATCATCATCCAGGAGTCCCATTGCGTAGCATGCATCCCTAAAAGATGATTGTACTTTCCCATCAACTTTAAGAATATCTTGAAACGATGTTGGTCCTTTAACCTTATTCAAAAGCATTCTCAAAAAATAAGCTTCGCCAACAGAAGCAGGAACTGAATGAATTCGACCAATTGACTTTATTCTTTGCCTAACCTCCCATTTTCGTTCTTGTGCTTTCCAAACATATTGTGAAGGGAATTGGATGTAAGTTAGTTGCCTTGCATTGGCATCAATTTTGTTGCGTTCCATCCAACCCAAAAACATAGAGGAAGCACAAGAGGGTTTATTGAGAACGTCGTCAATGTCTTGCGTAGGATCGAAAACAATTCTTTGTTCACCAGGTAGATGAAAAGGTAGTCTCATTACAGGAGGTGACCTGTAATGAATATCATATGAGAATATTCTCCATGAAGCCTCACACGCAGAAATATAACGACAATCATAAAATCCTTTGACTTCATCAACAACTTTGTCTTCACCGGGTACTTTCTTACTTTCGACAAAATTAAGAGTAACTCTATCTGGACCCTTGTTAATGTATTTAAATAAATACTTAATGGATCCAGCTTGGTTACACCATTCAACGTTGATATGAGCCTGGTATCTTTTAAGAAGTGTCTTGTTATATGGAACAACATATCTGTTATCTAATTGCTCACCAGACTTTTCTACAAACGAACCATTATCTCTGCGTCTATACAATGCATAACCTTCAGTATCAATAGAAGTCTCATTCTGGAATTTTTTTGGGAAGTTTTTTGAACATTTGTCATTGACCATACACGGACAACTCATGTTCAAAGGACCACAAGGACCGTGAATCATAAATTCACGTACAAGTTCATACAATCCTTGTATCACAACAATATATTTCGGTAACAAAATTGAAACGATCTACAACATTTATGTTACAATTTTTTAGTTTTAATTAGATATGAATCATACAAAAATAAAACTGAATATTATGTTTGATGAGTACATCCACCAATCTAGTTGTATCTATACATACTCAACATAATATTCAAATGGATGAAAACATACTTATCAATCAAGCAAGCGCATTTATTAAATATTATGATCGTTATGAAACTTAATAAAAATAGGAAACAATATCATGGTATAAAGAGAAAATAACAAAGTAGAAATTGTTCAAAATTATTAAAAAAAAACATAAAGCAATGAAACTGGTTGACCATAAGCATAGCAAACAAATCCTCTTCATTTTGGGTTTAGGAAGACGGGAGGCTCAACGGAATTTTAAGTTACTCCATACTACCACCACTTCCAATCTTAGTTGAAGGAATTGGTGTGCTTTCATCATCAGAGATCGCGTCAATCAGTTTACGCTTAACCATTTGATACTTGGAACTGATAGAACATTGTTCTCCTTCAGCATAAACTTTCTTATCAACAATGGAAATTGGCGTATCATTATCGCCTGTGTCAGATTCCTAAACAAAAAATAGTTACAAACATATGTATCAGAATCATCAGTGATTGTGTATGAAAGAAAAAATGAGTAAAATGTATTACTATGAAATTAAGTGTTTGTGCAAATGGTACCTTGGAAATAGAAATAACATTAGACGGGATTGCCAGGAGAGACGTGTGAAGTGATTCTGATTCAGCAGGCTGTTAAAAAAAATATATGCAAAAACTTAGAAATGTAATAAAGTCTTACGTAAATAAAATTTGCAAAGTTATGTGAAATAGAATTCTAATATGTACCTGACCTACGTACAACTTTTTCTTAAGATGCGAGATAATTGTTGGATCATCAGTTATCTTAGTTACACCATAAACATCATATTTGTTGTTTAAATTGAACACAGAGACAAAGATCTTAAAAGCAAACTCTCTGTCTAACAAAGTCTTAATCTCTTCAGGATATTCAACTGTATCACCCACCTATATAAAAGGAATAACCAAATACATAATTATTACAAAACTATAATTAAGGAATTATTAAAAATAATTTTATATTTAACAGTTAGTTAAAAATATGGAATACCGTATTCAACTCAAGCAATTCAGAAGCAGTTTTACTAATAAGTTGTGCAACGTCACGATGAAACAACGTAAGGGATACAACACCATTAACGTCTTGCACACGAACCTGAATTTTAAACCTAGAAAAAAATTTGAAAAAAAAAACAACAAAAATTTATACCTAAGTTGGGTTGAAATCAAAGTATATTTGTGAAAATTAAAATTGATGTTACAAATATATCCGACCTTGGTGTAGGCTCAACTTTTTTGGCACTACAACTAACATTCAAACACTCGTAAACCTTTTCTTCCTCAAAATCTGAACTTCCTTCACCAACCTGCTTGATTATATAATCAATACTACATTTTCTGGTGCATTTGGGGCATCCCATGTAGTACCAGCCAATTTCGGTAAATAGGTCTTTAATAGTACCCAATAATACCAGAGCCTGCGCCTGTATGAATATTATAGTTTGTTACCGAAATAAGATAGTATATGGTATACAATGGATATTAACATTAAATAAAAATTAAATTTTTAACCTCATTACAATTTTTTAAATTTAATTATAAATATCGTATTTAAGTATCAACATTATACTTACCTCTTGAATCTCACAAATGTCGCCAACGTTACTAAAAGGAGTGTTATGGACAAATTCATCTTCATCAGAGCAAAACATAGAAGTTCCATATGGTTGATGAGAAGAGGAAGGATTATCAGCGATTTTCTTACCCAACCTGATAAAAATAATTATATACATACACATTACATATTTATTAATACTTTTTATAAAGTTTTATAATTCGTATTGAAAAACGTAACAGTACATACCCTTTTTTGTACAGGTTTATATCTTCAATATCTCCATTGATGAACAGTCGACTAACTCGATCTCCAAAAGAGTTAGAAACATACGGTTTTCCTATATAAAAAAAACATTAGGAAGAAAAATTTGAAATATTTAATAATAAGAAAATTTAGAAGTTAGAACTTAATTTATAATGCAAAATATAATGTAGCTATAAATATAAATATAACTATATATATTTATTAACTTTATACAACCATTATAAAACTTCAAACGGCCAAACTGCATTATTATTATAAATTCTTTCTCTGTTTGATGAGTTGCAACATATTTAGACATCTCCATGGCATAACTATCCCACAACGTTAAATAGATGCGCAAGCCCCTTCAAAAAAGTACAAATTATTTTAGTAAAAAATAAATAAACAATTTATAAAGCTACGCAATTTTTTTTATATATAAAATGCAAAAATAAATAAATAAATAAATAAAGAATACATACTCGATATCTTGAATTTCCATTGTTAACCTCTTTTTATCAGCGACAACCTTTTTATCTTTATCATCATTGCTGAAGAACTTGTTAACATGTCCTATAACATCTAAGATCAAGTATAAAATAAAAATTAATGAAACATAACTTATAAAACTATTATTATGGTTTGGTTGTGATGAAAAAAATACTATTAGAACGAAATATACCTATTGTAACATATTCATCAACCTCCCTATCCAGAATTCTTTGAAAGGGCACAAAAGAGAAACCAAAATCTGGACCTTGGAAACCATCATATTCGGAAACTTGAGTATTCATATTCAAGCAGAGTTTGTTTGGGTTTGGAGCATACTTGTATTTAGAGGAATTGACCCCAACTCCTGGATTTCTTATAATAAGAGAAGAATTTTCAGTCAGAAACCTCTCAAATCTAAAAAACAACCGCTTAAATACATTTGCTTGAATCCTGTCACCCTGTTCATTATAAAAAAATAATCACGAAAACACTAAGTTATATGTATCTACGTAAATGATGTATTTTATCGTACGAAAAATAAGATAATTGATATACATTATAAGTGAAAACATCACAATTAAAAAAAAATTAATGAAATTTAAAAATAATAGGATATAAAAAAAACGTGTTGTTGAGTTTTACATTTTCATCACATAGGATCATTTCAATTGAGTACACATCATTAGGATTGCAACGATCGGGTAGACGCCAAACCCGAATAATCTTTAGCTTTAACGCCACACCGTTTCGGTTTACATGAATTTGGTTAACCATTGTAAACTCATTTGCATCTACAGCAGCCATTGATCTTGTTAACTGGAAAAAATGATGTAAAAACCAAAAGATGACTTTAATAACACAACAAATCAAAATCAAAATAAATAATGTTTAAGTATTTAAATATGCGAAACAGAAATTAACCTAATAATATATCTTTGCGATTACTCAAAGTGGCTCCAACGTGTCTTATTACAATCGTATGTGAATTGGTTTGACTTGTTTATATAGTTATTGAGTTTACCGAATAATAAGAAATGGATGAAATGGTGGGCGACTAATTAGCATTTGAATTAGCATTGTTTTAAAGGTTATAACATTATGTATTGTTTCAATTTAGTCAAGGTCAATCATTTCTTGATTAAATGGCGTATGTCAAGAATTATATAGGTATTGATGTAGGAATTCAATCAATTCAATAATAACAAATGGATGAAAGAGTGGAGGGTAATTAGCATCCGAATTACGCTTGTTATTATTGTTATAATTTATGTATTGATTGAATTTAGTCAAAGTCAAGCATTCAAAGTAAAACGGACGTATGTTAAGCATTATAGTTAGTTGTAATTTGTTTTGATCTATTCAATGTTATTTAACTAATGTTCTTTATATGTTATGTCAAGCATTATATAGGAATTCAATCAATTGAATAATAAAAAACGGATGAAAGAGTGGAGGGTAATTAGCATTCGAATTACGATTGTTATTATTGTTATAACTTTATGTATTGATTGAATTTAGTCAAAGTCAAGCATTCATGTCAAGCATTATACTTGGTTGTAATTGTAATATGTTTTCATCTATTCAATGTAGAGTAACTAATGTTCTTTATATGTTATGTCAAGCATTATATAGGTATTCAAACAATTCAATAATAAGAAATGGATGAAAGAGTGGAGGGTAATTAGCATCCGAATTAGCATTGTTTTTATTGTTATAAATTAATGTATTGATTAAATTTAGTCAAAGTCAAGCATTGAAACCATTAATGCCGAATTTCAAGGATTATACCTAGTTGTGATTTTTTTTTTTATCTATTCAATGTTATTAAACTAAATGTTCTTTACATGTTATGTAAAGCATTATATAGGTATTCAATCAATTCAATAATAAGAAATGGATTAAAGAGTGGAGGGTAATTAGCATCCGAATTAGAATTGTTATTATTGTTATAAATTAATGTATTAATTGAATTTAGTCAAAATCAAGATGTGAAACCATTAATGCCGCATGTCAAGGATTATACCTAGTTGTTCGATTTTTTTTATCTATTCAATGTTATTTAACTAAATGTTCTTTATATGTTATTATATGCTTTAGTAATATGCTTGAAAATTGGACGAGTAAATGCGTATTCAAAGTCAATTTGTTATTGTATAAGGAAACCATAAATTTCGCAATTACATTTATCAATTCATTATGAATGTTGTGAGCAAATTCAGTTGTGAATATGTATTCTAAATAATCACGTATTGCCACCACGGGTTAACGTATACATATTGTTACAATTACAACATACTAAATATTCGGTAAAATTAGACATCTCCATGTCAATCTCCCAAATGAAAAAAGAAACACAACATTTTAATGATTATTGATTCACACATTGTCGTACTAATTTAGACATGTTGACCATAATTAAATCTTAGTCAATGTGCATAATTACACATTTAAATTAAAATTAATACGAAGTTTGAAAATTTATAGCATATTCAAAGGTCAAAACACATTTTAATAATCAGTAAAATTTATTTAAAATAAGTACAAAAGGAAATCACAATAAATAAAGAAATAACATTAAACTGACGAGTGTATTGAAAATGTGTTTAATGGAATGAACGACAAAATACATTTAACAGGAATTAATTGATTTGTGACAAATCAATAACTTCTTGTGTGTCAATCTTGGTAACAAAAAGCCTACGTTTGTGCGAACACCATTTGAAGAGGCAGTAGTCCCCAATAGAGAAGCATAAATCATGAACAACTTTTGACCATCCATTTGTTAAGCAAAATTCATCATCTATAAATTCTAACAAAACAAACCAAGATTGACCATGGTATGTCGAAACTTTAATGTTGTTGTTTCGTAAGTTTTTAGATAACAAAAACCTGTTCATGGATTTAGGCAATGTCTGGACAAACACGTAAAAACCAACATTATAATAACAAATAAGCTTTTTTTACTTAAAAAATATTAGAAACGTCATACCAAAACTCGTGCGGAAGGGTCATGAATAACCTTGAAGAATTTGTCACCCTTGTGATAAGCCATAATGAAATTATTTGTCCTAATGAAATCCTGTTCTTCGTCTGCAAAAACAAACTTTTGTTAAAATATCCATAAAGTCACTAATACTCAAAACTGATTTTAATTATCTTTGTTTTATGAAATCCTGTATTTTGTTTGTCGATTTTTATAATTGTTTTTTATATTCACACATACTCAAAACTGATTTCAATTGCAATCTGTTTATTAAAAACACAATCATATATTCAATGATTAAACCTAATCAGAATTACTTGTGTGTCGATTTCATCCAAAGCAGAGAGTTGATCCTAAACAGATTATCAAATGGTGTTAATAAAAAAAAAGATTCTGTTTGGTTTAATATGTTAGTAAACCGCTGTGGAGGAATTTCAAAAATTTTCAGAAACATAATCGACAAACAGATTAGAAAGTTATTTTAATAAGAAACCGATTGTGTTTATATTTTATGTAAGATGGTTTCAAACATTTTGTGGATGGAATTCATAAAGTGTCAGTTACATAATCGAAAACGTGATGATAATCACATATTTTGTAGAAGGTTGATAGCTATAGGATTGTGATTTGTCTTTGTATAAAAATAATGATACAATCGGATTGTGGTGCTCTTTTATGTAAGATGATTACAAACATTATGTATCAATATAATCAAAATGCAGAAAAACTATCAAAAACATTTTCGAGATTCATCTAAGATTGATGAAGAACATACCTTGCAATAATGACAATGAGAGAGGAATGAGGAATGAGAAAGGAATTAGTAGGATAGAAAGGAGGAAGATGTTGTAACATACAAATGGATGTTGACAAAACTAAATAAAAAGAGGTTTATATAATACTTTGTCTTGGAGCCCCATTTAGGATTTGGATCCTTCAAGACCCTCTAAAAATCTAGGATTCAACCCTAGTGTTTTCATTTATTATATAGATAGATATTATTACGTTTTTTAACTAATTTTAAGCATTTTTTTTATTATTTTATTTTTTGATTTTTTTTAGTTAAAAAAGCTTCTACATACATTTATATACAAAATCTCCAATTAAACTTTTTGATAAAAATGTTTTTTTACATGTTAATTTGATTTTTTTATAATATAATTAACATGTTAAATGCATGGTTCCCCAATTCCTCACTTTTTTAAGTTTCTCATTGAACCCACCCCTAATATATATATAGAAAAGCAAGAAAAAAACAAAAAGGAAAATAAAAAGGGAAAAACAAAAAAAAACACACATATATATTCAATTCAAAATTGTTAATATACAGGAGGTAATTGGGCAAACCAAACTAAAAAGCAAAAGCTAAAACACTTGTATGTGTGATAGCCAAGTGTACCACTAAAGAATTAGTACTGTTAACAACAATTTGAATTGTTAATATGTATAACTATATATATTCTATATCTATATCTATTCTATCTTATAAAGGAGGAGGTATGGGCAAATATGCTTAAATTATCCTAAGTTAAGATGACATACTAAGGGTTTCTTTACAACTTTCTAAAGAAGAAGTTCATTGCTGATCTCGACGTTGTGCCTAGTATAAAGAAACCGATCGAGATGCTATGTGACAACACCGGTGCCATTGCTCTTGCAAACGACCCAAGGTCACATCAAACCACAAGACATATACCCCGAAAATTCCACTATATTAGAGAGATAATAGAGCGCGGAGACATCGTAATAAGTTCATACGGATCTAAATTTGGCTAACCCCTTTACTAATCCTTTACTTCAAGTTAAACATGAGGAGCATGCTGAAAAGACAGGGCTTAGATTTGCCAGACATTTGACATGATCTGTAATTAGTATTGGTGTTTTATTTTGAATCATTACAGTTACATTGAATATTTATTTGATTTACTGTTAAATGCAATTTTAAATATTTGTTACTGTGTTCGTTATTAGTATGTTTAAATCATTGAATAAGTGTATTCTAAAATATTCGTAGTCAATTAAATTACATGGGAATGAATTTGAATGTAAGACTATTTGTGAATTGAAATGATTGTATTCATTATATTCATGAGATAAATAACTCAAGGGTTTGAGAATCAAAATTTACATATATCATTAGGGAATGGTATTGGATGTGACTCGCTTCAAAACGATCTTCATGGATCTAAGTCATGAGATGTTTTGATATTGATATGTTCAATCTGTCATTTTTCCTTAGGCACATATTAAACTACATTGATCAAGGACAATCTTTGATGTTATTGAATGTTGTCCTGAAACATGGACAGTAATCCGGGTAGTGTTGGGAGAAATCCAAGGTTAAGTGGGAGTAGTGTGACGCTGATGGAATTTTGTACTTCTATAAGATTAGAAGTTTAGACATTCTGGTGCCCTCGTGAACTCAAACTGGAATAAACGCGTGGCCACGCTCGGACTAAAAGTAGTTCGTTAGACCACTTTAAATTAAAGATGAGAATAAAGAATAGTTGATCACTATATAAGAATGAATGATCCATGTTTTGTGATCAACGAATGTTTTATACAGAAGGGACTTATTCATATAAATATCAGGGCTATAGTGTTACTTGAACTCAAATAACTAGTTGACGACTGTAAAGTGTCATACCGTGCTAGGAGCAATGCGATGCAGCTAGGCGTCCAACTCTTCGCACATTGACTCATTTAATTAAAATCGTTCAAGCGGGAGATTGTTGGATATAATATCCGATAGTAATTAAAAGTCAACGTTAACTAATTCAGTACGATCCGAAGAGTTACACATTAGTAAATGAATCGTATAAGATTACGTTTAGGTGGAATATTATTTATGAAATAATGTATTGTTTGAACTTGAGGAACTTGTTAATAAAATAATTTATTATTGAGGAGAGTTTTAATAAATAAAAGGGGCTTATTGTAAGATTGTATTTTATAAACAAGGGACTAAGGGGAAACCCTAATCACACTTTTTCTAAAAAAAATAACTCTCTCCTTGTGCCGTCTCCACATCCACAACCCCCCCCCCCCCCCCCCCCCCCCCCCCCGCCGCAAACAACTACCACCGATCAGTGATTACCTCCTTCTTCTTGGTTGGTTCATGCACGGTTCATGAAGCTTCCTACTAGCGAAGGATTCGTTGTAACCCGCGTGTTGCAATCCCGGTGTAGTCGTCAAATGTTGATTACTAAATCCCCTATGGTTATTTATTTATACGTGTTTAAATTTGATCCTGATTGAGAATATTTATTAACTGGATTAATAAACTAACAAATAATATATATATATATATATATATATATAGGATTTGGTTTAAATGAGACATTTTCCTAAATTGAGAACTGGGAGAACCATTCTGGACCACAAATTTTCTCTAAGGCAAAATCTTTTTTTTTTGCTTTAATCGCCGCTTTATATGCAAGAAATTTTTATTTTATTTTATTTTTTTTTGTATTTTTTTTCAATATACACATGTGTATAATTGCAATATACACATATGTATAGCTGAAAATGTAATATACACATATGTATAATTGCTATATACACATATGTATAAATGAAAAAAATATACAAAAAAAATAAAAAAAAATTTTCCTTGCATAAAAACGTGCGATTAAAGCAAAAAATGAAAAATAAAAAAAAATTGCCTTTATAAGAAATGTGTGGCCCAGAATGGTTATCTCAGTTCTCAAATAGAGGTTGGTTCTCTTAGAATCCCTACCCTATATATATAATATAATATTAGGTTTATTAAAATATATAAAATGCTTCCGCCTTAAATTTGATACCATGATTCCTAACAATTTGTTTTTAGGTTTTCTTCCCTACTCTTTCTATAAATATGTATTACGTTTCATAACAGGTTAGTCATTGAACTGACCATGTTATCAGTTCTTAATTTGACCCGTTTAAAAAGGTACAAATAATCATAAAAGTAAAGTGAAAAAGCTAATTTGAAACAAAATATGAAATTACTAACTTTTGATGTGGATTTGCAATAAATCAGTAAATGAGATTTAGAAAGGAAAAAAAAAAAGCAAATTTGAATTTTGGTTTGATCACATCATTCACATGGGTGCGAAGATGGATCGCATCCTGACGGCTTAAGGAAAAGAAAAGTAACATCTTAGTTCGGAGGGTGGAGAGGGATCACATCCCGACTTAGTTGGTGCTTATGGGTCCCGGTGAAATGTAACATCTTAGTTTGGAGGGCGGAGATTGATTGCATCCCTACTTATTCGGCTTTAAAGAAAAGAAACATGGCTTTTGGTTTAGAGTTGTGCCCTTTGTGTTCCTCGAAAGGCGAGACATCTTTTCATCTATTCACCGCGTGTTGGGCGGCGACGGGGGAGTGGTCTATTATAGGAGCTTGGTGTAAGCTTGATCCTATCTATGCCTTTTCTTTTCGAGATATTTTGGAGATTTATAAAGAGACCAAGTATGATAAAAAGATGAAAAAGTGATTCAAAGGATCGTTATTGTTGCTTGCCAGGGGATTTGGAGAGCTAGGAACAATAAAGTCTTCACCAACAAAGTTTGGTAGGTTGGAGGAATTGTTGCATAAGTGAATTATTTGGCTTTCTTTTGGTTTAAACATAGATCTAGATTTAAAGACATTCGCTGGAAGTATTGGTGCGAATTTCCTATGTACATGACGTAATTGGTTTTCTTGGTTGCTTCGATCCTATATTGGGATCGTTGCCAGGTGGTTTTTGAATGAAAGTTAATGTTAAAAAAAAACCATCATTCACATGGGTTGCTGGTTCAATTGACCCAACCAGCTTAAATAGACTCAACTGGACCGATTATTTATCCAGTTCCGTACCGACCGTTCATTTAGGTTTTAAAACATTATTGAGAACTTAACTGATCCACTCTATAAAGCCGATATTGTATTGCGTAAACAGTTTGATCTGGTGTTAGTTATGCAATATTGCGATATGTATTTTACGTGGTAGAAATGTCATTGTATTGTTTCATAAGGTGTTTAGGATCCATTGCATGCCATACATCATCCAGGCCTTCTCTATCATCTAACCGAAAGTGTGCACTCGGATCATATTGGAAAGAGATTTGTTTAAAGCCCATTGGATGAAAAAGTTAGGCCCATATTGTGGAAAGATTAAGACAGCAGTTATCTATTATTATTATTTTTTTTTATCACAGGCATGCGTAACTTTTTTAGAACCACGAATTCCTTTTTAATTTTATCATTTGTGCATTGACGAATTTAGACTAAAACTTAGGAGGTAACGTTTTAATTTTTTTACCGTACTAAGTTCTTTCATTCAATGTAAAAGAAAGAAAAATAAAACACGATAATAAATAATGTTTAATTTTTTTACCATACTTTCATAAGTAATATATTTTTTCTTGTTTAGCGCTATATTCTAACCAATGATTTATCAAAACATTTTACATAAACACTTCACTGACCATTAGGATAGTTTATCCATTTAAATTGATGATCCCATTGTTGAAAAGCCTTTTTAACAAGATATTTTCTTATGTCGTTTATCCAATTAGGGTGATAAATATTAATGGGTGGGGTTCAAGTTCTCTGTTGATTCTTTATTTCTCCACTCTTGATTCTTTTCTTTTATTTTTACCTGTTCGAAACTAGGGGTGCAAACAAGCCGAGCCCGAGCTCTACCAAGCTTGAGCTTGGCTCATTGGTAGTGTCTCAAGTTCAAGGGGCTTGAAGCTTTTAGGTTAGGAGAAAAGACTTCATATTGAAACACTACTAGTACTAGCGTTTAAGAAAAAAGTTCCTACTAGTTACAAACTTTTAATAAGAAAACGACATAAATACCCATTCAACCATAAAAAAAAAAAAAACATGCATACAAGCTTTTAGTTATGCTCATTTTGGTCGGTTTATACATTTTATTAAAAGTTCTAGCCACTCTGACAAACTCCAAAATACCCATCACATCTAAAAAAAGAGAGAGAAAATTGTTCGAATGGTCCATGTGGTTTGCTCAGATTTCACCTTTACTCCCTAACTTTTAAAAATTACATATAAAGTGGGTGGACCCCACTAAGAATGGGTGGAGACACATGATTAGCCAAGATGTTAAGTGGGGTCCTCTTTCTATTTTATTAATTAATTGATTTTTTTTTAATTTTTATTAAAGTAAAGGTAGTTTAATAATTTAACACTCACTTAACTGGATTATTTAACCTCCATCTACTCCAGTGACTATCCGAGTTAAGAAACACAAAACGTTGATGACCACAGATGTAATTTTCAAAAGTTGAGAACTAAAGATGAAATCTGAGCAAACCACACTAACCATTTAAGCAATTTTCTCAAAAAAAAAAAAAATAATAATAATAATAAAAATAAAATGATAATAATAATAAACAATTTTAAAAGTTAATACTTAGTCCCGCAAAACTCATCACAACTAGGGATGGACATTTTTTTTAGAGTACCTATACCTGTACCCATACCGTACTCATATTGGTACCCACTTTTATTGATTTCGGTATTTGGTACTTTCGGTATCGGTACAGGTACAGGTAAAAATGGCACTGGTACCGAATTCTATATACTAATAAATTTGATAATATGTTTTACTTCATATTATGGTATTTATTATATGCGTATCAATTTTATCTATTTGGTACCCATATAGTATTGATACTTGGAATGGTTTATCTACTTGACATTCGTATAAGTGCTCAAAAAAGAAAAATAACAAAATGGTACCAAAACGGGTACCCGATACCATACCGAAATACAGGTACTGATACCCGTACCGTACCTATATTTTCGGGACGTTACTCGGTACCCACTTTTGTTCAATTTCAGTACTTGTAATTTCAATACGGGTACAAGTACAAATACAAATACAAATATGGTACCGATCTCATCCCTAATCACAATAGCCCTTACAAAATTACCCCGTTATTTTATTTTTACTCTGTAGTCTGTAAACAGCAGCCCTTACAAAATTACCGGTCATACCGGTTCCCGGTCTTCAAATTTATTGAATATAAATACGTCAAATTACCGTCACTATCCTTTAAGTCTCCTCTCTTTTCTTTGTTACACAACAAAACACTGTGTGTTTTTCTACAGTATTTATACACACACAATATAATAATAATAATATTATAACTATACGGCTATACGTACACAAACCTGTATCTATACCTCCTCTCTAATTTGTATCCTGTAAACTGTATACATTCAAACAACACAGATTAACAGATTATTATACACTTCTGTTACAGCTCGATAATGAATTGTGTGAATTTAAAGCGAACGTGAGTACGTGACGGACGAGAAGATCTTCCGGTGTTTGAAGAGTAAAATTGTTCGTTTATTATTTTGTTTTGTTGCATTGTTAGGTGTTTGATTTACTTTTACAGTTAATTGACGGATTATTGTTTTTGTAGAGAAAGAGAGGAATGGTTGACGGTGATCTGGTTACAGGTTTGTGTTAGGTGTTGTTAATTGTTGAGTTTTGTTATGTTTAGTGTTGTGATTGCTTGTTTTGGTTGTTAATTGTTGTTGTGAAGGGATGAAGCGGTCTAGAGATGATGATGATGCTTATAGTAGTCCTGGAATTAAGCGGCCGTTTGTTTCTGAACAGTAAGTGTCTGTAGATGTATTGTTTGGAATTAGTGTGTGATTATGATGTTTTGAAAATTTAGTGTAAGGTGTTTAGGGAGATTTGATGCTTGTTGGATATGGATAGATACAGTATTGTTCAATTAGGGTTATAAGGAAGTATAGGATCCTTGTGAATTATCTAATTTAATTAATTGATTATATGAATTTAGGTGAAATATGATTTCGTAGTGGTAAGTATACGAACTAGTCACTCTTTTGTTTCTGGAACGATAAGTGTTTGTAGATATATTGTTTGGAAGAAATGTGTGATTATGATATTTATGTGGTGGCTTTTGTTGTTGATGAATAGGTTTTGGTCTTTTTTATGCTTTGAAAATTTAATGTAAGTTGTTTAGGGAGATTGATGTTAGTTGGATATAGATGTATACACTGTTGTTCAATTAGGGTTATAAAAGAAGTACAGGATCCTTATTCGTTGTCCGTTATTTAATTTAGTTAATAGTAGGTAAAATTTGATATTGTAGTGGTAGGTCTTTGAATCAGTCATTTCTTTTGTTGTTAAGTTGCTAGATGATCTTACTGGTGCTACAGAGTGGGAGTCTAAGATTGCCTGAGCGCGTCATTGGGCCCCCACTCACCACAAAGTTGGCGGGGGTAAAGGGAGAGCTGCCGCTGCAGGGGTTCTCTAGGGGTGCTTCCATAAGAATATTAGAATCACGGCTCGATCAATATGGCGTTTAAGATAATTTGGCCTCCATAAATACAAATCTTTTATAAACCCTAATCCTAACTAGGCCTTTTCTCTTGGGGTGTACCATGGAAACCTTTGGCATTTATCGTTTACTTTGCTCAGTTATATTTCTTTCTTGTGTGTTTGTGACCTGTGTAATCTGTGGTCATACATTTGTTGTTCCTATTCATCTCCCAACATCTATGTGTAATCATCAAGTGCCGAATGACCTAGGCTGGGCCACATTGATGACTGTTAATGATGCTTCATTGAGACACGTTCAAGACTTGTCAGTTTATTTTGATATTCTAGTAGCTCGTGGTCCTTCTGTTAAGTGTTTTAATCTGTTCCATTTATCTTCTTCAATGAACCTCTAGGCATAGGCAACCTCCGATGACCTCAAAAGGCAGCTCACAAAAGATGACAGCAAATGATGTCCTTACATATATCCAGAAAGTTAAAGATATATTTCATGACAAAAAGGAAAAATATGATGATTTTCTTAAAATCATGCAAGATTTCAAGGCGCAAAGGTTTGGCTAAGGTGTTGCTTCTTTCAGTTTTCATGCTTTCTATAAGTGGAAATGGTTCTTGATTATAATTATTACATTTTCTTAGACTTGACACCACAGGCGTCATAGCAAGGGTTAAAGAGTTGTTTGACGGGCATCCAGAACTAATTTTGGGCTTCAATCCCTTTCTGCCAAAGGGATCGGAGATCACCCTCCCACGGGAGCATGGGCAAGATCATGTTAAGAAGCCTTTGGATTTCGAAGAAGCAATTGTGTTTGTAAACAAAATAAAGGTAATAACAACGTTATTGGAATTGGTGCCATCAATCCACAGCTTGGTTTAAAATGCGCGATGCACTCCAATGCGTTTTGATCCCAAAAGCCGATGCGTAATGCGTGATGCGCACGCATCACGTATACAACGCTTTTGTTATTTAAAAAATTATATATTATATATAGATAACATTTTAACTTGTTGACTTTAAACACTAAAAATTTAGATATTAAAATAAATAAATAAATGCAAGAAAATAGCTTCAGTACCATGAAAAAAGTTCAATATAACCAAAATAAGTCTTTAACCCTCATGTGTACAAGTAGCCTATGCAAAAGGTACAAGTAATCTATGTAGGAACTCACTTAACAACTTCATCAGCTCATTGTACAAGCTTATTAAGCACATTCTACTAGCTCATTGTACAATTTTACTCTATAGTGGTCGGTTTTACAAAAATGCACGCATCAGGGCGCATTATGCAATTTAGAGCGCATCATCCCCGCATCACGTAATAGCTGTGCATCGCATCACCTGATGCGATCTCATCAGCGCATCGTGCGCATCCCGCATTATGCGCGCATTTTAAAACCAAGATCCACAGGTTAAAACCCCCTTTCCTTTACTAAAGAAAAATGTGGTTTAAAATGGTAAACCTTAATTTCAACTTGAAACTTTCTTCTTATAAGTGTTTTACTTGCAGATGAGATTTCAAGGCCAAGACCATGTATACAAATATTTTCTTGATACTTTGAATAAGTACAAAAAAGAAAATAAATCCATCAAGGAAGTCCACCAAGAGGTTTGTCTTCAAGACTGTAATATATTTAGTTAACAACTCTAGCGGGTCTTTTAGATTGGTACATTCTACTGTAATCCTTTTCAGGTTGCTGCTCTTCTTAATGATCAACAAGATCTGCTCAAGGAGTTCACCAATTTTTTTCCCGACTCTTCAGCAGCAGGATCTAATCATTCTGGTCACTCCAGTAGCAACAATAACTCTGTACATGATGATAGGAGCTCACCATCTGTCACAACAAGACCTCTTCAGTCTAAAAAGGCAGTTAATCCACCTACTTAGTTAAATCAGATGCAAATTTCCATAATCAATCTAAAATGGTCTTTAAAAGGAAAGAAATATTCTGGTTTTCAAACTAGTTTTTTATTCATTATCAGATTGCTAGTACTTCTTGTGTTGAAAGCAAAGATAACGTTGACCGGGCTGATGCGGTTCATGAAAAAGGGCGTGTTGTGGCTGATAAAGAAACAGACACATCAGAAGATACGGAACTTAAAGATCATAATTCGAATGACAAAGATTGTGATGGGACGCATCAACATAAACCTGCTCGTACTCTTGAGGACTCGGTAGCTGAACTGTTTCATCAAGGTATTTCCTAATTCAGAAAAAAATAATAATAATGAAATTATTTCATTAAAAACTTCATCGTGTTATTTTATTTCCTGTCCTTGTTAAATTTAATTATGTTGGGAAGATTTGCATGGCCAAATGCTTTGTCTACGTGAGAAAGTAAAGGAAAGATTGAGTAACTCAGAGGATTATCAGGCATTTCTGAAGTGCATTGAACAGTACTGCACAGAAGCTATTACTCGACCACAACTGCAATCACTGGTAAATTTATGATTAGCTAAAGCTATTTTACTTTGTTGTTTATACTTTATATATCTTCACTTCTTCAGTTATCCTGGGTTCAATGCTGATGGTCGTCACTTTTAGCAGAGTTTAAACAATTAGTTTATATATTATATATTTTTTTGCGTGGCAGGCCTATATTTGATGGTATTCTGAACAAGTTTGTTAAGTTTAAAGAGTTTTTTATTTTATTTTAATTTTGTTAGGTAAATAATTTGCTTGGAGCATATGCGGATCTTGTGGAAGAAGTCAATGAGTTCATAGATCGCAGTGAAATGACAAGTAATTGATAATGCGTTCTTATTTACCTGCCTATAAGTAATTTATTTTCCTCTGTTGGTTTATAAGATCTTTATCTGATTATGTATTTATGCATATAGCTTTTCTCCATGAGTAAGTATACGTGTATATATGAATACCTCAATGCTGATATCACATGAACGCTCCTCAATGGTTAATTCATTTTTTATGACTAACATTACTTTGACTTCGCTAAATTTATACCATCTTCACAAATTTATATTTGTGCTTACAACTGATTTTGGCAGGATCTGGATCTAAACCATCTTCACTTTCCAGCAAGGATAAGTATGCGGCAAAATCGATTCAAGAACTTGACCTTTCTGACTGTGAATGCTGCACTCCAAGTTACCGACTTCTGCCAAAAGATGTAGGACATTTTACATCAAGGGTGTTTGGTTTTTTAGTTTTGCACTTGACTTGGTTTTTTATTTGAAAGTGGGTGTTGCTTTATACAGTACCCAATTCCTTCAGCTAGTCAAAAAACAAAGATCGGTTTTGAGGTGTTAAATGATCATTGGGTTTCTGTTACATCTGGAAGTGAGGATTATTCTTTCAAACACATGCGTAAAAATCAGTACGAAGAAAGCTTATTTCGATGTGAAGATGACAGGTAGGAATTTGTATGAAATGTTACAAATGTAACATCACTATGTGTGTGAAATTACTATGTGATGCTTTCTATATGGCATTTTGGTAGATAAGGAGTGACTCTTTTACTCTACCAAGGGTTTCTGTACTTATTTTTATTTTTGCTATAAAACTTCATACTGAGATTTTTGTATCTCAGAAGGTTGGTTGGTTTTTGGTTTGTATATTTCAGATTTGAACTCGACATGTTAGTTGAGTCTGTGAATGTAACAGCCAAACGCGTGGAAGAATTGTTGGACAGGATTAATGATAACTCCGGCAAGACTGACAATTCTGTTAATATTGAAGACTTCACAGGTGAGAAGCTGATTGAATACCTGTACAGGTGTCAAAAATGGGTGATTCTGGGGTCAGAATGGATAATTTTCTTACCTTTGTCCAAAAAGATCAAGTTTTTCCAAATGTGTCAAAATTCTTTAATAGACTAAGTTATCAGATTTTATGCATTAAAAATACACTTTGAGCCACTTTCGATTTCCGACCCGTTTCCTTTAATCTTTTTTCTTCTTTTTCCAGTTTGACCAGTTAAGAGATTAAACTTATCCAAATAGATCCATTCGTATATAAATGGGAGGACATTGTTGGCTGATTTTTCTTTTGTGTATGGCTCAGCTATACATTTGAAATGCATTGGACGCCTGTATGGTGATCATGGGCATGACGTGTTGGATGTATTAAGAAAAAATGCATCTCTTGCATTGCCAGTAATATTAACTCGTCTGAAGCAGAAACAAGAAGAGTGGCTGAGGTGTCGTGCTGATAATAAAAAAGTTTGGGCAGAAATTTATGCTAAGAACTACCACAAGTCACTTGATCATCGCAGCTTTTATTTCAAACAGCAAGATTCAAAGAGCTTGAGTACTAAAGGTGAACTGATACTTGGCATCACCTTCTCCATTTAATATTTCATTTTTCATAGATATTATATTATTCATGGTTTTTTTTTCTTCATTTGCAGCTTTGTTGGCCGAAATCAAGGAAATGAGTGAAGAAAGGTCTGTAGAAGATAATATTCGTCAGTGTATTGCTCCTGGAGGAAAACAAAACGCTATTCCACATCAAGAGTTTAAGTACTCTGATTTGGACATCCATGAAGACTTGTATCAGGTTATGAAATATGCTGTTGCACAAACTGGCTCTCCTGAACAAATTAATAAGGCTGTGAAGATCTGGACTACTTTTGTGGAACCTATGCTTGGTGTTCCTCCTCGGTCTTCACGCATAGCTGATCAAAATGCTGCAAAAACAGGCAATCATGCTGTTACAAGTGGCATTACGGCAGTAAAGTCAACTTCTAGATCTAGAATGTTAGATGATGACAGTGGTGTTAAGGAGAACGGTTTTTCTAACACTGATCATTCTGAGCATACAGGTGAGCCATTGCCAACTAGTGATTTAAAAAAAAATATAATTTTGCACCAAGTGAGCATGCTTTTTGAAAATGGTGATGATTCAGGAAGTGAATCTGGTGATGAAGAGGACCTCTCTCCTGATGCGGACCTTGATAACAATGGTGAGAGTGATGATGTGGCATATGGGATGAGTGACGAGGTCTATCCAATAGAAAGTTTGTTAGAAAGAGTGAAGCCGGTAATGCTGCATGTTCCTGCAGCATTACATAATAAAGAGAGAATGTCTCGGGTCTTTTATGGAAATGATGACTTCTATGTTTTCTTCAGACTTCATCAAGTAAAGCTTACGTTTTGTGCTGCATATTGGTACTATTATATTCATTTGTTTATTTAATTTTCATTGATATTCATCCTTAATTAACAGATACTGTACTCAAGGCTAGAGGAAGCAAAGGAGAAGTCTCTGGTTGAGAGATGGAGAGGTTCAAATGATTCAACACCCAATGATTCATATGCTAGGTATTTTAGCTTTTGTAATTGATGTTTATTTACCTTTTTACCCAACTTTACCGTTTTATTTTCTTCTGCAATACAGATTCCTAGATATACTCTATAGTTTTCTTGATGGTGCCATTGATAGTGCAAAATATGAGGATGAATGTCGAGCTGTTCTTGGCACTTGGTCGTTTCCTGTCTTTACATTGGACAAGCTAATCGACAAGCTCACTAAATTGGTGACTTTATCATTTACCTTTCTTGCTTAGTTTTTTAGTTACATATTAGCAATATCCTGTTTGACCTTTGATCAATGTCTTGCACAGCTACTAGCCATTACCATGGATGAGGTTAATAACAAGCTTCTTGACCTGTATGCATATGAAAGTTTGAGGAAGGAGAGATTCATTGACGACCTTTATAATGCAAATGCCAGCGTAATTGTTAATGACGCCAAAATCTTCCGGTTCGACTGTGTGAGTAGTCCAATTTTGTTTATAAACACGATTTAGGAGGTTTTAAACACTAATCCTGTTTGGTCTGTTTTTAAAAGCTTTTCTTTTGGTGTACGTCATTTTGACCCTTTGAATATTAAAACATAACCCAAACCGACCCATTCGTAAGTTAATGGATTGGAATTGCTACCTCTACCTTATAGTAGTATTGTTTTGCTGCAGTCATCTATCCCGGAAACACATAGACAAACCCGCCTAACCATACAAATAATAAACTTTGGATATGAAAAGTCTGAACCACCAGCTGCTTCATTGGACCCAACTTTTGCAACATATCTAAACTCCCAACTCCTTTCAGTTAATCCTAAGAAAAAGAGGCACAGACTCTTCTTGAAGAGGTATGCAGTTTTCATTTATAGTTTAATTGCCATTCATTTTGTCTTTGACTCACTGATGAGCTAGTTTGGAATTCTTGCTTTTGTTTATTACGCTCATTGAATTTCATATCAGCATGTTAGAATATGATAAACACACAAACTTAGTCAGTCTTAATCCCACTCGTAGAGTAAGGTCTGGGGAGGGTGAGGTGAGGGCAAACCTTACATCTATATCCTGAGTGATAGAGTGGTTGCTCCGGGTGAGACCCCCACTCAATTTTTTTTCCTTCTAATTTATAGTATCAAATACAGATAACATAAAATGTATACCATTAATAGATTTGAAAGAAAAGAAAAGGACAAAAACAAGAAGAGAAGAAAAAGGGTGTAGCTTGAATTAAGCCCATTTAGCTTTAGAATTTTGTAGCAAGTTGAGTTGGGACTTGATATTAGACACCCCAAAAGTAGACCAGCAGTAAAAACCTATCATGCATTATATATTTCTATTTTTTTTAACTAACATCTTAAACACACCCCCGACCTAAACCATGGTATCAAGAAAGCTTTAACCTCCATTACAAAAAAAGGGAAATAAAATTGTTGGTTTCCATAATTTTAGTTCTTGCGTTTTCAGGAATAAGCAGAAATATGCGTGTGAAGACGTGGACTTGGCAATGGCAAAGGCCATGGAAAAGTTTCATATTGTTAATGGACTCGAGTTCAAGATAGCCGCCTTTACACATAAGGTAATTCTCATTCTCTTTGTGCAATCAGAGTTGCAAAACTTTCATTTTCAGATGTCCTATGAAAGTCGTAAACTTCTATTTCCAACAACAATAACAACCTTACCCAGTAAGTCCCACAATTAGCATAGCTAAGAATAGGGTCTGGGGAGGATGGAATGTAGGCAGACCTTACCCCTATCCTTGCGGATAGAGAGGCTGCTTCCAGAGAGACCCCCGGCTCCATAACACAACACGACATACAAACAACACTAAATGGGTAACAGAGAGCTACTAATGTAAAGCAACAGTGAGAGCGTCACATAAGTAAAACAAAGTATATATGCCATCATAGAACAACATAAACCATAACTACTCACATAGAAATCACCCATACAGGCATCCTACTAGTGTACAAGTGAGTCTAAGCTCCTAGGACCATGCTACGATACAGCCGACACTTACCCCTAATACTCCTTAACCTTAATCTTATGTCTCCACGAACCCCTATCCTCAACCATGTCCTCAGAGAGGTGCATCTCTACTAAGTCCTGCCTAATCCGCTCATCCCAAGTCAATTTGGGTCTCCCCCTATACCTCTTTCCTTCTACAGTGATGGTTTCCACTACTCTAACTGAGGCCGTCATTGGCCTCCTCTTCACATGTCCATACCATCTTAATCTTCCCTCTTTTATCTTGTCTGATATACTAGCTACCCCTAACTTTTCCCTAATAACCTCATTTCTTACCCGGTCTATCCTTGTGTGCCCGCACATCCACCTTAGCATCCGCATTTCTGCTACCTCCATCTTACGAGCTTGTGTCTTTTTGATGGCCCAACAATCTGTCCCATATAACATAGCAGGTCTAACTGCAACCCTATAGAATTTTCCCTTTAGCAGGTCGTAACTTCTATTTCCAAAAGATCCAAAGCAAGAGTTTTACTTATTTTATTTACCTATTTTCATCATTATGATAATGTATCAGTTTGGTCTTAAGATTTGGTAATTGATCCATACCAGAAGATATTTTCCATAAGTAACACATATACTCAAACATGTTACTAAAACTATGTACCATGTCAAATTCCTCATTTTTTTATGGGACTTCTAGAGTTCATGGTAAAATGGCTAGAGTTCATGGCCATTTTGACGATTTGCTTATGAACGGGTCAATCATAAATCTTTAATGGGTCAAATGGGTAACTGTTAATTCATTTTCATCATTATAAGCTAGTGGGGTGTTTGCACGATGCGGCGGGGAGCACAGACATAGGTGATCACGTAACATGTAGATTTTTTTGAATAAGAAAACTATAGTATACCATACTTAAACTAAGAGAACAAAATGCTCGTTTTTGTGGTGTATTTTTTTTTAAATGTTAACGTATGAGAAAGTTATGGCCGTAAAAGAATCATGGGGTAGTTGATTTAAAAGTAAACAATATGTTGTACGATATGTAATCGTGTAAAATGCAAAGGTGACATTTTTTAATGATTTACTTTTGATCTTTAATGGGTCGAACCGGTAAAATAAAATACATTTTCCGCTAAAAATGGCCCGATCTTTAGGTACAGTAATCTAGCAAAATCTAGATAGGAAAGGTAACAAGTCAAATGGTTAGAAAATTGGCCAAAGTGTAATTCTAATTTGTAAAGATTAATCTCTTTTTATTATCATTAAATAGTATAGTCTTTGCATTCATGTTTGACAAATTAGTTATGTATAAAATGTATAATAAGAATCTGGACAAAAAAATGGGTCGGGCCAACTCTGCCCGTACCAAAAGTTATTTGTTAAACCCTCACCTTAAATCAACCCATTTTGCCACTTGTAGTAAAATAGAAAAGTAGTGGATTTCCTGACCTTCGGGTACGGTGTGTAACAGGTATATTATGTTATGGGTACATCCGATTCGATGGTGCAAATGCGCAGAAAAAGGATCAATAGCCATATCGGGTCGGGCCAGTCTCTTGATTATGCTACCATTTCAAATGGACGTTCTTTCAAAGCATTAAAGTTCCAGAAGCTGCTGCTGTCTAGGCTTCAGCCCCTGGAACCATGATAAGCAATTGGATGAGGTTCTTACATAGCAACAAGCATCTCCCTTGCGCAGTTTGACTTTGACCGATGAGTTATTTTCGACAATCACTCCTTAGTTTTTCATAATTTAGTTTATGAAATAATCATATGAAAAGTTAGATTTACATTAGAAAGAAGACAGTAGTAACCATGTTTTGATGTTTATTTGTTAATACTTTTGTTTTTAACGTTTACAGTAATGTTTTTAACGTTTGCAGTAATTATTATATATAACAATTGTTAAAAGCCTAGCTACATTACACTTTTTAAAACACGTATCATTCATTTGTTTTTTAACTGTGTCTTATTTCTGTTTTGCTTTCTACTACACCCTAAGAGCACTCACATCCCATCCACCAAATGTATGGGAGTGTGTCCATCAAATTATATGGGGTGAGTGTAAGTGGTTGTGAGTGAAGGAGAGAGAAAATATTTGGTGGAAGCACTGTTTCACCCTAAATATGAAAAGCTACTGTTCACCCCTATATATATTTTAATATTTTTGTAAGTAGTTGTGAGTGAAGAGAGAGAAAATGTAATGATAAAAGTATGAAAAAGTATTATTATTTTAATTAGGAGAGAGAAGATTTAGGGGTGAAGTAGTGATTTTTAGTGTAATTTGATGGATGAGATTTGGTGGAAGGAATGTGAATGCTCTAAGAGCATTCACAATAGCTCCCCCATTTTATGTGAGAGTAGCCCCTAAATTATATGGGGTGGTTTTGAGGGGTTGTTAGTGAAGAAAAATGAGGAATCTACTGTTGATCGGTATATTTGAGGTTATTTGGGAATCTTTTAGGGAAAACTGGAAAGTGTACTTATTTTTTAATATTTGTTGAAAGTGGTTGTAAGTAGAGGAGAGAGAAACTGTAATTATTTTTAATGTAATATGTGGTTGTGATTGGTTGTGAGTAAATGGGGGATAGGGAAGCTACCGTGAATGCTCTAACATATACTCCCTCCGTCACAGTTTAAATGTCTTGGCCTAAAAACACACATATTAAGAAATATTTTGTTTGTATGTGGTAAAATGACAATAATATCCTCAAATCTTTGATTGTGTTTTATTTTTTATGGGCAAAACTGTAAATTCCATTTCTATTTTTGAAAATGGACATTTAATTTAGGACAACAAAAAATGAAAAGATGGACATTTAAATTGGGACGGATGGAGTATTTCATAGGGCTCCTCAAGTTTAATAACTAATAAGAGCATTCACATTAGAGACCCTATTTTTTTTGGGTGACAAAACCCTATAATTTTTTTGGGGGGTTGAAAGTGGTTGTGAGTGAAGAAAATAGGGAATCTACAGTGTGTCGGTATATATTGGGTTCTTTGGGAATCTTTTAGGGAAAACAGGAAAAATATATTTATTTTTTAATATTTGTTGAAAGTGATTATGAGTGGAGGAGAGAGAAACTTTAATGGGGTCTAGTGTAATATGTGGTTGTGATTGGTTGTGAATGGATGGGGGATGAGGATTCTATTGTGAATGCTCTAAAACTTTTGTTTATACTTCTTAAAGTTAGGTTGGTTTGTTTTTTTTTCCCCTTTTCTTTAATCTATTCACGTTACAACCCATAAACTTTAATAAACTTTTTAAGAGTAAACTTCGGTTTGAGATCTTGTGTTTAGCTGGAGAAGGCATGAGCCTCTAATCCCAAATTTTTGCTCAATGATCCTCTTTGGTTTCGTTTTTGTTGGATCCGCGTCCCTTGCATGGACCACAATACCTTCAAATTGCAGTTTACTCTTTTTTAGTATATCAATATTAAATTTGTTATAAATATAAGACGCTCGCTTTCATAATGTGAGTTTTTTTAAATAATGTCATATGAAAGAGTTATTAACATTTAAAATAATTAAAAAAATTGTAGATTTAAAAAAGACAAAATATAATCTTACATGAACCATAATACCCTTACAAACCCAGACACCTTTTTGTTTTTTTTAAAGAAATAACCGTTAGACTAGATGGCGACTTCATTCTGCATCCTTAGCGCCATGTGTGCGCCATTTCAAAAGTGATTAGAATAGGCTCTGGTTATTTGCACAAGTGCTCATTTTATTTGCACAACCATAGACGGACCGTAGAACCGTGGAGGGTTAAAAATGATCCATCAAGAGTCCGTGGAGACCAGAACTCCTTACAAGGGAGTGAGTTGGCTGTTACACGTAAACTTGATTTATGTAATTTTGCTAAAAAAATAAAATAAAATACGAATTCAGCACCGAATATATATATTTATTTAAATAAAAAAAAGCTAGTTTAAGATTACGTAAAAGTAAAACAATATCGAAACGACGACGTATGGATGAGCACAACCATACTGAACCCAACTGTTATCGTTGTACACTACCGTACGCCACAACCTAATCCATCAATCCCGCCATGAACTCCCTCTCTTCTTCTTCTTCTTCCTCCATTATCCTCCGTTCCTTACAAAACCCTAATTTCCAAACCCCTCAATACACTCTCCACCATTTCTTCACATTTCAAACACCCTTCCAATTCCAAAACCTCAACCACAAACCTCACCATCTTCGCTCCAATTATCTATCCAATATTCGATGCAGTTACAAGCTTCCAAGACCGAATATTCCAATAGACGACTCGTCTCAGGTTTCGGATACAGAAGAAGACGACGAAGACGATGAAGAAGCAGCACAGGAGTATGACGTAGGCGTAGATGTAGATGGAGAGTTTAGTGAGGTGGAGAGTGAGGATGAAGTAGAAGAGAGTGATGATAATAATAATATTATTGTTGTGGAGGGGGGTAGGTTTGAGGAGTTTAAGTGGCAACGGATTGAGAGGATACGGAATGATGTGAGGGAGTATGGGGATGGGATATTGGATGTTGATGAGCTTTCTTCTGTTTATAACTTCAGGATTGATAAGTTTCAGGTGATGTGCTGTGCTCTTTGTTTAATTATTGGTTTTTATATTTGGTTTTTGACAATTAGAGTTAGAATTGGTTATCCTAAATGTCTAAATGTAATGATCAAGAGAGATTATTGGTTCATAAGAAATGACTTGTCTCCTACATCACCAACGTGTTTTGGTGCATTGGTTGTGGAGCGTATGAAAACTCCACAGTTAAGCGTGTTCAGGTGGAAGAATTACTAGGATATGTGAACTCTTAGGAAGTCTCCATTGGGGCAACTAAAAATAAATCCGTGAGTTTCCCAATGGGCAACCCATCGGGGGCAAAACGGACAATGTTTGTCAGTTTGTGGTACAACTGTACAAGAGGCCGGATGTTTCGACTAGGCTCCGGCAATCGAGCTCTGCTTGTTTGACTTACGAGAGCGAGAGATCGGCTTGTTTCAAGCTCTAGCACGGCTCGTTTATTATATATTTATTAATTTATATACATGTAAAGTTATGTTGTATATATGTGTTAATTATAATTATAATTTTTTATATAATATAATATAATATATATTATTTAGTTATTTTATTTATTTTATTTATAATTATGTTTTATAAGCTCTGCTTGATATAAGCTTTTTACTAAGCCGATCTCAAGTAGTTCATGAGCGGGTTGGTTCGTTTACACCCCTAAATCTTGTTAATTCTGACTTTGACTTTGACTTTGTGCAGCGGTTAGCAATTCAAGCTTTTCTGAGAGGTTCTTCGGTTGTAGTTTCTGCACCCACAAGTGCAGGTAAAACTTTGATTGCTGAAGCTGCAGCCGTTGCTACAGTAGCTAGAGGGAAAAGATTGTTCTATACTACTCCTCTCAAGGCACTATCGAATCAGAAATTCCGCGAGTTTTGGTATCTAGCATTTGTACTTTTCAATAAATAATAGATTAGAGAACATGATAACTTATTTTTTATGTAAATGTGATTTGTTATTCAACATATTTGGTTCTTGGTTTAACAGTGATGCATTTGGTGAAGAGAATGTTGGTCTTCTCACCGGAGATTCTGCCATCAACAGGGATGCACCAGTTCTAATTATGACCACTGAGATCCTTCGAAACATGTTATATCAGAGGTGTGTACTGTGTAAGTTCTTCAAAGTTCTATTTCCTTGAAATAAGAGCCTGCCGAGGTAAGCAAACTATACATTACCTATCCTTTTGAATGCAGTGTCGGAATTGTTGCATCCGAAGGTGGACTTTTCAATGTTGATGTGATTGTTTTGGATGAAGTACATTATCTTAGTGACATATCTCGTGGTACAGTCTGGGAAGAGATAGTGCGTTTTTCTCCTTGCCTTAGTTTGTAAAATCTTTGAACCGTTGGTCTAGTCTAACTGTAAGTATGCATTTTGTAGGTTATTTACTGTCCAAAAGAAGTGCAGCTTATATGCCTGTCAGCTACAGTAGCAAATCCGGATGAGTTATCTGGTTGGATTAATCAGGTATATTTCTCTGTTCACAATAACATCCCACATTCGAAATTGTGTTGAACTTTTTTTGGGTTTGTGTGTTCTAGATTCATGGAAAAACTGAGCTGGTAACATCAACAAAACGTCCAGTTCCTTTGAATTGGCACTTTTCTACCAAATCAGCTTTGCTTCCCCTTCTCAATGAAACAGGAACCGGCATGAACAGGAAGCTATCAACCAATTATCTTCAACTTAATTCATTGGGAGCCAAGTCATATGAGGAAGAAAGGCCTAGAAGGAGGAACTCAAGAAATTATGAAAATGATGTATCACCTTCTTCAAAGAATGACAAAAGCAACATTCGGCGTTCACAGGTACAAACTTTATGAAATATTAATGTTTGACCAACATAATCTTCAATTACTTTATAATTTTTTAGGTTCCTCAAGTTATTGATACATTATGGCACCTAAAAACAAGGGACATGCTGCCTGCAGTTTGGTTTATCTTTAGCAGAAAAGGGTGTGATGTGGCAGTTCAGTATCTTGAAGACTGCAAGCTTTTAGATGAGTGTGAAATGAGTGAAGTTGACCTGGCCTTAAAACGGTTTAGACTTAAGTATCCTGATGCTGTTAGGGAATCAGCTGTGAAAGGGATACTTAGAGGGGTTGCAGCTCACCATGCTGGCTGTTTACCTCTCTGGAAGTCTTTTATAGAAGAATTGTTTCAAAAAGGACTTGTTAAAGTTGTTTTTGCTACTGAAACACTAGCGGCTGGAATCAACATGCCTGCACGGACAGCTGTGATTTCATCACTCAGCAAGAGGGGTGAAAGTGGACGGATCCAGTTAACCACTAATGAGCTACTTCAAATGGCAGGCCGGGCTGGGCGAAGAGGCATAGATAAAACGGGTCATGCAGTTGTTGTTCAGACTCCCTATGAAGGGGCTGAAGAATGTTGTAAACTTCTTTTAGCTGGACTACAACCCCTTGTTTCACAGTTTACCGCTTCGTATGGAATGGTTCTCAATCTTCTTGCGGTAATATGCCAAACTATTGTTATTTTTTGGCGGCAATTTCAGTTCATTTAATTATGAATGGGATGGACTTGGGAGTTAGGACAATCTTGGGCTGTGTTCTATTTCAAATGAGTCATAAAAAGAACAAACAGGGGATCTGGTCATATGGATCGGAAGTAGCTCAAAGTCCATTTTCAGTTCATACAACCTGATAAAATTGTTTTATTAAAAGGTCTGTGTTTTATAATAGTAGGTTCTTAAATCATAATTAACACATTGATTGTTTATAAAAGAAATTGACAAAAAAACCGACCCATCCCATCCCATCCCCTTGCGGTCCAAACATGTTTTACCCAACATGTTCACTCTGCCGCCGGTAGTGACAGGGAATTACTAATCAAGAGTTGTGGTAGGCAGGGTGCTAAGGTTACTCAGATACCAAATGAAGGAGATAGTACAGAAGTTTCTAGAACAGGACGAAGCCTAGAAGAAGCAAGAAAGTTGGTTGAACAAAGTTTCGGAAATTATGTTGGGAGTAACGTTATGCTTGCTGCACAAGATGAACTTGATAAAATACAAAAAGAGATTCAGATTTTGACTTCTGAAATTAGTGATGAAGCTATTGACAGAAAAAGCAAGAATATTTTATCAAAATCATCCTACAAAGAAATGGCAGACTTGCAGGAGGAGCTCAGAGTTAGTATTATTATATTATCATCCTCGAAACGACTTTGACAAGATTCATGCTTCTTTTATTAATTATCGCAAAATATATATTTCTCGTTGTAGGCAGAAAAACGTGTCCGAACGGAGCTGCGTAGAAGAATGGAGATGGAAAGAATGTCTTCTTTGAGACCGTTGCTGCAAACATTGGAAAATGGGCATTTACCTTTCTTGTGTTTGCAGTATCATGATAATGCTGGAACTAAACATCTTGTTCCTGCTGTTTATTTAGGTGATGTTGATTCCATGCATGGTTCAAAACTTAAAAATATGGTATGTGTCCACGCTTGTGTTTTTTAATGTAGTAAAACTTATTACTAAGAGCAAATTACTAATATCGTATTGCTTTGCCACATACAGGTTGTTGAGAATGATTCTTTTGCTCTAAAAATAATATCCGGAGATGGTGTTGACCTTGAAACTCAACTTACTACAAGACCATCTTATTATGTGGCTCTTGGTTCCGATAACATATGGTATCTTTTCACAGAGAGGTGTATTAAGACGGTGTATAGAGCGGGTTTCCCCAATACTGCTTTGAATAATGGTGATGCTTTACCTCGAGAAATTATGGCCAGTCATCTTGATAAGATGGAGATGCAGTGGCAGAAGCTTAGTCAATCTGAACTTGGAGGTATTTGGTGTATGGAAGGGTCATTGGAGACATGGTCGTGGAGTTTAAATGTGCCAGTTTTAAGTAGTCTTCCTGAGGATACTGAGGTAATAATCTCTGTTTTTTGTTTTCGTTTATATATTTTGAAGATTATGATATTTACAAAGCTACTTCTAGCCAATATATATATTATGATAAAAAATTTCATTAAGTGTCTAACAAGGTGTCTGGATGTGTGATTTGGAAGTGATTATGTGTGATTTGGAAGTGATTGTGAGATTGAATTATGAGAACTGTATAACAACTCTAATAAAACGCTATAGAAGACAATGTTTGGATTTGCTCCTGCAGATGTTGTCACAATAAGATAATCAGTTGTTTGACAAATACTAATTATTCTAAGAAGTTAATAGATAAAATGACCATAAAAGGAAAGAAAAGAGACATTTTATGAGCAGGGAATTTGTAAGTAAACGTATCTTAATGTATGATAAAAAGAATGGGTAAATAGGTAATTTTAGTTTACTTCAGATAATCAGACGTGTTATAGCTGACTAGCTAGTATGATACTGATTATATGACCTTTAGATAATGAGAAGTAGCATCTGTTTATATAAACTTAAAAAAACTGATTATTGCAACCCCTAATCTTAAAACTCCCTAAGAATCATTTGGACCATTATGTTTTGACTGATAGTACATATTCAAGCTTGGATTAAAGATTTTTTTGTCCATGTATGAATATTCTATTTCATCTTGTTGGTTAGGTTGTGCAATATTCACAAGCATATTACGATGCCGTGGAATCTTACAAGAATCAGAGAAATAAAGTTTCTCAGTTGAAGAAAAGAATAGCTAAAACGGAAGGCTTTAAAGAATATAAAAAAATAGTGGATGTGGCTAGGTTCACTGAAGAAAAGATCCAACGGCTGAAAGCTAGATCAAATCGTTTAAGGACTCGTTTAGAGCAGATTGAACCATCTGGCTGGAAGGAGTTTATGCAGGTAATTTGAAAATAATAATGTATTACTGTGGTTTTTATAATGATGGTAACTACTTTTGACAGGTGAGCAATGTGATACATGAAATAAGGGCTTTAGATATTAATACCCATGTGATATTTCCTCTTGGTGAAACTGCTGCTGCTCTTCGAGGCGAAAACGAGCTCTGGATTGCAATGGTTCTTCGAAATAAAATTTTATTTAATCTTAAACCACCACAGCTGGCTGCTGTGTGTGGAAGTATTGTTTCTGAAGGAATCAAGGTCAGACCTTCCAAAAATAACAGGTATCTTATATTTGTTTTTATACTTATATTTTGTGGTTAATTGATTTTTAATTGTCCACGACTTCTCTAAGTTACAATAAATTCATATAATTTTCTCCTTGCAGTTATATATATGAACCTTCTAGCACCGTTTTAGATGTCATTAACTTTCTAGATGACCAAAGAAGATCGCTCTTACAACTTCAAGAAAAGCATGACGTAAAGGTTAGTCCATTGGGTTGAGTAACATGCCAAAACAGGTGCTTTTAGTATGGGGTCGTGTCAGGCCCAGCTCACAAACACTTATTGATCTGTTTTTTATAACTAATTCGTGTGCTACAAAAGATTATATTAAGAATTTAAACTTTATATGCATTTGAATACAGATACCTTGCTGTTTGGATAGCCAGTTTTCTGGTATGGTAGAAGCATGGGCATCTGGTCTGACCTGGAGGGAAATGATGATGGATTGTGCAATGGACGAAGGAGATTTAGCGCGCTTGCTACGTAGAACGATCGATGTGTTGGCACAGGTACAAGTTTAAGGTTAAGTTTATCTTACAGAAACATTATGCATCAGCATGTATGTATTTTTTAACCTTTTTTTCTTCTTCTGATTTTAGATTCCTAAATTGCCTGATATTGATCCTCAATTACAAAGAAATGCAATAGCTGCATCTGGTGTGATGGATCGTCCACCAATAAGCGAACTTGCAGGATGATATTTGTAGGTCAGTCAATGCATGCATGCATACCCTTTTTGATTTATTCTTGAAATTAGTAGTATACAAGAAAGGAATATCTGTATATTTAGGCCTTCGCCTGTTGCCCGCTAATTTAACTGATTAATGTAATTTAATTACCATGCATTAATATAATTGTCGTGTTTAACATTCAAATGTTAGGTGCATGGTCAACAGTGGTTCTGCTACCAGAATCTGGGGCTCATCCTATAATTACAGTTTATATTGTGTATTTAAGTATTACCACCAGGAACTGGTGGTTAGCGGATGATCTACCGTTGAAAAAGACAAATACTTCAATACCGTATCTGCTGAAAACCTCACTGGTAAGCGGTACTGTGCACATTTATAATGTGTGTTTGTAGAGTGTGTGTGTTTACACTTCACAGTCATGACAGAAATTCTGCACCAAACAGCTAAACATGGTTTGAAAAAGGCACAACAAAGCAGGTGGGTTGGTGGTGTCAGACGGGTCAGCCCCAAAAAACGGTTCGGTTTGATGGTTTGGCTGGTTCAAACCAGTTTTTATGCAAAACTGATAGTTTGTATTAAATTGTTTAAAATGATAAAAGGTGATTCATGATTACTATAATCCATATCTACAATTTCAGAAAACCATTTCATAATAAAGGTAAACGTGGTTCTATTTACATAAATGGTTTTCAAGTTTTAACCTGTATAAATCTCAAACCGGCTGAACCAGCCGATTTGCTTCAGTTTGGGCAGTCGGCCCAACTGGATGAACACCCTTATCTCATACAGGTCTGGTTAATTTGTCATTTCAAAATGCCCTTCAAATTATGACTAATTTATGATACAAACTTCTGTTGGCTGTAGAAGAATGAACCAACATCTAAGAGGAGCTCAAGGCATAAAAAATGGAAGGTGATTGTAGCATTTGATGTATGCTATATATGAACTTATTGATGTCTCATAATCCATTGCATTATGAACTGTATGAAAAAATGTGTTTCTGAAATCAATATATAATAACATTCTCTGCATTTGAATGACATGTAAATTTCTAAACGTACCGCTCTATTTTTTTTTTACTTAATGCACCCCTCCTTTATACTCGTTTTCTATGTGATTTATATCACCCTCTACGACCGTATACATGTGTGACTGCCCACTGTACATGTATACATCACCCTTCATAACTCTATACGTATCAATAATGAAGGAGAGTTGAGGAGAGTTCTCACTTAAATACAACTTCGAGTTTTGTCTCTACACCAATGTGGACAAGTTTCACTTGCCCATTTCACTTCCATAATTCAGCATTGATTGTTTTATTCTTCAATCTTTGAGCATCGATATCTTATTCATCTTAACTTCGTTTTAGATACGATTTGGTTCGTTGTGAAGCTCTCACAACATAGAATATAAACTCACAAAGAAACATATATATATAAATAAATCTTGGTTTCAATTATATATTTTAGCCCAAGTTAGAAAAAGCTTATTTTTCTATATTTGTGAAAATACTTTTTCCACCTAAATTTTCAACAAATCAAACAAAGAAACTAATTTAAACCAAATAAAAAGTGAAGAAAATATCATATCTTTAAGAGAATCGATCGTGTCATTGCTAAACAACAACCGAGCTTTCGTAACGGAAAAATCATGGGATCGCTGATCAACATAGTAATCAAAATCGGACGTGAAACGGCGAAAAGCAATGACCGATCACATAACCAACAACGGATCAAGAGAACGGTAGTGAAAGAGATAGGAGGTTTGTTGAGTAAAAAGTAAGAAGCAAGTGGCAAATGAAGAGGTTCATAGATGTGTGGCTTGAATTCCTTGAGAGACGTGGTTATGGTAGGTGGAGATGAGTGTAAAGAGCCATCCAGCTGAACCAATCACGATGAAGAGTAAAGAAGAACCACTAGAAGAACCGCTTAGCTCAACTAATGACAATGCAGAGGTACTTTTCATCTTAAGTTTTATTTAATACATAGCAAGTATAGTATAATATAATAATATTGACACCCTTACTCGAGGAGTGAGGGATGGTCCATTATTGTCAACTCTTGTACATGTAATCGGTGGATATTAACTAGAAGGTGGGTCATACCGATAAACAACAAGTTTAGAACATTACAAATAATTTCATTCAAAAATAAAATAAAAAAATCTTTTAGCATATGTTTCGGGTATATATTTTAAATAAACAAACATATCATTTCGGATAATCGGGTATCACACCCGTCGAGCTCATGTACTTTTGCCATCTCTTATAATGAACTTTGTACAACAATCTAGTTAAAATTGATTTTTTTTTTTTTGGATTGATTATTCAAAACAGATTATGCGTTTTAGAAAAGCAGGGGTGGAGCTGCTTATAGATTATTGCGTTTTGGTAGTCTAAAATACTGATTATCTGCGTTTTCAAAACGCAACAATCTAAAAATCAGATTCAAAACGGCAAAACGCAATCCCAAACACCCTCTAACTAATTTTTGGACCTAATTCGTAAACTGATATAAGCTGAAGGACTACACTTACAAATAAAAAAATTACTCTTATAAATATCCATTTTGTTAGTATCTTTAGTATCTTATTATTCCATTTCCTTCCTTCCTGTTGTTCTCCACCAAACCTAACATTCCCATCAATCATGGCTTTAACTCGCCGGAGCTCCGATCTCCTCAAGCCTTTAACCACCGCCACCTCCTCCGTCTCCTTCCTCAACCGCCGCCTGTTTTCCACCGACGACACCACCACCATCACCGTCGAAACCAGCGTTCCTTTCACCGGCCACAACTGTGAACCTCCCTCTAGATCCGTTGATACCACTCCTAAAGAGCTTATGTCGTTTTTCACCGATATGGCGCTTATGCGCCGTATGGAGATCGCTGCTGACTCTCTTTACAAATCGAAGCTGATCCGAGGGTTTTGTCATTTGTACGATGGACAGGTAAAAGTTTGTTTTACAGTTAGGTTAAAATGTTAAGTAATTGGATTGAATGTTATTGATGAATGTTTATGAGGATATAATTAGGTTGAATATAAGGAAATATTATTAAGTACAGGACATGTGTAAGATTTGTGAAAAATGAAAATTCACCTCAGGTGAATTGAAATGAATATTATCGATGAATGTTTGTAAGGATACAATTAGGTAATACTGATATATATATATATATATATATATTATATATATATATATTGAAACATAGTCGTATACTGGATATGTATAAGATTTGTGATAATTTACCTTCGAATTGATTATTATTGATGAATATTTGTAAGGATACGATTAGGTTAAATACGATGAAACACAATAAAATGTAGGAGACTAGGAGAGGAATAAGATTTGTGAAAGATCACCTAAAGTGAATTGAACTGAATATTATTGGTGAATGTTTGTAAGGATACAGTTAGGTTAAATATAATGGTACTCATTTAAATGCTGGGCACTAGGACAGGTATAAGATTTATGAAAGTTCGACTAAGTGAATTGAATTGAATATTGCTGATGAATGTTTATATGGATACAGTTAGGTTATTTATAATGAAACTCATTTAAATACTGGGCACTAGGACAGGTATAAGATTTATGAAAGTTCGACTAAGTGAATTGAAGTGAATATTTTTGATGAATGTTCATAAGGATACAGTTAGGTTAAATATAATTGAACACAATCAGATACAGGGCAGGTATAATATTTGTGATAATTTTCCTCTACCCTCGGGTGAATTGAATTTAACGTTATTGATGAATGTTTATAAGGATATAATCAGGTTAGACACACAGATACACAATCTAATACAATAATATGAAGTATGTAACTAGTTCTATATCTAATAACAGGAAGCTGTTAGCATAGGGATGGAAGCTGCAATTACGAAGCAGGATTGCATAATCACCGCCTATCGTGACCATTGTCTCTTTCTAGGGCGTGGCGGGACACTATTGCAGAGTTTTGCTGAACTTATGGGTCGGAAAGCGGGTTGTTCTAATGGGAAAGGAGGTTCGATGCATTTTTATAAGAAGGATGCGTGTTTTTTTGGAGGACATGGAATTGTTGGAGCTCAGGTGCCGTTAGGGTGTGGATTAGCGTTTGCTCAGAAGTATAGGAAGGAGGATCATGTAACTTTTGCTATGTATGGTGATGGTGCTGCTAACCAAGGGCAGCTTTTTGAGGCGTTGAATATGGCTGCTCTTTGGGACTTGCCTGCCATTTTGGTGTGCGAAAACAATCACTGTAAGGCTTTTTTTTTCTCTCAGAAAGAAAATCATGATTGATTGTGTTTTCGGTTTGATTAAATGAAGATATGAATGAGCTTGTAGGTTTAATTTCAAGCATTTCTAAACATCATTTAGATATTTAAGATGTGATACTTCTAGTTCGCTAATTATATAATGTAGGATAAAAACATGTGGATATCAGGAATTCAGGATCTGTACTGTGATATAAATTTTATTGGATAAGTTGGTTGGCTGTACTAGGGTATAGAAGTATTTAATTATTTGGTCATTGAATTCTAGACATGATAAGCCGGCCGTTAGAAAAGAAAATTAAGCAATATATAGAAAATAGTGTGATGTTTCTTGAACTTTCTAAAAGACAATTGGATGAGTTTGTAAGGCCTTCTCTCTACTTTAAGTATATTTAAAGTTTATGGTTTAATATGGTGAGAAGTTGGAATTGAAGCTCCAAGAATTTAAAATTGAGTTTGAGGGGAGTTTTCTGAAAGTTTAGTTCTAGAACATAATCTTTTGCAAGTAAGTGGTCTAGTTAAGAAGAGATCCTGTTCCAAGATTACTGGGAGTTCTTTTAAAATTTAATATTGTGAGTTTGTTTGTTTGTATCTATTGATTCTATTCATCAACTTAAGAGTAGAAAAGTAAATAGTGCAGATATTTTGGTTGCTCACTGAGCTCGTGGACATTGCCTGCACGGACATTGATTGTAATTGAGGTTTCTTGGATTGGCATGCAGATGGTATGGGTACTGCCGAATGGAGAGCTGCAAAGAGTCCTGCTTATTACAAGCGTGGGGATTATGTTCCAGGATTGAAGGTGACTTTAGTCCTTCTAATTTGCATATCTTGATGAAAGTTAATGTTTACTATTTGTTGCTGGTGTTATCATTATTACTACTATCGCCTCTCCATCTCCCAATAAAAGCTATGCTTCATAACCGTTTTGAGTTTTTGTCCTAAATTGTCCTACTCAAATCTGACACTTAGATAACTAATAAGTTATAAGTTCGAGTTATCTCTTCTTTATTTGCATTTTGTAAATAGTCATTTTGTTAACTTGTATTTGGTCAATTTTGTTCAACTTGTATTATCTTTTTTTTTTTTTTTTTTTTTTTTTTTTTTTTTTTTTTTTTGCTAAAGGGACTATATTCTTCTGTTTTCATATTGCTAGCTGCTGTGTGATGCGGAACTATATCTTGTTTCGCATCAGGATACACTATTTTAAATATGTTCTCATCAGGAAGCACCAATGCGCCATTGGTGGTAAAATTAACTAAAAAGTTTTTCCATGCATTAGTTATTCTTACTTTTAATTACTCTTGCTTTCTCGCACCTACTTCAGAAGTCCTATAACTCTAAATGTTATCTCAATTCTCAACGCATCCAATGACCTGATAATATGTTAGAAATGATTTAAAACGCTGTACCTGCATGCTCTTTAGACTTTAGAAGTGAAACTGGAAGAACAAAATGTGACCAAGAGTCCAAGACTATATTGATGCCTTCAACAATTTATTGCCTTGTGTGGTTTTTATATATTATACTTTTTCGTTTTCTTTGCCATGAACTCTGTAGCAACACCTTTGACACAACTTGAGTAACATCTTGAAGATGCCTGGCTCGAGTAATTCTAATGAAATGTTTGCATGTCTATACGTTAATCTTTGTCAAATTTGAGTAATAGATATTTGATAGCTCCACTTTTGGGTTCTTAATTTTGTTAAAGGTATACACGTTTCTATTTATATATACTATGTTACATTGTTACTTTTTGACCACTCCTTTTGTCATTGGTAGCATTAAGATAGTTCCATTTTTTGTGTTCTGAATTTTGTTAAAGGTATACATGTTTCTATTTATATATACTATGT
Organism: Ambrosia x helenae; assembly: GCA_030844895.1. Taxonomy (NCBI): domain Eukaryota; kingdom Viridiplantae; phylum Streptophyta; class Magnoliopsida; order Asterales; family Asteraceae; genus Ambrosia; species Ambrosia x helenae. Next base: position 16,963,534 of record CM061224.1, on the reverse strand, counting down.
TACATTGTTACTTTTTGACCACTCCTCTTTTCATTGGTAGCATTATTTTTTATATATTTAGTTATGTTTGTTTGTCTCTGTTTGTTTTGGAGCCGGGGGTCTCCTTGTAAGATCCCCAGCCGCTGGGATACATATAAGATTTGCTTAAATCTCACCTCCCCAGTCACTACCAATAGTTGTGGTATTTGTGGGACTTATTGAGTATGGTTGTTATTTTGTTTAAGGTATATATGATTTTATATTTCATGTACATTATACCATGACAGTTATATGTTGGTAAATTGGTACCCACTTCCTAGCCCAACTCTATAGCATTAAGATGAAAACTTCAATTAACTATTTTGGAAGTTCAGATAACAAAATTTCAGCTTCAAGTCTTTCAGATTTATAATTGTTATAACGATCTTCATTGTTGTGCAGGTTGATGGTATGGATGCCTTTGCTGTCAAACAAGCTTGCAAATTTGCAAAGGAACATGTTTTGAAGAATGGACCTATTGTAAGTAGTCAAAGTTATTGTGTGGTCTTCATGGCATATTAAAACTCTCATGATAGAAACATGTATTGAAGAATGGACCTAATATTACCATTTTTGCTAAGTTTTATATGAAAAGTTAGCTTAGAACCCTATTACTCAATGTAATGCAAGCATGGAATACATCAAGAGTATTGATCACATGGTTAAGTTTATTGTCTCGTTGATGGTTATTTTCAGATTCTGGAAATGGACACTTATAGGTACCATGGTCACTCTATGTCTGATCCTGGTAGCACCTACCGTACACGAGATGAAATTAGTGGTGTCAGACAGGTTCGTTAATAAACATATTTTGTCAACACTCAAACCATTATTCTATTAAAGATGTGTAATGTGTAATTCATTACTTTCAGGAACGTGATCCTATTGAAAGAATAAGGAAATTGATACTTGCTCATGACTTAGCCACTGAAAAAGAGCTGAAGGTGATCCACTGATCATCCTTCTTTGTTGTCTATATGCCTTTGTTCTACTCTTTTCAATCTTAACTTTGATGTGTCCCACCTCAATTCTTGTGTCACATTTCCTGTCGTCAACATATAAAACAAAATGAAAACTCGTGGATTTATCATCATTTTAATTTTTAACGTGCTATTGTTTTTCTATTATTATTTTTTCAGGATATAGAGAAACGAGTTAGAAAAGAAGTTGATGACGCCATTGCTCAGGCGAAGGTGACAAACCTGTCAAATTTATCTTCTTTTAATTCCAACCATCACTTAAATGGCGGGTCACAAATAACCTGATCTCTTTCTCTGAAACTACAGGAAAGCCCAATGCCAGAGGAAGCTGAACTCTTTACCAATGTATACCGTAAAGGATATGGGGTCGAGGTATGTATGTTTTTATTAATTTCTTGTTTCTTTTCTAATTGTCTGTCTCCTGTATGGCTGTATTAATCATCTTTGTGAATGTGAAATATCTGGATTATATATACTGGATTTAATTGAATGAATTACACTGAAGAGGTACCCTCGATATATACAAAAAGAAACCCTGGGAAAGCCTATCTTGTGCCCACACACTATATACAAACAACCCTAATAATACAATACTAATAATAACTATAATATCGGTATTATCCTAATCAAACTTGTTACTTGTGTCTTGTAGTCATTTGGGACGGACAGGAAAGAACTCAGAGCTACACTTCCCTGATTGCAAATATGAAACCATAACCAACATTCAACAGTATGTTCCTCTTCACTCCTCTCTTCTGCTCCCTACGCACCAAACAAGAATAATGGGAACAGATAGACCCGACAAATAACATTTCACCGCACTATTTTGCTTTAGTTTATATTAGTTTCCGTCAATTTCATGGCAAAACAAACAGTTTGGACATTCTTCGTAACATGATTCTTAGGCTAGTATCAGATGCTTCTGATTTTTGTGCTCCTGGAGTTTCATGGACTGAGACATGTAAACCCTTTGTTTCATTAAAAGCATGATTTTGTGGGATACATATTCCCTTTCGTGATTTATCGAAAGCCTGTTGACATTGAATTGGTAATTGTGTTTTGTGTGATTGATTCATGTCAAAATATAACTGTAGAAATGGCTTTTACTTCCCAAGTTTATGTTGTCAATTGTAGTGTTATTTTTCTTCTATATTTTAAATAAAGAACAAATATTGAATTGTTAAAGAGTTTGTTAGTGGTAGGTAATCTTCTACATAGTATAAATAAGCAGGCATTGTATTGTAGCAAGTTGAGATTAGTTTTTTTAGTGTAGTGTAGTTTAGTTTAGATTTTCTTCTTGGGATCAGGATATGCCAACTCTATCTTGCAAAAATAAAAGAAATTTATGAATTTATTTATTTATTTATTTATTATTATTATTATTATTATTATTATTATTATTATTATTATTATTATTATTATTATTATTATTATTATTATTATTATTATTATTATTATTATTATTATTATTATTATTATTATTATTATTATTATTATTATTATTATAGAGTAAAGATCAAATATAAAGTGTTTTTTTTTGTGAGAACTGTGAGAATCAAAGGGGGAGGGGGGGGGGGGGGGGGGGAATTTATTTTTCTTAGAATTTTTTTCCCATGCGCTTAAACGCACTTTCTAGATAAATAATACAAAAAAATAAATTTAAAAAAAATTTAGTGTAATTACGTCATTAAAGTAAATACATTAGTTTACACTAGAGCAGTGGCGAAGCTTAACCCGAAGGTTCGGGGGGTCGGAAGTCACCGGGGGTTCGGAAGTCACTGGTTTCGGGGGGTCGAAACCCTATATTTTCAAAATTTTCTATACGGATACTATATAATCGGAACTTCTGCGCGAAAATCCGGGGAGGTCGACCGCCCCTCCCCGCCCCTACAATCCTGCGCCATTGCACTAGAGTAATTATGTAATTACTCTATAACAATAAGTACTCTACACCAAAATTTATTTATTTTTTGTTTTTTTAGATTTCAATACTATAATACATGTTTAACAATATGAGGAAAAAAAATTCGAAAAAAAACACCATTCTTTGATTCTCACCGTTTTTATAAAAAAAAAAAACACTTTGTATAGGATCTTTCCCCTTATTATATATTGAAGTTCATGGATTTCTTTTGGTTGGTTGTCGGCCCTTTTCTTTTCCCCAATCTTCCCCATGTGTGACGACTCTCTCTCCATGTCTTTATCATCTTGCCATGGGACGCATTTTACGTATATAGATTAGTTATATTACTTTTCTTTACTCACTATAGTAGCTCTTGCCATCATTTTTCTGACCGACAAAAGACTATATATAAATAAATATAGCGGCCCTTTTCTTATAATTATCCTTCCTATTATAAGCAAAGGAGCTATGATTTAATTATTTTATTTTACTTATGAATAGTTTATCCATATCAATTATATATGTTGCTGCAATATAATATGGATCGGGTCTCGTTGTAGAGTTAGCTTCCGTCTAGGTTTCCTGAACTAATAATCCCAAGCCAGCCCACCAATTAATGTAACGTAGATTATGTTCAATATATGTCTAGAATCCGATAACTTTACTTGAGAAAACCGTGGAGATAAGTACACTTGATGTTGTCACGGGTGCAACATTTAACGCAATGGTGATGTCTTATCCCCACCAATCACATTATATTTATCTTAAAGTAGCTCAACCAGATTAGTCACATTCAAAATTAAATATTTTCTGTTATATCTATTTTAAATTTGTAGTTCATAATATGATATTCTTTATACAAAGAAAGTACTTATAATATAACGTTATTACATGTATAACACACACACAAAAGAAAATGTAGCAGAATATAAATCAGTTTTGCCACAAGGCTTGCTCCTTTGGCTAATTGTCCACTTTTTCCAAGTGTAATTTGTATATTATGTAGGTCGTGCTTGTATACAAAACCATGATTGTTTGAGCTCGTTTTGACCTTATTCTCGTAGAACAATTTACCTCTAGGCTCTATCAATGTTGGTTTAGCATTTTACGACAGCCGCATTGGCAGTCCTGTTAAGAGCTAACCAACAATCATGCGAATTACACTGGGATGTTGTGTGTAGTTTCAAGACGTCGAACAGTAGTTTGAGTACGAAAATGAAAGTATTTTTTATATGTTTTGAGTGTAACACAATCTTTTTATGGGTTAGGATCAAATACACAGTGAAAGAAAAATAGGAAGTCGTAGGAAGAGTATCAAACAGACTCCGATTGAACTCATTCAGGCGGCATTGGAACCGTTTCATCGAATCCTACGATGTGAGTTTTTAGGCCTTAGTTTTTTTGTGGTTTTAACTTGTAATTGTTAGAATATACGTTATACCATTGTGTCTTTTATGTAGCATTGTGCCTTTTTCTTATTTTCATCACTGTGTCATTTTTTCAATTCATTGTGTCTTTTTTTTTCAGCATTGTGTTATATTTTTCGGCACTGTGTTATATTTTGTGGCTCATTGTGTCATATTTCATGATCTATTATGTTTTTTGTATCCTTCTCACCCTTCTCATTTTTGTTACACTGTGTAGAATAACTTGACCCTCTTTTTCTTATGCTTAAAATGAGTTTAAAGAAGAGAGAGTTCCCTCTTTGTTTTATGATTCGTCACGTGTCAAACAAAACAAATTTGTGATTAATCTTGCAATAAACGTTGTTCGATTGCATTTAACCGGCTTAATGGTCACTTAATCGCGGTAAATGAAACCGATGTCACAAATTGCTTTCAACTGGCCGGAGAACTCGACCATTTAATTGTAATCGTATTTGCAAGTCACGAAAACGTATGAGTTTGAGTTCTCCAAACCGAATCCCGAATTAGCCACCTTATGGTGGAGTGGTTATGCTGATGATGGTTAGAGCGGAGGATCCTTGCAAGTCCCGAGTTTGACTCCTGAAGCACCCCGGTTTTAATCCGCCGCGTGTTACGCCAGAGGATCTAGGTTCTTGTGGCGGCACAATATCTGTCGCGTGGCAGGTGCCAGCAAGGTTTCCCGGGGGAACGCCGTAAGTCAAACTCTGAAGTCAGCATGAGCACGGTTAAGACAACATAGTCTGGTCAGAGTGGGGTGAGGGTTTGAGTGTTTAAATAAACTGTATAAATAAATATTATCTTTTTTTTGAACGTCCAACGAATCAATTCCGAGCATTCTCGGGCACCCTTTTGGCGAATCAGGTACTCGAGAGTACCCGGGCCACCAATTCCCGGGAAAACCCGATCACTCACCCGCCCGAAGGCACGACAATGAAATAATCGGTAAAACCGGTCGGGATCAGGACTCGAACCCAAGCCAATGGTCGGGTCATCCCTCATTTCCCCTCCACTAATGTCCTCCAAATGTAGCTAGTGGGAATTGAACCCAAGCCTCCTATAGGAAACTTTAGGCCCTCAACCAACTACGCTACAAGTGTTCGACTATAAATAAATATTATCAATCGGGAACTGTAGCACACCGCAAATTAAAGAAAGGGCAACTTAATCGACTTTTTCATAACTTCAAAACTACCCACACCTCAAATATATTGATTGTTTAATCAAATGATGCTTAAAAGATTATATAAATAATTACACCATTATTTAAGTATCATATTTTAATCACCAGTTGAGTATATTATATAGAATCTTACCCTTTTACCCATAATCAATAAATAAATCATCATCATCATACTCAATTAATCTCACCTATAGCAAAGCTAAGATAAGGTCTGAAGAGGGTAAGATGTAGACAGCCTTACCTCTACCCTTAAGAATTGAGAGGCTGCTTCCGGTGAGACCCCCGACTCGATGTGGTTTGGTATCAAGCCTTGGACATAAGGCACAGAACACTTAGCAATTGGGACAAACCCGATCGGTGCATGTACCCCTTTGAATTTTGGCTATCCACGCCACCACATGATGCATGATTAACCGTCCGTCATTTTTAACGTTATTTTCACGAAATTAGTAAAATAACGTTAAAACTAGTGCAACTTTACTTTTGCCCCCCAAGGGTCACACATATATACATTATATGCGCACACCGTAAGTAGTGCGTATAATCAATAATAAATACATCAACTAATTTATATTTATACTAGTGGGGTGCCCGCGCGTTGCGGCGGGAAACAACATTTATAATGGTTTTGTTAAGCCATAGTCAATTAACTAAAATATTTGTTTTGGTGTGTTGCATAATCATTAGCAGAGTTTGAACTGCATTAACCACAATCCAAACATTCGAATCCTACGTGCTAGAGGAAGTGCAAGCACATGAATATATACATAGCAATAATTGTGAGAAACGCTAAACAAAAAATTAGGCTGATCATGAGGAACTGGGAAGTTACACACATAACCATAAACCCTAATTTGTAAACACATTGGTGATTGTTCGAAAATACATAATCTAACCTGAAATTGTGAAACAATGTTAATTCAACGTTTATAAAGAACAGATATGTTGGTTGATTTTAGGTCATTTTCGTTTCAGTTATTACTTAACCCTAATATATATTTTTTAATTGAAAACACTATAACAATACTATACTCAAATTAAAGAGACCGCAATCTTCGTTTATACGGTATAATAATACTAAGATAATATTAAGAATGAAAAAATTATGGACGTTTAAAAATCGTGAGGGTAGTTGGTTAAAAATAAGGGTGCGAAAATGTAATTACTATTTAAATAAATAAAATTTGAGTAAAGTTAACGGGATAAATGTGCAAGTATTGTATAAAAGACATATGGTGTGTTGTACTCTAAGCAATTATAATTGTAAAACTTAAATATTAAGAGGTCATTGGCAAATGTATTATATTCTAATATAATATAGATAGTATAGATTGGTTATTACTTAACGGAGTTAGACATCCGTTAGTTTGGGTCTATTATATTCCAATATGTCGAAAGTTGGGACCACTATTGGTAATTTTCGTAGTTGGGACTGTTATTGGCCAATAGTCAATAGTTGGGATTATTTATTTCTATTATTCCTTTTTGAATAAAAAAAACTATAGCAATACTATACTCAAATTAAAAAGAAAAAAAATGCTTGTTTATACAGTGTAATAATATTCGGAAAATATTAACATGTGAAAAAAGTTATGGACATTTAAAAACCGTGGGGTAGTTGGTTAAAATAAGAGTGAAAAGTGTAATTATTATTTAAATAAAAGGAATTGAGTATAGTTGAGGGAACAAATGTGTAAGTATTGTGTAAGTAGTTAACATGTGCATTGTGTGTTGTACTCTAAGCAATTATACATATACAACTTGAATTTTAAGACATCAATGGAAAATGTATTAATAAAGTTTAGATGATTTCAGTTCATTTTCGTTTTTTTCTTTTGTTTTTGTTTCGGTTATTGCTTAACCATAATATATATTTTTTAAAATAGAGAGAATTACACAAATTGTCCTTTAGTTATTACTGAAATTACATCATCTGTCCTTTATGAAAATTTTTTACTCCTTTTATCCTTTATTTTATCAATTTGTTACACCCTTTGTCCTTTAGCCTAACTTAGTTAAAAAACTTGGTTAACTTTTGTGACACCCGGCAAATTCTGGTTAACAACGTCGTTTAGATTACAGTCTACCTTAGCGAGTCACGCGTATATTATACTTAACTGGGTTAGTTAAGTCATGTTATGATTCGGGAACTGTTAGTTTAGTATAGAGGATCATTAGATGTTAGTCTAGAGGCTCATTAGATGTCGGTCCTTAACCAAGTGTACAAAGGGTGACGATTCGTAGAATCGTCAGAGCATAGGGAACATACAAGTCTCGAGTCCCGGGAATTGGTGATCGAGTGTGAATGTGTTTGTTTGCAAGTATTATGTGTTTACAATCATTATGTGACTTGTCGGTATGTGAAAAGGTGTTAACATATGTTAAAACGGAGTTTAACGCACCAAACATGCTGAACCAGACCCTATAGGCGAATAGGGGTTGTATTCGCCTATAGGGTAGGCGAGTAGGGTCCCAAGAAGGGCGAATAGGCCCTATTCGCCTATACTGGGGGCGAATAGGATCCCTATTCGCCTGATGTTGCTGCGTAATCGCCTATAACGTGCTGGACGACTAGAAACGCCTATAAATACAATACTTGACCTCCTAAACTTCATTATATCAACCCTAGTCGTCCCACAACTCGTCCCAACACACACACAACCTCTGGAACACGATTTTGGATCAAAACACAAGATTTCAAGCCTATTACATCAATCTATTACAAATCTAAGGTGTGGTTTTCATTCATGCAATCTTTAATAACGTTTTTATTAAATCCCTAATGGTCCAGACCTGTTTATAAACGTAAATGTCTTCTAAAATTCGTTATTAATCGTTGTTAATTGGATTCTAACTATCATGCTTGTTGTATGTGGGTTTATGATTAAAAGATAGGGTTTTTATGATTCAAGAAGGATTAGTAACATGAAATTAAGATAGTTACAGATTAGTAATGATAGCATGTTGATGAAATCTGAGTAATTGTTCATTAGGGTTAGGATTATGCATGTTAATGTGATGTTTCATGCTATATGTGTTGTTTTTGGGATACATGGTTGCATGCAGGGCTGATAGAACAAGGTTAAACGAAGGATTTTGATTGATATATGTTTGATATAGTTATTTGATTGATAATTGATGTTTACACACGTTCTGGATTCGATTTGGAGTGTTAAACGCGCGAAAAACCGGAACAGCTGTGCTATAGGCGAATAGGAACCCTAATCCTCTATACTATAGGCGATTAGGAGGCTATTCGCCTGAAGGGGAGCCCTAATCGCCTATAGTATAGGCGAATAGGATCCTATTCCCCTTTACTTCATGCATTTACGATCCTAAATGCTAGTTAAGCCCTGAATTGCATGCTTTACGACGTAATCGCCTATAAACTCCAAATTTGTATATGATATAGCCCTAATCGCCTATAGTATAGGCGATTAGCATTCCTAAATGCCTGTTGACCCACGTAATCACTAGTTGACTTTTCCTAATCGCCTGTACTGCTGCTGTAAGTGTAATTTAGCATTTCGGGACCCGATTTGACACCTAGGAACATGCTAGGAACCCCGTAACATATCTAATAACTTGGTAACATGTGTTCGGACTTATTTATGTGATACTTGAACTACGTGCTATAACTTGTTGGACTTTAACGTATGTTAAGTGTGTATTGCATGATTATATGCTTGTGAGTGCAAATATAACACGGGGAGTCTCGGGTCACCAATGGGATGTCGAGTCTTGTACTTTGGGTTAATTTAACAGTCACGGTGTTTTCAAACGAACTTGGTTATGGTCTGGACATCTAGGGACTAACTAACCTACGGGTTATTAGTCTAAGTACTTGTAACTGTCATATGTTAGGTCGCCGCTTTACGGGGCTAGCATAGCTTGCTGATATTATTCGTGTTTCGAAGTAACGCAACCTAAGGTGAGTTTACGGCCCCTCTTTTAACTGGTTTCACTTTTCGGGGGAGAAAACATGTGTTAAACTGATGTTTTGGTAACAACTGTCATACTATGGGTTTCTATGGTTTACTATACGATCTTTGGAAGTCCCGGGGGAAACCATGAATGTGCGGGTTAGCACAACGGGGAAATGTGAATGGATCTATTGGGAGTGACCAACCCCGCTCGTCGGCTTGGAGGGCGGGCGAGTGCATATTGTCTCAAACAGGAACTGGTTTACTATTCGGGCACAACATCTGGTTTACGAGTTAGTAATGGTTTTCCAATCGTTGTAGTAATAAAACATACGCCTAGCTAGCGTACTTTGGTTTGCAAATTGTTATAGTATGGACAGGTTGAACTTGGTACTATGATTACAAAACCTATAAACTCACCAGCATTTTTGTGCTGACGTAAACTCTTACATGTTTTCTCAGGTCCCTAAGGTAGCACAATGGAACTAGGGCGCACGCGTCTGCACGGCGTCTAGTTAGGATTGCATGGTTTTCAAACTTTGAATAATTTGGTTTACTTTTGGATTATGTTTTGAGAATAAGCTTCCGCTGTATTTGGGAATTTAAAACTATGTTTTTGAAATTGCATATGTTCATTTAGACTTGTTTATTGTGATCGTTGACTTGGATCCTGGTTTGTCATGCGCCTCGCGGTAAAACTCCGCAAGTGGATTTTGAGGGTGTGACAGATTTGTATCAGAGCCAATGGTTATAGTGAACTAGGACTGCATGTAGAGTCTAGACAATAGCCGAGTCGCACACACTAGACGATCACTTAGTACTAAACAATATGGTGGATTACGTATGGGCTTGTCGGGGTGTCTCTAAATCATCTGACCTTCCTATGTTACATCATCCTTTCTATCTTAGTCGGGTTACTTGCTTTCTAGGCAGTGTGGTATATTGGGGTAAATCGTGTACTCTTGAGATTTGTCCAAGGCTCGGACATCTCCCTTTCATACTCCAATAGAAACACTTGCCATAAACTACCGTAACATTTCGGTGTATAGCTAAGAGTCTATGTTCGGTGATTTGAACTTTGAACTAGGAGAACACTTGGAGGACCATGTAGAGCGGTTTATCATTTTGGGTGCACACAAAATCATAAACCGAAATGCATGAAAGCCCTAGTGAGCTCTGGGTTTGAATGGATAGTCCTGAGTTGGATCTAGCTTTGATCTTGTAAATGCTAGTGGTTACCATTAGCTGCGAAACTAAATTTTCTCGTTCTTTCTGTCAGAATCATGTCTGGAGTACGAGGAGGACGTGGAGGTGGTCGCAATGGTGGGCGTGGTGGTGGTCGCGGTGGTGGTGGTGGTCGTGGAGGTGTAAACCTATCACAGGAAGATCTGAACAACTTACTGCAAGCTGCCTTTCAGTTAGGGCACAACGGTGGTGGTAAGTTGATTTATCCACTTTTACCTCATTAGTGAACCTTGTTTACATTCTTCGTGGTTTCTCATGCGTTTTATTTCAGGTGGTCCTGTTAACCCACCCCCACCCATGTGTACCTGCAAGATGTTTCGGGACTGTAAGCCCCAGGAATTCTCTGGCACTGAGGGTGCGGTGAGCTTGCTCAGGTGGCTGGAAAAGGTGGAGTCAGTGTTTCTGATGTGCAACTGTCTCCCAGAGGATCGAGTCAAGTATGCTGCTGCGTTATTCCAGGATGTTGCTTTGACCTGGTGGAATAACATCACCCAGAATATGGGTATAGGGGAGGCGTATGCTATGCCTTGCGAAAATTTTGTTCAACTGCTGAAGCGAGAGTACTGTCCAAGGGAAGAAGTTCAGAAGCTAGAGCACGAGGTATGGAACCTCAAGATGACTGGGTCCGAGATTGAAAAGTATACGGTAAGGCGTAATGAGTTGGCAGTGCTGTGTCCTGATCTGCATGTGCCAGAGTACAGGAGGATTGAACACTATATCTCGGGGCTAGTACCAGAGATCGCAGGGTTGGTGGCTGCGGGAAATCATCCTACATACTCAGAGGTGGTCCGATCGGCTCACAGGATGACAAACTTGAAGGTGAATGAGGGTATTTTGCCTGCTAAGGGTTCGACTGTCAAGGCCCCGGAGAATAACAAGCGTAAGTGGGATAATGAGGGGAAAGGATCTGTGCCAGCACAACAGGGTAAGAGGTTCGATAGCGGGGGTTCTTCTTCTTCTGGTAACAAGCAGGGTGGTTATGTGGGGAAATTACCTAAGTGCAACAAATGTGGGCGTCATCATCAGGGGGACTGCGACCGTAATCGTTGCCATCGTTGTCAGCGACTGGGACATTTTGCTAAAGATTGTCGGGCGACACTTCCATCGACCCAGACCCCAACCACTAACTCGGCTCCTACTGCACAAGGAAATACGGGAAGACAGGGTTGTTACAACTGTGGGGAGACTGGGCATTACAAGAAGGATTGCCCGAAACTGAAGCAGGGCGGGAACAACGGTAACGGGAACAACGGGGGCGGCGGCAGGAATGCACGTGCCTTCGTCATTGGAGCCGCTGAGGCTAGGCAGGATTCTGACACAGTTACCGGTACGTTCCTTCTCAATAATCGCTCTGTTAGTGTTTTATTTGATTCTGGTGCCGATAAAAGTTTTATATCTATGGAAGTTAGTCAACTGCTAGATGTAGTACCCGTACCATTAGAGGCTAAGTATATAATTGAGTTGGCTGACGGTAAAAAGATTGAAGCTACTTGTATTCTTCGAGAGTGTCAACTAGAGTTGTCGGGTTTGTCGTTCCCCATCGACCTTATGCCGGTACCTTTGGGTAGTTTTGACGTTGTTGTAGGCATGGATTGGTTGTCTTTGTATCGCGCTGAGATCGTTTGTTACGAAAAGATTATTCAGATTCCTCTCCCTGATGGAGAATTCCTTTCTGTGTACGGTATCAAGGGCGGTGCTCCGCTAAATCTCATCTCCAGCATGAAAGCCCTTAAGTATCTTCGAAAGGGTTACTCGGCCGTTTTGGCACTTTTATCTGTTTCCTCTACCGATGTGAAGAAGATCGACGATATTCCTGTTGTACGCGAGTTTCCTGATGTATTTCCGATGATTTATCTGGTCTTCCTCCCCATCGACAGGTTGAGTTCGGTATTGATCTTATACCAGGGGCTGCTCCTATTGCTCGGGCCCCCTACCGTCTTGCACCTCCTGAGATGCAGGAATTGTCCAGTCAGTTACAGGAACTCTTGGACAAGGGTTTCATTAGACCAAGTTCTTCCCCTTGGGGAGCCCCGATTCTGTTCGTTAAGAAGAAGGATGGAAGCTTTCGATTGTGTGTGGATTATAGAGAATTGAACAAGGTGACCATTAAGAACCGTTATCCTCTTCCACGTATTGATGATCTATTCGACCAACTCCAGGGTTCTAGTTACTACTCTAAGATTGATTTGAGGTCCGGTTATCACCAGTTGCGCGTAAGGGAAGTTGACGTTGCTAAGACTGCTTTTCGTACACGTTATGGCCATTTCGAATTCTTGGTCATGCCTTTCGGTCTCACAAACGCACCGGCGGTTTTCATGGATTTGATGAACCGCGTTTGCAAACCATATCTTGACAAGTTCGCCATTGTGTTTATTGATGACATCCTGATTTACTCCAAGAACAAGACCGAACACGAGGAACACCTGCGTTTAGTTTTGGAACTTTTACGACGGGAACAACTTTACGCTAAGTTCTCAAAGTGTGACTTCTGGTTACGCGAAGTTCAGTTCCTAGGACATGTGGTTAATGAACTGGGAATTCATGTCGATCCAGCTAAGATTGAAGCGATCAAGGACTGGGGAGCACCAAAGACGCCAACTGAGGTGCGGCAATTTCTAGGCCTTGCGGGCTATTATCGTCGTTTCATTAAGGGGTTCTCGAAGATCGCTCAACCCCTGACCACTCTTACTCAGAAGGATAGAAAATTCGACTGGGGTGAACCACAAGAGGCGGCCTTTCAAGAACTGAAGTCGAAACTGTGTTCTGCTCCTATTTTGTCCCTACCTGAAGGCCCTGATGATTTCGTTGTTTACAGTGATGCTTCTATTCATGGTCTCGGTTGCGTGTTGATGCAACGCGAGAAAGTGATTGCGTATGCTTCTCATCAACTCAAGGTACACGAGAAGAACTACACCACCCATGACTTGGAGTTGGGTGCAGTGGTTTTCGCGTTGAAAATTTGGAGACATTACTTGTACGGTACCAAATGCACCATCTACACCGATCACAAGAGTCTTCAACATATTTTCGACCAACAACATTTGAACATACGACAGCGTCGTTGGATTGAACTCCTGAATGACTATGATTGCGCCATTAAGTACCATCCTGGCAAGGCGAATGTTGTGGCAGACGCCTTGAGCAGGAAGGAATCAATTAAACCTCGTCGCGTTCGGGCGTTGCAACTCACTATTCATTCCTCTCTACCTGACCAACTCCGTTTTGCTCAGTTAGAAGCTTTGAAGGAGGAAAACCTTAGAGCTGAGACTATGCACGGTGCCGACAAGCACCTCGAGCGAAGGCCTGATGGCCTGCACTACTTCGCAGAACGCATATGGGTTCCTTTATTCGGGGGACTTCGGGAGCTTGTTTTAGATGAGGCTCACAAGTCCCGGTATTCTATTCATCCTGGTTCGGATAAGATGTACCAAGATCTGAAGGTGATTTACTGGTGGCCAAACATGAGGTCGGATATAGCCTCATACGTGAGCAAATGCTTGACCTGTGCTAAGGTCAAGGTGGAATACCAGAAACCGTCGGGTCTCTTGCAACAACCTGAAATTCCAGAGTGGAAGTGGGAACGGATTACAATGGATTTTGTTACGCAACTCCCTAAGTCACCGAGCAGGAATGATAAGATATGGGTGATTGTTGATCGGTTGACGAAATCAGCCCATTTTCTCGCTATTAAGGAGACCGACACCATGGATCGTTTGGCTCGTCTTTATCTGAAGGAAGTTGTTTCTAAGCACGGGGTGCCAGTTTCTATTATTTCGGATCGTGACTCCCACTTTACTTCTCACTTCTGGAAATCTTTGCACAAGGCTTTGGGTACCCAGCTGGACATGAGTACAGCTTATCACCCACAGACTGACGGTCAAAGTGAACGCACGATTCAAACCTTAGAAGACATGCTGCGAGCATGTGTGATCGATTTTGGCAAAGGTTGGGAAGCTCACCTACCGTTAGTAGAATTCTCTTACAACAACAGTTATCACACGAGCATCAAGGCAGCTCCGTTCGAGGCACTGTACGGGCGGAAATGCCGGTCTCCTCTTTGTTGGGCTGAGGTGGGTGAGAGTCAACTCACTGGGCCTGAGCTAGTGTACGAAACTTCGGAAAAGATCGTACAGATTCGTAATCGGTTGGCAGCGGCACGGGATCGGCAAAAGAGTCATGCTGATCAGCGTCGCAAGCCATTGGAATTCCAAGTTGATGACAAGGTACTTCTGAAAGTTTCACCGTGGAAGGGCGTCTTACGCTTTGGGAAGCGTGGCAAACTCAACCCTCGGTATGTCGGTCCATTTACGATCCTGGAACGGATTGGACCGGTGGCGTATCGTCTTGATTTACCGACGGAGCTCGGCAACGTACATAACGTCTTCCATGTGTCCAACCTGAAGAAGTGTCTGGCTAACGAGTCTCTTATTGTTCCACTGGAAGAGATCAAGGTTGATGATCGTCTTCGGATTGTGGAGGAACCTGTTGAGATTCTTGATTACAAGATTCGTAGCCTACGTCATAGCAAGATTCGCATTGTTAAGGTTCGCTGGAACTCGAACCGGGGACCAGAGTACACTTGGGAACGGGAGGATCAGATGAAGTCTAAGTATCCTCATCTCTTTCCTAAGGAAGCGTTTGAATCGAGATATGTTACCACTGCTGCTGAATGAATCTCGGGGCGAGATTCCTTTTAACGTGGGGATGATATGACAACTCGGGTAAATCTCTCTCTTGGTTTCTATCTTTTATCTGTTCTTTTGTTATTCCTTTTGGTACTTGTGCAATTTTCGGGACGAAAATTCTTTTAACGTGGGGATGATGTGACACCCGGCAAATTCTGGTTAACAACGTCGTTTAGATTACAGTCTACCTTAGCGAGTCACGCGTATATTATACTTAACTGGGTTAGTTAAGTCGTGTTATGGTTCGGGAACTGTTAGTTTAGAATAGAGGATCATTAGATGTTAGTCTAGAGGCTCATTAGATGTCGGTCCTTAACCAAGTGTACAAAGGGTGACGATTCGTAGAATCGTCAGAGCATAGGGAACATACAAGTCTCGAGTCCCGGGAATTGGTGATCGAGTGTGAATGTGTTTTTGTTTGCAAGTATTATGTGTTTACAATCATTATGTGACTTGTCGGTATGTGAAAAGGTGTTAACATATGTTAAAACGGAGTTTAACGCACCAAACATGCTGAACCAGACCTATAGGCGAATAGGGGTTGTATTCGCCTATAAGGTAGGCGAGTAGGGTCCCAAGAAGGGCGAATAGGCCCTATTCGCCTATACTGGGGGCGAATAGGATCCCTATTCGCCTGATGTTGCTGCGTAATCGCCTATAACGTGCTGGACGACTAGAAACGCCTATAAATACAATACTTGACCTCCTAAACTTCATTATATCAACCCTAGTCGTCCCACAACTCGTCCCAACACACACACAACCTCTGGAACACGATTTTGGATCAAAACACAAGATTTCAAGCCTATTACATCAATCTATTACAAATCTAAGGTGTGGTTTTCATTCATGCAATCTTTAATAACGTTTTTATTAAATCCCTAATGGTCCAGACCTGTTTATAAACGTAAATGTCTTCTAAAATTTGTTATTAATCGTTGTTAATTGGATTCTAACTATCATGCTTGTTGTATGTGGGTTTATGATTAAAAGATAGGGTTTTTATGATTCAAGAAGGATTAGTAACATGAAATTAAGATAGTTACAGATTAGTAATGATAGCATGTTGATGAAATCTGAGTAATTGTTCATTAGGGTTAGGATTATGCATGTTAATGTGATGTTTCATGCTATACGTGTTGTTTTTGGGATACATGGTTGCATGCAGGGCTGATAGAACAAGGTTAAACGAAGGATTTTGATTGATATATGTTTGATATAGTTATTTGATTGATAATTGATGTTTACACACGTTCTGGATTCGATTTGGAGTGTTAAACGCGCGAAAAACCGGAACAGCTGTGCTATAGGCGAATAGGAACCCTAATCCCTATACTATAGGCGATTAGGAGGCTATTCGCCTGAAGGGGAGCCCTAATCGCCTATAGTATAGGCGAATAGGATCCTATTCCCCTTTACTTCATGCATTTACGATCCTAAATGCTAGTTAAGCCTGAATTGCATGCTTTACGACGTAATCGCCTATAAACTCCAAATTTGTATATGATATAGCCCTAATCGCCTATAGTATAGGCGATTAGCATTCCTAAATGCCTGTTGACCCACGTAATCACTAGTTGACTTTTCCTAATCGCCTGTACTGCTGCTATAAGTGTAATTTAGCATTTCGGGACCCGATTTGACACCTAGGAACATGCTAGGAACCCCGTAACATATCTAATAACTTGGTAACATGTGTTCGGACTTATTTATGTGATACTTGAACTACGTGCTATAACTTGTTGGACTTTAACGTATGTTAAGTGTGTATTGCATGATTGTATGCTTGTGAGTGCAAATATAACACGGGGAGGCTCGGGTCACCAATGGGATGTCGAGTCTTGTACTTTGGGTTAATTTAACAGTCACGGTGTTTTCAAACGAACTTGGTTATGGTCTGGACATCTAGGGACTAACTAACCTACGGGTTATTAGTCTAAGTACTTGTAACTGTCATATGTTAGGTCGCCGCTTTACGGGGCTAGCATAGCTTGCTGATATTATTCGTGTTTTGAAGTAACGCAACCTAAGGTGAGTTTACGGCCCCTCTTTTAACTGGTTTCACTTTTCGGGGGAGAAAACATGTGTTAAACTGATGTTTTGGTAACAACTGTCATACTATGGGTTTCTATGGTTTACTATACGATCTTTGGAAGTCCTGGGGGGAAACCATGAATGTGCGGGTTAGCACAACGGGGAAATGTGAATGGATCTATTGGGAGTGACCAACCCCGCCGTCGGCTTGGAGGGCCGGGCGAGTGCATATTGTCTCAAACAGGAACTGGTTTACTATTCGGGCACAACATCTGGTTTACGAGTTAGTAATGGTTTTCCAATCGTTGTAGTAATAAAACATACGCCTAGCTAGCGTACTTTGGTTTGCAAATTGTTATAGTATGGACAGGTTGAACTTGGTACTATGATTACAAAACCTGTAAACTCACCAGCATTTTTGTGCTGACGTAAACTCTTACATGTTTTCTCAGGTCGCTAAGGTAGCACAATGGAACTAGGGCGCACGCGTCTGCACGGCGTCTAGTTAGGATTGCATGGTTTTCAAACTTTGAATAATTTGGTTTACTTTTGGATTATGTTTTGAGAATAAGCTTCCGCTGTATTTGGGAATTTAAAACTATGTTTTTGAAATTGCATATGTTCATTTAGACTTGTTTATTGTGATCGTTGACTTGGATCCTGGTTTGTCATGCGCCTCGCGGTAAAACTCCGCAAGTGGATTTTGACGGTGTGACAGATTTGTATCAGAGCCAATGGTTATAGTGAACTAGGATGCATGTAGAGTCTAGACTATAGCCGAGTCGCACACACTAGACGATCACTTAGTACTAAACAATATGGTGGATTACGTATGGGCTTGTCGGGGTGTCTCTAAATCATCTGACCTTCCTATGTTACATCATCCTTTCTATCTTAGTCGGGTTACTTGCTTTCTAGGCAGTGTGGTATATTGGGGTAAATCGTGTACTCTTGAGATTTGTCCACCGTTTCTTTGCAAAAATATACTATAAACACCACCAAATTGTTCACAATTTGAAGAATAAGATAACCAGTCGCAATTTTAATCGTTCGATTTAGCCTCGAAACGATCAGGTCAGTACGATTATTATACATGGTTTTGATCGGAATTTGATGTTCTATAATAACCCTATGATTTCGTTAATTGTCGTGGTCAAATTCGAGGTCAATCAAGGGTTAGGGTTCGATTAAAACTATATGGGCTAAAAGTGTAAACTTAGAAAATAAAGTTAACCAAGTATTTTAACTAAGTTAGGCTAAAGGACAAAGGGTGTAACAAATTGATAAATTAAAGGACATAAGGAGTGAAAATTTTCCATAAAGGACAGATGATGCAATTTTAGTAATAACTAAAGGACAATTTGTGTAATTCTCTCTTTAAAATAAAAAAACTATAACAATACTATACTCAAATTAAAGAGAATAAAATGCTCTTTTATACGGTGTAATAATATTAGGAAAATATTATCGTCTAAAAAAGTTATGAACGTTTAAAAATCGTGGGGTAGTTGGTTAAAATAAAGATGCAAAAGTGTAATTAGTATTTAAATAAACAGAAATTGAGTAAAGTTGATGGGGGCAAATATGTAAGTATTGTATAAAATTATAATATAGTATAGATAGATAAGTGATGGAAACTGTAACTAATAAGGGGTATATGTGCAAGTTATGTTTGAAAAGACATAAATGCCCTTAAAAAGTAGTTACTACATGCATTATATGTTGCACTTTAAGCATTTTATAATTATATTACTTAAAAATTAAGAAGTCCTTGTGAAATCCTTGATAAGACAGTATAGATAGTTGTTATAGTTATTATTATTGCATAATTTCGTGGAAAGAAGAATATATATTAAACGATTGTTAGGTGAAATCATGTGTATTTTTTTTAATAATAAGTGTAATTTCATGTTTTGGTGTATAACATTCATGACCTAGTAAATTGCGTTTTTAGACAAAAATGGTATTAAATTAGTTTTAATTAGCCATGATCAGACTTATCACAACAAAAAGTTGACAAGTTCACAAACCGGTTCATGGGCGGGCACTTCCCATTCTCCTTAACGCATGCCTCTCTCCTCAGCCTCACTATCCATGAAGATTAATGAAGAGGCATAAGAGAATCATACCGAACCTCTTAGGTCACGCGGCTTCTTCAAGGAGTCGCGGCCATGAACACCCCGATGGTCTAGGAAGAAACACAAGGTACAATTATAAATGCGGAAGTCAAAAGCAACGGTGTATAGTACTAATGGTTTGAACGGTAGTACAACATTTTCAACTAGTATAAATACTTCTTCACAAGTACAGGTAACACACAAATGCTTACACTTCAAACTACAATTTCTCCCTTCTGACAACCTGCACCCTTCACTTTTCATAAATGTGCATAATTGGTTCCTCAACTATTTCAAAATTTTCATTTTTAACCCTCGTATTTTAATAGAACAAAATTCACAATTTAATAAAACTTATAATTTTTATAAGTAAAAGTATGCACGTTTTATACTCACATCTACACCCGAGCACGTATGGTTCAGACATTGATACTCAAAGCCCTTAATTTTCGGTCCTAAAACAACTTAGAAACAGAAGGAAACAAGTCTATAGCTTAAAATTGATTAAATTAGAAAAATTATTGTTTTTTAGCCCTCGCGGTCTGCTAAGACAGTCAAACAGTCAAAGTTCCAGTCAAAAGTCCTAGTCAAAGTCTCAGTCAAAATCCTAGTCAAATAGTCAATTCATCTTAAAACCTCACTTTATTGTGTTGACCAATTTTAAAGCTTAATTGAATCCAAAACTAGTATAAAAACCCACCTATGACCCATTACACTTTGCACCTCTAAATCGAATGTTTCAATTCGATTAAACTCTCCCTCATACCTTTCTTCTAGAGTATATTACTTCAACATTTGAAGCTTTGATTATAAGCTCTTGTAATTGGCGAATTGGAAGCTTGATATTTTTCCTATTCGGTTTCTTTTCTTCTAAATTGGACTAGTTTCGTTGTTGAATCTTTGGATTGCTCGCATTTTCACGCTCGCTTAGTCATCTAGTCATTTGGCGAAAGTGAGTATTTCCTATCCCCTTTTTGCTTTTATTCACTTTTGGGGTGTTACATGTACACTTATACAAAATACACATACAAGTTGACATTTTTTACAATACAATTCTAGTACATTGTGCATTTGCTTACATACGTGCTTTATGCTTAGTGAAATCATTAACCATGTACACGCCAACCTTAACATTGGATAGCGCTATTGGATTGACAACCCGCCTAGGTTGATTCTCCCCCTTTTTCATCGGAGAATCCGTGGTCATTGTTAAGTTATTATCCATTTATTGGATAAGTACACCGCCGTTCATTTAGTACATTATACAGTCACAGGATTGATTTCGCTCATTTGTATGATACATAGTTTACATAATTGCACTATAGCTTTGCACTTGAATTGTATAAACATTTTCCAACTTACTATATGTATTAAATCTAGTAATGCTCACCAACATTTCATATGTTGACAAAACTTATTTTGTACATGTTTCAGGTGCAGTTTGATCTTAGTTCCATAGCATTGGATTTTAGTGCTTGCTTTTAATAATTTATTTCAAATTTCATGTTTTGTTCAGACTTTTGTATTTTTCCCATTTCATCCATGTAAGACAATTCAAATTATTCAATAATACATTTACATTTTAGTACCATGTGTTTTTGAACAATCGTCGCTACGTGACACCTCGATGATTCCACCATCGGTTGGGGTGTTACAGATTGGTATCAGAGCCATGGTTATAGGGAATTAGGTTATTAGAGTGCCTTTTAGCCTAGTCTATAACAAAGCTTACATTCACGAGTTCTCTCGTGTTCATTTCTCTTTATCCTATTATTTTCTTTCAAGATATTTTCGCTATGATTCTTTCTCGTTATTCTTTCGGTGTTTTGTTTAGAGAAGAAGATACTCGTATTTCACAAACAAAACGATATCACCAAGTTAGGAGTGACATCCATACCTTGGTGATTAGTTTCACTCCTTTATATGTTATTTATCGTAGGAATATATCTTTGAGATAGGAGTGACATCCACACATCAAAGAGTATTTCTTTCAAAAAGGAACTTAACCATTAAGCTGGGAGTATTCCTTAACTTAGTGATTGGTTTCATTCCACAATTGTTTTCAATTTTGAAATACATCTTTGAGTTAGGAGTGAAATCCAAATCTTAAGGATCTATTTTTGCATCTCGTTTTTAATCTCGCTAAAGTTTTGGAATTCACTACTTATGGGGGCACGTGCAATCTGGAAGGGTGAGCGCCTGTATCCTGAGTTTTCTGTCTAGGCCTGGTATTTCGTATAAATCCCAATCAGACGAGGGACCCATATACCTACTTGGGAACTCTTGGGATGAGCATTCACTAATGGGCTAAAGTACGCCCCACAAGTCACTAGGAAATTTCAAATATTTGAGTTGGTCAAAGTTTCCTATGGAAACAATTCCAATGTTTTATATCATTGATATTTATGTTTGTTTATCATTTGAAGATTCCATTTTAATCACTTGATGTTTCATATGCCATTATTCATTGATCATTTCGCTTTTGAATCCCTTATCATCATTACTAAAACTTTTGTTCGATATATTATCGCATTAAAGCTTACACTATTTCACTTATGCTCATGATTCTTACACTATAAGGTATTACTCGTTTTGCGTTAAAACATTTTTACCCACGACTTAAGTTTTAAACTCTGTGTTTAACTTTGATCACATCCTGATTTTAGGAATGTTGTGTCATCATACAATTAAAAATGAACATGGTTTTTCCAAACTTATTATTTCAACCTGTTTTATACTTCATGTTTACAAACTTACTTGATCGAAGTCACAGTATATCCTCATATACCTAATACTAATATTGCTGCACCCAATCTCCTAGCCATAGCCAACTACCATTAGTTAGAGCTTCTTAGTCAGACTTAACTCATACATAAATGCCTACCTACACGATACGCACTAGTACACTACTCTCTAAAACGATTAATTTGACAACTTATTCTATAAGTTTTTCCCAGAGCCTATTCGCCAAATTAGAACACACTTTTCATACACCTTGTGCCTTGAAACAAATAGCCGCTATGAGCCCAAAGAGATGCCTTAACGATCCTGCAAATAAATGATCTTTCAATATATAAATTTCGTAAAAGTTTGAAATTTAAAAGGTTTCAAGTTTACCCAGTCTTAACGGTAACACTTCGATTTTCTCAATATTTCATAACAATTAAAAATTTCCGACTTTTCAACTCACAAGTTAAAGAAATGTTTAAATGCAGAAAATTTTATTTTCCAAAATTCGTCAAGGCATCTGGGATCATTCACAACCTTCACATCATTTTAAATCTTGGTCTTTTGAAACACATTAGATTTACACACACTTCATGAAATGGTTTCATCTTGCATTTTATAAACTTGCATTGCATATTTTACAAATCAAATGTAAATCTGCATGTTTTCATATAACGTATCCAATATATGTTTTCGGGAGGAATTTGCAACTAATAATATACCTTATAACACTTTTCAAACTCGACTTCTCGTAAACACATGAAAATGTGTACCTACGAAATCTTTTCAAGTGAACTGTTTTGAACTTAAAACATTTTTCGGTTTCCAAAAAGTTATCCTCATACCAGTAGACTATACGTCTGTTCTGCGCACTTTCATTTACAGTAAATTTCATTATTTTTTTACACCATTCTATTTATAGTTACGTTCGTACATTATCTTATTATTTTTGTATTATTCTTTTGTTGGTAGTTATTTTCACGCGTTATTCGCAACTATTCTCGCACTAGTTATTAGTAGTTATTCTTACAACACTAGTTTTGAGCATTAAATTAACTCGTTTACTTTCATTTTGTGCAAATTATGCGATTTACGTTATGCTATTCTTTCAATCGAAATTTTATGCTTACATGAACGCATATTTGGTATGCATATTTTTTTTGTTGTGAGGAAAACCCTGTTATACTTTACATTATTTTGTTCATCATCATGACCAAACGAACATACTAATTGATAGCTCGTATGAGATCTAAGCCAGTTCCCATGTACGACTCGGTTCAGAGTATTCCTCTAACCCAAGGGTAACGGTGTAATCCTCAGAGTTTATCAATTTGGTTGTTTAGAGCCCAATGATGTGAACAAAAATTACCGGTTAAGGGTGAACCCGAAAGGTGAAGAACCCCTAATCATGTCTTATACTTACACATTAATCTCATTACGGTTAAAAGGTGAACCTGAAAGGGGAAGAACCTCTAACCGCATCTTATACTTGAGCAGTATCTTCTACTTAACACATTTTGGTTGCACGCATTGTTTCTTGTATTACTTATGTTAGTGTTATGGAAAAGCATAGCACCCTAGTGTAAGGTAAATTGATGATTACGGTCCGGAACGCAATCATGGATTTACAGGAACATGGGGGTGGTGTGTGATTCTACTTAGGCTATTGGTAGACAATCAGTACGAGTCCAAAGTATCAGTAGTGTGGTGGGTTAGCTGCGGTACTGTAACAACCGGCAAAATTAAGGTAATTCCGTACTAATTAACTATACGCGATTAACGTAATTAAACGTAATTATGTGTTGATTGTTTAACTGAGGCCTTAGAAAGATAGCAATTCCCAAATAATGCATAGGAATGCATATGTTTAATGACAAAACATGATAGGATCATGTGCGAGTAAATTATCCGGTATGGACACTGGCGATTACCTGGTAAAAATTAAATAAGCGAAACGGATCCCGGACATCCGGGATATAAAATAAAACGTAATTTCACAAAATATAATGGGCTTTGGAACTCCAAAGCCATACGTGAAAGCTTGTTATACAAATCTCCCGGTAACGAATAAAGTGCGCGTACCGCACCCGAACGCGCGTAACATATAATTTCACCCGGCAAAAGCCAAAATAATTTATCAACGCTTAAACTGGACTATGTTTAAGGGATATTAAAAGTATTTTTAATATTCGGATAACACGCGATTAAAACCCGAAAAATACCCGGACGGTACCCGAACGAAGGGGGATTAAACATAACCAATAATGGGTATTATTTAGCAAAGTGGACCCCACCCAAGACACCCCAAGGCCGGCCTATGGCCCACCCAAATGGATAATCCCTTGGTGATCTTGCTAAATCATTAGATTTAAACACTAATCATGAGTATGCATGGGATTACATTGGCCAAGAAGATTAACTAATCACCTCCCTTCTCTCTCTAACCTCACGGCCCAAACACCCTCTTATGATCCTCCAAAGATTTTCATAATCTCACAAAATCCCTTAAATCTTCCATAATCTAAGAAGGAAATTGGGTAATCTTGGAAGATTTGGAGAAGATATTATCAAGATATATACATACATACTTGAAACAACAAAAACCAAAAACTCTTCTTCTTCCTTCCCCTTTGGCCGTACCATATCACCCACACATATACATTTTTCTTACAAATTTTACACTACCAAATCATCTCTAGATCATTATCCTTCAAAACCCCATTGTGTGTTTCAAGAGCTTGGAGCTTAACCCTTTGGAAGAACACACTAAACCCCATCCAATCCAAGGTTTTTGTCTTCCCTAGCCTTGAGCTAGTAGTAAGTTTAACCTTGCTTTGAATATTAATGTTCATATTATGTGATCTTATGAGCAAGTTGTACATTGATGGGTAGAATATGGTTTTGAAACATAAAGATAATGTATCTTACAAGAATAAAAATGGAAGAATAATAACATGAATAAATAATGGATTTAATATTAATAATGTGATATTTCAAGAAAATGTAGAAATATATACATACACTTGAGTTGGATGATGATTGGAACATGATTTTTGAAAAAGACTTGAATATGATAAAAGATGGTTTTAATCATCATAAGATGACTAGTTAATGTCAAAATATATTGGAATGTGTTAGATGATTATGGATGAAAAAGTTACATGTTCAAAGTCTACTCACTTGGATGAGTGAAATTTGGATATGTTGGATAAAAACATAAAGCACAATGTTAAAAGCATTAATAATGAGATAAAAGAATATTAGAAGTGGAATAATGTAAAAATAACCAAACATGAGAAATATGATTCTTCAAAGTCCACTAGTTGGAAGAAAAATCCTAACTTGGGAAGTTAGGATGGAAAAAGTAACATTTAAAAGTTAAGGGACTAATGTTGTAACTTTGAAAGTTGATGGACTAAAATAAGTATTTTAGAAACTTTGGTCCAAAAATGTGTTCACGGAAAGTTTGGTGTCAAAAACGTAAATAATGGTTTTTCCAAATATAGTTTTGGTAAACATAAGAAACCGACGTATGTATATTTTGAAAAATGTATTTTTATATAAATAGAAGTTTTATAAAAATAGGAGGTTAAGTTAACTTAAGGATTTTAAAAAAATAAAGGTTTTATAAAATATTGGACAAAAGGGCCAGCCTCTGCTGGGCACATCCTCGAGGGTAGCTCAGCCCGTAGCTCTGAGCTACACCGAGCAGGCTTGGCAGCTTTCGCCACTGCTAGCCCCACTACCCCTACCGCCGTGATATCCGCTCCTGAGTGGGTCACTGTTACACAGCCCTCATGGTTCCACTAGCCGAGCTCATAGCCCCTCCTCAGCACCCATGACACTACCCATCACCACCTTCCCCATACTACCACCTCTACCCGAGATGCTCACCGTACCACCACCTGCACCGTTCACTGTGGGTGCAGGAGCCCCCTTTATGATACCACCATTTGCACCGTATACTCTAGGTGCAGGGGACTCATACCAGATACCACCCCACTTCACCCCGGATTATTGGGTTTTGCTCAGCCCTTCCCATCCCTACCGATGCCAGACATAGTCGGCCCATCCCAGCCGACGTACACCGATATCCCCGGGCCGTCACAGCCCCACGGGATGACCCCATTATCTGGACTAGCCTGGTCCAAGGTGATCTCATTGGAGAGCGACTTCCGGATCCTCGCTGACACAGTGCAGCGCACTGTGAGTCAGATGGATCAGCAGGCCCGTCTCATGTGGGCCCGGATCATAGACGCCAGGGATGCGCTGGCGCATTACGCGGAGGAGCTCCTGCATATGGACGCACTATGTGGGATCACCGGCGACGCGCACTTTGCGCACCGCCAGTTCCTCTACGAGCGTATCACGACCATTAGTATGTCCATCAGCATGTACGCTCCCCAGTACCAGTATCCTCAGCCACCACCGCAGTAGACGGGGAGACATCCCCGGTATATATGTAGTAGTAGTGACATGTTAGCATAGCAGGGATTGCAGCACTAGTTTTGCATTTTTTTGCCCAGCCGAGCGGGGTGTGCCGGCATATGACATTATGTTTTTATTTATTTCAAACGATGTATGAGGGATGCCGTTCCCATTTTGTTATTATGAACAAAGTATTGTACTCGTATTATTGGAATTAATGAGAATTTTATTGTTATGATGGTAAAATGTGTGATTGTATGACTGTGATTGTCTGTGATTGTTATTACTTACTTTACATAGTGGGATTTGTGCGATTGTGTGGTGATGATCTTATCGTTTATTATGTTCATGTGATGAGTTGCTATTTATACTTGTGTATGACAATGATTGTTTGAATGTCTATCAAAGATTAACTCAAATAATTGTTATTGAAGTAACATGGCACCAACCACAAGAAGCAACAGTGGCAACGACGCGTTGCCCACAACACCCGCTGAACTTGAAACCTTGGTCGCAGAGCGTATAGCTCAAGCCATTACGGAACACGAGGCTGCTCACACCGAAAGGTCGCGAGACAGGACCGGAAGTGATCAGCGTGAGACCTCCCCTACTGGTAAGAGGTTTATGAATAAATACAAGAGCAATAGGAGATTATCCTAAAGCTCCTATCCCATAATAACGTACCCCCTTATTATTGCAGAAACTGCCTCGCGAGAGCGTGGCTGCACATTCAAGGCTTTCCTGGACTGCAAGCCACTCAACTTCAGTGGCACTGAGGGATCCGTCGGACTTGTCAAATGGTTCGAAAAGACTAAAGCGGTGATCCGTATCAGCAGCTGTACCCCCCGACAGACCGTTATGTATTCCATGAACTTGTTCCTGGATCAAGCATTGACATGGTGGAACAGCCAGGTTCAGTCACTGGGAGACAATGCTGCATACTCCCTAACCTGGTTGGAACTAAAAGAACTCATGATTGCTGAATACTGCCAGGCCAGTGAAGTGCAGAAATTGGAAACTGAATTCTGGAACCTCACCATGACAGGAGCAGACGTAGCGGGATACACATCCAGATTCCACGACCTATCACGACTGGTTCCCCGTTTGGTCACCCCGGAGAGCAAGAAGATTGAAAGGTACTTGTTCGGATTGGCGCCACAAATCCGTAGCATGGTCACTTCTTCCAAACCCTCAACCATGCGCGAAGCCATTGATCTCGCTCTAAGCCTTACTGAGGATGCCATCCGAATGGGCACCTTGATCCGGAAAGTGTCAGGACTGAAGATTTCGGAGCCCAGTAGCGTGGAAGGTAAAAATTTGGGTTCGAATTCAGTAGTTGGGTCGGGTGACCAGGGAAACAAGCCAAGGTTTGGGAAGCGTAAGCGCAACGAAGGGAAGGAGGATGGATCATCGGGTAGTTCAGGCAAGAAAGGGAAAGGGTATGTAGCCACCGGACGTGGAAACAATGGGAAACATGGTTATCAAGGAAAGAATGAGGCGATCTGTGGTAAGTGCCGCCGTTCTGGGCACAAGACCGAAGAATGTCGATCTGGAGCACCGAAAACCGGAGGAGCAAGACCCTGCTTCGCATGCGGGTCGCCCGATCATTGGAAGAGGGATTGCCCTAAGCTTAACAACCAGGCACGCGGACGGGCATTTGTGATTGGAGCTGGTGATGCACGACAGGACCCTAACGTGGTCACTGGTACGTTCCCTCTAAATAGTCATTATGCTTCTGTATTGTTTGATACCGGTGCCGATTTTAGCTTCGTATCTGTTGAGTTTAAAAGGTTACTTGAGCTAGAAACTAGTAAGCTAGATACACCTTACTCTATAGAACTGGCTAACGGTAAGACTATATAAACACGAGAAGTAGCGAAAGGTTGTAAGTTGAATCTCTGTGATCACGAGTTTGGTATTGACCTATTACCAGTCGTACTGGGTAGTTTTGATATAGTCATTGGCATGGATTGGTTATCCGCACACCGTGCCGTCGTTGTTTGCAACGACAAAATAATTCAAGTTCCCCTCACGAACGGTGAAACTCTATCGATTCAAGGGGAAAGGCGTGGAACGCCATTAAGAATTATTACGTGCATGAAGGCCCGAAAGTGTTTAAGGAAAGGTCTCATCGCATTTTTAGCGCACGTTGTAGATAAGAAGGCCGACGAGCGAAAGCTGGAAGACATTCCGGTAGCCAGAGATTTTCCTGACGTATTCCCAGAAGATTTGCCGGGGTTGCCACCACCTCGACAAGTCGAGTTCCGCATCGACCTTGTTCCTGGAGCTGCTCCCGTAGCACGGTCGCCATATCGCCTAGCTCCATCCGAGATGCAGGAACTATCCGGCCAACTGCAAGAATTACTAGACAAGGGTTTCATAAGACCGAGTTTCTCACCTTGGGGAGCTCCCGTCTTGTTTGTGAAGAAGAAAGATGGCACCTTTCGTATGTGCATTGACTACCGAGAACTAAACAAGTTAACCATTAAGAATCGCTATCCTCTCCCCAGGATCGACGATTTGTTTGATCAACTCCAAGGATCCAGTTTTTATTCCAAGATCGATCTAAGGTCCGGCTATCACCAATTGCGTATCCAGGAAGAAGATGTACCAAAAACAGCGTTCAGGACTCGTTATGGACACTATGAATTTTTGGTAATGCCATTCGGTTTAACTAACGCACCGGCCGTTTTCATGGACTTAATGAATCGCGTGTGTAAGCCGTATTTGGATAAATTCGTCATTGTTTTTATTGATGACATCTTGATCTATTCACGCACCAGAGAAGACCACGAAAACCACCTTCATTTAATCCTGAAGGTCCTACGTAAAGAGAAGCTCTATGCTAAGTTCTCGAAATGTGACTTTTGGATTCGAGAAGTCCACTTCCTAGGCCACGTGGTGAATGAAAAAGGTATACATGTCGATCCCGCCAAGATCGAGGCAATTAAAAATTGGGACGCCCCTAGAACTCCTACCAAAGTACGACAGTTTCTTGGCCTTGCGGGTTATTACAGAAGGTTCATCGAGAACTTTTCTAAGATAGCACAGTCCTTGACCATGCTAACCCAAAAGAATAGAAAGTTCGAGTGGAAGGAAAAGCAAGAAAACACATTTCAAGTACTGAAGGAGAAGTTATGTGGCGCTCCAATATTGTCACTCCCCGATGGAACAGAAGATTTTGTAGTTTACTGTGACGCCTCTCATCAAGGCTTGGGTTGCGTGTTGATGCAACGAGAAAAAGTGATAGCGTATGCTTCCAGGCAACTAAAGATCCACGAGAAGAATTACACTACACACGATTTGGAATTGGGAGCCGTGGTATTCGCTCTCAAAATTTGGAGACATTATTTATATGGAACTAAGTGCACGATCTTCACTGATCACAAAAGTTTGCAACACATCTTTGATCAGAAGGATTTGAATATGCGACAACGGCGATGGGTCGAATTATTAAACGATTACGATTGTGAGATAAAGTACCATCCCGGAAAGGCAAACGTTGTGGCCGACACCCTAAGTCGCAAGGAACGGGTTAAGCCATTGCGTGTCCGAGCCTTGGGATTAACTATCCACACGAACCTGACTGACCGGGTTCGCGAAGCTCAAATCAACGCTCTTAAACCCGAGAATGTCAAAAGTGAAAGATTGCGAAAGATGGTTGATTCACTAGAGCCAAAGGCGGATCAAACCTTGTATTTCTTGAATAGAATTTGGGTACCAGTGTACGGTAGATTGCGTGAACTAGTATTGGCCAAAGCTCACAGTTCCCGATATTCGGTTCACCCCGGTGCAGACAAGATGTTCCACGATTGGAAGGAACTTTATTGGTGGTCAAATTTTAAAAGGGATATAGCGGCATATGTTGCGCGATGCTTGACTTGCGCAAAGGTCAAAACCGAGCATCAGAGACCATCCGGCTTGCTCCAGCAACCGGAAATACCCGAATGGAAATGGGAGCAGATTTCCATGGATTTCATTACCAAGTTACCCAAGACAACAAGCGGCCATGACATGATCTGGGTAATCGTTGATCGATTGACAAAATCCGCACACTTCCTCCCAATTCGGAGAACGGATAAGTTGGAGAAACTGACCCGTTTGTACATTAAGGAAGTGGTGTCTAAGCATGGTGTACCTATTTCCATCATCTCCGATCGAGATAGTCGTTTCACCTCAAGATTTTGGGAAAGTTTGAATGAAGCCCTCGGTACTCGCCTTGACATGAGTACCGCATATCATCCCCAAACCGATGGTCAAAGTGAACGAACCATCCAGACCTTGGAAGATATGTTACGGGCATGTGCAATCGATTTCAGCGGTAATTGGGATACACACTTGCCACTGGTGGAATTTTCGTATAACAACAGTTACCACACGAGCATTCAAGCTGCACCTTTTGAAGCTCTATATGGACGCAAGTGTAGATCTCCTCTATGTTGGGCTGAAGTTGGAGAAAAGCAACTTACCGGGCCCGAAATTGTTCAAGAGACGACGGACAAGGTCTTCTTGATAAAGGAACGTCTCAAAGCGGCCCGTGACCGGCAGAAAAGCTACGCAGATATGAGGTGAAAGCCTTTGGAATTTCAAGTCAGAGACAGGGTCCTACTAAAGGTGTCACCTTGGAAAGGTGTCGCGCGCTTTGGTAAGCGCGGGAAGCTGAACCCACGGTATGTTGGACCGTTCGAAATCTTGTCCAGAGTAGGCCCCGTGGCATACAAGCTCAAGTTACCACAAGAGCTTAACGGTGTACATGACACGTTCCACGTGTCGAATTTGAAGAAGTGCCTATCCGACGAAACTCTCATCATCCATGCGGACGAAATCCACATTGACGACAAGTTACACTTCGTCGAAGAACCAATCGAAGTAACCGATTGGAAGATCCAAAAGTTAAGGCGCAGCAAGATCAGATTGGTCAAAGTGCGTTGGAATGCCAAGCGTGGACCGGAGTTCACGTGGGAAAGGCTGGACCGAATGAAGCAAAAATATCCCGCCCTATTCGAGAAGACCCCTATACCGGAGAACTCAAAGTGAATTCCGGGACGGAATTCTCTTAACGGGGGGAGAATGTAACAACCGGCAAAATTAAGGTAATTCCGTACTAATTAACTATACGCGATTAACGTAATTAAACGTAATTATGTGTTGATTGTTTAACTGAGGCCTTAGAAATATAGCAATTCCCAAATAATGCATAGGAATGCATATGTTTAATGACAAAACATGATAGGATCATGTGCGAGTAAATTATCCGGTATGGACACTGGCGATTACCTGGTAAAAATTAAATAAGCGAAACGGATCCCGGACATCCGGGATATAAAATAAAACGTAATTTCACAAAATATAATGGGCTTTGGAACTCCAAAGCCATACGTGAAAGCTTGTTATACAAATCTCCCGGTAACGAATAAAGTGCGCGTACCGCACCCGAACGCGCGTAACATATAATTTCACCCGGCAAAAGCCAAAATAATTTATCAACGCTTAAACTGGACTATGTTTAAGGGATATTAAAAGTATTTTTAATATTCGGATAACACGCGATTAAAACCCGAAAAATACCCGGACGGTACCCGAACGAAGGGGGATTAAACATAACCAATAATGGGTATTATTTAGCAAAGTGGACCCCACCCAAGACACCCCAAGGGCCGGCCTATGGCCCACCCAAATGGATAATCCCTTGGTGATCTTGCTAAATCATTAGATTTAAACACTAATCATGAGTATGCATGGGATTACATTGGCCAAGAAGATTAACTAATCACCTCCCTTCTCTCTCTAACCTCACGGCCCAAACACCCTCTTATGATCCTCCAAAGATTTTCATAATCTCACAAAATCCCTTAAATCTTCCATAATCTAAGAAGGATATTGGGTAATCTTGGAAGATTTGGAGAAGATATTATCAAGATATATACATACATACTTGAAACAACAAAAACCAAAAACTCTTCTTCTTCCTTCCCCTTTGGCCGTACCATATCACCCACACATATACATTTTTCTTACAAATTTTACACTACCAAATCATCTCTAGATCATTATCCTTCAAAACCCCATTGTGTGTTTCAAGAGCTTGGAGCTTAACCCTTTGGAAGAACACACTAAACCCCATCCAATCCAAGGTTTTTGTCTTCCCTAGCCTTGAGCTAGTAGTAAGTTTAACCTTGCTTTGAATATTAATGTTCATATTATGTGATCTTATGAGCAAGTTGTACATTGATGGGTAGAATATGGTTTTGAAACATAAAGATAATGTATCTTACAAGAATAAAATGGAAGAATAATAACATGAATAAATCATGGATTTAATATTAATAATGTGATATTTCAAGAAAATGTAGAAATATATACATACACTTGAGTTGGATGATGATTGGAACATGATTTTTGAAAAAGACTTGAATATGATAAAAGATGGTTTTAATTATCATAAGATGACTAGTTAATGTCAAAAATATATTGGAATGTGTTAGATGATCATGGATGAAAAAGTTACATGTTCAAAGTCTACTCACTTGGATGAGTGAAATTTGGATATGTTGGATAAAAACATAAAGCACACATGTTAAAAAAGCAATAATAATGAGATAAAAGAATATTAGAAGTGGAATAATGTAAAAATAACCAAACATGAGAAATATGATTCTTCAAAGTCCACTAGTTGGAAGAAAAATCCTAACTTGGGAAGTTAGGATGGAAAAAGTAACATTTAAAAGTTAAGGGACTAATGTTGTAACTTTGAAAGTTGATGGACTAAAATAAGTATTTTAGAAACTTTGATCCAAAAATGTGTTCACGGAAAGTTTGGTGTCAACAAACGTAAATAATGGTTTTTCCAAATATAGTTTTGGTAAACATAAGAAACCGACGTATGTATATTTTGAAAAATGTATTTTTATAAAAATAGAAGTTTTATAAAAATAGGAGGTTAAGTTAACTTAAGGATTTTATAAAAATAAAGGTTTTATAAAATATTGGACAAAAGTAAAGACTTGAGAAAACTTGTACAAAAATGGATACTTTTATATAAATGGGAATATAAAAGTATCGGAAACATTTTTGGAATACAAGATAACAAGTTGAACTAAAAATACAAAAGTATATTTTTCCAAGTAATATACGTTCGGAATTGGAAGTATGAATAATATTTCCATAGAACGCATATTGGAAGAAAATGTGGAAAAAGTTAACTAACGGACTTAGTTACATGAACTAACGATAACGGATAAACGGACGAACGAGAAATGAATGCCATTACGGCAAGATGAAAATATATATACTTTAAGAAGTAAAATATATATAACATGGGTGAATATTATATAACACTTTCCTAAGTGTTAGAGAGAATATTCGTGGGAGAAAGCATAACGTAAAGAATTAAAAACACTAAACAACGTATGGACTTAACAAGGAAAATTCACACATTGATATATGTATACATACTCGTCTCGACGAAATTCTAGTATATCTATTTGAATGGGAAAGTAGATATGCGAGAAGGAAAACCGAGACGAGTAGGCAAAATATACCTATATACATGTGAATACCGACGAGATCCTAGTATATTTATTTAAATGGGAAAATAAATGTACGGCATGGTAAGTCGAGTCGGGCGTTAAGAATATACTACCGAACGACAAGACCTTAGCATATTTATTTAAATGGGAAAATAAATATGCGGCAAAGTGAGTCGGGTCGGGTATTAAGAATACATTATATCGAGCAAAACGATCCTAAGTATAATTATTTAAATGAGAAAATAATTATACGTTAGGTAGAGTTGTGTCGAGAATAATAGTATACAAATTACAAAGAATATTAACGAGAATAATACATAACTCGTAAGAAAAGGTTAATCCATCGCCAACGAACCTAGGATACGCGTCTAATTAAACGGGAATTGGAACGAAACGTGGTCGGGGAGTTGGGTGTATAACTTGCCAAGGCACATGCACTATAGGTGTAGTGACTTATACGCCTAGGACGTTTGTAGGTGCGGGACCACAAAACTTGCTATCTTCCTTTTCGAGCCAAACACAGATTCAGGCGAGTCTCACGGCCCCATTTTAAACTATTTTATGTTTTTCGGGGGAAAGATATGTTAGGGAAATGTTTGACGGGATAAGTACTTGAGTTGTGATCGCCACTCGGGGTTGAGATCTCTCTACTATGATCATTAATTCAGGAAATGAAACCGAAGGTATATTTGAATAGTACTATTGGTGCCTGACAAGGCCCACCCCTAATCGATAGCGTCGATTATGCATCGGCGTATGCCTGGGGTGCACGTATTCTGAAATCAAGTCGTAGGAATACCGAGTAACGACTTGGAGCGGGGCATTATTATTTGTCTTGGTTTGATTATAGGCTCAAGTAGCATTGTAGGAACTTGCAACTCCTATAAATTGTCATAACATGGAAATTCCCAAAGTGATAAAGTTTGATAAACTAAAACCTGTGAACTCGCCAATATTTATATATTGAAGACTTTTTAAACATATCTTTCAGGTAATTGATCGAGGATGAACAATGTGGCAAGCAGGGTCAGGAGAATCTCTCATGTGGGCGTCGGGTGTTTAAAAAGGGTTTCAACTTTAATTCCCAAGGCATCGGGATATTTTTGAGAAGCCACTTTAATGTGTTCAAACAATTTATCGTTATGTGTGAACATCAAACATGTTTTTGATGTCTTAAATAAATGTTCCATCTTTCTTAATTACTTATGATTTGCGTTAATCTTGGTTTTATGCTTTTGAACCGTCGCGCCACGTGTTTCCGCCATTGGCGTGGTGTGACAGGTACACCCTATATATAAGCACGAGCGATACTGCGGGAGCGGGCTAGGAGTCTGACCAAGAACCTACCCATTACTATCTCTTTATTAGATCGTTGACTAATAGCTAGCATTTTCGATAAGAATGTTCTTACACGAGCTTCAATTCGACTTCCTAGAGTCTTTCTCTGGACCATCAACACAGAAAACACAAACTTTGTATACTCTTACACTCTCTGTTAGTCGAAATCCTGTTGCATGTCCTTAATAAAGTTCGGTCAGAAACTTCTTTAAAGTAAGGGAAGCTACTATAACACTGCCCTGCCCTAACCAGTTACATACTTTTCCCAAACCTTGCTCATTATAAACTCTTAATTCTCTAACCTTGGGTCAACCTTTAAGGATTTTCAAACTCTTATTTTGGGTATTAAACAACTACTTCAAACTTTGTCAAATCATGGCTGATGCATTTCTTAAAATCTACTTGCCTTTTTACAAATGTCTTTTGTTTCATGGAAACCTTCACTTGAAAGTAATTTCGGGACGAAATTTTCTAAAGTAGGGGAGACTGTGACAACCTGCACCCTTCACTTTTCATAAATGTGCATAATTGGTTCCTCAACTATTTCAAAATTTTCATTTTTAACCCTCGTATTTTAATAGGACCAAAATTCACAATTTAATAAAACTTATAATTTTTATAAGTAAAAGTATGCACGTTTTATACTCACATCTATACCCGAGCACGTATTTTCAGACCTTGATACTCAAAGCCCTTAATTTTCGGTCCTAAAACAACTTAGAAACAGAAGGAAACAAGTCTATAGCTTAAAATTGATTAAATTAGAAAAATTATTTTTTTTAGCCCTCGCGGTCTGCTAAGACAGTCAAACAGTCAAAGGTCCAGTCAAAAGTCCTAGTCAAAGTCTCAGTCAAAATCCTAGACAAAGTCCTAGTCAAATAGTCAATTCATCTTAAAACCTTACTTTATTGTGTTGACCAATTTTAAAGCTTAATTGAATCCAAAACTAGTATAAAACCTACCTATGACCCATTACACTTTGCACCTCTAAATCGAATGTTTCAATTCGATTAAACTCTCCCTCATACCTTTCTTTTAGAGTATATTACTTCAACATTTGAAGCTTTGATTATAAGCTCTTGTAATTGGCGAATTGGAAGCTTGATATTTTTCCTATTCGGTTTCTTTTCTTCTAAATTGGACTAGTTTCGTTTGTTGAATCTTTGGATTGCTCGCATTTTCACGCTCGCTTAGTCATCTAGTCATTTGGCGAAAGTGAGTATTTCCTATCCCCTCTTTGCTTTTATTCACTTTTGGGGTGTTACATGTACACTTATACAAAATACACATACAAGTTGACATTTTTTACAATACAATTCTAGTACATTGTGCATTTGCTTACATACGTGCTTTATGCTTAGACATTACATGTAGTATACATTTGTACTTAGTGAAATCATTAACCATGTACAAGCCGACCTTAACATTGGATAGCGCTATTGGATTGACAACCCGCCTAGGTTGATTCTCCCCTTTTCATCGGAGAATCCGTGGTCATTGTTAATTTATTATCCATTTATTGGATAAGTACACCGCCGTTCATTTAGTACATTATACAGTCACAGGATTGATTTCGCTCATTTGTATGATACATAGTTGACATAATTGCACTATAGCTTTGCACTTGAATTGTATAACATTTTCCAACTTACTATATGTATTAAATCTAGTAATGCTCACCAACATTTCATATGTTGACAAAACTTATTTTGTACATGTTTCAGGTGCAGTTTGATCTTAGTTCCATAGCATTGGATTTTAGTGCTTGCTTTTAATAATTTATTTCAAATTTCATGTTTTGTTCAGACTTTTGTATTTTTCCCATTTCATCCATGTAAGACAATTCAAATTATTCAATAATACATTTACATTTTAGTACCATGTGTTTTTGAACAATCGTCGCTACGTGACACCTCGATGATTCCGCCATCGGTTGGGGTGTTACATATATCCCTCTAAACAAATATTTATCCTCACGTCAGATAGTGGTAACAGAGAGGCCATCCAACCCCCCCTGTGGCGAGCTTAACAGTTTGTTCATTTTGCATGACGAATTCCCAAGATCTAATCAAACTAGTTTCTTATTCTTAACCCAAACAGTAAGCAACCAGCCTTTGGAACTTCAATTAACAAACACTCATTGCAAATATTCTAAGGACCTTCACATAGAGCTTGGCTCGATTGGAGCTTTGTTTTCAAAGCTTGAGCTTGGTTCGTTAAAAATTTCTTAAGCTTGAGCTTGGCTCGGACTCAGATCGTTTACTATCTATTAGTTAATATATTAAATAAAAATAATATAAATAATAGGCTCAGAGCTCGATAAATGAAGTTTGACTCATAATCGTTTAATAAACAAGCTTAAATGAGGTGGTAAATATTATTAGAACTAATAATACATGAAGGCTCGACGAGCTCCACGTCAGGCTCAAGCTCAGGCTCGATAAATACATGAGCATTGTTTGAAGTTCAAGCTCGGTTGGGCTCGATAAAGTCCGACTCGTTTGTACCTCTAGTGCAATAGCCTTACTTTCGCTAATGGATAACAAATAGCGTATATAACACCACACCACTAGGTCATGTATGTCATTAGTGCCATTGTCCAGTGTATTCAAAACAGGACCAGTTAGTCTGGAAAACGCTACCGTGACAACCCCCCATCACTCGGTGCGGCCCCACCTTGATGGGGAACCCTACGAGCGGTAGGCTTAAAGTTTTTTTAATGGTGTATTTTGGTTTGTCGGTGTTTTGCCTTTGCCCTCCATCACCACCTTTTTTTTTGTTGAAGATAAAGCCCCCTTTATTTATGTGGCGCAACCATAACGGGGCTTCCACCATGTGATCAATTCATGTAGTCTAAAACACATAAGCCTTTAGACTATGGGGAGTGGTGGGTTTGAAAAAGGGGCATGAGTTACCATGTGGTACATGTGGGTTTCAGCTCTCAAAATGGTGGGGCTTGAAAAGGGGGCTTAGGTTTTAAAAAGTTTGTGTGTATAAATTAAAAAAAAAATAGCCAATCACACTCAAGAACCACCTTCGCCACGTTGGTGGGATTCTTCAAGCCCAAAGGGCAACGCCATGTTTCAAGCCATAGAGAGGCGGTGTTTGGGGGTGAAGGCAATTTTCACACCCATTTCCCCGCCCTGTTGATCGATTTTATTAGTATGTAATGGGAAACAATAAATATGTACCTGAGAGATTCGTAAGACGTGCTACTGATGCTGAGAGCGTTGAGATCAACATGATTGTCAGTGTGTTCGAGTTCCCTTTAAGGTATGCGATTATGATGTCTTATGATTCTTGGTGAAGAAAGGAGGAGAACCATAAGCTTTATGGTGTTTTGTTATATTATGTGTATCATCCCTCAACCCTAGTAATCTCCTTGTATTGTTTATACATACACATTAGACACTCTAATCAGGCCTAACTAATAATAAGTCTGTCTATCAAAAAATTATCATTATAAACTTAGAGTATATTAACAATGAATTATAATTATATAAATGATTATAATAGATATCAACAAATATAGAAGCATTACGTATATTTATTCCAAAACGCTCACTCCACACACTCTTGGTCGATGGGTAATCACGAAATTGGCTACGGTTCATGATCATCTTTCGAGTTGAGATGTTGTTTTAAGGAGGACACGTGGCAAGTGGCTATGTGGAGCCTACAAGAAGTGCGGTGACAAGACATATGCAGCTGTAAACATCACAACTTTTTACTTTTTCCAGAGTTCAATCATCTCTTATCAGATCAATGTATAACATCAGAAGCATGTTTTACATAGTTTAAGAAGACACATTGTCTGGATTTAGCAATTCATATAAAAAGACATGTAACTTTGCTTTATACACAGCTGGCAGCCTGGCACCATTATGTTTTAACCTGCCTCTTCCTTTCTTTTTTTTAGAGATATGTATTATTTTTTCTAAAAGTACATGAATAATCATAGTGTACTTCCAAGTCTTTTAATTTAAATGCAGTTATGAACACTTTTAAGTATAATATGCTGAAGTTGTTAAATGTATGATCGAGTATATAATATTTAAAGTTGATTTCTTTTACTTAGTATAAGATTGAGTTTTAGACTATCCGTTCTCGGCCGCAAGCAAGCAGGCGCGCGAGCCACAAACTTTACTCTCAAGTAACCCGGTCACTTTACCCCGTTATGGATGGAGGTGAACACCGACACAACCAAGGCACATCTCTCTCCTGCTAACGCACGCGACCACCGTCGCCTGTGCTAGCGCAATGGCTGTTCGCGTGAGGCTGTTGTGGTTGGGGGTGAGCACCGGGATGAAACTTCCCTCGCGCCAGAGCTCTCTCGCGGCCCACAACGGACAGTCTTATATAATGAAAATCACAACAGATCAGTTTTAAACCCCAAAAACTTAGGGGCTGTTTGGTTGATTAAGTGCTGAATCATTAAGAAGTCTGAATGGTTAAGAGGCTCTGAATGATTAAGTGCTAATTGGTTCAGCTATACACCAAGTCAAAGTTTTTTTTAGGTTGAAACAAACAATCTAAATGCTGAACCAATTAGAACTGAATGTTTCAAAGCCTCATTAAAATGCTACCAAAGAAAGATATACATAGATACCCTTGGATATATTTACGAACCTGATATGTAACGAATAGGCAGTACCTGATTGGTATTTTATTATTGGTCAATTTGTACTACTATTATCCATTGTTAGACCCTATGTAATGGAGCGCTATTTTGGGTGTGAATGCTAACATAGCGCTTCCAACTCCATTATAGGGGCACTATGTGCTAAAATGGGGCTAAGGCGTTATCGTTTTAGCGCCGGACATCACAAACATCATCCAATCATTTTTCGACACCTTTGCCTCTCTCTCTCCTACTTTATTATCTTCTTATTTTTTTTATAAAAAATAGAAACAAATTCATGCCCCCCACTACACCCCATTTTGAATTAAAGTCACATGCAGACTCAGCTGCCACGTGAACCAATTAAAAAAAGGGAGTTATATTTTTCACCTCAGTACATGTTCTTGTGTTAATCACTATTATTGTCAGATTGATCAAGATATTTGTATATTTTCTCCACTTAGATATAGATTAAAACAGACAAAAACCAAACAATAAAAAATTATAAATATTAGTTTTGTATCAATTTATTAGACCACGTCTTTAGACCGTTAATATACTTGGTTTATATCGATTTATTAGACCATGTCAAATCATCAGGACAAGGCTTTTTTTTTTTTTAACCAAACATGTGAATGTTGAGTAATTTAATTGAGACCAAAAAATGAGTTGAGTAACTTAATTGAAACATTTTTAAAAGTTGGGTACGATCTAAAGAATAAAAAAAATGAAAAACTTAAGGTTATATTGTTTTATTGTGCCCTATCGAGGTCGTGTTTATCAAACTGCTTATCTATAAGATTAAGCTAGTTTTGTAAATCAATAAGTGGCGTTTTGAATTGAATGTTTTCATCATATATGCTCAATATTAATACCAACAACATAAATAAATAAATAAATAAATAAATAAAATTAACAATTTTGTCATTTTCCAACTTTCATTGTTATCGGTTGTTCTCTATTCAGACTTGAGACTTGTAGCCAGTAGTGAATCAAGGAACTTACTATTTTCTAATTTTAATGGTTCCTTTTTTGTTAATTTTTTTCAAATCATATAAGGTTATCATTAGTTTTTTTCAAATTCTTTCAAACCGAGTAGGTTACTGAGAAACCCATAAAAGTAAGCTGGATCGACACTAGTTGTAGTAATACACTAAAAAGTTTTGATACTTACCGAGAAGTTGGATGCAAAGAATCGAAATTCCTTAGCCAACAAGCAATCTAAATAAATTAGTACATGTTAGATTATAAAACACTCAAAACATTAATTTTATTTAAATTTCATATAGTATGCAAGTATTAATTAAATACATGCACAACAATTAAGTACATGCATGATCAAACATATGAACCAAACTATTTAATCACGAGTCAATATATCATTTAATAAAGATGTTGTTACTTAGTATTTATCGGACCACGACATTTAACCTTGTTCATTACGACTTAGTTACTTCCAATCATTTAATATTTATTTGTGCCAGTTTTTCCATTGCATCTCATCACACGTATAGTATTTTTCCTTTTTAAAAGACTTATTCAACTTTAATTTATCTGTCATTTAATAAACTTTACAAAAATGCTTCTTATTTCTTGTCTTATAATCTAACAGCTTTGTGTTATCACTAAATATCCTTTGTTTTGTCACTTTCTTTTGTAATAGAAATTTATCACATTAAACCAAAGACAGCCAATTACAAGTGATACGTAGGTAAACGGGCCGCAAGTTACGTCACTACCCCTTTTTGTAATAGTACGATAGCTTAAAGGTTGGGTACAAGTGGATTCAAATATGAAGCATAAGCTAAGAAATTCACGTTGTACAGAGCAACCCACTTATCAGACTTAGAATGACCTGAAACCAAACTAATTAAAAACATATTCGGTTTGTGAATTCGACTTACTTAGTTACATGATAGGTAATGCACCGAAACATTATAATTTTCAACTCGACGCACAGGTCACTAATCGGTTAACTTGTCACATTCTTATATTAAATTCAACTTAATCTTCATTAAACCTAAATCAAATAAAATTAACGATATTGACTTATATAGACATGCTTTACATGGTAACTAAATCTTTCACATTTACAGAAAAAAACAACGTTTTTTCTATTTTCAATTTTTCATTAAAGTTTTTATTTTTGTTACCAAATATATAAATATTTTTTGGCATATTCATCCAACATCTTCTATTATTTATAGAAAGCCAGTGACCAAGACAAACTAAACACCCCCCCCCCCCCCCCCCCACACACACACACACACACTTTAATCTCCATCTTCTCCTGTACTCATCTCTTCTCTCAGTCACACAACTCAAAACACTAATTTCCAATGAACTAACCATTCATCTCATCATGGATCGTTTTATCATTCCTAACCGATCCCAAAACGACGCCATTGTCGTCGTTTTACTCTTATTATTATCATCCCCGTTCACATGCCTTGGTATTCGTTACTTCCCATCCAACCACCAATCGGAAACACATTCCAAACCCAATAATATTATTAATATTAATAATATCCTCTCCGGATTCACTGAAGCGCCGGACTACCGTAACGGCGTGCACTGCTCCAATCACCTCATTCACATCGCCATGACCATCGATCTCCACTACCTACGTGGCACAATCTCCGCCGTACATTCCACTCTCCGCCACGCGTCATGCCCAGAAAACATCTTCCTCCATTTCATCGCAGCTGAATTCGACCCGGCCACCCCTCGTGACTTGACCCGATTAATCCGATCCGTTTTCCCATCCTTAAGTTTCAAAGTCTACATTTTCCGTGAAGACACTGTTATTAATCTAATCTCGTCATCGATCCGAACCGCGTTGGAAAACCCGTTAAATTACGCACGGAATTACCTGGGTGATATAATTGACCCGGGCATAACCCGGGTCATTTATTTAGACTCGGATGTTGTCGTGTTGGACGACATCCAAAAGTTATATAATATAACATTAAATAATAATAGGGTGATTGGGGCCCCACAATATTGTCACACTAATTTTAGTAATTATTTTACTGACACGTTCTGGTCCGACCCTGTCTTGTCACAGGTGTTCCGGACCAGAACAGGGATCAGAAAAACATCATCCCCGTGTTATTTTAACACGGGTGTGATGGTAATGGATTTGGAGAAATGGAGGATAGGGAATTATCGGAACCGGATTGAGAAATGGATGGAGGTGCAAAAGAAGAAAAGGATATATGAGTTGGGGTCGTTGCCACCGTTTTTACTGGTGTTTGCCGGTGACATTGAACCGGTTGACCATAGGTGGAACCAACATGGGCTAGGTGGGGATAATGTGAAGGGCAGCTGTCGGTCGTTGCATGCTGGACCGGTTAGCTTGTTGCATTGGAGTGGTAAGGAAAGCCGTGGGTGAGGCTTGATGAGGGGAGATCGTGTCCGTTGGATCGGTTGTGGGAGCCGTATGATTTGTTTAGACGGAGGGATCGGGGTAAAGGACAGCCGTTGGATGATGTTTAAGTGGTTGTTTATTTTTTGGTTGAATTAAATAAGTTTTCTTTGTTTCTTTTTATTTATTTATTTATTTTTTATAACTTTTTGTTTGTAGGGGGGTATTGTAATTCTTTCGTGGATGACAGCTGTGTACAGATTAATTGATGGATGAGTACATGAGCTCTTTTGGTTGTATATTACAAAGGATATTTACAATTTCTTTTTCTACAAATTATTATTATTATTACATACTATAAATAAGCAAACTAAATGAACAGTAAATGAAGTGAATAGTAATATATTAATATTTTATTTATATTATTATTTTATTTAAAAACTTTATTATATTATATACTATTAATATATTATATTATATACTATTAATATATTATACCGATCCCGTATCGATACCGACAATACCGAAACCGAAAATCCATAAATATGGGTACCGATACCGATCCCGAAACCACTCGGTTCGGTACGGTATCGGGATCGGGATGGGATAGGATCGGTATTCGGCCTTGTATGCTCATTCCTAATTAATATATTATATACTATTATTTTATT
The DNA here is from genome assembly GCA_030844895.1 of Ambrosia x helenae. Taxonomy (NCBI): domain Eukaryota; kingdom Viridiplantae; phylum Streptophyta; class Magnoliopsida; order Asterales; family Asteraceae; genus Ambrosia; species Ambrosia x helenae. The sequence goes on along the minus strand of CM061224.1, from coordinate 16,919,341 downwards.
CAAAAACTTTACGGTATCGGTACGGTACCGGTATGGTATCGGTATTTTACCTTAAAATACCGATACCATACCGATCCCGTACCGATACCGATAATACCAAAACCGAAAATCCATAAATATGGGTACCGATACCGATCCCGAAACCACTCGGTTCGGTATCGGTTCGGTATTGCCGCCACAACGAATTGATTGACGCCGCCGCAACGCGCGGCAGATTAAACACCTAGTTAGATATTAAGATAAAGGACACATTGTAATTTTTAAAAATAAAGAACACACATACAATTTAAGGTAAATATAAAGCACAATTGATAAAACGTCTAATTCTCTCTCCTATTATTATTATTATTATTATTATTATTATTGTTATTATTATTATTATTATTATTCAAAATTGGATTGCAAACAGTGCGATTATGGTCCATTGCGGTCAGTGATTAATCATATCCTTGTATATTTTGTAAGGTTATGATTATGATAAAATCCAGATTGTGGTGTGGTTAGGGCTGTACACGAGCCGAGTCGAGCCGAGCCAGGCCCAGCTCGAGCTCGAGCTCGACCTTAAACCGAGCCAGCTCGGCTCGGCTCGTTTTTCTGGTCGAGCTGAAAAGTCGAGCTCGAGCTCGGCTCGTAAATGTTCGAGCCGAGCTCGAGCTGGCTCGAGCCAGCTCGTATATTTTTTTTATTATTTTTTAATTTTTTTAGAAATATTTATTAAATAAAAAACAAAAAAAATACACATAATCATGTATATTTTTTTTTATTTTTTAAGTTATGGTTTATTTATTATGAAAAAATGGGGTAGATAGGTAGCATGAGCGGGATTTTCAAATTTTAAATTTTAGAATTGGGTTTGGAGCCAAAATATATTAGTTTCATCTATATATTAATTACACATACACAAGCCTGAGTCGAGCCATATGTCGAGCCATCGAGTCGAGCCACGAGTCGAGCCATCGAGCCGAGCCACGAGCCGAGCCACGAGCTGAACACCCCTGGCTCGAGCTCGGCTCGATTACAAAACGAGCCAGCTCAGCTCGGCTCGAAAACAAAACGAGCTTCTTCGAGCCGAGCTTTTTTCGAACTTTTTTCGAGCGAGTTTCGAGCGAGCCTCGAGCCGCGAGCTTTTTGTACACCCCTAGGTGTGGTCCGGTCTAAGTTTCACATCCCTGGGTGGTTCAATTCAGCCTAGAGCCTTACCAAATGAGGGAGTTATGGGTACAACTTTGGGCTATATAACTTGTAAACCAACTACGATCATAAATGAGTTAGTAGTAGTTGATTTGCACTTACATGTCTAAAGTCTGAGTCGTAGCTGATTTTGCACTTGCGTTCATGTCAGTACTAGCTAGTACGGTCCAACATTTGTTGTTGATGGACAAAGTCGATATTCATCCAAATAAGATAGTGTCGAGATTAAGAGGGTGTTTGTGATTGAGTTACAAAACAACTTATTGATTTATTGGCTGCTGTTTGTGTAAATCAAAAGCACTTTTGGTTTTGGCTTTTGAATAAGGGTGGAAAGGCTGTTTTAAAGAAGTCAGAAATCCTGGCTTTTGGCTTTTTGCTTTTGACTTTTGGTTATTTTACATTAATAAGCTAAACCAAACACTTTTTAAAAAAGAACTTATTTACTTATTGATTTAATGATTTTTCTCACCACAAAAGCTAATCTAAACACTTTTTTTTTAGAAACTTCTTTATAAAAAGTCATAAATCAATATACACTTTTAACTAAAAACACTTTTGAAGTTAAACAAGCAATCCCAAACACCATCTAAAATTAATTATTACAATAATCTAATAAGCAACTCCTAACTTGTATAAATTTATATTTTAATATCACTTTGGTTGTAACTTTTTAAGTAAAACCATTTATGCTTAAATGATCTTGGCGGCACTAAAATACCAAAATGTAGCACTAGTAAAAAATATTAACCAGAACTCATGCTCAAGTTATTTTGTAACAAGTTCACTAGTTGAAAACGTATTGGTAGAAATCAATAACAAAATTCTTTGTTAAAAGTAAAAATATATAACACAAACTAACCTAATTATAAATATAACAATATCTTACTCAATAACAATGACATTTTAACTAATTTGATATATAACAATAATTGAACATATAATGACAAATTAACGGGAACTTGTGTATGTCATCTTTTAGCCATATGTTCATTGGCATTGGAGGTGGCTATCGTTATCAATGGCTCAAAAGAAAAGAAAAATATTTATTAAAAAGCTTGCTGCTTGCATATGTTTCATGTTATTCTATCTACGTGTTATGTTATTGTAGAAAAGATACAAAACTTTATCTCAAATAATTGATTTAAACAATGACAGCATAAAAGGTAGTGTATTTTTAACTACGTAGTGAGTCATATTGGAAACCTTTTGCCAGCAAGTGGCGGATCCAGGATCGTGTTTTCAAGGGGTGCAATCGGAGGACTTTGGGTGCAATTGGGGATTTTTTTCCAAACTTTCAAGGGGTGCGATCGGGATTTTTACCTATAAAATACACTAATTTTTTTTTTTCAAGGTGTGCGGCCGCACACTTTGAATTGTACTTGGCTACAACCCTGTTGCCAGGGTTGATCCTGTTCAATAAGTTGCATTTCAAGCTGTTAGAATCGGGTAGTAGTACCAAAATTCTTTACACTCACCTGATCACTACGTTCCTTCAAACAAGTGATGGGTGTTTGTATTTGTGTTCGTGTTTGTATTTCCTTATCAAAATTCAAAACCGCCTTGTAGACGACATTATACCAACTTTGTTGAAGCCAAACACAACTTGGATTTTTTATAGCGATGCTTAGTTTACTGAAATTGTACATGATTATGTAATGACGAATATGTTCAAGTAATAATTTATATACCTTAAATAAGGATTATATAATCTTCAATATGTTAGATTACTATATATTTAATACTAAAAATAGATTATTTATATTTATTCATTTTAAATTAAAACATACGTAGTTGTAAAGTTATCTTCAGACCACAACATATTACCAAATCAGAAACATAACAAAATATTACCAAATCAATACATCAATTCTATAGTATAGTACATTCTTTTAAAATCAAGTAAGACAAATATTTTCACCAAAATGTAGGCCCAAATTGCATGTGAAGTTGGTTGAAGTAGCCCAAACAGGCTAAAACTGGGAGAAGTTGGCCAAAATTAATGCAGGCTAAAAAATGTTGCACCAAAATTGTGTTTCGTTCCTAACCAGCTAACCTGACCAACTAGCGTAACCCGAGAGGCTGATACCCGCGCGGCAAGGCACCCTTAACTGGTCCAGTCATTGGTTTCGATTTCCATGTTTTTCGGTTTTTGTTCCGAACAGTTTGGTCCGGTTTCAACCCGACCGCCTCGAATATAGTTTATAAGGCTATGGGGTATGGGTCGGCAAAGGTGCTCGGTAGGCTGACGTGGAGCAAGTTGCCGAGGGTGTAACCCCCCCCCCCCCCCCGGATCGGTGCTTGGTGTGTCCGGTGGAAATCCACCGCCTGCCCCGTCCCAAATTTCAAGGTGGAAAAGAGCTATACAAAGAGAGAAAGGGAGTGTTTTGGCTTTTATTGCTTTCACTTTGGAAAAAAGAAAAATAATAAAAAAGGGAAGGGGAAGGGGGAACCATTTCTTCTAAAAGGGGGAGGGGAAAGGGAAAGATGATGTGACACTGATATTGACAAGGGGGAGGGAGTGTGGAATGGTTCCACACCCCATAACCTAACAATACTTTGTGTTAGTTTCCTATTTAAATTGTGGGATAGACTTTTCGAATTGTTTTTTGTATCACTTTCCTACAAAAATACTTAATTTGTATACAAATTTGACAATTGGGTTAAAGTGAATTTAAATAATCTCAACTTTCACCATTGGGTCAGCAACACTCTCAACTAACAAAGTGCCCTCGATCACTCTCAACTTTCAACTTATTTTCCTTTGCACTCACAAAACTAACCGAACCCTAACTCGGTTAGTTTTTGTTTGCTGATGTCACCTTTTTAATGACGTGGCATTCTTTTTAAAAAAAAAAGTTAATACACACATACCCCACAAACCACCACCACAACCAATGCTCCTCCCCCGTTCTCTCTCTCCACCAGACCACCATAACCACACCACAATCTCCATCCATCATCACCACAATTGAACGCGACTACCACAATCAACAACCCCACTTGAAACCATAGCCAAAATCCACCATCTCATATTTGCACCACATCCGACCACCATCATCACCAACCACATCACCGTCCACCCCTAACTTTAACTCTGTCGCACCTGATATGTTGCAAAACACATCTATTTTACTTCTTGTTTTTATTAGTTTTTAGTTGTTTTCTTAGTAGTTTTTATTTGTTTTTCACTTTTATTTATGTATTTGTGTTTTTAAGGGTACCCGCGCGTAGAAGGAGCGGAAAACGAGCTTAAATCGAAGATGGAACGCACACGGGGGAAAGGCCGAGAAAATAATTGAAAAAATGGATTTCTTGGGTCTTTGTACCACGCAAGGACCATAAAACTACTGTTCGCGACATGCGAGTGTTTTGAAAACTGTACGCAACTACTTTGTCCCTCGCGCCACGTGAGGGACCTTGATTACAGTTTTGCAGTGCGAAGAAACCTTATGTCCTTCAAAAAGCCCAAGCCGACTTATATAAACGTATTTAACATATCTAGTTGACAAGCCGACCTTATGCTGTCTATTGGGAGATTTCAGGGTGATTTGGGGGAGAAGAAACCGATTTTGGAGCTAAGGATTGAAGATTGAAAAGCTTTCGGCTTGTGGTTTCTTTGGCTTATGATCTTGTTTGATTCTCAAACATTTCAGATCAGATTCAAACATGTCTTCTACTATTTTTTGGAGTTATTTTGTTTATGAATAGGATTTGTAGCTAAATCTACTAAACGATCTAGGTTTTATGATGAATAGTTTGTGATTTTATGACTTTCGGTTTTGGATTTATGTGATTGGCTTATGTTTTGGTAAAAGTTCTATCTATAATTAGTTATGATGTATACAAGTGTTGTAGATTTGATTGAATTACTTATCTTGCTCCGTATGTTTCTCTAGTTTATTGATTATCATCTCGTATAGGGTTTCATGTGTTTATCATTTACTTTGTGTTGTGATTGTCTTGTGGGTATGCTAGATGTAGTAGACCATTAGGAGCTAATTTGTGAGTTGATTAAACCTAGTGCTCTGCCATTCATGAGATCGGGAGATGATAAAGTATCAGGATGTCTAGATATTTAGGTATTGGGTTAAGCTAAATTTGGAAGGTGATCCTTTCCTTGTACGTCTTTAGAGTCCTTGCAATTCCGAGTTATACCTTGTTCAATTTGATTACTCCTTTGCATCTTTGGGTGTATAGTGATTAGTGAGACCGAGAGGTGATCTAGTCTATGAGTACCTTAGCATTCTTAATGAGGAAAGACTTAGTGGTGATGTCAACTACATACCTATATGTTTTACACATCCCTTAGGATTCGCCGGGTGGTATTCATGAGACAAGGAGGAGATCTCGCACACCATAGGTTTTTCTGATTCAATCGTATCTTTAGATTCCGATAGCCATTCATCTATCTCGTTCCAAGAGTTGTGAGTTTACGAGTAGGATTCTTGACCTAGGTAGTTGTTTTCCCACCATATTTGAGTTTCAATCTAGTTTCCAGTTCTCTGTTTCGTTAGTCTTAGTTTCTTTAGTGGTTGATAATTTAAAACCCCTAAAATCGAAATGAGTTCAGGCTAGGATTTGATAGAGATCCAGTATTAGAAGTTTGCCATAGTATCCTAGGTATGATACCTGGTCTTACTTGCTTTACTACATTGCAACCAGTACACTTGTCGTTTATGTGTGGTTTAGTTGGTGATTCATATTACTCGAAATTAATATATACACTTCACACACATCAGCACCTCTCTAAACACAAACCAATACTACCTTTACCTTTACCATCATCACCAACCACATCACAACGGTTCTATTGAACCATTTCAATCCTTCTTGAAATAGGACAGTTAGGGTGTGACCTCAACAGTTACATTTTGATACTTTTGTGGGAACTCCATCACTATTTCCGACGAGGCTTACGATGGGGGTGTGGTTTGGTTTGCTCGTCTAGAGTTCCAGCCTCCATTTCGGACCACCCATTGTGGGTGCTCTAACTAAATCAACCAAAGCAAATTAACTTTGTAATTGTATCACCTTCATAAACGCAGTGTTGATAATCACATATTAAAAGGGACTATTAACGTTAACAAGGTGCATCCTTTTGCCCCTTCTCGTTACTGAAAGTCGTTCACTTAGCTCAAATTTAACCTAATGCAATTAGAGTTTAATATTTTTTAGGATTACGTTAGTGACATAAATGGTCTCTTCTGTTATATCGTTTAGATTTTACAAGTACATTTCTTGATTAGGCTGATTTCCTATAGTTGGATTAGCCGGTTAGTTTAGTATCTTAACTTTCCTAATATAGGGTTTTGATTGGGTTTTATGTCCTGGAATTTAATTTTAAGACTTTCTTGTTTTGATGAGAATATAAGATGATCAAATTCATATATAGTTTGTCTAATTAATTCAAGAGTGAATAACGGTGTCCGTCTGGTTTGACTAGATTTGCTACTTTCATGATTTTCTTTGTTTTCCCATGTATCCCCGGCCCCGTTTGTTTGATTTTGTTGTTACTTCTTAAAAAGCAAGGGTATTTTAGTCTTTTTACAAACCGGCAAAACTTGCAATTTTGCAATACCATAGGGACGAAACCCTAATATACTCTTGATTCAATTTGTAAACTTTTGCTCTCAAGGATCTTGAGCAGGCATGATTTCATATTAACTTAAACCTGTTATCATGTTTATACTCTATGCATTACTTACTATAATATGTACAATCAAAACCAATATTACATACATTGCTTGTAAAAAAAATGAACTTTATATCAATACACTTGATCTCCTCATTTCAAGTGTTAATGTATCTGTACCTTTCCCTAGCTTAATTACAAATCCTCATCATCATCATCACTTGAACTGCTACTAATGAAATCCGCAGGTAACACCGGAAACTTCATCGTTGGCCTATTTGACACCGCCATTACCGCCTCCTCACCACTATTTCCCCTCTTCTGCAATTTGACAGTAATATCAATACAAGCCTTATCAACCATTTCAAGAAACCTCTTCACTATCACAAACAGTTGAAACTGCTTTGTCCCTTTATCTTTCGACGCCCCGGATTGATAATACTCATTCGTTTTCTTCACTAGCCCGATAACCCGCTCTTGATCTTCCCTCAACACTTGAATTTCCCTTTCAGCCCTTTCAATAAACCTTTGTATCTCCCTTACAAAACCATGCCCATCCGCGTCCCCTCCACATTCGTCCACAGTTTTCGCGATATCCCCTAAACGATCACTTAACCCCAAACACGATTTCAATACAACATCATAGTCAAATTCAGCAGCCTTTTTTACATTAGTAAACTCAGAACTTACTCCTCCTACAGCAGGCAATCCAAGCCTTATGTAATCTTTATCTGTAGATGTATCGCGTTTACTGTTTTTAAAACTATGGTTTCCATTAATCATACATCTTTTTCCCTCCAAACGAACGACTTCTTCAACCACAAAATGAAGCAGAGTTGTCTTCCCATCACAACTTTTAACATCAGACAGCTTCAAAAGCGAATTCATATTAAACGCTTGCGCATTTCCCCTTGATGTCCCAACATTCATTCGGTTTCCGGCTTTTAGAACCGCTTCAAGAAGCTTAACAAATAGCCCACGAGTTCTAAGCTCTTTGCAGGCCATTTCAAGTGTTTGTAAAGTGTTCTTGAGTTCGTTAACTTCTGATGTGTAACTTAATGTAAAAAACATTGCATTGAATCGAGTAAAAGCGGATGGAACAGCTCGTAGGATGTGGTAAAGGAACGATTCGGCGTCTGCTAGCCTTGTGATGTCTTGATCATAGTTTAGGATGAGTTGTTGTTCTTCGTTCGTTGGGCGGATTTTAGTAAGCTTTTCTAGGGTGTCTATGTCTAAACCTTTGCCTTCAAGAAGGCAATCAGTGATTTCTTGTCTTGAAACGACTAATGATCGAAGAATTATCGCGATATTTTGCGATTTTCGCATGTCAAGGATGAAGATTTTAGATGGTGGACCGGATTTTGGTTGCGTGTTCGCGGTTGGCGAGTTGTTGTTGTTTTGTAGTGGTGGTTTTTTGTTTGCGGCTACGGTACCGAACATTGCTTCCATGAGATCATCATCAAACCTGAATCATATGGGACAATGAGAACTATGTTTGAGGTCTAAATGCCATGATTTTGTAAACGTTGTTTTGATTGTTGTACCAAGTTTTTCTTATACATCCTTGTATGATGTTTTGTAACAAAATTGAATATTAGTATATTACATTGCGATGTGTTTATTTTTTTTTATATAAATTTAAAAAAAATTGGATCTGTGTCAAATATAAATTTTATATTTGATACAGCTTCGTTTTTTTTTTTTTGTTTTTAATAAAATCAGTATAAAACATTATGTATTAATTTAATTATATAAGAAAAAAATAATACAAGTAATGTCTCATCATTTGGTGTAAGGAATAAAAAACTGGGTGCAAAATGCCATTTATTTTAAGCAATAAAAAATATGTAATCATATACACAATTTCTAATGGTGTTAGAGAGTTGGACAGAAATGAAAAAAAAATTTACAGGCCAAAAATGGATGAAAACCTAAATCTTTGATGCACCCAGGTAGAGACATTCAAAAAGAAAAAAAAAATTACCTGAAAGAACCACCATCCATTTTGTCCCATGCTGTGGGATGGCCCACATTAGCGTTGACTTTATCCCAATGCAATGGTTTAAGTTGGACTTTGGGTGGGGAAGGTGGTTTTGATGATGAAGTCAAACCACTTGTTTTAGTTGGTATTGGTGGTGGTGGCGGTGGCCGAAAACTCGTTCTTTCTACCCCAACCCGTGGCGGTTGTGGAGGTGGCGGTGGTGGTGGCAACGATGGTGGTGAAGGCGGTGTAGGTGGCAGAGATCTCGACGACCGTTGACTTTTCATAAAACTTTCTTCATTTTGACTTTTATTATTATTATTATTATTATTATTATTATTATTATTATTATTATTATTATTATTATTATTATTATTATTATTATTATTATTATTATTATCTTCTCCTAATGCCCAAACATGAGAATTTGAAGACTCTCCTCTAAGCAAAGGAACTTCTTGAATTTTAACATCAAATTTCTTAGACCCTTTTCCTTCTTTTTTAAAACTTTGTTTTTTATTCCCCTTATAATCATCATCAAGATCTTTCCAATAAAGAACATCTAATCCTTCTTCATCAACAATCACCCCTTTAATCCCTTCAAATCTTGTAAACTGGCTATTCAAAACCACAACCGAATTACGCGTATTTCCAGCTTCATTTACATCTTGTGCATAAGGATTTTCCTTCTCTTTTTGCTGTCGCTTATACCTAACAAGCACAAAGAATAATAATCCTGATACAACCAAAGTACTAGCTGCAGTTGCACCAACTGCTGTTGCAACTTTTTTACTAGATGAACTTGTTGGGGGACTAGTTGTGACCGGATTAGGCGTAGGAGGTGGTGTATTTGTGTCCGGTGAAGGCGGTCGAGGCGGTGATGGTGATGGTGGTGGAAGTGATGGAGGAAGGTGGAATATTGGGTAATAAACTTCAATGTTTTGATCAGGGATGAATTGGGAAGTCGATATCGATAACAAAGAAGCCGAAAACACGAAGAAAAATAGAAATGGCGGGAAATTATGGATCATGGCAGCCATTGAAATGAAGAGAAAGATGTTGAAGAAGATGTGTTTGTTGATTAGTGTTTTGGTTTTTTTGGGTTAAAACTTAAAGTATTGTGCAGGCTTGAGGTTTGAGTATATGCTGACACTTTCAAAAGACAAGTTAGTTGGGCTGTTTCAAATGTGTTACATATTATTTTTACTTGAATTGGTTGGGATGATGTCTTCCTGGGTGATTTTATGAAATGACTTATATACCCTTGGGGGTTTTCAAACTTTTTATCTATAGTTGGTTGCGTGAACTTTTCTATACATTTTTTTATTTGTTAAAATGTCTTAAATTAAATACTCTTGGGGTGAGTTTACATTATTATCCCCCATAGGTTAAGAGTTTGTTTTTAAATGGCTTATTTTTAGGGTCGAGCTCATTTAAGGTCGGCTCAATTTGAGTTTTCAGGGAGCCGATTTTTTGTAGTACTAAGTACATGGAGGATTCAGCTCGTTTAAATAAGTTTATATGGTGGTTTTGTCAAGATGAATTAGTTAACCTTTTACATTTTTAACTCTTGGCCTCTAGGTTGTGAGCAAGAACATATATTTCGTTTACCAAAAACGCCCTTGTGAAAACTTCAACCTGAATTCTAAATCTTGGTATAAAATATCCTTGTATTTTAAACTTCATGTTTACCGAGTTTGCAAGTAAGCGTGTGATTTGAGTTACCTAGACCGTTTTATGTCAAAATGACTAAAGTACCCTTAGTATTATCGAGATTGGTAGCGTGTTGCCCTTTTCAAACTTAGTTAATTAGGAAAAATTCATAACAAGGGTATTTAAGTAATTTTGAATAATTCAAAAGTCGGTTAATTTTATGTATTATGTACGAAGGGTTGAACTGGTATAGCCACAAGCGTGATCAATATAATAATTATACTCTTGTTAGCAATAATAAAGTATGAAGATGTCTTTCTTGGATTCGTACAATTTTAAAAAGTCAGAAGGAAGATGACATAGTCAAATAGATACACTTCATCTTCTAATAAAACAAATTAGTTTTATCTTTTAGGTTTAAGTACAATAATTTTTTATAATTGTTTAGAACAAGTGTACCAAAATGTTCTCAGTATCACAAACCACATTTTCACTGTTCATTGATGTGTATAACTTGTTACACAACCCCAAGCATATGAATTTTTACCTGGCAAAACGAGTGGGATCATATCAGACTGGTAACAGGCTAGAATTGATGGGTTATTTTTGTTCAAACTAACCCATTTACTCTACTATGGATCAAGATTGCAAGGCAACATAAGATTGGTTTGAACTTGTGATTTGGACACTATTTAAAGATAAACATTCGGGTTAAAGCGTAGTGAGAAAAATGCACACAAAGTGGTTCATCTAAAAGAGCCTGGGTGAAGTTTTTAGTTTGTCCCCTCGTCAGAGGGCAGTTATTGAATGCTTGCAAAGCCCCCACGCCCAAGATTTCCTGACTGTTATCCCGATCGAAGGTCTAGGCCAAAGCATGTCTGCCATTGAATACAGGGCCATTCTTAAATATCGTCTGATGATCCCCATGTACCAGGAGGATGGAATATGCCCGATTTGCCGTAAGGTCTGCATGGATGAATACGGGGAACATGCAGTTCATTGTAAGGAGTTACCCGGTTTCAAATATCGGCATGATTGGGTTCGAGACATTCTGTGGGACATTTTAAGACGGGCTGGGATCTCAGCCAAGAAGGAGGCCCCTGTGAACTTCCTCTCGGATCCAACAGAAGGGAGATCCACTCTGCGACCAGCAGATCTCCTTGTCTTTGGGTGGGCCGGGGGGAAACATGTTTGTGTTGACCTGACGGGTGTATCTCCCCTAGTTGGGTTGAGGGATAGTGGCTTTGTAGCAGGGCAAGCGGTGCGAAAAGCAGAGGAAAAAAAGGTAGAAAAACATGCTAAAGCCTGCGAGGAGAACCAACACGTTTTTGTGCCGCTGGCCTTTGATACCTTTGGCTCATTGGCACCGGAGGCTACCCGCTTCCTGACCAGGGTCCAGCGGGTTATTCATAGTAGTGCCTCGGCTTCGGGTGGGCATGGTTACGTTTTTAGTAGATTAGGATTTGCTATTCAGAAAGGGGTGGCGGCGCAGCTTGTTGCTCGCCTGCCCGTTATCTTGATATAATTTTCCTTGTTTTTATAGTATATATTCTTATATATAGATGCCTGTAATTTGAGCTTGAAAAAAAAAAAAAAAAAAAAAAAAATCTAAAAGACATTTAGGTGGTGTTTGTTTTTCTCCTAGAAGCACTTCTGATCTCTTTTGTCTGCGTCGTGCAGACGCGGGCAGACGTTTGGGGCGGGCAGACTGTTTGTTTTTCGGAAGACATTTCACTCCAAAAGCTCTTCCTGACCTCTTCTTGGTGCAGACTTGGACCAAAGTCTTTTAAGGTCTTCAAATGTATTCTCCTCTTCTCTTCTCCTCACCCACCACCACCACCACCCACTACCACCACCACCGTCACCCGCCCACCACCACCACCTAGCATCGTCCACCACCACCGTTCACCACCACCACCGTTCATCACCACCACGGTCCACCACCACCACCACCCACTACCACCACCCACCACCACCACCACCCACCACCGTCCACCACCACTACCACCACCACCCACCACCACCACCACCACCATCCACCACCACCGTCCACCACCACCACCCACCATCGTCCACCACCACCCACCACCGTCCACCACCACCACCACCACCACCACCCACCACCACCACCACTCACCACCACCACGGTCCACCACCTACCACCGTCCACCCACCACCACCATCACCCACCACCACCACGGTCCACCACCACCACCACCCACCACCTTCCATCACCACCACCACCACCGTCCACCACCCACCCCCACCACCATCCACCACCACCACCGTCCACCACCACTACCACCACCACCCACCACCACCACGGTCCACCACGACCACCACCTACCACCGTCCACCCACCACCACCACTACCACCACCCACCACCGTCCACCACCACCCACCACCACCACCACCCACCACCACCACCATCTACTACCAGACTGCTGTAAAAACTCAGTTTGTTTAAATTTAAGTTTATTTCAGCAGCCTGCAGACGTTAACAAACAAACAGTCTTCTTCTTGCAGACTGCAGACCTTTGGTCCACCTCTTCTCCTGCAGATGTGGTCCGCAGACTGCAGACCTTTTCCTGCAGAAAAAACAAACAGCACCTTACTAACCTGAATAGACCAACTTCACCATCTCACCATATGAAGTTGTTTGACTCCCTAACTCATATATGAAATTCGGACTTCCATATCATTTTGTTTTTGTTTTCGGTTGTAACTAAATTTAAAACCTTGGTTAAAACTTAATAGGTGAAAACCTGACAAACGTGAATTATAAGACTATGTGTTATGCATTAATGCCCCATGTCACATGTGGTGTTTTGATCGACTAAAAAATTAATTCGACTCACATATCCGTCTCACGCTCATTGCCACACAGACATGAGACACCCCTCTCTTGCCCCTTGGGGCGGTATTCCACGCCCTTATGGGCTGAACTTGCATATGTCATTAATGTAGGGGCGGCAATTATTGACACGACCCGAAAACCGACCCGAACCCGACACGAAAAAAAACAGATTTGGGTCAAGTAACACGACCCGTTTAAAAAAACGGGTCGGGTTCGGGTCGACCCGTATTAAAAACGGTTCGGGTTCGGGTTGACACATATATAAAATGGGTTGACCCGTTAACCCGTTTAAGTATTTAGAAAAAAAAATCTATTATATTTTTGTTTTTCTTTTTTCATTTCTATTTACATGGTTAGTTATAATTGTGTTATTTTTGGCACACTATATTATTTATTTGTCACACTTATATACTCACCATTAAACATTTTATTGATAACCCGCTTATAACCCAACAAACCGCTTTTATTTCATGAACATGTATGACTCATTTAAAAATATGGGTTAAACGGGTCGTTTTCGGGTTGACCCGGATTTTATGTGGGTCGGGTTAGGGTTGAAATAATTGACACGAATAATAATATGGGTCGGGTTCGGGTTGCACATTTCAACCCATCAACCCGCGAACCCGCAACCCGTAAACCCGCCAACCCACTAACCCGGCACGATTGACACCCCTACATTAATGTCACTTATATAAATTAATATGCTTATTAACAAAATAATGGTTGTGCCATTGGGGTTGGTGGCCCAACGGTAGAAGCAAAGCTTCTAGGAACACTTAAGGGAGAGGTCATGGGTTCAAGTCCCACAAAGAGTGAAATTTGCCGTTACAAAAAAAAAAAAAAAAAACAAAATAATGTTTGTACTTGCATTTAATATATAGTATATTTGTAAATTTAGATACATCCACCTACTACCCCTCTTGAACTTCTTTGTCAAATTGCCCTTCCAAAAGGTAAACATAAACCATGTACTTTATCATTGTTTCTTCCTATGTTTCTTATGATAATCAGTAGACATGAGCTTCATTGATCATAACACAAAAGCTCCAATCGACGTCCCAAAAAAAGTCATCATATATACTAACAATCTTCGCGTGAAAAGAATTTGTTTATCTCAATCAAAGTATTATTTGGATGTTTATGCGCGATGCGCCTATAACACCAATGCGAATGTAAAAGCATACGGCATGTACCTTCTTGAAAATCATGAGAAGTATAGAGAAATTGTCGGGAGGCTAAACAATCTTATCATGAAATATTGCATTTTCGGTAAGTGTGGTATGTATATTCATGCTTAACTTTGACGTATATATATATAATATAATCACTAGAAAAGAGTTAGGTGTAAGTAACGGTTTGTTTGATGAAAAAACCAATACTTATTTTATACTCCTATACATTTTTTTTTTTGGTACCATTCTGTTTGTTTCACATCTCTAATTGATGGACACTACTTATATCCATCATTAACGACATAAGAAGACCGAGTCTCTACATTAGGACCAACCACTCTTGTCTCATCTATTGGAATTCATAACACCATTCTTTCGTTAGCCAATATATACACGAAGGTTTATTCCCTTAAGTTGTATACTTAATCAACTTCCTAAAGTTGCTTAGTCAAAGTCTCAAAGATACGATCATGATAAATTTTTGTTAAATGTTAGATCCAGAAATCTTCAGAATACGTATAAGAGTTTTTCATAAGCAATGACAATGTTTCTATTTGATTTATAATTAAAAAAACAACAATATATTTAACCTGTTTTTTCTTTCAGCCGTCTTCTACCCTTCCTTCTTAACAAATCTGTTCCAGAGTTTTATTAAAGAATGGAAGAGAAAAGATCTCCCTTCTCTTCTTTTCTCTCTCATTCCTTCAAAATTGGAAAGATGAAAAATCACCCAAAAAACCTTTTAATTATCTCCCTCATTCCCTCTCTTTCCCTCCTACAAAAAACTCTGGAACACATTTTTTCCTCACTTCCTTCTCAATCATTTCTTTTCCATCCTTTAATAAAACTCTGAAACAGAGTGTTATTCTTCAATCTTCTTTTTCTTGAGCCTACATTTCTTTATCTTATTTTTCTTCAATGTGGTATTTAATTTAAAAAAAAAAGGTGAGTAGATGATTGTCTCCGTTACCCATAACTCCTGAAACCTTCATGAGCCCACTACCTAACACGTGGGGTAGTGGCCTGTGTCATTTCATTGAGGTTTCAAACATTTCTAAAAATTTTTGGTTAAATTATGTAACTTTGATGTGCTATCGATGCGCCATATTTTGAAATGGGCTATTAGTTTGTTTTTTGTTTTAAGATAACTAGGTATTTTCACAGCCGCGCGTTGCGCCGGCAACAAACGCGACATGATAACGAATGAAGTAAAATCAAACAAACATTTGATTGGTTCCATTTAGTTTTAAAAGTCGGTTTACAACATTAAAAATTTTGCCCATATCTTGGCTACGTTACCAGTATCTCAAATTTTAATGTTTACATTGGAATGTTCAAAAGTCTCCTATCCTTCGTCTCTATCCAGATGATCAATTGCACACATGACCAAGCCTACCTACATCAGAAACATACCACAAAAATCATGCAAATGTGTATATGTAAAAAAAATAGCTGGATAAATTAGATTACTTGGTCCAAGTGATTTTATATCATGTCATCAGCCCTTGCAAGTAAGATGATGATATTTCATGACATTAACCCTCTGCCAACAACATACTAAACAAAGCATTAAGCAGACCTCAAATTTAAATTTTGTTCATAATCCATCTAACAATGAACACATTTGGCACATGTTACATAATGACTATAAACAACTACAAAATTATCATGAGTAGGTTAAAACTTGTAAATTCAGTACCTATTTCGTTGAATTCCCTCAACACTCCGCTTTCTGTCATACTTGTTTTAGTAAAGTGCAAAAAAAGCCCCTGAGCGCAAGGTCATCCCCAAAGGGCTAAACGCATTCAATTATCTTTTAAAGATGCGATGAAGTAAAGAAGAATAATCATCAAAGTAATTGATCTCTATGCACACTATTTGGATTCTTTAAGTCGAAACAAATTAAATGAGGCTTTAACTCATAAAACATCCATAATACCGATAGGTATCAAAAAGTAAATTTGTATTGACAAAAAGCTGTTAGCCCTTTGACCCAGTAACTAACCTGCCTAAACTGGCCATTTATATTTAAATGGGGCGGACATCTTCGGTGAAAAGTAAACTTCTTTTAAACGAAAATTGTTAGCCCGTTTGAACTGCTACCCAAGATTGTAACGATTCATTACCTTCTCAGGAAGATCATACGCTAGTGCTCGTTCACGTTTAAAGACACTTTCTTGCCTCACTTGATTCATGGATTTAACCTGCTGCAATGTTCCCCTATGATCAACATACTTCCTACAGTTTTCAAAGTTTCAAATCTCAATATCATAATTAATCGTAACGATTCATTACCTTCGGTTGCCATAGGTCACAATCTACGTCAAAGAAATTATTTTTAATTTTTAAAAAAGTTCTAGATTAGATGGTCATACCGTGAAAGGAACTCAGGAGCTACATAACCGAATGTCCCAGGAAGGTTTTTATTAGGCCCATCCATGACAACAACGACAAAATACGCAAGCTTTAGAAGAAGAATCACTAACAATAAGCACAATTATAAAACATAAAATATGTATAATATATACGGTGTTTATATAGTAGTAAGCCCATAAATACCTTGGCATTGTATGTTGAACCTGTCTAAATATTCCATTCCTTTAACTAAAACACAAAAGTAAGTTGAAAAAGAATTTAAAAAAATAATAATAATAATAATAATAATAATAATAATAATAATAATAATAATAATATTAATAATAATAATAATAAAGCTAATTAGATACACAGATTCTTAGAAAGGTTTTGAACATGAAGAAGTTTTGCTACACTTTACATATTTTGGATCAGTTATAACTTTCACATATTCTTGAATACACTTTGTTATCGAAAAAATTGTTATGTAATTATTAGTTTTTTTTTCACACTTCTGCATCATTAAGACTTGCTGAGCTATAGAGCCATGGTCAGGCTCATCCAAAATTTCTTTAGCCAAGCTCAAGCCCTATATTTACAGTAGGTACAATCTTGCAGTATGTAGAGTAATTTTCATCCGGCAATACCATGAGAAGGCCCCATAAATTTCAACTCACATTATAGTCTTTGTATACAAAAGACACAAACTTATACTAAATAAAATTAGTTCAAAAGAAGTTGAAAATTACCGTGTAATTGAGTGTCTTGTATCCGATGTCGAACCTACATGGTAGCTGTATACCCAAATAAGATGATTTCACGAAGGCAAAAAGGAAGAGGAAGATCAATACCTCGAAGAATCGAAGGATTACTCAGCCGCCGGACGCCTTCGGCAACACTTTAACACCTTGTCGCTGGCAAGCACCATGGTCACCGCCGCTGCAATCTTCATCCTCTCCAAAACATCCTCGTGCAGCCGATTCGTCGGCCACTGCGTTGGTTACTGTCAAACTCCTCGTCGCCGCCGACTGCCTCCACCATGTCATCACTCTCTCCTAACGCTCTCCTTTTCTCTGGCTGTCTACAGCTGAAGGTCTGAATGGTAAACAAATGGAAGATAAATATGACTTTTAAGGTTGTTGGCATGTGGTGGTCGACCACGACGACTCCAGACCCGGAACGACCGGTTTCCATTTTCGCCTGCATTTTGGCGTTCCAACAACCAACAACATCTAAAACAACTAAACATAATTGAGATAAGTATGATTCAGGCTCAAATGACTTCTATGTCATCATCACAGCCCTAAAAAACCAATGACCCACAATATCTAAAACAACTAAACATAATTGAAATAACTATGATTTAGGCTCATATGACTTCTTGTCATCATCACAGCTCTAAAAAAACAATGACCCACAACATCTAAAACAACTAAACATAATTGAGATAACTATGATTTAGGCTCAGATGACTTCTACATCATCATCACAGCCCTAAAGGGCCACAAATCAAACATATTGTCAAAGCAATCAAACAAAAAAAATCCAAAAAATGAGGTTGGCTGTTTTTCTGCACATTGAAAGTGGATATACAAAAGCAAATAAATCAATTTGATCATTTTGAGGCTCAGAGTTTTCAATAATTTTTCTTGGCTGCAAGGCGGGTTGCAGGCTAAAACCCGCCATCCACCGTCCTTGCCACGCCATGGTCATCAGTTTTCAGAAATACTTTCAACTCATCACAACCAAGACACAAATCACAGCCATCTACAACCAACACTGAAACCCAACCCTCCACCACCGTCGCCGCCAACCACCTCCGCCCCGCAGCCCTAAGAGTTCGATACGAAAGCATCATCGACAACACCATCATCAGATGCCCCAAACCACTAAATATGACCTTGGATTATATAGATCTAATCGAAAAAGGGACATGCATCTTAACGGAATCTTGGTCAGATGGTGGTGTGGATGGCGTCTTGGTCAGATGGTGGTGTGGATGACGGCGGAATCGTGGCGGCGACGGGAATCCTCCCGGTATCAAACAAACACAGGAATGGGCGGTGGGTATGGCGGTGGTATGGCAGTGGGTTTAGTGGTGGTAACGAATGCAGAGAAAGAGAAGACAGGAACGTCATCTACCATGGAATCAAATAAAATGCCATAGATGACCATTTAATTACATATATGCCATCATATTACTGTTCATTTTGAATCACTGTTCAATCAGTTTGTGTGTTAATAGTATATAATTGAGCTAAATATTTAAAAGGCTTATAACACACCAGTGGGTTGGCCTCACAATGCAGCCGGCGTTAACAAGACTTTTTTGGCTAGTACAATCTAACTCAACATGTTGATCATGAGAATATGTTGTTGATAAATCTTTAACGTTGTTTAAAATGCATTTTTTTTTTTGTTGCAAGCATCCACGCTCGTTTAGGTTGTTAGAAATCAACAGTCATGTCATTGTCATCGTCTACTACTGGGCGAGGTTGTTTCCACGGTTCCCCGTCCATCCGTATACATATGCACTCTGCTACACCGTTATGGAACTCAAATCTTATTCGGTGTGTCTAAACAAAAAAAAAAATCGATCTTAAGTTTTTTTTAACTAAGTAGTAAAATACTCATTATACAAATTTTGGACTCAAACATAACCTTAGCAAGTTGGGGCCCATCTCATAAGAATGACTTATTTTGATCCATTGTATGATTTGATAAGACCCAAATCAACACATTTCTTGAATTGGTCATGATTTCCGGTGTGCATTATATTAACAAACCCGATTGCAATTCGAGTCTCCTTTTTCTTTTTAATAATTACACTTTCCAAGTTAAGAACTCACTTTGATAAAGGCAGGAAGAGAGATGTCGCAAACCAGCCTTGAATACAACCAAACTTTGCATATGAGCTCTAGAAGAATCATTCATAAGTTTTTCAAATATGGTTAAAATAAAAAAGTCCGACCCCAGATCATAACAAGCTATTTTCGGAAACAGAATCGGTCGATGCCAAGACACTTTTTATTTGACGCGGATCTGGTTTTGCACCTTTTGTGATTTCGCTAGGCATCAGACCCTCACCTCAGGATTAGAGGGCTTGTTTGAGCGTTTTTTTTTTTTTGTTTTTTTCGCTTCGCAAGTGACGGTTGAGCTCCCTTCCCTCTCTTCCGTTCTGTCTGATAGTCAGTCCCCGCGCTTCTTCTGGCTTCAGCCAGTATTGTCGCTTCCT
The DNA here is from genome assembly GCA_030844895.1 of Ambrosia x helenae. Classification (NCBI taxonomy): domain Eukaryota; kingdom Viridiplantae; phylum Streptophyta; class Magnoliopsida; order Asterales; family Asteraceae; genus Ambrosia; species Ambrosia x helenae. The sequence goes on along the minus strand of CM061224.1, from coordinate 16,899,261 downwards.
TGGTTCAGCCTCTCTTTACCCATATTGACATCTATTAAAAATTGCTTATAGAGATACCTTAGTTGTGCTCACATTCTACTATGAGGGATAAGATAGCAAAATGATGTGCATTAGAATAATTTGGTAAGGTTGCATCCAACATACACCTACATAAGATGAATTTAAAACGAAGAACCTACGAGTATGTCCTAAAAATATTTATGTAAACTATATGTACATCACAATGTCAACATATCTATAGTTCTATACACGTACAAAAAATAATACACCTGCTTATAGGCCAGGCAGTCATTGAACATCTTGCCATCACGTACAATGTTGTGTAGTTAGGTAACCTTCATGCTGTGGTGATCTTTTTTGGCCAAAAAGTCTGTTGATTTCTGCAAACAAAATGTGAGGAGATGATTAGCAGTATTAAACAAATGGAATATTAAAAAATATGTTTAGTCAACAATGCATAATAACTCAAAACAAGACTTGTTTAAAAGAATGGTTTTCATAGTTGTATCTTGTAGAAAATCTATGAGGTCTTTAAGAAAGTGAAGGTGAAGAGCATTGTGGGGTTTCAAGGATTACAACATTCAATTGGGTGTTTATGAAGGGATTACATCTTCATGTGGACACAAAGGGTGCATAAGAGATATATACAATTAGTATTAAAGGTTGTACACGAGGGCATAAAAGGAAGAAAATGACAAAAAATTAGAGACTTGTAAATGACCCTTAGTATACCATCTTAACTTTGGACAATTTGAAAATATTTGTCCATGCCTCCTCCTTTATAATGTAGTATAGATATAATTTAACTAATACTAGTAAGATGCCCGCGCGATGTGACGGGAATAACTACACTTAGATCGGTTTGATTAAGTCCATATTTGATCAAACAAATAATAAGGTTCATTATGATGGGTGGCGTAATCGGATTAACCAACCTGATTATTCTTAACATACATAAATTTTACCATTACTTTATACATTTTTGGAAGATTTCCCTTTCATTTAAAAAAAAATACTAGTGAGTTGCCCGCGCGTTGCGGCGGGGACCACAAAACTTCGGTTGGTGATTTTCAGGGCGTGCACAAGTTGTTATTTGACTCAATTTGGTTTTGAGTCATAACCATAACTTTCGCTTATCGTATTTCAAAAACCGATGGGTTTCAATTGTTTCAGCTTGCTAAATTGGTTATGAACATAGGATCCAATCAATTGTCAACTAATAACCGGAAATTTAATTTGAGATAAAAATTATCATAATATCCTCTAATCTCATGAACCAGTGGAAATTTTGTGAGCGATGTTTTGTTCCAAGCCTTGCTAGAGTTTTGGTTTCTCTTTACGACAACATGATGCTTGCATGATTTTGGTATTGTTTGTTGAATTGATAGAAATGGAGCACTACAGATTAAATGCCATGCTTGCAAACCATTTGTGAATTTGTTGTTATCTATGATGTTTTTTTCTTGCTCAAGTCATTTGGTTTCTGTATTAACTAAAGCAATATAAGTCAAAGTATAAAGTTGTGCTTTTTTTTAATTATGTCTTAATTTATGATACACTTTGAATTTAAAGTTTAACTTGTTGCATGGAAAAACTTTATTAATTGATTTTGAGAATATGCAAAATGAAAATACATGTGTATAAAAGTAGAAACATCAATACAAAAAATAATCCACCCTGAATTTGAAAAGACAAACACATATGTGTTATCTTTAAAGTTTCAAATTCAACATAGATGTTTATAGTTTTGTGCCTTTAAAGTGTGTTTAAAGATTTTGTTATAATGCTATTAAGTTTAAACCGTATGCCAAACTTAGTTTATCAAGGCAAAGAACATCAAATTTTGTTTGGTTTCACTTATTGGTTGACCGAATCTAGATAAAGAATGCATAAAAAGATCACATGGATATAGTTAAAACTTAAAAAAGTACTCCAATTATTATATTGTTAAATATAATCCATTAATATAAACAGTACAACTTAAATAAATAAAAACTGCACTGCAATGTAAGAAGTACATAGCCTAAACATTTTCAAATATTAGAAGTAAAACAAACCATTTGGTGCGATATGAAATATCGTAAACCGAAGGACATACCAAGAATCCAGACAATTCTTATATATGATCAAGACCATTTTTTGGATTTTAATATTTAAGATTATTTCATTTAACAATGCTTAAAATAAAACACGCACCTGAGTGTGAAAACCCCCATTACTATTGATCAACATTGGTGGGGTTGACACCTCATTGATGGCTTTGCATAGCTTGTTCCATATTCTTTTGTTCAAATAAAAAGAAATACATCAAACAATTTATGCTAACCTAATTGGATAATTACAAACCCTCTAAATACAATGCATAAAAGCCAAAATATAAAAAAGTAAACACACAACAGAACATAAAAGCCATTGATAATTGATGGGTTCTCCATAAGGTCTTCATGTTTCTTTCATTCAAAACAAACAAATATCAAACAACATCCGAATTAGAACCAAAAACTGAAAAACCTACTTTTGATCTGCTGGGATTCTTGTGATATAGGGTGAATAAAGAAGCAAGTCATTTTCCCATTTGTACACAAATATGGTGAATGTCTATTCAATCGATTTATCATTGATATTAAAATCTCCGTCCGCTTAAAAAATGAAGCATCCCAATGTCACAAATTCAACTTTTCAACTCTTCTTTTCGGGTTTGAAACTCACTCTAACATTGCCACAACTCACAAATGTTATAGTAATTTAAAGAGACATAAATTCAACTTTTCAATTCTCATCTAAGTCTTGAAATTCACCCTTAAATTGTCAAAAATGCTATAGTAATTTAAAGAATGTAGAAAAGACAACTTTGCCCATAAAATAACCTCATTTACTATTGTACCATAAGCATAAACACTTGTAATTAGTTAAATTTTACTCTCATCCTTCCTTCATACTTTATAATATAGTATAGATATGTATTAAAGGAGAAATGCCACACAAAATTTGTTGTGTGAATATTAGATGTCAGTTACGAAAAGGTAGTGGAGTTGGGGTTGCTTTCAATATTGATCTGATATGAAACTTTAAAAGAGGAAGACCAATGTTCATGGAATTAATCTTATATTTTCAGTTTCGGTCCCTTGAGTATTTGACACTATATGGGTTAGACCTAACTACCAAAAGTTATGTTTTGATGGTGTTAAAAGACTATTTTGCCCTGTTACTAACTTCATTAGAGTGTTGTACAATTAGCCTTAAATGTCGTAATTACTTGATTTTTTTGGGAATCCCTCTTAGATGCTAGATAGTATAGATATACATTATATCGGTGGAGTATCATCGTGTTACCAGTTAGGTTTTCAAATTATTTTAACTATTTTACATATTGATTTAGATTATTGTGTGAGACTAAAGCATAACAAACCAATACCGATAATACATATACACTTAACCCAAACCGATAATACATATACATATACACGTCTAAACATGTCAAAAGTTAATATATTTAGTATATTTTGTTTGTTAGTATCGTGCTGGTAACCTACCGACATCGAACCAAACCTCAATGCGCAGCTTTAACACCACTGGTTTATGTTGAAACTATACTATAATAATTCCTTTTAAATTCCAAAATTAGTTTTACTTACTTTTAAAGGAATTTTTTAGCAAGATGCTAGAACACAATATACAAAAAACGCAAAGCAAATTGGACTTGTGAGGTGGCAGAAGCCCATTTCTTTCAGCCCAGCAAAGTTATAGTAGTCAATTTAATCCTTAAACCATAAAGAATCCCGAACTGATCATGACTATCTTTGCTTAGACGAGCTCTTGGGCCTTAATAATTTACAGATCCCAATCACTTTGGATCCCAACTATCCAAATTTGAACCCTGAATCGATGTCTTCATAGAAGCTTGTAAAGGTCCTACGGGAGAAATCTATGACATTGCTTAAGGACGACAATAAAAATGGTTTGGTGGCGTCTACCAAAAATGGAGATTTTGCTATTAGCATAAAAAGGGAGTAAAACTCAAGTATGTGAAGGTTGGTTGGATCCAGGCCCAAACTCCTCGGAAGCTGGTTGTCTGGTTTATCACGTCTTATCCGTCATGATTCAAGTGGGGTGTCTTTTTGGCCGCTTTGTTTGGCGGTTCTATTGGTGTTGCGAGGTTTCAGTTCAGAGTGGAGATGCCTTAGTGTCTTTTTGGTCGCTTTGTTTGGCGGTATAATATTTTTGTTAGTCCCAAACCGAACGTCATTAGATATAATACATTTTCATTCCACAATATAAATTTGGGGTACTCTGTGTTTCCTATGGTTTCTATATTTTTAAGCTACAATAAGCCTCTTTTGATAACACACGTTGGTTGTTTCTCTACACACTTTATGATTTTATTTTACCTCAATGCTTATACAGATTGAATTGAGTACGCCGAGACATGCATTTTCATATGGTTAGCGTATGACATAATGTTTGGATTAATCAATTCGATATTTGAAACAAGCCCGTTGCGTATCACCTGCGGGTCACGTAACAGTTGGTCTAGCCCATTCAATGGTTGCAATGTATCCGTGCCGTATGCGCACAAGTCTAATTACTACTTTTAATTTAATCTTCATACTTGCTGCTTTTATTTCCTTCACTATTAGCTGGGTGGCTGTTTTAATTGTTGAACAGTTTGTTGCTTATTGAATTCTATATGCATAGTAGTAATTGCTGACTATAATGACCTGAACAAGCTTCTTTATTGATTTGTGTCAAGCGTTATAAAAAACCAATATACTCTTATAAGTTATTATAAAATAGAACATACTTATTTTCTGTTTTTTCATGAAAAGTAACTCCATATAATTTTGACAAACTAAAATTAAAGTGTCTAAACATTTAAAAAAAATGCAATAAATATCTCTCATCCCAATTTGAACATGACATTAACATCTATCAATGTTCAGATTGACTCTTGTCCTCTTGATTGAGAATGATACCTGTGTCTATCCTCTCAACCTTAATCGAAATATCTTCGCATGCAAGCAAAATAGAAAACTTGATTTATATAAACTAAAATGGAAATTTAAAACAACACTTTACATAGCAATAACATGACAATGAACCGGAACATTTTTGTGCAATCGAAGCATTTTGACCGTCTAAATTATTAGTCAAGTCAACATAGTCAACCTATACTTATTATACATTTATGTAAATTGAATTGTATTGACTGTAATTTATGATTTCCTAGAATTGTGCTTGTCTAGTTAGGAAACTCTCCTGTATATATACCTTGTTTATCATCAATAGAGATCATCGAGTCCTTTGGGATTTTACATGGTATCAGAGCTAGGCTCTATACCCCAACCAACATCTCTTGTTTCCTGTTCTGCCTAGGCTACGGCCGCAAACTTTTTTCTCCAGCAGGCTTCGGTTGCTGCTGCATATCACAAAACATAATCAGCCCTCTCACACCCACTCATGGCAGACAAGAGCCCTGAATCCTCAGCCGCAGCCAGCAAACCATCAAACCTACACCCCGTTTACACCGTAACCAACATTCAAAATAAGGTCCGCACCTTGGACGGAACCAAAGTAACCTACTCGACTTGGGTGAAACTCTTTTTACTGAATGCATGTGGTTATAAAGTCCTTGACCATGTGGACGGTACGCCTCCACCCGACAAGGATGACCCGTCCTACGAACAATGGATGGAAATAGACGATATAGTCATGCAGTGGATCTACTGCACGGTCTCTGAGTACTATTTAGACTTCATTCTGGACACCGAGACCACCGCATATGGGGCTTGGTGCCGCTTGAAAAGGCAGTTCCACAACAACAAAGGCCCTCGTGCAGCAGCCTTAGAGAGAACCTTCACAAATCTGACGCTCAAATCCATGCCCTCGCTTCAAGCATATTGTCAAAAACTTCGCGAACTCGCGAATCAACTAGCTGATGTAGATCAGCCTGTCACCGAACAGCGTCTTATCATTCAGTTGGTCAGCGGTCTTACCCCGGAATTTGATGTTGTAGCCGCTCAGTTGCATAAAGACCTACCACCGTGGGAAGACGCCATCAATCTCCTTGATGTTGAAGAACGCCGGCAAAAATCCCGCGACACTGATTCACTCGCTGCTGCTGCTGTCAAAGACCCTCCTGCCGCACCAGCTTCGCAACCGGAAAGGCGTCACAATGACAATCGGTCTTCTCTCAGGTTCAATCCTCGTCGCTCCAGCAACCAGAATGACCGCCCCTATTGGCAGTCAAACCAATCCACTAATTATTCTGACCACAGAAACTCACGACCCAATAATAGCAGCAATCGGACCTCGTCTAGGCCCAGTAACAGCAGCAATCATACCTCGCAATGGGCTTCTTCTCAGCAGTGGGCCTTTCCTCCTTGGTGGGCCTTGCAGTCCGGTGCTCCCTATGGCTGGGCTCCTCCTCCATGTCCCTACTCAACCCAAGCTGGTTGGGCCAGCCCGTGGCAGCAGAGCCCGTGGACACAACAGTCTTCTTCTCGGCCCAGTGGACAAAGCAAGCAAAATGGGGGTCAAGGATCTTGTGCAACTCCTCAGGCCCATGTAACAGAATTTGATCCCCTTGAGCCCACGGATATTGGACAAGCTTTTCAAGCCTTAGGCATGGACGAGGACGATCCAAATTGGAACATGGATACCGGTGCTTCTGATCACTTAAGTGACGAGGAAGGTATATGTACTAATTCTCCCACTTTTACTTCTATTAAGTCTATATTAGTCGGTAGTGGCCAAAGAATGCCCATTCTTGGATCGGGAAACGCCACTTTTCCAAACCACCAAAAGAACCTTGTCCTTAAAAACGTACTTTATGCCCCACACGTCATTAAAAACCTTATATCTGTTCGTAAATTTACAACCGATAATTCCCTATCCGTTGAATTTGACCCTTTTGGTTTTACTGTGAAGGATTACAAGACTGGGAAGCACCTGAGCCGCCACGACAGTGATGGACCCCTCTATCCCGTCACGCCACCTACACCAGTCCCTTCATCTATTTTTGCTGCTTTTGCCCCTGAATCATGGCATGAACGCTTGGGACATCCCGGCGTTTCCACTATTGATTTTCTTGCTTCTAATAAAATTATTTCTTGTAATAAGACTAGTAAATTTTTTTGCAATTCATGTCAGCTTGCCAAACACAAGAAATTACCATTTGCTTTATCAAATTCCTCCACTATTTTACCTTTTGATATCGTGCATTGTGATTTGTGGACGTCCCCTGTTGTGTCCCATAGTGGTTACAAATATTACTTGGTCATCGTTGATGACTTCACCAATTACACATGGGTATTTCCACTACGGTACAAGTCTGAGACCATCACCCGCTTCATTAAATTTTATACCTATATTAAAACTCAATTTCACCTCCCGATTAAATCCCTTCAATGTGATAATGGCGGTGAATTTGACAATAACCAATTCAAAGAATTTGCAACCACACACGGCTTGCAATTTCGTTTCTCTTGTCCACACACATCTCAACAAAATGGGAAAGCTGAACGTATGATCCGTAGAATAAACGAAATCATGCTTTCCTTGTTAACCCATGCCTCGGTTCCTACCACCTATTGGGTGGAATCGGTACACACCGTTGTTTACCTCCACAACATCTTACCCACCAAAGTCCTAAACCATCACACACCCACCGCTGCCCTTTATCTCCGCCATCCCACCTATGACCATCTCCGTGTATTTGGGTGCCTATGCTACCCAAATCAATCCGCTACCCGACCCCACAAACTCACACACCGCTCCACTCCTTGTGTTTTTCTTGGCTACCCGGCTGACTACCGTGGCTATCGTTGCCTAGATTTATCTACCGACAAAACCACTTTCTCACGCCATGTGACTTTTAATGAAACAACATTCCCTTTCTCCCAGCCCAACATCACCCGTGACTATAGCCCTTTTGAAGATGACTTATCCAACACCTTTACTAGCCCATTCGATTTCCCTCATACCACCACTAGCCCAGATTCCCATACTCCTTCAAGCCCAACCTCACCGGCCCATACAAGTCCACCCTCCACTCCACCTGGCCCACACATTCACTCTCCCAACCCATCAGCCCAAACACCCTCGGCTCCCAACTCTCTTGGTCATCCGGCACCACCAAACCACAACACTGCCCCCTCACCTACGGTACCCAACCCCCACCATCCACCACACACGACGGCCGCAAATCCTCCACCAGCCCCTCCCACTAACACCCATAATATGACCACACGTCTCAAAGCCGACATCTCTAAACCAAAAACACCCATGAACCTCCACACCACAACCCAAGACAAAATCTCACCCATTCCCAAATCCCACACCTATGCATTAACTGATCCAAATTGGTCACATGCTATGAACGATGAATATAGGGCTCTAATAGAAAATAATACGTGGGAATTAGTGCCTAGACCTACCGATGCTCACATCATTAGATGCATGTGGCTTTATCGCCACAAATTTCATGCGAATGGTACACTACAACGCTACAAAGCCCGTTTGGTCGTTAACGGTAAATCTCAACAACAGGGGATCGATTGCTTTGAAACATTTAGCCCTCTTGTCAAGCCCACTACCATTCGCACTGTTCTAAGTATTGCCGTGTCCAAACAATGGTCCATTCGCCAACTTGATGTGAAAAACACATTCTTACATGGGGACCTTCATGAAACTGTTTACATGCATCAACCACCGGGCTTTGTTAACAAAACTCACCCTAATTTTGTGTGTAAGTTGCAGAAATCTTTATATGGTCTGAAGCAGGCACCCCGCGCATGGTATCATCATTTTGCGTCTTTCATTACTAACTGCGGGTTTCGTAGCACCTCATCCGATTCATCCCTTTTTGTTTACAAACGGGACGGCCACCTGGCATACCTATTATTATATGTGGATGATATTATATTAACGGCTTCCAATACAAGTTTTCTTCAATAGGTGATCAAGACTCTTTCCAAAGAATTTGCTATGACAGACCTGGGGGATCTTCATCACTTCCTTGGTATCCATGTGACGAGAAACAAAGCCGGTCTTCAATTATCTCAGGAAGCTTATATCAAAGATATTCTGGCTCGCGCAAACATGACCCATTGTAAACCGCGTAGTACTCCATGTGACACTAATTCCAAACTGAGTGCTGAACACGGTCCTCTTCTTTCTGATGGCACTTTATATCGAAGCTTAGCAGGTGCTCTGCAGTACTTAACTTTCACACGCCCAGATATCTCTTATGCAGTGCAGCAAGTTTGTCTATTCATGCATGCCCCACGGGAGCCACATTTTCAATATCTCAAGCATATTCTTCGCTACCTAAAAGGGTCATCTGATCATGTCCTTCACATTCGGCAATCATCTTCCGTCAAACTGACAGCTTATTCCGATGCCGATTGGGGGGGGGGGGGGGGTTGCCCGGACTCTCGCCGGTCCACTTCCGGCTATTGTGCGAATTTGATTTCTTGGTCCTCTAAACGGCAAAACACAGTTTCCAGATCCAGCGCCGAAGCAGAGTATCGAGGAGTTTCCAACACTGCAGCTGAAACAAGTTGGGTTCGTAACCTGCTATGCGAACTTCACATCCCCACCAGAGAAGCTACTATCATATTTTGTGATAATGTTTCAGCAGTCTATCTCTCAGACAACCCCGTACAACACCAACGAACCAAACACGTTGAAATTGACATACATTTTGTTCGTGAAAAGGTCCGTATAGGGGACATACGTGTTCTCCACATCCCCGCAGATTATCAGTATGCCGACATTTTTACCAAGGGTCTTCCAAAACAACTCTTCCACCGCTTCAAGACCAGTCTCTGCGTTCGCTCTACTACCGCTTCGACTGCGGGGGACTATTAGTCAAGTCAACATAGTCAACCTATACTTATTATACATTTATGTAAATTGAATTGTATTGACTGTAATTTATGATTTCCTAGAATTGTGCTTGTCTAGTTAGGAAACTCTCCTGTATATATACCTTGTTTATCATCAATAGAGATCATCGAGTCCTTTGGGATTTTACATAAATTGCTCATTGCCCTATAACCCAACAGTACAAACACAAGGTTAGGCACCAGAAAACGAAAGTGTGCAATATATGTAACGTTCGATGAGAAATAGAAATACCAATAATATGAGAAATAGAAATACCAATAACATATATGTTCACATAGTGGTGTGGGTTTAGTGTAACTACATCGATTATACAAAGCACATACACACACTTATTTTAGTCTATACACAAATACATGTTGGTGTATTCCTATTTGGTACGTAATTTTGTAGTTACAAAATGAGGTAACCCTATATATGTTTATTATTAAACCCACCATCAGCTTAGTAAATCGACAAGTTAATCGCGGCAAACTTTGTAGGGGGTGTTTGGGATTGATTATTCAAAACAGATTATGCGTTTTGAAAAAGCAGGGGTTGAGCTGCTTATAGATTATTGCGTTTTGATAGCCTAAAAAACTGATTATCTGCGTTTTCAAAATGCAATCCAAACACTAAAAACTGATTATCTGCGTTTTCAAAACGCAATAATCTAAAAATCAGATTCAAAACGCAATCCCAAACACCCTCTAAACGTCATTTTAATTAGTGAGCATCCCATAAGTTAGAAAATTTATTCTTAAACATAGTTTTGGCAAGGTTGATGGGTTCAGTAGCTAAACATATATAAACCTTAGATACCCAACTGTATCGTCTGTACCTTGTAGATGAAATTTATATATACGTTATTTATATATTTGAACTAATTAATAAGTGAATTCATAAAAATGTTTTAAACTAGGATTTTATATAATGTATGAGTAAAGTTTATTTCAAAAGCAAATTTTGTTGGATTAGGTTGGGTGGCACAAGGGTGTTATTCCTACCACCTCTGCTTTTCTTCATAAAATGGTGTCCTTCCCCTATTTCTTGGCCACCATTTACCAACTATGAGTAGATTAACGGATGTGAATGATGTGTTCTGGTGGGGCCCCTCTTATCCAACCAATCAAATCTTTCTTTTTTCTTTTTCTTTCTTTTTTAGTTATTGGAAGGGGAAATAAAGCCCCCTATTGATATGGCGCATACGTAGCACTGTTGGGGCGTAGGGGCTCCATTTCACACCGGTCAACCAAGAGCTTTAAAAGAAGTAGTTTAATCTCTTATCATGATAATTTTTAGATACATTACTGACTGTAAGATGTAAGTATATATTTGAAAAGTACGGTGAAGAAACGAGTGACAATGATTGTGGTACTTACCTCATGGGAGGTATGTGGGATAATGACTCGTGTTTGCTGATGGATATAATCCTTTGCTCCACACCGTGGCTGGATCCGTGACCTGTAAATAATTAGTGGGTCGTGTGAAAGGAGGCAATCGCCTAGAGTCTTGAGAGACTCATGATAGTAGATACAAAAATGATGGTTTGGCCCGGTAAGTATGAGTGTATTATCGAGAGAGTGGAATCCTTGGAAAAGGAGGTGTGAGCTTCTATTTATAGAGATTACAGGGGCCGGTTACCATTTACCCATAACCACGACGATGGGCTTGGGCCCGGGTTATGGGCGTGCCTTCCTTTCGGCCCAACTAGTTAGTAATGGACTAAGGAATTGATATCAAACTAATTGTAATAAACGCAGGAGGGAGAGAAATGTGTACCGCCCTGCCATTGGTCCACGTGGCGCGTTGCTAGTGGTTGTAGGTGGACCTTTTTCTGTCTGCGTCAGTCTGTGTTAGGCGACATGAGCCTGCTCCTTCTGGAAGATTGTCTGAAGTGACGTCTGACACCAAGGGGAACAATGCAACAAGTGAGGCTAAGGGGGGCTGCACCTTCCTTGCTGGCGCACTGTCGTGGCGGGCCAGGCATGACACGCGCCAGGCTGTGACTTGTTCGCGGGAGACCATCGCTAAGTTGGGCACAGGGTCTCGCGTGGGTGGATTGCACTCCGCGGAGGGAGCTCTGTGGAGATCTGTTATCTTCACATACTTGGCTATTTCAAGTGGCATGTTTCTGCGCGAAGGTCTTGTGAGAATGATGTTGTGGGGTAGGGTCCGCTTCTACGCTAGGAATTGGGATCCTACCCCTTAGTACGGGTTACTTAAAAGGAGTTAACTTTAAGTGTGCAAGGGAATATTTTGAAAAGAAAGAAGTGCAAGTAAGGTTTTGTTTGATGCGAAAAGGTCATGGAGCAAAAAAGACGAGTTTGCCATCATATTCCTATTACATTCCTACAAATTGTTATTTGTTTCTATTCATGTTATTTGTACCATAGTGTGTTTCACATCTCTAATTGATGAACCCTATCTATACCCACCATTAACGACTTTATCAAAGACTAAGTTACCATCTCGGGACCACCCGTTCTTGTCTCGTCCATTGGAGTCTTTGACATAACACAATATTTCTCTATCCATTCAAGTATGGATGTATAATACCCAATCGATACATACAAAACTTGTACACCAAGGTTTACTCCTTAGACTTTCATATTTAGACATCTTTATTAGAGTTTTGTTTAGTGATAAGTAAATCATAAATAAGATAAACAATTGAAGAGATATGTACCCGCGCGTGCGCACGACCACGACGCACACACGTCAACACAACAAGATGACGTGGAGTTCTAGAAGACGGCGCACGCCAATTCAACAAAGGACAGGTGTCACCCGACGGGAGCAGGGACGTGTGGCCAATCAGAGGCGTTTATTCCTGCTCCACGATCTCCTGCCGGTACGAGGTACAGGAAAGGACAAAAAGGACAATAGCAGGACACGTGGACTAATCACAGAGAGACAACGCGAGAAATGACAACGGTCGCAATAGTACAAGACAGCTGTCATTCTCCTCATAGCCAATCACTGGCCACCTCAGGGGCCTATAAATACCCCCCTTCGTCATCAGAAGAAGGGATTAGCTCGACGAGAGAGAATTCATACTATATAGCTGTGAGAGATAGATTATAGTCGAAACTCTGTAATAGTCTGGATTAGTGTTCTGTATTGTTCTTATTGATTAATGAGAATTACGTCCTTTCCTATATTTACATAACTAGCACTGTTACATTCGGATTGTTATATTGGTGTTTCTTCATTGGCGCCATCCGTCTTTTGAGCTTCAAGAACAGCGAACTTACACACTTCTATTTCTCTAAAAACCAGCTATGAGTTCTTTACCGACGGCGACAAATTCCCCTGTAGGCATGTCAGGCACTGGTATTGCTCAGGCAAACACCAGCCAGCTTGACAACACCACAGAGGAACAACTTCACGGTACAGATGTGGGTCGTACTCCATCCTCCGGGACTAGACAAACCCCATTGTTCCATTTCGCCACTGATAACTTTCAAACTTCACCTGTTCGTCAGATCACGCCGATGGTTAGTCCGGAGGTGTGGTATGCTCAACAAAAGGAAGCCTTGAAACAAGCATTCATAAACAAGATAAAAGAACAACTAAGAGAGGCATCCCGCGTACTATCCTTCAGCGAAGGAAGGCCTGTCACCATATCGGAAGGGCCATCCAAAGTTGTGGGACAACACGGCGGGAGAAATCAAGTCACTGACCCAACTTGGAGAGAAGACTCCGATGAGTCCTAGAGTCGTTTTCACCGTGACACAAGCCAGTACTTGACCAACACTGTTGATCGAGCACACTTGTTGTCCGGCGAGGATAATCTCACGCAGCCCTACTATCCTCCTTCATTCAGTGAAAAGTCAAAGTTTACACCGCGCATCGTGCTTGCCACATTGCCCGCAAGAACAAAAATTCCAAGCACTTTGGGAAAATTTGACGGCACCGGCGACCTTGACGACCACTTGAGAAGCTTTGAAATCGCAGGGAAATGCGCAAGGTGGAGCCTGCCCGCATGGTGTCACATGTTCGTGCAAACGCTTACGGGCGCTGCGCGAGTATGGTTCGACAGCCTGCCAAATGGCAAGATAGACAACCTAAAAGAACTGACTGACAAGTTCTCAGACCATTTCAGCCAAAACAAGAGAATCGAACGCGACTCCACTGACATCTTGCAAGTCAAGAGACATGAGAACGAGTCTATTGAATATTAGATCACCAGGTTCAATCGAGAAGCCCTACAAATCGGGCCAATTGGTTTCGAACTCATGAAAGCAGCGTTCACACAAGGAGTGAGGTGTGACTCGCTAATCCGCACTTTGGCTGGATGCACGGGCATGCCCAACACCTGGGAAGAAATCATACGCGGCGTAAAGAATTACGCAAAAACTGAAAGAGAGCTATCTGTTTGGAGCAGAATTCAAGCACCTCAATACACAGATACGCAAGCGCAAGCAGTGCGCAGCAGAAATAACAGGCATGAAAGAAAAGGAAAAGGGAACGTCTGGACAAGGCTTCAAGGAGCCAACCCGACGGTAACAAAGCCCACCGCACCTCAAGAATACCAACACAATACGTCACTCGTGCACAAATCTGGTAGAAGGAGTCACAACAACTGGACTCCCTTGGTGAAAACTCCAGCGCAGGTACTGGCCACAGAAAATATCGATTTCCCAGAACCAAAAGTCATCAAACGGAGGGAAGGACTAGATCACAACAAATTTTGTGCCTACCATCAAGACATAGGCCATGATACTGACAAGTGCTACCAGTTGCGACAAGCCATCGAGGACGCGTTAAAATCTGGTAAGCTCGGACACCTATTACAAAATGTGGAGCGCAAGCAAACGGCAGGTCCACCGCCAAAAAAGATAAAAAACGTGAGTATGATGATCCATGGCAGTGGACACCGGCTTCAGAAGCGGAAACCAGAGACAACCGCAGAGTAGAAAGAACAACAAGTGTGCTTCCCAGTGGTCAAGGGTGGCCCGTCTGCCACGCAGGCGATCATTGTCACAGTCATCTTTGACCACTACCGAACTACCAGAGCATTCATGGACACTGGCAGCAACTCTGATATCATGTATGGACAATGCTTCGACCTGCTAGATGAGGAGGATAAGCAACGACTGCGCCCCATCAATTCCCCAATTATGGGATTTTCGAATGAAGTCGTGACCCCACTCGAGGAGATATCTTTCCCCTCACTCTAGGAGCACATGGGCGCTCACGAACTGAAGAGGTCACATTCCTTGTCATCCCAACGAAGTCCAAGTATGATATCATCTTGGGGCGAGACTCTATGGCCTCGTACAACATGGTCACCTCCACAGTCCACGGCGCTATTGGCTTCCCCACCCCAAACGGTGTGGCAATCGTGTGGGCTAACAGAGAATGCGCCATGACCACAGAGTCCCACCCAGCTAAGATGTTAAAGCCATGTCCGCGCATGGAGCCAGAAAAGTGGATCTTAAATCCGAAGTTCCCTGATCAACCCATCACACTGGGACCAGCAATCTCAGAGAGCATCCGAGATCACTTGAAGCAGCTTCTCCGCAAAAACATGGACGTCTTCGCATGGCAACCGTCAAACATGATCGGAGTCCCACGCGAACTCGCCCAACACAAGCTCAACACATATCGCTCAGTGGAGCCCATCGCACAAAAGCGACGAAGCATGGGCGCTGAAAAAACGCAAGCGATGAACGAACAAGTCGGAGAGCTGTTAAAGGCTGGAATCTTAAGGGAGACACGATATCAAACCTGGGTTGCCAACCCAGTAATGGTAAAGAAAAGCAACGGCGGCTGGAGGATGTGTGTAGACTACACCGACCTCAACAAAGCATGCCACAAAGACTGCTACCCGTTGCCAGAGATCGATTTGAAGATTGACTCCTTAGCGCCCTTTCGATTTAAATGCTTCCTGGACGCCTACAAAGGGTACCATCAAATCTAGATGGCGCTAGAGGATGAAGACAAAACAGCTTTCCGTACTGATAAAGGGGTTTTCTGTTACACCAAGATGCCGTTTGGCCTAAAAAATGCGGGAGCCACATACCAACGGTTAATGGACCGCGCATTTGTCAAGCAGATAGGGAAAAACTTGGAAGTCTATGTGGATGACCTGGTCATCAAGAGCAAGAAAGAGGATCAAATGTTGAAAGATATCGAAGAAACCTTCAACCATCTGAAAGAAATCTGTATGAAGCTGAACCCAAGCAAATGTGCCTTTGGGATGGAAGAGGGAAAGTTTCTTGGCGTTCTGGTCACCAAAGATGGTTTCAGACCAAACCCTGAAAAGATACAAGCCATCGCGCAAATGCCTTCCCCATCCACACTAAAAGAAGTTCAAACACTGAATGGGCGTTTGGTCGCAATCAACCGTTTCCTGTCGCACCATGGGAGCAAATCAATCCCATTCATCGAAACATTAAAGAACTGCCTGAAAAAGAATCACTTCAAGTGGACCACAGAGGCGGAGAAGGCTTTTCAAGAAATGAAAGAATGTCTGATGGACTTACCAACACTCACCGCCCCACTCCCAAGGGAGCCCTTAACATTGTATCTCTGCGCAACACAGCAAGCGGTGAGCGCGGTACTGATGGTGGACAGAAACTGGTGCAGACGCCCATCTATTACATCAGCAAAGTTTTAACAGACGCAGAAACCAGGTACACCACCATGGAAAAGCTGGTCTTAGCTCTCGTTCACGCATCGCGAAGATTGCGCAGATATTTCCAGGGCCATCCCATCAATGTGTTGAGCGACTACAAGATAAACAATGTCCTGTCCAAACCAGAGGTCTCCGGGAGACTGGCAAAATGGGCCATCGAACTGGGTGAACACACCATTTACTACAAGGCGCGCCCAGCGGTTAAAGGACAGATACTGGCAGATTTCATAGCGGAGGTACCTCATGAAAAAATCGAAGAATACAAAGAGGAGCAAGACCCACAACCACCATGTGACGAAAAGGCTATCTGGAATCTTTACACAGACGGGGCCTCAAACGAAGATGGTGTAGGCGCAGGAATTCGCCAAGTTAGTCCGGAAGGCACAAAGTTCATTTACGCAATCAGACTCAAATTCAAGGCCACCAACAACGAGGCTGAATACAAAGCCTTCCTTGCCGGACTACGCATTGCGCAAAAGCTGGGTGCCAAGCACATCTTCGCGCATGTTGATTCAATGCTGGTTGCAGGCCACATTACAGGGAAGTATGAAGCGAAAGAACCCTCAATGATCATGTATCTCCAACGTGTCAAATAGCTCATGGCTAACTTCCCCAGCTGCACCATCGTCCACATTAAACGCAGTCAAAACAAGCCGGCGGACACTCTAAGCAAAATGGCTTCTACAAGCTTCAGCCATTTAGCAAAAGAGGTCCGAATTGAAACCCTGAGCGAACCGTCTGTTCCACCGAAAGAAGTCAATGTCATACAAACAGGTGTTGACAGCTGGATGACTCCGATAGTTTCTTACCTCGCCACTGGCGCACTGCCCGAGCAGCGCGCCGAAGCCAGGAAGATACAGCACAAAGCCCTACAATACCAGATGCAAGATGGAGTGCTTTATCGGAAGTCATACCTAGGGCCACTACTGCGATGCGTGGACGCAGTCGATGCGGATTACCTGGTGCGCGAAATATATGAGGGGATATGTGGGATACATGCTGGGCCACGCATGGTGGTTGCCAAAATTATGAATGCGGGTTACTACTGGCCGGGCATGCATCTGGATGCCCTAAAGATTATCCGCAAATGTGATTCTTGCCAGCGTCATGCCCCCAACACCTTGCGCCCCAAGAACGACCTTATCCCAGTGCCTCAGCATGGCCATTCCAAAAGTGGGCTATCGATCTTGTGGGGCCATTCCCAATGACGACAGGAAAAAGAAGATTTCTGATAGTCGCCATTGACTACTTCACAAAATGGGTCGAAGCCAAACCGCTCGCTGAGATCATGGCCAATCATGTCAAAAAGTTTATTTGGGAATTCATCATCTGTCGTTTTGGGTTACCCATGTCAATTGTTACAGACAACGGGACCCAATTTGCGGACAGAGGATTGCTGAAATGGTACGCGGACCTGCACATCCAGCCTACATTCACTTCGGTCGCACACCCGCAAGGCAATGGCCAGGTTGAACGCGCGAACCGCAGCATTGTGGAAGGCATCAAATCAAGGCTGGGTACCAAAGGGAAGGCTTGGGCAGAGGAATTGCTGAGCGTGCTATGGGCTAACCGCACATTAACAAAAACGAGCACCGGTGAAACCCCGTTCAGCCTAACATACGGCTCTGAAGCCATGATACCCGCAGAGATCGGATGCCCGTCAGCAAGAGTCCTCTCAGCAACCCAGACAGACAATGATCGAGAGTTGCGCGTCGACTTAGATTTGGCAGAGATACGCCGCGAAAGAGCAACAGTAAGAGAAGCAAATTACAAGCAACAATTGGAGAGGTACTATAACGCAAAAGTCAAACCTCACACTTTCGCAGCGGGGGACTTCGTCCTTAGAAACAATGAAGCTAGCAGCACAATACCCAAGGGAAAACTGTCCCCCACTTGGGAAGGACCATATCGTGTAACAGAAGTCCTTGGTAAAGGAGCCTACAAGCTATCAACTTTAGACGACAAGCCAATTCCCCGAACATGGAACGCTGCCCAATTAAGAAAGTGCTACATGTAATAGTATTTCAACTTGTAATGAAGGCCGATGCGCCATTTGATGGAATGAAATATGGAAATTCCTTTACTTTATACACACTTCGTCTTATAAAACATTGTATGGTTAAGATACAATGTCAAAAATAAAAATTGCAATGATAAATCTGCAATTTCTTAAACCGCGCGTTTGTATGGTTAAGATACAACGCGCACCCTAAACATTGTATGGTTAAGATACAATGTCAAAAATAAAAATTGCATTGATAAATCTGTAATTTCATAAACCGCGCGTTTGTATGGTTAAGATACAACGCGCACCCTAAACATTGTATGGTTAAGATACAATGTCAAAAATAAAAATTGCATTGATAAATCTGCAATATCTTAAACTGCGCGTTGTATGGTTAAGATACAACGCGCACCCTAAACATTGTATGGTTAAGATACAATGTCAAAAATAAAAATTGCATTAATAAATCTGCAATTTCTTAAACTGCGCGTTGTATGGTTAAGATACAACGCGCACTCTAAACATTGTATGGTTAAGATACAATGTCAAACATAAAAATTGCATTGATGAGTCTGCAATTTCTTAAATCGCGCGTTGTATGGTTAAGATACAACGCGCACCCTAAACATTGTATGGTTAAGATACAATGTCAAAAATAAAAATTGCATTGATAAATCTGCAATTTCTTAAACTGCGCGTTGTATGGTTAAACATAACAAAAAAAAAAGGAAGAGAGAAAAACGAGCAGCAGCAGGCTTCATTCTTTGAACTCAGAGGACGCATCGCTGAAGTCATCATCTTCATCAGATCCAGACAAGTCTAACCTCTCGCTAGCCTCAGGCTGCTCACCCGGCACCACATCTGCCGCCTTGGCCTTCCTAAGGGCATATTCGCGCCGCGTGTGAGTTAGGCCTTGCTTGTTAAAAGACTCCTTCAGCTCAAAGCAAGTTAGTCGGTCACGATGACCAACAACGAAGTCAACTAGCTCATACTTTAGCCCATCAAAATCAACGGCTTTCTTTGCAAAAACGGCATCCAGATCCTGCCTATATAACGCGAATTGCTCCAAGGGCTTGCCATCTTTAGCATGTTGATATCCCTCAAGAAATACGGCTTTGCGCCCCACATGCTTCGCGGCAGCATTCACCGCAGCCACTGCCTGACGCGTCTAGTCACAGTTCTTCACATAGTGAGCAACCTACAAAAAGGTCAAAAAAAAAAATGCTCAGTACACATATAATAGGCCAACAAACACAAAGACAAGAAATGAACACAAACCTCAGGGACACAACGGGTGAGCAACCATTCACGGTCACTCTGCGCAAGGAGCACTTCGTCCCGGGTATCCAACAGATCCCGCTCAAGCTCGAGGTTCTTCTGTTGCAACACCAAATTTTCTTTGTCTGCCTCCTCATGTGCCTCCTTCAGCTGAGCTATCTCCTCGTCTTTCTCCCTCAGCAGATCACGAGACTCGAGCAACTTATTGTAATGTTTCTTCACGAGCCTCCCCATATGCTCCAACTCCTTTGAAAGCTCTTCATTCCGAGCGTCAACCTCGCTGATTCGCTTAGCAGATGCCTCCATCTTGGCATTCGTTTTAGCAGAGGCAACCTTCCACTATTGCTCTCTTTCAGACAACTGCCCCTGAAGCTTATCCCGCTCCTCGCGGAAAGTAACAGCATCCCACTTCACACGCTTCAGCTCGTGATGCATTCGGTCACGCTCATTAGTCACACGCGTCAACTCTGTGTGGAATTTGTTACGATCATGAGGCATAGATCCCCACTCGCGCACAATTTCAGCGGAGGTAGACAACATGTTTGCCATACTCATAATATGGCCATCCATGAGCTCACCCCGCGGACGAGTGGCCTGATGCTCACGCTCCCCGGGAGGGACAACATTAGCCAAAAACTGGCGGCAGTCCTCCACGTCAAGAAACCGGGCGGCTGGCGTCAATGTCCAGTTGGGCACAAAAATGCCAACGGACGACTCACCACCCCCAAGGGGAGGGGCACTCAAAAAGCTACGACCAGGCTCCGTCGTCACCCTCTTCTCATTCTCTTCATCATCATCCACCGTCATGTCTATGTCGCGCCCGTAACCCTCGCTGATATCAGTCGGCGACACCCGTCCTGCGCCACCCTCTAATACATCCTGAGGTGGGGTAGGAAGACGTGCGGGTGTCGGCTGCCGCGGAGGCGTAGGCAGACGCGCAGGCGTCGGCTGACGCGCAGGCGTCGGTTGGCGGACATGTGGTGACTGATGCACTGGAGGAGACATCGCCAAAACATTGTCTTGCACTTCAGTGCACGCAGGCTCTTGAATCTGCGGGTTGGGAGATGCTTGCCCCGAAGGGCCAAGGTTAAACCCCTCAGCAAATGGGGTCGTCAACACATTCTCTGACACACTAGTATTCAGCAAATCCGCTGCAGAAATGGAAAGACGACGGGTTAATAACAACAATAAGGCTACAAAAAGAAGGGAAAAAGAACACAAGCACTTACCCAACAACTATCTTCTGCGGAGTGCACGTGGTCGTCTAACTTAACCCTCTTCTCAGCAGGAGGTGTCAACTCTCCCACAACTTTCTTGCCTTTAGATCCAGCACGCCTGGACTGCTTTTTCTGGCGGGGCACATCAGTAGCAATAACACCAGTCTCCGCTGCCTCAGTTAAAACGGCTTAGTCACCAACGCGCCCTGCACCTCCTCGGTCAGCTTCACCACCGACTCTCCTTGAACGAACGCATCTGAAAGTTCAACGTAGCTTCGTTCAAAAGGGTGGTAATTTTCAAAATACCTATTAACCACTTCGTGGTTAAGAACGAAGTAGGAATCTTCACCTCCGGTTGCCTCTGACTGTGGCTTCGCGATGCGATGTACAAGGAAATCGTCGTCTTCGGTCTCCTCATCGCTTTCATCTTCAATACGCGCAGGGGACGACTGCGGGCCCTAAGTGCCTGCGGACGACGGAAGCGGAGAGAAGGACTCGGATGAGTCAGACGACTCATCACTGGATATAATAATTAAAGGAAAGCCCGTCCGCATGAACATGTTGACGGGCGAAGGATTATCATAAAGTGGCGAGGACTCACCTGCTTCAGTTATCAGCAACTGCGACGGGGCTTGCTCACGCGCCACCTCATCCAATTTTGGACGAATTAGCGTGTCCCACGCCTTCTCCAAAATATACAGCTCATCTTCCGCCAACTCCCTAAAAGCGAAGCCCATGTCATCTCCGCCCAACAGCATGTCATACAAATTCTTAACATCTGAAAACAACACATAACAAAAGGCGGATTAACAATGATAAATAAATTGTGCGCGGAGCGCGAAAGCAGAAAAAGTACCAACTAACCTTTCCCATCCTGAGTGAGATGCGGGTTGCGACCCTTCACATCATACTTGATGCTCTTCCCAGCCATCACCAACCCAGTCTCCGGGATCTCACACAGATCAATAGGATGGCTAGTCAAAGTCTTGAACCGGTCTTGCTCCTTGTATTCTATGAGCACAACCTTCCCTACCCCCTCGGTCGGGTCCAATCGACCCATCTCTATGGGGATGACCCCTTGGTTGATCCAGAAAAATTTAGGCTTCCACTCCCGAAAGCTTTTCATACCTGCCCCAGCACATGCAGGCACCCCAACACGCGGTCTGCAGGAGAGCCAGCTCTCCAAGAAACTCAAACTGTAGAATACATAAAACATGTCCACCAAGGGTTCAATCTTGTGGGCATGGCAGCAAAATTCAAAAAACATAAGCCTTGACATCAAACCAGGGTGTATCTGGTTAATATGTACACCCAATGCCCGTATAAAGGTACCCAGAAACTGGGTAATCGGAACCCTAAAATTGCAATCCCGGAAGTAACAAGCATACAACCCAACCTTCCCTGCAGGGGGTTCCAGGATGGTCTTATCCGGAGCAGGCATCTCCACACCATACGAGGAAGGGAACCCACATCCCTTCCTGAACTCATCCCTCCCCCAAACCGCCGTGACCTCTCCGGCATGAGGCGGCCTCTTCTTGGATCCATCATCCCTTTTCTTGGATCCCCCACGTTTTTTCTTCGGAATATTTGTGATATGTTCCATCTTCACAACTAAAATCGCCTTTCGGATGAAAATAAGCAACACAAAGATGAAGAAACTGATGAACAAGAACAAGAAATGAGAGAGAATACTAGGAGAAAAAGTAAAACGAAATTGATGACAAAAGAGGGATTAAATAGGGGGACTACACGTGGTCTGACGGTTTTGAATTTGAAAAAGCCATCCAATCAGCAAATGACACGTCACGGGATGAAAGAGAAAAAGGCATTTGAACCGACCAGGCGGCCCCACCACGTCTCTGACAGTACAACCGTCAGAAACGTTTCGGCTACACAACCTGTCGCTTCATACACGCTGACTGACAACATTGATGTGAGCATTAATTACTGACGTCCGCACCTTTACCACTTGCAATACACCGCGCATGGCTACCAGAAATCAAGGTGAACCGCAAAAAACCACTCGCATTGACACTTTCATTTTACTAAGTCCAGCGTCTCGCATGCTGTGCATACAACACACTAGACTAGGGGGACTTGAAGAGATATGTACCCGCGCGTGCGCACGACCACGACACACACACGTCAACACAACAAGATGACGTGGAGTTCTAGAAGACGGCGCACGCCAATTCAACAAAGGACAGGTGTCACCCGATAGGAGCAGGGACGTGTGGCTAATTAGATGCGTTCATTCCCTGCTCCACGATCTCCTGCCGGTACGAGGTACAGGAAAGGACAAAAAGGACAATAGCAGGACACGTGGACTAATCACAGAGAGACAACGCGAGAAATGACAACGGTCGCAATAGTACAAGACAATTGTCATTCTCCTCATAGCCAATCACTGGCCACCTCAGGGGCCTATAAATACCCCCTTCGTCATCAGAAGAAGGGATCAGCTCGACGAGAGAGAATTCATACTATATAGCTGTGAGAGATAGATTATAGTCGAAACTCTGTAATAGTCTGTATTAGTGTTCTGTATTCTTCTTATTGATTAATGAGAATTACGTCCTTTCCTATATTTACATAACTAGCACTGTTACATTCGGATTGTTATATTGGTGTTTCTTCAACAATGAAAATATATATATTTAGTCATCTTTTGTTGTTAAGTCATTATACTTTAAAGAATTTGTTTTAGAGTTGTTCAAAATCAACATATATCGGATTAAAACTTATAAATGTGTAATTACACTTGCCAAAAGTAATATCTAGACTTAATGGCTATCGTCGTCGTCGACATCATCATACTTAGAGAGGCTGCTTCTAGTGAGACCCTCAGCTTGATAGTGGTTTTGCATCTAGCGTTAGACATAACGCATATAACACTTAGGAATCGGGACTGTTCCGATTAGTGCATGTACCCACGTGTCTTTTGACTATTAACGCCACCACATGATGTATGATTAACCGTCCGCCATTTTTAATGTTCATTTAACGAAATTAAAAAAATAACGTTAAAATTAATATAATTTTACTTTTGCCCCTCAGGTGCCCACATTATATGCGTACATCATAAACGGGGCTTAAAACGCTCTCACTATAATAATCAAATCAACTATTTAAAAAATGTAAAACCTTTTCATAAAAAGTTTGGGACACAATAAGAGGCGGTGCCACTTAATTAACCCCAAATCAGATGATTTAAAATGGCCGCTAGTGAAACGAAAATATGGCCACTAGTTAAACGAAAATATAAAATGTTTTCTTTAATGTAGTCAATAGTCATAGAGGTTCATATCATGCATAGACCCCTTTAATTAAAAAATATGTATATTTAAATTGACCCTTGATATAAAAATTAAGAGCCAAATAGATTATTAAGGTTAAAATTAGTAAAATAAGTCCCCATATCATATGACATGGTCAACAGCTGATTTTATATCTATATTTTGATCCGGGAAATCTAATTAACGGTCCAATAACATCTATTTAGAAAGGCAAAACATTTTTTTAATGATATATAGATAATAATTGCTTAGCTATTGTATTTGCGATTGCCTTTAAAAAATGTTACGATTTGAATTATTATAATCAAGATATTTATGTGTTTTTCCCTAACAATGTGCCCGTGTGATTAAGATGTTAATGATTTAGGGGAGAGTTAATTGCCAATTTAGTCCTTGAGGTTTGTCAAAAATTATCACTTTCATCCAAATCTTTTTATTTGGTCAATTTAGTCCCTATGGTTTCATTTTTTTGTCATTTTAGTCCCTGTGGACTAGCAAGATTTGGATAAAAGTGGCAATTTTTGACAAACCTCAAGGACTAAAATGACAAAAAAATGAAACCACAGGGACTAAATTGACAAAAAAAAAAAGATTTGGATGAAAGTGGCAATTTTTGACAAACCTCAGGGACTAAATTGGCAATTAACTCTTTAGGGGACTTTAATGTGAGAATAAATATTGGATGGGTGATAACACATTCCCGATGTACGTCCAACACTTGTAGCCCAGTTGATTGAGGGCCTAAAGTTTCCTATAGCAGGCTTGGGTTCAATTCCCACTAGCTACATTTGGAGGACATTGGTGGATGGGAAATGAGGGATGACCCGGCCATTGGCTTGGGTTCGAGTCCTGATCCTAACCGGTTTTACCGACTATTTCACCGTCGTGCCTTCAGGCGGGTGAGTGGTCGGTTTTTCCCGAGAATTGGTGGCAATTGGTGGCCCGGGTACTCTCGAGTACCTGATTCGCCAAAAGGGTGCCCGAGAGTGCTCGGAATTGATTCATTGGCCGTTCAAAAAAAAAAAAAAAAAACATTCCCGATGTACGAACATGTGTCATAAGAAGCCGTATCTTTTTAATGGCTAACAATTTTTTTCCCAACTACTCGAGGCACCCACCATTGTGAAAGCGTCCATACGTCACTGGGGTGAAGACACGTCTTAGGTGCCCACCCACGAGTAGCGTTAGGTAGCCAGAACCGACCTAGTCACCAAATCCGAGGAAAAACCCGACCCCACCAGCCTGAAAGCACGACATTGAAGAATTGGTAAAACCCGGACAGGATTAGAATTCGAACCTGAAACCATTTAGTCCCAAGTCCTATTCTTCACTTCTCATGCCACTTCACCACAAGAGTGAGAACATAAGGCATGCGTATCACAGGGTAAAAGTTGGAGCAAAGAGGTAGATGTGAGCCATTAGTGTTCGTACTATTGACACTTTTATTCTTTCTGACCTCGTTGATGGGAAACTATAGGTGGGGCATATAACCGTAGTTGGGCACTAAGGCCATCATTATCATTGGCACAGCTCTTAAGGGGGCGGGAAGGGCGGCCGACCCTTCCGAATTTTCGCTTAGAAGTTCCGATTATATAGTATTCGTATAGAAAATTTTTGGTATATACGACCCCCTGAAACTAGTGATTTTCGACCCCCGGTGACTTCCGGCCCCCCAAAGTTTCGGGTCAAGCTTTGCCATTGATCATTATGTCAAAATTCATACTTGGTACCATCGAAGCACCAAGGATGCATTTGTTTATATAAGTAGCTCCAAGGTAATCGTTGTACAAAGTGCGCAGGAATACAATACGCTGCCTTGATACATAAACAATGAATTACACGAGTGTAAATAGCATATACTTAAGTATAGTTCACATTCAAATAACATTCAAGTACGGGTTAAACAAAAATACAACTTTAAAGATAGAATGAACAAAATAGCATATACTCAAACATCATATGCATATCATATGTTATGGGCAAACGAAACAACATTATTAAGAGATACACAATTTGAATACTCTAATCTAATTCATATACCATATATTGTAAACAAACTATATACATATTTGTAACACACATGAATACAACCAAAGGCCTTTGATCTAGTGGTATCAATGCGTTGAATGAGGCTTTGTCTTTTTAAAATATGAGGGGATCAAATCCTGTGAGTTACAAAAAAATTAGCTGCTAAAAAACATACATGAATATATTTTTAAAGACACAACTTAACAAAAACATAATATATATTTATGTATATATTATGATATGAACACAAGGTACAAAATAATACAAATCTTACAATATTATTACAAAGCAAAATGATATTTACATTTACATAATCACACTTATCCCTCAAATTTAACTTGAATCAAAGAAAGGGTACCCATATTTTCCACACTTTCACATCACAATCCAAACTCCCACTATAAACAAGATAAGATGTACCACTAGATTCATCAGAAATACAAGCATCCACAGCAGCAGCCAAACACTTGATTGGACCATTATGCCCCTCCAACACACACACCCTACTATATTTTTTCCCACCAATACCCCTCCAAATTCTAACTGTTTTATCAGCTGACCCACTAATTACCAAATCCCCTACCACCACAATACTCAATATCGCCATACCATGCCCCCTAAGAGCCCCTGCCACCACCATATGCCGCCCTTCGCCGCCAGTTCCCTTCTCCCACACGAGTATCGACCGATCGCATGCGCCCGAATATAAAACTGACCCATCCGGGCTTAATGCCAATGCATTCACCGCGGATTTGTGTTTTTCTAATGTGTCTACTAATATATGTTTTTTCTCTTTGACGTCTTTTCTCCACACCTTGATTTTTCGGTCAGCGGACCCTGTGTAGACGTGACCATCGTGAGACACTACAATGGCGTTTATCGCATCATCGTGTGCGTTAGAAATGGATTCCAAACACTTGAAATCTGATGTTCTCCACACCTTAAATGTTCGGTCCCATGACGCGGAGTAGAGAAGAGAACCGTCGTGTGACAACGCCAACGCTGCGACCGCGTCTATGTGATTTACCTGAAAATTTTGTAGAGAGATTTAAACAATATTGATGAATGATAAACCAGATCTTAATATATAATATATAGAAATTACAATGAAAATAATGTTATAACTAATTAGCTAATAATAATATATCAATAGCTATCCTAATATCTTGTGTCAAATCAATGAAATAGACATTTGACCTTAAATATTAACAAAATAAGCACTAACTAATCAGATAACGTCAAATAAGCAAAATTAGCAAAGCAACCTCAAATTTAGCCGACACAAAAAAAAAAAAAAAACTTAACCAATAACTAAAAGAGCCGGCTATATCTTATAGGCTAAGTTTTCCGGTCTCCCTAGCCAACTTTGTTTATTTGATGTTTTCTTTTTTTTTTTTTGAACGACCAACAAATTGGAATCACCCACGGAACACTGGAGTATTATCGTGCCACCAATGTTGCCACGCGATCATATTCCATCACCAAGTCACCAATTCAGGATGAAACTCATAATTATGAGAAAACCCCCTTTGATGTTTTCTGATCGGTTGATTACTTGATTTTGTATATATCTTTTTTATTGTTTGAATGGAATTACTTTGCTAGCGTCTTGCTAGCGTTTTAAATAAAAATGTTTTGTTGGCCGTTCAAAGAAAAAAAAAGTTTTTGTATATATCTGTTATAGAAATAGTTATATAAGTATTTTATTAATTTTCTTGAGTCTAACATTCCTATTTTGGTATGATTTTCCCAATAGAAAAACTAACAAACATGCTTAAAAACAAACATGTAAATCAAATAGTACTAAATATAATAGATGAAATAAGTAAATTTTTGTTTGAAAGGCAGATAAAATATGTAAATAACTCACCCATGTACATTTCTTATTCCGCGGTATCTTTATATAATTCTTCGCCAAGAACATCTTGGCGACACGATCATTGATCGTAGGCAACGTTGTTAGGTAAGTCGACGTTGCCAATTTCCTAGTACCAACCCCGTCGTTATCGTGCTCAATTTTCCAAACACGAATTTTATTATCCTGGTGACCGGTAAACAACTTATCACCACAAACCACCATCGCCTTAACCGCGCTCTCCCCATACGCCATCAAATTAGGGACAGTTGGTAAAGCGTCCCGAGGCCAGACCCGAACTTTGTTATCGGATGATCCGGATAGAAGGTGGTTTCCAGCAAGGGTAAGAGAGGTTATGGATGATGTATGGGCTTTAAAGGTGGTGAGGTAGTGGTGTTTTTGGGTGGTTGATGGTTGTTTCGACGTAGTTAACGATACGACTGATGTTAAACTGTGTTCGGATGATGAAGGGTCGGATTCATGTGGAAATTCCGGTATGATTTCTTGATCGGATGACCACTGATGGTGATGTTGGAGGATACCCATTATGTTGGGATATTTTGAATTGGGATAAGGGGTGTGAGTGTGAATATTATTATGGGGTTGGGTTAGTAATTATATATATAGGAAGTTTAGGTTTTGATGAAGTGATGTACGACGTATATTGGTCGTTGTTGGGACCAAGAGGAGAGTTGTACGTATTTAAATTCTTTTAATTGAAGGGGTGAAGTACGGGGTGGATAAAGTTATATAAGATAGCAATATGGCGTGCAAGTTGCATTGTTGTGGGGTGCTATTTCATGTCTTCTTTTGCAATGTGTATGACGACTCATGTTCATTGGTCAAATAGAACAACTATATGTAAAATAGTTTTAAGTGCAAATAAGCTAATAATAAAATATAAAAATTAAAGAATTGAAAATATATCAATTACTTTTAAACATTTTATAAAATGGTCCCTAGTAACTAGGGAAAGTTATTCATGACATGATTCAAACTAACGCAAAATAAATAGATTTTGGGTTGGCTAATACCGCCCCCTAGGGCATCATCATTAACAACGGCAATCACTTGCCGCCCAAGCCGGTCCTCTACTTGTCAAATTTGACCGTTGTACAACGGTTTTCTTACCGTTTAAAAAAAAAGTTTTTTTTTATATTATAAACACACAAACACAATTCAATATTTTTTTATACCATCTCATATTTTCTAACACACTCCCACAATATTTTTAACAACACTCTATCATCATGGATCCATACCAAAACAACCCGAACCTAAACCCGAATCAAACCCCGCAACATAATCAAAACTCGAATCCAAATCCGTTCACGACACCGGGATACACGATACCAATCGATCCAAATTGGTCGACATTTTCGGGGTTCCAACAATCCCCCAACCCTTTCACCCAATATTCCAAAATGCAAATGCACCAAAACACCAATTCCTTTAACCAATTTGCCCAAATGCAAATGCACCAAAACCCTCAATCTTTCACCCAATTTTTGCAAAGCCCGCTTAATCTATCATTTCAACCGTCACAACAACCACAACCGTCACAATAGTCACAGCCCGAAGAAGAAGATGAGGTTGAAGAATTCGTGCTCGAAACCCAACCCGAACCTTCGAAGGGGAAAAAAAAGAAGAGTCGGGCACGTGAAACCCCCGCAACCAAAAAGATATGGCCGAAAGTGGAAGAAGATGTATTGGCTAAGGCGTATATTTCTACGATAAAAGATCCAATAGTTGGTAAATTTATTTTTTTTTGTTATTATATATGTTACTTTTTTTTCTTACTATAGGTGCTACATTTATTTTTTTAAGTGCTAATATATATTATATTTAAAAATGTAGGAAACAATCAAACAGGATAAAGTTTATGGCTTGAAACAATCAAACATGTGTAGTATGGGTCCTGTATAGACCTATTCTAGATTATACGATAGAACATGATACTATAGTATGCTATCAATACCTATAGGCATATGGGTCTTGGTATAGGTCCCGCATAGGACTACAAGAGTTTTATTGGTCTCGTATAGACCTGACCAGATATGCCAATGCGTTTAGTATAGGTTCCGTATAGGTCTATAAGTGTAGTATCGGTCCCGTATAAACCTCATATATGCTTATTGGTGTAGTATAGGTCACGTGTAGGTCTATGGGTGTAGTATAGGTATTGATAGCATACTATAGTATCATGTTCTATCGTATAATCTAGAATAGGTGTAGTATGAAAAATTTAGCGGAAGCGATTTTGTGTTTAGGCATGAGTTTTTTTGTTTTGGCCTTGGGGCCGGAGGCCGCTCGGTTTCTAAACAATGACTCTCAAACCAAACACAAAATCGCTTCCGCTAAATTTTTCATGGTATCAGAGCAGGCTACTATCCTGCTCGAAAAAAAAAGATGAAGTCTTGGGCTACAAGTAAAAAAAAATTGTTTTTCAACGTTTTGAAAAGGATGTGATTAATAAAAAAAAAAAGGAGGCAATGATGGGCAAAAGTAAGATGGAGAAAATTGAAGACCCAAAAAAAAGTCGGGTCCTTTAAACGCGCAAGAAAAGAAAAGTCGGATTCTTTGAGCCCGCAAAAAAAAAGTCGGGTTCTTTGAGCCCGCAAGAAATAGAAAGTCGGGTTTCTTTAAACCCGCAAGAAAAGAAAAGTCGGGTTCAAATACTTGTTTCCCTTACTTGCTTCTCTACTTATTCTTATTCTCTATCTCCCTCCTACTTCTTATCCCTACCTTAATCCCTACAAGAAGATTGCTTCTCTATCACTGGATCTACTCATAGATTAATAGGACAAAATCCTTAGGTTTAGCCTGAACCACCTTGAGATCTTGTCAAAGTTCTAGATTTTAATAACGAACACGTGCAATCTGGAAGGGTGAACGCCTGTATTCTGAGTCTTCTATCTAGGCTGGCATTGCGCATATATCCCAATCAGACGAGGGACCCGGATGCCTACCTGGGAATTCTCGGGATGAGTGTTCACTTATAGGCTAAAGCATGTCTTCACTATGTTATTAGAATCTAGAATCTTTGATAAGTCAACGTTTTCGTTTATTCGTTTTAATTAATGAATAAATAATTACATTCCTTATATTACCTCATTCATTTCATTGTGTCTCTTACAGATCATGCCTCCACGTCGCAACACTCGCAATAACAGTGGTGGAAATCAAGAGGAAGGTAGCAACAACCACAATCATAACCATGACACTAACCACAACAACAACAATAACAATAACAACAACAACAATGGCGTCGATGCCCAACTGGCTACGATCATTTCTCAACAAATGGCGCAACAGATCGCGACTCTGGTTCCTAACTTACTAGCTCAAGTCATTCAGATGAACGGAAACGGCAATGGAAATGGAAACGGCAATGGAAACCACAATGGGAACGGGAATGGTCTCCCAGCTTGCACTCTTAAACACTTTAATACCTGTAATCCTCCTAAGTTCAGTGGAGATGAAGGAGCTACGGGTCTTCTACAATGGTTCGAGGGTATTGAGAATACCTTCATTAGCAGTGAGTGTCCCGATAACTTTAAGGTCCGTTATGCCATGAGTGTTCTTCACAAACGAGCACTCACTTGGTGGAATGAGGAAAAGCGCACCCGCGGAGCTGAAGTTGCACTTGCTATGACCTGGGATCAAGTCAAAGAGATAATGAAAGCTGAATTTTGCCCACGTAACGAGGTCAAGAAATTAGAGGACGAGTTCCACACCCTTGCTCAAGATAGTGGAGAAAACCTTGCTTATAATACCCGCTTCTATGAGCTTAGTCTGTTGTTGCCCCATAATGTCACTCCCCTACCCGTAGCCATTGAAAAGTATATCGGTGGTTTGCCCATGCAGATTCAAGACACAGTATGGGGAAGGAACCCTGCTACCCTCGAAGAAGGCAAGCGTCTAGCAGCTACCTTAACTGACAATCACGTAAAGAATGGGACCTTAATTCGGAAAGGCGAGAAAGCAAGTATTGTAGCCGCGGTAACTACTGAGAACCAGAAGCGTAAGACCAGGGATCCTGATACAAACCTCACTACACAAGCTTCTAACAAGAAACCTTATATAGGAAACTATCCATTGTGTAACACATGCAAACGACATCATCCCACTGCTTCAGCATGTCGCTTGTGCACCAATTGTGGTAAGTATGGCCATCTGGTCAACACATGTCGTGAGGCCCCAAACCCTAATACCAACCAACCAACCCTGCTCAGGCTGCAAATCCTAATCGTCCTGGTAGATACAACTATGGCCAGTGCTATGAATGTGGAGACCCAAATCACTTCCGTAACCGATGCCCTAAACTAAACCGAGATTAAGACCCTCCAGCTACCTAACAGCAAGCCCCACCATTTGAATGTTGTTTGCTCTATTCTATGTATTGACGCTTTTGTATCAAGTAATAAATTCTAGTATTATCATAACACCTGGATGCATGCTTGTCTGAATGAGAACTAATTACTATATCAATATCTAAATCTATACAACTACAACTCATATGCTATACTTGTTATACTTATAAACTTGTTTGCATAAACATATTATCAATTTGCATAATAATTGCTACACTTAATAGAGGATAAAGTACTTGCTCAACAGTTAGTTGAGTACCAAATAACCTACTCAACGATTGGTAGAGGTCATCATGCCTTTTCAACAGTCGGGAGAGGCCCTACAACCTGCTCCACGACTGGTGGAGGCTATCGAACCTGCTCAGTCGGGAGAGGCCCTACAACCTGCTCCACGACTGGTGGAGGCTATCGAATCTGCTCAACAATCGGTAGAGGTTCCTACCCACTAACTGGTAGAAGTCTTTTTCCTGCTCAACAGTTGGACTCATTAAATACAAAGGTTCAACCACATGATTATTTCTGCATTACTTACAAGTGTGATAGAGTAACAGAAGGACGCAAAACCCTAATGTAAGGTAAATTGGTGATTGCGGTCCGGAACGTAATCATGAATTTACAGGTACGTTAAGGTAGTGTGAAATTCTATCAAGGTTTCGGGAAATAACCAATTATGAACTCTAGTTGCCTGGTAGTTCATTTAGTCTTTCTATAGTCCATCAACTCATTTCTTTTAGGACCCCTAAAACTTAATGCTTTGCTAGACTCTTACTCTCCTTGCGATTTCAGACGAACCTAATCCAACCCTTAAAGCTCACACATACCCGACCTCTTATCTAAATTATTCAAAACCACTACCCTATTACCAATAAATTTATGCTATGCCTTAATCACCCTCAACCACAGTTGCCCTAAATTCTACCCAATCACCCTCAACCTTGTGGTTTTCTTTTAACTTTGGGACGAAGTTTCCAAAAGTAGGGGAGACTGTAACATCGCGTATATATATATATATATATATATATATATTTAGAAAATCATCACTTTAATTATATTAAACTTCTTGACTAGCCATGTCTAAATCATACTCATTCCGAAACATTTCAATAATAATAACAATAATAATAATAATAATAATAATAATAATAATAATAATAATAATAAGAAAGTTAGTCTTTACAAATGAACAAACCATACAAGATCCAATCCAGTGAAGCCCATCAGCGAGCCCAAAGCACAGGCCCAGACCCCTTCTCTATAACCCGGCCCAAGTGACTCCCTCCTTCTTCCCTGCTACTGATCGCGACAACCAAAGGGACCCGAAGACCCGATCCAAATTCACTCGTCCAGCCATTTTTGGAAACCAGGACCAATTAACGGGTGCTCATTAAACCCACAATAATTATGCCCGAATCTACACACCATCTACGCGTGACAGCACGTAGTTTGACCAGTCCAAACGGGATTCACGCTAGTATGGGTCAACCTTGAAACCTTCTTAAAACATGGTGACACTATAAATTGAACATTTCACTAAGACTAGGAATGGCCGATAAATACAAAACCAATCTAAGATTTCACTCTCAATCACTCTTTCACGCTTTGTGGCACCCGGTTGACTTTTCGTTTGACTCAATTAATCGAGCCTTATACGTTCTGTAAGTTGATTATAATTATGGGTTTTTGTTTGTCTTGAATCAGGGATCAAAAGCCCTATAATCAATTCGGCCATCACAGTTGAATTGATTCAGTTTATGAACCTAGGGTTCTAAGGTTTAAATGGGGAAGATGACTAATAGTCATAACTGTTTATTTTTAAAACGAAAAGAATCAAAGCACAAACAGATGGTTAGAGCAATTGGTTGTGGGTGTATTGGTTAAGACTTTGGACCGGATCTGATACCCGGTTCGATTCTCATAACCCACACTTCTTTTTTTTTTTTTTTTTTTACCTTTTTCTTATATATATTGTTATTATATTCTTTTAAAATGATTTTAAAATGTCTAAATCACTTATTAAATTTTACAAAAATTATTTTATGATGTTCTAATAGAAAAGTTTATCATACAATTTTTAGTTTTTCAAAAATCTTTTATTTATTATATATAATAAATATTACAAGTTTATTCTATTATAATTATAAAATTCTATAAAAATATCAAAACAATTTTATAAAATTCCACAAAAATTATTCTGAGTTTATAAAACAATAAACATTCCAGAAATGATTTTTATTTCTGAAAAATCAATTATTTAATATTTTTAAACGATTTTTGTTATTTTAATCATAAATAAATCATAATAAATTCATTTTTCATTATTTTTACATAAAAATTTCACATAAATTATGATTAATCATTTTGATCAGAAATATAAATTTTTGATTCGAAATTTATAATTGTTAATATTTTTTTAAAATATTAAGTCTATATTTTGTCAAATAAGTATTTATATATAAATATTCATTAATTAAGAAAATAATTTTATAAAAATTATTTTCACATTTATTACATTATAACTTAACTACTTTTAGTTAATACTGGTCAGAAAACATTTTTGTTAATTATTTCTTTATTTATTTAAATTATTCATATTTAAACATAAATCAATTAATAATCCCCAAATTAGGAACCCTAGCACATTTTAGACTAGAAAACTTAGAATAATTAAGGTTTTCTCAACATTTATTTATTACCTTGAAATAGGGTGATATAGGATACAGACAAGCCACATTTACTTACATAACAAGGGTCATCATTCTAACGCTAAGGTGAGTTTACATAGTCCCTTTTTTTTTCTCTTTTACATTTTTGGGGTGAAACATGTTTAAACATTTTATACTATCATTTACTCATTCTTACTTGTGACTCAATTACACTATCATTTATTCATTCTATCATTTGACTGTAACAAAAAGACACAGTACAATCATTAACATTGATCAAGCCGCCTGTTTAGATTATAGCGCTATAGGTCTGACAAACCCATCCCCCCGCATAAATTCAAGGATGATCGAAAACAGTAACAACATTTAACTAACTTGCGAGTTAGGTCTCAGTCGACACAAGGTTTGATTGTACAAAGACGCATTGTTACATGTCGGACTCATACTCTATCATCATACAACTGTGATTGTTGTACAAACTATTATTGTCTATCATATTCCAAAAACCTATGTAATTCTCACCAACTTTTGTTGACCCAAAATATTTTCAAACTTAACATGTTTCAGGTTATTCTTGCATGAAGATTTGAGTTAATGCTTGAAGATGTGTAGCTAGTATTTTTCATCTTGTGATGTACAAATTCTTAGAACAATTGTATGTAATTTATTTAAATCATTTAAATGAAATTTATTCACCATGAGCTACTGAACAATCATCAATACGTGACATCCCGATATTTCCGCCATCGGTTGGGGTGTTACAATTTGACTAGTCATTGTAATAATTCTAGTCAAAGTCTTCATAATTTTCCTCCAACCTTCTCTCCTGGTCTTATGCCTCACTTTGACTTTCCTCCAAGCTTTCCTCATGCCCAAGATTAGCAAATTACTTATTTTATGTTTTCTTTTATGTATTTATAGGAGATTGTTTTCTCCTTGAGGATGTACAAAATCAATCAATCAACGACATCTTTCATTTCTATCTCTACATTTCTCACAATCTACTTTGCCATTTTAAGAGTCGATTACTAGAAACTGAGCCACCCTTGGCGGCGGGGCTGAAACTAAATCCAACCCAAACACAAAATCGCTTCCGCATAAATTTTTACATAGTATAAGTCCCGTATAAACCTCATATAGATCTACAAATGTAGTATTAGTCCCGTATAGGCCTGTGATGTAGTATAGGTATCGATAGTATACAAATTACAATACTATCGTATCGTATAGTGTCATATTGTGTCGTATAGGTCTAGTATAGGCTTATGGTGTAGGATAGGTCCCGTATAGGCATCATATAGACCTATGACTGTAGTATAGGTCCCGTACAGACCTCACATAACATGTGTATTATAGGAATAGATAGTATACGATAGTATCGTATCGTCTAGCGTAGGTGCAATATAAGTCAGACCAAAACTAATGTGTAAGAGTTATGTGCAAAGCCATACGTGTATATATTTTATCAATAAAATGTGATATTTTTGTATCACATTTTTATATTAATAAAATATTACATGAATTTGAAGTTTTTAAATTTTAAGAAGGGCTATAAAAACCTAACTAATCAACTAACTGGCTATTTTTATAATTCGTCCAAGTGGATCTTGTATTTTGAATAAAACATTCATAATGAAAAGTGACATCAAATAGAAAAATAAAATAAAAAATAATATCTATTTATATTACTGTTAATAGAGTATTAAACCGGATAATATTGCAAGTTGCCAATTGGTTTCCTCCTTTCACCTTTTGGGATTATGTAGGCTATGGCCTATGGACATCCGCATGGGCGACACCCTCTCTAAGTTGGCAATGGGTTAAGCACAATGGGTTTTCTTTGGGTAAAAAAAAGCTCTTAGTTATTTAAACATCCTCTTATTTTATCTAAACATTCCTTCGGCCCGTGAAGGCCTTTACGGGTCATATATAGGTACCTGACGGGCCGTGTAGATCTCCACGGCCTGTGTAGGTCTCCACGGCCTGTGTATAGGCCCTACAATGATTGGCAATGATTTGTAATGATTGGGATGAGTAGGGATTGTGAAAAAGAGATGTGTGGGTGTTTGAGATGGGTTAGAGATGTGAAAATAGATGTATATGAGTGTTTGGGATTGGTTGAAGATGTGAAAATGGATATTACTGAAATTTTATTATTTAAAATGTTGGATCAGTATGTTCTTTAACAGTTCTTATTCATGAACACTTATGTGTTGTAAATATATCAAAGTAGATTTGCACAGCGGAATAAATAAAGTGTTCAAGTTAAAGTTTCACTTTCAACAGGAGTTATTACTCCCCCTGGATTTAATGAACTAAGGCAGTTA
Source organism: Ambrosia x helenae (assembly GCA_030844895.1). Lineage (NCBI taxonomy): Eukaryota > Viridiplantae > Streptophyta > Magnoliopsida > Asterales > Asteraceae > Ambrosia > Ambrosia x helenae. The sequence goes on along the minus strand of CM061224.1, from coordinate 16,861,688 downwards.
ATGAGAATCTAAACAATTGAATGCATATAACAATAAGTATGATGAAAGATTCTCAGATGTGAAATGGTATTTCAATTAAAAAGCCTTTGAATGATTTCAGTTAAAAAATCGATGTCTAAAATAGTGGGATTAACCCATCTATTTATAGACCAGCAAATACATACAAGTTGATTCAAAAGTAATACTACAACAGGCTGTAGTATTGGAACTTGTACAAATACTTTAACAAAAGCATAAAGTAATATATAATACTAAACTATTGAAATACAAGGGCGGTGAGAAGCTTCTATCAGAACAGCTGATGAGTGACAAACTACTAATGAGTAGTTTGTCTTCAGTAGTTCTTCAGTTGACTTGTCTGGTTTGACTTCAGAATTTCTGATAATTACTCTTCAGCACTTGATGTATTCTTCTTCAGTACTTTTAATCTTCTTCTTCAGTAGTTTTCATACTTAGCATTTTTGGCAGAATAGGAATTAGACAAAGGTTTGCAAAAGTGGTTTCTTCAATCCTTTTTGTTCTTACAAAAAAAAATGTTGATTTTTTATAAATGTTGTTTTACAATATAAATATATTTCTAAAGTGTAAAAAAATATTGATTTTTTTATAAATGTTGTTTAAAATATAAATATATTTATAAAGTGTAAAAAAAATGTTGATTTTTTATAATGTTTTTTTTTTGTTATTTATATATTTTTTTTTGTGAATGTTGTTTTTAGAAATAACAATAATTATAAAATGTTTTGGTAATCGTTGTGTAAACATAAACGTTTATGTAATCGAACCAAACATAAATGTTTTGGTAATCTTGTACGACATCAGGAGGCGGCTCCGCCATCTCGACATCCACCTCTGGACCGGCGCCCTCCTCCTCCGCCTCGTATAGGTTCTCAAGTAATGCTTGCCTGAGATTGGTCATTCCTTGTGATACATGAACATTGTATTCTTGTCTCTTGGAAGCTTTAGGTAAAGCGACATAAAGAGTGTTTCAATTTTTTGAAATACTACCCTTCACTGATGATGCAAACAATGACCCCAACTTGTCAATTTGATTTTTATCCAACTCGAAATGGAAGTGTTTGCTCTCATAGTAGTTATGAGCAATACAAGGCTGAAATTCAGATAAAAAAGATCCATAGCTAAACAATTGTTATGAATAGTCTGTGAATATATTTTATGGTCAAAAAATCTATAGCTGAACAGTTATTTGGAATGTTCCTAATCATTATAGAAGTAGAACGATCATTTGGATGAATAAGAATAATCTCTCGAAACTTATTACGGGAAGCAAAGGATAACGAAGATGAATGTTGTATCTATCACGGATGTACTGAACAACAGAGATAACAACTATAATTTCATCAGGAAAACTATTATTATGTGTATTTGTTTGGAATGTTCTTGATCATGACAGAAGTCGTTTCAACTTCTAAAGGTAACGTTTGTGATATTCACCAACAAGATCCAGACAGTAAAACCAGCACTGTTCAACACCAAATCTCTTATGACAAAAAACCAAAAAAATCCATAACTGAACAGTTGTTGAGAATTGTTTGAGAATATATTTTCTGATCAATCTGTTTGAACCTTCGTTCGTTTACAGCCGCTTAGAAGAAAAGACTATATTAACTTTTTATAGCTTATCGTATGTAACTGTTTTATCATGTACACCAAATTATTAAGTGAAAAATATTTGTTGTATACGTTAATTTACATTTATAATAAGAAACGAAAAAAAATATTTATAAAAAAAACACAAATATCATGCTTAAAACATATAAAACATACTTACAAAATATAAAAAAAAATAAGAAAAGAATTCCATGGGGTCGTGGGCAGCCCCACGACCTATTTAAGGGTTACCCACGGATCGTGGAACCCTCCACGGCCCGTGAAGAAGGGTCCAACCATAAGCCATTATGCCTTTCAAGACCCGGGGATATTAAGCTTCCACGAGAAGCTTTGTTAAAAAAAAAAAAAAAAAAAACCTTCTATGGGCCGTGGGGCTCCCCACGACCCCATGGAATTCATTTTTTTTTTAAATATCAACATTTTTTTAAGTAATAAAATATCAAATAATATCCCTTTTCACATTTCCAACCCATCCCAAACACCCATATACATCCATTTTCATCTCTCCAACCCATCTCAAACACCCACACATCTCTTTTTTACAACCCCACTCATCCCAATCATTGCCGATCATTGTCAGCCATTGCAGGGCTTATACACGAGACGTGAAGGTCTCTACAGCCCGTCAGATACCTTTATATGACCTGTGGAGTCTCTACATTCGAAAGATGTGTAGGGTTTTAAAAGGAGGTGTATATAATATCACCCTGAAAAAACCGTTCTAAGATTCCTTCTCCTGAATGAGCTCAATGGCGCAATTTCAACATTTGGAGGACATTGGTGGATGGGAAATGAGGGATGACCCGGTCATTGGCTTGGGTTCGAGTCCTGATCCCGACCGGTTTTACCGATTATTTCACTGTTGTGCCTTCGGGCAGGTGAGTGGTCGGGTTTTCCCGGGAATTGGTGGCAATTGGTGGCCCGGGTACTCTCGAGTACCTGATTCACCAAAAGGGTGCCCGGGAGTGCTCGGAAATTGATTCGTTGGCCGTTCAAAAAAAATGTAAATTAGGGATTTATAAAAAAAAACACATAATATTTACTTATTCACATATATAGATCGATATAAAGTATAAACTTGTACAAACAAAATAAATAAACAAACAAACAAATAAATACTCACGTGTGTATATTCAAAAGATTGATAAGAATATTATGACTCAGTGGAGGAGAATATAACATGTCTTAACCTTTTGTTATTGTTAAGGACACGAAAATAATGAGCCCTACACAATCATGGAACGATAATCATGCAAGGGTACAAGAAAGATGAATGAATTTTTTATTTTGGGTAAATTACCAAAACCATCCTTATAGTTAGGTCAAATTTGTCACTCCAGCCAAATCTTTTAAAAATTGCTTGAACAGTCCTTGACTTTTGAGAAAATAGACCAAAACAGTTCAACGACTTAACCCAGTTAAGTTGGTGGATGGTGGTAGTGGTGGTGGTGGTGGTGGTGGTGAAAGGTGGAGGAGATGGTGGGTGGTAGTGGTGGTACAGATAGTTGTTTGTGTCAGTGGCGAAGCTTGACCCGAAGGTTCGGGGGGTCGGAACTAGTTTCGGGGGTCGAAAACCAGTTTCGGGGGGTCGAAACCCTATATTTTCAAAATTTTCTATACGAATACTATATAATCGGAACTTCTGCGTGAAAATCCGGGGGTTCGGTCGCCCCTCCCCGCCCCTACTATGCTGCGCCACTGGTTTGTGTCTAAATTGGGGATGAAATACAGGGGAAGAGATGAGGAAGAAACAATTGGGGAAGAAGATAATCTTCCCTGACTTGACCAAATTGCCCTTGACTTAATGTCAAAAAAATTAACTGAGTTAAGTCGTTGGACTGTTTTGGCCTATTTTCTCAAAAGTCAAGAACTGTTCAAGCAATTTTTAAAAGATTAGGCTGGAGTGGCAAATTTGGCCAAACCACATGGACGATTTTGATAATTTAGTCTTTTATTTTTTAAAGGAAACTTCTATATATAAATATAGGTCATATAGACCTAGCAAAATTTACTCCAACTGTATAATAATAAAGTTTAACCATCTATCCCAAGAAAGGTACTTAACATTAGACCGCTTATTAACGCAAACGAACAAATCTTCTTTGATCAACTGGACCAAATTGGAAACCAGTATGACGTTTCCATTGAAAACCTTATCGTTTCTCGCTAACCGTATTCTCCAAGTAGACGCAAGAGCCACCACGTGAATGATTTTCTTCCACTCTTTGGATCCCACCTGATTGCTTAGAGTGGCAAAATGTCCTCCATGGAATGGAACGAAACGGGGAACGAGACTCGAATCCATACCGAATGCGTGCCACCAAACGGACCTAGCCCAAATACAACCGACGAACAAATGGTTAGAATCCTCCACTGCAATGCCACACCTATCATACAACAAGCTGAGAAGATAAACACCGCGTTTCTCCAATGCCAGTTTGGTCGCCACCTTGCCTAAAATCGCTCTCCAAGATAAATAATTAGCTTTCGGGGTAGCCCATGAATTCCACATAAATGATCTTGAAAATGCGTCACAAATTTGAATTTGCTATGCATTTGCAACGAAACCTTGATGTTAGAAAAACCTCGTCGGAAACCAATTACTACACATTTACTACGCAATTTTCAACGTATTTCTTATGAAAATATGGTGTGGGGAATTTGCGATGCATTTCTTACGCCATTTTCTACGCAATTTTCTATGTATTTATCGCTATTGTCTAGCTAATTTGTCAAAAAAAATAAGGGTGTTTTTGTTGTCACAAATGATTAGTAATTTTGTCAAAATTTGTGACTCATTTTTTTTCGTATGAATATTTTGTAGCGAAAGGGCCACTTTTCTTGTAGTGATGATAAGGTCCGAACCCATTAACGTTTCATCTTGCTAGGACAACCTTCTTCTCCTTGCGCATTGTTGTGCTTGTGTGGCATGATGAAACATTTGTAAGTACATTCGCTGCAGAAACGGTCAGCATGTGGAATTTGGTGTGGCCCAGTCATGTGAAGGTTTGGTCTTTTGGACCATCACGGGTCGGACATAATATGCTTTAACTATACATCATGCTCAAGAGTCTGTAGAGGGGTGAAGGGATATGGTATCAAAAGCATTATAAAAACCATACCATCGCCCAACTAGAACCGGCATTGCCTAGCGTCCATCCGTCCGTTTTACGTCAGCAGATCGTTTAGCGTCCATCCGCCCATTTTACGTCAGCGGAACGTTTGGCGTCCACTCGCCCGTTCTACGTCGGCGATGCAACTGGCATCCAACGGACGCTAGTAAGCAGCGCTACCCGCCCGTTTTACGTCGGCGATACACCCTGGTGCCTAAACGGACGCCAGGCGCAACATCGTCCACCCGTTCTACGTCAGCGGACTTAACGTACTACAAAGCTTCTCCATCAAGCCAAAGGAAGCTTCGCCAACACAACTGGAAGATATCTTTTGGGGCTGCCTTGGGACTCATCCCTGCCCCAGACGAAATATCTCTGACACAGCAGGCGGCCCGTCAGAGTTCCTCTCCAATCAGAGACTGCTCCCAGTCTGACGCACAGAAAGGACGATGACGTGGCGGCTTCTCAGCCAAGATATCTTCCTGACAAGCAGACTTTCTCACCCTGTCTCGAAGTCCAAGAAAAGGTATGATTACTCACCGCCCTCGGTCTACCAATGGGCGGGCGCCACGTGTCCGCCGACCACCAGCGTCCACTCAATGGGCGCCATGTGTACCAACCACCAGCGTCCACTCAGTGGGCCACACGCCGTGCATGTGCCGTTTGGTCACGTGGGCTGGCTGACGTGTTTGCCTGCTATTGGACCCTTGCGCGAAAAGCCTGTTCGTGATGATTTCTCCTTCTGCCATTGCATTAAATGCGATGGGTATAAATATGTGCCCTCCAAGCTTCTTTTCATTTCATTCTCCCTTTCCACAAAATTTTTTCCTCCGGCGAGTTAGTTATATTCTCCGAAATGGGCAATCGAGCTTAGTGCACACACCATCATCTATAAACACAGACCCGCAATCAAAGGACAGGTTCTCGCGGACTTCATCGCAGAAATTCCAGCAGATAAAATCCAAGACTACAAAGATGAGCAAGACCCCAAACCCATCCCAGACGACCTAGTAACATGGTCGTTATATACGGACGGAGCCTCCAATGACCAGGGCGCCGGCGCAAGCCTTCGCCTCGTCAGCCCTGACAAAACAGAATTCACATACGCCGTCCGCCTTGAGTTTCCAAGCACAAATAATCAAGCAGAGTACGAGGCATTCCTAGCAGGACTACGCCTGGCCGACAAAATGGGCGCAAGACACCTTAACGCCCATGTCGACTCCATGCTCATAGCAGGTCACATGAATGGCGTCTACGACGCCAAGGACCCGGTCATGGCCCAATACGTCGACCAGGCCAAGCTCCTCATACCTAGATCGTGGAATATAGCGCAGGTGCGCCCATGCTACTTATAAATATTCCGGTTTTCGGATAATCTGCTACGCCACCTTACACTTTGTCTATAAGCGCAAAAACCAATTACTTTACCTCTAATTATGAAACTAATTCACTCTTCATAAGATTTGACGTCAAAGACTTACCATACTTCTAACTTATGAAGTTAATTTACCCTTCATAACTCAGAAACAACAAACCTTTAGCCCTAAAAATTGTGTAGTTAATTTACCCTACTCAATAGACGATAAGGTTACTTGTAACCTATGAAGCCAATTCACCCTTCATACACACAGCAACATATCACATGAAAATATACAAGAGCAGACAAAAGTAAAGCCAAAGCATCATACTTCATTTCAGTAAAAGGTCGGATTTACAAACGAAAAGGAAAGCTACGGCAAAAACAACCTACTGAGGAGGCTCATGGGCCGTCCCCGAACTACCCGCACCACCAGCTTTCTCTTTCCCTTTCTCTGCGCGTTCGCGTCCGGCACGCTCGGATTCCTCAACCCAACGCTTAAACTGAGCAATAGGGTCAGGATCGGCTAGGCACTGCCTTACGACCTGAAGCACCAGAAATTCCATCCTTTCGAGCTTCTCAAGCTCCTCCATCAGCAACTGATCGGTGTTCACATCTTGGAAGGGCTGCTCCTCAACCGGCTCCCCATCCTTGGCAACCAGATACCCTTCCAACCAGCCACTGTGTACACCTGTTGTACGCGCAGCATCGACCACCTCCGCGACCTGCTCACCCATCTTCGGCTCATTCCAGCAGCGATCAAAAACCTACATCAACAAAATCAGCTACGTAAGTCAAAACAAAGGACGAAAGAAAGACACGACAAAATAATAAAAACAACTTACGGCAGAGATTCCATCAGACATAATCCACAGCGACTTCTCACAGTACGCCTTCTGCGTATCAAGCATTAAAGTCCTCTCAAGCTGCCACGCCTCTTTCTCCTTAATAAGATCATTAACCTGACCCTCCAGCTCAGATACCCGAGTGGTCATTCTAACCACATCGGCATCCTTCGCCTTTAGATCACCCACAACGGTGGCATACTTAGAGGACAACTCCTCCACCTCCTTGGCCTTCGCTGCCGCTGCCTTCTTCTTTTCCACAAGCGCTGTCTCAGCCCTCTGCACAATCCGACGACGACGCTTCAACTCCGTATTCACAGTCGCCGTTGACTTGGCCCAGTTCTTTTGCTTCTCCGCCGCATTAGCATCCTTTTGGCGCAGATCGGACTCTAGCTTCCGAACCTGCTCCAAAAGCCGCTTCCGCGCGGACTCGTACACCTCCTTTTCCCGAGCCAGACGGTCGGCCTCACCTGCAACCGCCACATGTTCATCCAAAAACTCCCCTTCTTCCCGGTGAAGGGCGTACAAATTTCCCAGAGTCTGTGTTAGATTCATACACATCTCTGAGAAGAGAGTACCTCGGTTCTGAGACCGATGATGCGCACGCTCAGCTGGAGGCAACGCATAGCTAACAAACTCCTCAGCCACGAACGGGTTGAGGAATCGACAGCTTTCGGTTATACGCCACTCGGGCGTATAAACCGGAGCATCCAACCTAAAGGCAGGAGCACTCGAAGACGCTGCAACGCCTTCAACCTTCTTCAATTTGGGATCATCAATCCCAACCCCTTGAGGCGACATTTCCAGTACGTCCCTCTCACCTAAGTCAACAAAGGCGGGCTCGGTCCGCGAGCCTTCGCCACCCTGACCGCCCATCCCTTGGGCCTTTTCCTGCTTGATCTTCACCAGATCTTCATGTTGTTTCAGCAACGCCAACCGACACTCTTCCTCCTCCTTCTCAGCTAAGCTAGCCAACCGAGCATATTCGGCCCGCCTACGCTCCACCTCAACCTGGAGAGCCCGGGCTTCTTCCTCCTTCTTCAAAGCGGCCTTAGCGGCGCGCTTCTCCTCCTCTTCTTTGCGCGCCACCTCAGATTGACGCGCAGCCTCAGCCCGGGACTGCTCTTCCTCCAACTTCTTCTTTCGCTCCTCTTGATATTGCTTTACAGACGGAGGAATAGAACCTACGAACAAACAAGAATGACGTATTAAAAACTTCACAAAATTCATCAAAACAAAAGGACGCATTACAAAGTACTTACTGTTGAGCTTCTTCAAAGCCTTCTTGTAAAAAGGCTCACGCACTGGCGGGGGATCCAGCTCCAAACCCTGCGGTGGATCAATATCACCACCACCTAGCGCCGCCCGCTTTGGAGACGGACCACCGGCCACATCCTCCTCAACTGTCTCCGCCTGTTTACGCTTGTGACCTAAAAACAACGAAAATAGGGATCAACTTACAGAACACAAACTACAGAAACCCCAAAAAAAGGTCAGAATACTTACTCTCAGTAGTACTGGATTCACCAGCCTTCCCACCACCTTGCGCCCTGGCCGCAGACGCACGGGCTCCACCGCCACATGCAGAGCGATGTGCACAGTGAATTAAACTAGACGACAAACCACTCGACTCGTCGTCGGACAAAAATACATAATCAATCCCGACCGCCGTTTTCACGGATAACGGGTCAGGATTGATAAAAAAACCCACTGCAAGGTTAGAAGGCGCACCTTCCATCGGACCGAGGAACAGGAAATTCTCTACCTTCAGCTCCAGCTCAGAAACCCCTCCCTCGGGTACCGCCAAGTACGGGCGGCAAACACCTCAAACAACAACTCGCTATCAAACAAATACAAAAAGGCGTCAAAAACCAAAGGAATACAGAAAACAATAACAAAAACAAGATACTCACCTTCAGTAGACAACGGCCCAGCCTCGCCAACAGGGGCCACATCATAGCCCTCCCTAACGCCCAGGCGGCTTAATCCCAGCAGACGAAGGATACCCTCCTCCAACTTGTCCAAGTCATCCAAACAACTAGGATGCGCAGAGAGCTCCTGGAACCACACCTCATCTTGAAAATCCTTCAAAACTTCGAAGGATGGCGTCTTCTGCCCAGCGCGCAGCTCCAGCTTCGACATCTCCATAGGGATGACCTCCTTCTTCACATAGAAAAAACACTTCTTCCACCCTCAAAGAGTCTTAGGCGAGCTCTTCGGCACGATCAAAGTCACACTTTTCGATCTCTCCACAAAGGACACCCAGTCGGATTCCTTCACCTCAAGTTTGTAGAAAACGTTGAAGTGCTCGAATTCCGGCTCCCTCCTCAAAGATCGGCAGGTAGCCTCAAAGTGCATAATCCTCATCACCCCAAAAGGGCTCATATGAGAAATATGCACCCCATATTTCTGCAACACAGAAATAAGAAACCTCGAACCCGACAGCCGGAACAATGCTTTTTGAAAGTACGCCTCGTAGAGGCATATCTTCCCTCTCCGAGCAGTCCACCGGAGTCTGCCCTTTCTCCGGCAACTCCGGCTCCCACTCTTGTAAGATACCGTATTTCTTGACCAAAGACCTAAATTTGTCTTTGGACCAAGAAATCTGTGCATCCTTCATCGCCAGTTCGGCCTTCTTATCTTCAGACGACATCTTCAACGGAGAAAAAGATGAAAGAAAAGTTTTTTTGACAGACCACCGGAGAATATAACTAACTCGCCGGAGGAAAAATTTTTGTGGAAAGGGAGAATGAAATGAAAAGAAGCTTGGAGGGCACATATTTATACCCATCGCATTTAATGCAATGGAAAAAGGAGAAATCATCACGAACAGGCTTTTCGCGCAAGGGTCCAATAGCAGGCAGACACGTCAGCCAGCCCACGTGACCAAACGGCACAAGCGCAGCGCGTGGCCCACTCGCCTGACGGTTGTTCTACCTCAGTTGGCAAACGATGCCGATGCTCGACACGTGTACGCCCATGTTCAAACCCACCACTAACAGCTGTCCCCATGGATCAGATGCACGACACGTGGCGGCCTAGCAACTCAACAGTCACAGTAACTGTCAGACACGATCTCCAAGGCAGGTGTACCAACCGTCAGCCACGTCTTTTCAACTTCAAACATTCCTGTAACATCGCGAATTTTTCCCCCAAATTTTGAGTTAATAAAATCACCATTTTACCCATCGTATACTCTTTTTGGTACCATTCTTATATGATTTCAAAACAATATATAAACATTTTAACCACTTTATACTTCTAATAATAATGATAATAATAAAACAGATTTATTTTAGGATGTTAAAAAAAATATACATAAATAAAAAGAAAATAAAATTAAACTAAAAACTTGTCCCTTGTCTATTATCGGATCCCACAACCACAACCATTTGAGCCCATAACAGACCCAGTTTAGACCCAAACCCTTTAGGAAATTCTGAGCCCATAACCTCCAGCCCAAGACCAGGCCCATCTACTCCCCTCCTTCTCTGCTGCTTTAATAAAAAAAATTTGTTTGTGACCAGACTCGAACTCGAGTCTGGACCCGGTTTGATCACTTTACACGAGAAGCCCCTACCAGTTGAGCTACCTGCTTTGTATGTCTGTATCTTGGAAACTGATACATTTAAACCTAATTTCTTTCCCTCCTCCCTTCTTCCCTGTTGTTCTCGACAGACAACCAGACCCAACCAAAAAAAAAAAAAAAACGCCAACAACCTGGGTTACAAATACGCGTGATTGTGCTCGAAATAGGGAACCATATTCAAATTAATTAATCAGTTTTGACCGACAAATCAATACACATCTAATCAGTGCACAATCACCGTGATTACAGCACCATCATTTCCAAATTGAATCAATTCAAACACGTTTTGACCATGTCACGGTCAAACCATCAAAACTTTCCAAGTTATCGGACACCCTATAAATTGAACCCTCTTAGACCATCCCTATGTGCCGAAAATCAAACCCACACCTCATATTTTGGGGAAGAAGAGACTTAGCTGTTAATCCTTTTTATTTAAAATAAATCGATACTGATCACCAACTGATTCTCAGAGCAGCTGGTTACCCAGGTTTGTTTAAAGCATTAACCGGATTGGGTCTGGTGTTCGATCCCAGGCATCAGCTTTTGCATTTTTTTGTAATTTATGATAAACTCTAATCAGCCTTGATAATAAATAGAAATCAAATCATAATGTTCTCAGGGTCTAGACCAGTTGGTCAGGCTTATGATTTTAAAACCATGAACCGGCCAAGGACTCGGGTTCGAGCCTTGGCACATACAACCATTTTTTTTATTTCCTTTATACTTATATAATCTACAATTATTTTTTTAAAATAGATTTTAAATACTAAACATAGTTTATAAATTCTACAAAATTTGTTTTAAGTCAGTCTTATGATAAAATTTAATATCCAACTTTTAGTTTTTAAAAAATTATTTATTTATTATATATTATAAATATTATAAGTTTATTCATTTATAACTTCAAAATTCTATAAAAATATCAAAACGACTTTATAAAATTCCACAAAAATTATTCTAAACTTATAAATCAATAAACATTTCTGAAATAAATTTTATTTCAGAAAAATTGTAACACCCCAAAAATGTTAACTAATAATAGTATGGTGGAAATTATATATAATTATATACCTATGCGTATAAGTGTATAAGTATGAGTATGTAAGTATGCGTGTATATGTATGTATGTAGATGTTGTACCCCTAGTTGTAAGTGGTGCATTGGTAATTGTACATCTGACAAACATAAAATTTACCAAGTTAGTCACTTGGGTAAATTGGTAGAAACTTAACTAATAAAGAGGGATGGGTTAAATGTGAAATGACACACACTTGAGGGGTGGTTTGGGGAAGACTAGAAGAGATAATGTTAGGAGGGATTAAAAAGAAAAAGAAAGAAAGAAAAAGAAAGAATAGAAACGCAGAGAGAGAGAGAGAGAGAGGAAGAAAGGGGTGACAAAGAGGGTTCTCCATAACAGCCCCTATAACTGAGATTAAGTGAGAAAAACACCTCTAATTCCCTGCATGTTCTTGGATTATTAACCCTCTTGTGGTGCTAATCTCATTGGTAAGTTGTATGATTTATTTTGGTAGAGTTTGGAAGTAGTTTGGTGGGATTCCATGATTATGTTGTGATAATTACTTCTTGTGGTTAGGAAAGCATGCTTGTTATGTGTAGTAGTGTAAAATTGAAGAGATTGTATGTTAATTGCTTGTAATAGGGTTGAATTGAGAATGTGTTAAGTGGGTGTGGGGATGAAGGTTTCTGTTGACTTTTAAAAAGTCAAACAGGACCTTAATCTCATAAGAACCCAATTGATTATGCTTATTGTTAAGAAATTCATAAAGATTGTAAGTATAAGTATAGAATTGGGAATGTTGTGTCATGGAATGGTATAACCACTTGAATGTAGGAATATGCACATCAATTGTATAATGAAATGCCTAGTAACTTAGAATAGGTGAAATTGTGGGAAAATACATGATAACTATGATGGTAGATGTTGTAGCTATGTGGTTATGTTAGTTTATCTATCTTGTACCAAGAGTGGTAAAGGGTAAAGTGCAAAAAGCTAAAGTATGAATTCCTTCGCTATGTAGGTGTGAAGGTGGAAAGTACAAGCGGTTACAAGGAGCAAGGTGCGCACGATAAAGGTAAGTTGGTTACTACCAACTAATTAGCTAATGAGTATGTTAGTCATAGTTGTATGTATGCATTTTGTGATTGAATTTGGTAGAATGGAAGTAACATGAAGTATCCTTGTGGCTACACAAGGGTATAAATTGGTAGAATGGTTTAAATAGTGGGAGCAACCTTACGGGTCAAAATAGTAGGAACACCCTCGATGGGTAAATATGGTGGAAGTACCCTTAACAGGCCAAAATGGTAGGAATACCCTTAACGGGTCTAAATGGTAGAAGTAAGGATTTCATTATGGATCCATGGACCTCCTAGGTCCCTTGGACAAGATGATCATATGGTTTATAACCTACTAAACATTTGCCTTGTTGATTTGTATTAGGTAAAGCACATGAATGAAGATCAAGTCTCAAGCGAGGATGGGTTATGCACGCTCACGTTCTTTTGGGTTGGGTACCATGGCTATATTAGGATCTTTGAGTCTTTAAAACAAGTTGTTAATGTTTTGTATATGGTTTTGGATATGGGTCAAAGATTCGCATGGTAGCCAACTTAGGCTTTGTCTTTTGTAAACTTAACTAGTGTCGCCAAGGTTGTTGGCGCGTTGTTGGACACGACGTTTTGGTTATATATATACATATATATATATATATGTAATGGACGTTATATATTGTCTACATGTTTTAAAAAAAAATCGAGTCCTTACAAGTTGGTATCAGAGCCAAGGTTTGAGCGAACCGAGCACATTAGGTGCTTAGACTCAAACCGGAAGCTCGTGGAGGGGGGGGGGGGGGTGGGGGCGTGCATCCGATCCGAGACTTGATCAAGGTATGTGTAGGAGTAATGGGTGGGAGGGTTAGTAAACGAACTCAAAATGTTGGAAAAATCTTGGTTACAAAGTGGCCAAGAGGATGGTAAAGTAGAAAAAAAAAAAAGTTGCAGAGGCCACCGTAACCTTACGGTAGCCTTAGGAAGTTGACGGTGGTTTGCTGCTGCCATACGGTGGAAATTGGGCCATCAGGCCACCGTAACCTTACGGTGGTACCGTAATGTTACGGTAGACCCAAAAAAAAAAAAAATTTATTTCATTTCTGCATCGGTTGTTATCATATCTTTATGTGGGAATGTATTAAGGGTACGATAACATATAAACATGTGGAATTACCCTCCTAGTATGAAATTGGTGGAAAGTGTGGTGACCCAAGTATTGGGAGTAGAAATTTTAGAAAGTATAGATAACGATAGAAATACTGTGGTATGGAATACGTGTTGAATGATTGTTAATGTTTCAGAATCATGGTGGAAGAAGGTGATAACTCCGCTAGGGAACATGAGTACCAAGAAAAGATAAAAGAGTTGATTGCCACAGAGATGGGTAAGGCGTGGACTGTTAACCTCGCCAAGATAACACAGGAGGTGGAAACGAATGTAATGGGAATAATGGAAGGAATGATGACGAGCAGGTTTGATGAACTAAAGAAATTGATTGAAGAAGGGACGTCCGGCTCCAAGAATGTTAAGAGATGTACATACCGAAACTTTATGTCATGCAACCCCACGATGTTTAAGGGAGAAATAGATCCACTCGAATGTCTGAGGTGGATCTCGGATATGGAAGGGGTATTTGCACGAAGCCATTGTGAAGGCGAAGATGAAGTAATGTTTGCTACGGGTCAGTTGCGACTCCGCGCGAAGGATTGGTGGGACAGTTATAGTAAGGAAGTGGGGCAAGAACGAGTAAGAACCATGACATGGGCTGAGTTTAAAGAGCCCTTCCTGAAGCATCATTGTCCTCAAACTGCAATCGATCGCATTCAGGAAGAGTTTCTACACCTCCGCCAGAAGAATGAAACCATTGATGAGATCACGAACATATTTCTTGACAAAATGAAGTTTTGTCCAGAATTGGTGGGAACGGAACGGATGAAGATTAACAGGTATCATGCCATGTTAAGGGCAGAATACCGGGAGTTTATCACTGCATCGAAATGCAACACATTGGGTGAACTCATCGATTGGGCTCGTGAACGAGAAACGGAATTAAAATGCCAAGAACCACGGGGTGAGAAGAGGAAGGCTGAAAAGACTTGGGAGTCGCCAAAGAAGGCTAAGGGGCACGAACAAGGCAAGAAGGATCCTAAGAAGGGTGAAATACCGAGTTGTAAAACGTGTGGGAAACCGCATACGGGGGAATGCCGTTTTGGGCAAAAGACGTGCTACAATTGTGGGAAGGCGGGACATACGTTTTACAAATGCCCTAGTCCGGTTCAGTTGTGTTACCATTGTTATGAACCTGGGCACTTCAAGGCGGAGTGTCCCAAGCTCAAGAAGGAGGCACCGAAAGAAGGAAAGAAGAATGAAACTTCGAAGGCTCGTGGAAGAATGTTCCAAATCACTACTGAAGTAGCAAAGAACCACCCCGAGGTGGTGTCGGGTATGTTACTAGTCAACAATACTCTTATGTTTGTGTTGTTTGATACAGGGGCAAGTAGGTCTTTTGTGTCTACCAAGGTGATTCACCACCCCTCCTTTATCATAGAAACGTTGTCAAGCCCATTAGAAATAGAAATTGCGGATAGTAAGAACTATTTATTACACAACGTATGTAGAGATTGTACTCTCACGGTAGAAGGGGAAAACTTTAGGGTAGACTTGGTACCCATGTCTATGGGGGAATTCCAAGTGGTGATAGGCATGGATTGGTTGGCCAAACACCACGCGGAATTCCAATGTAAGAATAAAACCATATACGTTACCTCACCTAGTGGGCGGCGGGTGAGTTTTATAGGGGATAGAAAGGTCGAAGCCAAACTATGTACCTTGGTGGAGACCATGAAACATGTGCGTAATGGGGGAAAGGCATTCATGGCCTACGTGGTTGATACCACAATCACCACCCCCAAGATTGAAGAAGTACCGATTGTTGGGGAGTTTCGGGATGCATTTCCGGACGATCTTCCGGGGCTTCCTCCCGAACGCGAAGTAGAGTTTAAGATTGAATTGGTGCCCGGGGCTCAACCCGTTGCAAAAACACCATATAGGTTGGCACCCACCGAACTCCGAAAGTTGATGACGCAACTTCAAGAGTTACTCGATAAGGGCTTCATTCGTCCGAGTGTGTCCCTGTGGGGAGCCCCTATATTGTTTGTGAAAAAGAAGGATGGGTCTATGCGAATGTGCATAGACTACCGGGAGTTGAATAAATTAACAATAAAGAGCCGCTACCCCTTACCCCGTATTGACGATCTATTCGATCAACTTGAAGGGGCGAGTTGGTTCTCAAAGATTGACCTTCGCTCCGGGTACCATCAATTGAAGGTAAGGGAAGAGGATGTGGCCAAAACGGCGTTTAGGACTCGGTATGGGCATTACGAGTTCCTAGTAATGTCCTTCGGGTTGACAAATGCTCCGGCCGCATTCATGGATCTAATGAATCGGGTATGTCATTCGATGTTGGATCGTTTCGTGATAGTATTTATAGACGACATTTTGATTTACTCCCGAAGTGAATCGGATCACGCGGATCACTTACGGGAAGTCCTTGAGACGCTTAGGAAGGAAAAGCTTTATGCTAAATTTTCTAAGTGTGCCTTTTGGTTGAGGGAAGTCCAGTTTTTGGGGCACGTAGTGAATGAGAAGGGCATTTCAGTAGACCCTTCGAAAGTGAAGGCAGTGGTGGAATGGGTTTCTCCCAAGAACCCGAGTGAAATTCGAAGTTTTCTGGGCTAGCCGGTTATTATAGAAGATTCATCCAAGACTTTTCAAAGGTGGCACTACCTTTGACCCGGATGACAAAGAAGAATGAAAAGTTTGTGTGGGGCGAAGACCAAGAAAGAGCCTTTCGAATGTTAAAGGAGAAGTTGACCAGTTCACCTGTTCTGACCTTGCCTGAAGGGTCGGATGATTTTGTAGTTTATACGGATGCCTCGCATCAAGGGTTGGGGTGTGTTTTGATGCAACGGGGGAATGTCATCGCCTACGCATCAAGACAACTCAAACCCCATGTATGTAATTACCCCACACACGATTTGGAATTGGGGGCCATAGTATTTGCGCTGAAAATCTGGAGGCATTACCTGTATGGGACAAAATATACCATATATTCCGATCACAAAAGCCTCAAGTATTTCTTCTAACAGAAAGATCTCAACATAAGACAACGGAGGTGGCTCGAGTTGATCAAAGATTATGATTGTGACATCGTGTACCACCCGGGCAAGGCTAATGTGGTGGCCGATGCTCTAAGTCGGAAGGAATACCCACCCCCGATTCAAGTGAAGGCCTTGGGTGTTGTAATTACACCTACCCTTTTGGGCGAGATACGAAAGGCCCAAGTCGAGGTTTTGCAAGCTAATGACCCAAAGAAGATAAGAATGAAAGGGACGATAGACAAGTTGGAAGAAAATGCGGACGGGATGAAGACCCGATATGGGCGGGTATGGGTTCCTTGGACATGTGAAGTCAAGGCTTCATTACTTGACAAGGCACACAAGTCCCGGTTCTCAATCCACCCGGGGGCAACCAAGATGTATCGGGACCTAAAGAAAGACTATTGGTGGCCGGGAATGAAGCGCGACATCGCTAAGTACGTGGAGAAATGTTTGACCTGTTCTCAAGTCAAAGCCGAACACCAAAAGCCTTATGGGAAGTTACAATCACTTGAGGTCCCGGTGTGGAAGTGGGAGGAGATCACTATGGATCTCGTGACAAAATTACCGAAAACGAGGAAGTGTTATGATGCAATTTGGGTAGTGGTAGACCGACTCACTAAAAGCGCACACTTTTTGGCTATTCGGGAGGCCTATACCTCCGAACGGATGGCAGAAATCTATGTGAACGAGATTGTATCCCGGCATGGTGTACCCGTGTCTATTGTGTCGGATCGGGACACTCGATTCACGTCCCGGTATTGGAGGAGGTTTCAAGAAGAAATGGGTAAAAGTTGTTGGTTAGTACCGCCTTCCACCCTCAAACCGACGGACAAACAGAAAGAACCATTCAAACTCTCATAGATATGTTAAGGGCATGTGTTTTAGATTTTGGGGGAAATTGGGATGAACACTTACCATTAGTGGAATTCTCTTATAATAATAGCTATCACAGTAGCATCCAAATGGCACCATTTGAGATGTTATACGGGAGAAAATGTAGAACCCCGGTGTGTTGGGGAGAAGTGGGTCAGCGGGAGTTAGCTCCAAGTGATCTGGTGGCTCTCACTAACAAAAAAATTAGCCTAATACGGGCTAGAATTCAAGCCGCTCAAGACCGACAAAAGGCGTATGCGGATCGTAGAAGACGCCCGATCGAATTTCAAGTGGGAGATTTTGTGTTATTAAAAGTCTCCCCTTGGAAGGTCATTATCAGATTTCGTAAGCGCGGGAAGTTAGGCCCGCGTTATATAGGACCCTTCAAAATTTTGGCACGGGTCGGGCAAGTGGCTTACCGGTTGGAGCTACCGCCATCCTTGAGTGGGATCCATGACACCTTTCATGTGTCCCAGTTACGGAAGTGTCTCGCAGATGAAACCGCGTACGTGCCTCTTGAAGACATAGAGGTAGACGATAAGTTGAATTATGTAGAAAAACCGGTAGCTATAAGAGATTCCAAGGTGAAGCGGTTGCGAAATAAGACCATCAACCAAGTTTTAGTTCAATGGCAACATCGGAAGGGTTCGGATCTTACGTGGGAATCCGAGGAAGAAATGCGGAAGCACTATCCTGCTCTATTCGGTACGTATTTAGGTTTTGGGGTCGAAACCTCTTTTAGGGGGGGTAGACTTGTAACACCCCAAAAATGTTAACTAATAATAGTATGGTGGAAATTATATATAATTATATACCTATGTGTATAAGTGTATAAGTATGAGTATGTATGTATGCGTGTATATGTATGTATGTAGATGTTGTACCTCTAGTTGTAAGTGGTGCATTGGTAATTGTACATCTGACAAACATAAGATTTACCAAGTTAGTCACTTGGGTAAATTGGTAGAAACTTAACTAATAAAGAGGGATGGGTTAAATGTGAAATGACACACACTTGAGGGGTGGTTTGGGGAAGACTAGAAGAGATAATGTTAGGAGGGATTAAAAGAAAAAGAAAGAAAGAAAAAGAAAGAATAGAAACGCAGAGAGAGAGAGAGAGAGAGAGAGAGAGAGAGAGAGAGAGAGAGAGAGGAAGAAAGGGGTGACAAAGAGGGTTCTCCATAACAGCCCCTATAACTGAGATTAAGTGAGAAAACACCTCTAATTCCCTGCATGTTCTTGGATTATTAACCCTCTTGTGGTGCTAATCTCATTGGTAAGTTGTATGATTTATTTTGGTAGAGTTTGGAAGTAGTTTGGTGGGATTCCATGATTATGTTGTGATAATTACTTCTTGTGGTTAGGAAAGCATGCTTGTTATGTGTAGTAGTGTAAAATTGAAGAGATTGTATGTTAATTGCTTGTAATTGGGTTGAATTGAGAATGTGTTAAGTGGGTGTGGGGATGAAGGTTTCTGTTGACTTTTAAAAAGTCAAACAGGACCTTAATCTCATAAGAACCCAATTGATTATGCTTATTGTTAAGAAATTCATAAAGATTGTAAGTATAAGTATAGAATTGGGAATGTTGTGTCATGGAATGGTATAACCACTTGAATGTAGGAATATGCACACCAATTGTATAATGAAATGCCTAGTAATTTAGAATAGGTGAAATTGTGGGAAAATACATGATAACTATGATGGTAGATGTTGTAGCTATGTGGTTATGTTAGTTTATCTACCTTGTACCAAAAGTGGTAAAGGGTAAAGTGCAAAAAGCTAAAGTATGAATTCCTTCGCTATGTAGGTGTGAAGGTGGAAAGTACAAGCGGTTACAAGGAGCAAGGTGCGCACGATAAAGGTAAGTTGGTTACTACCAACTAATTAGCTAATGAGTATGTTAGTCATAGTTGTATGTATGCATTTTGTGATTGAATTTGGTAGAATGGAAGTAACATGAAGTATCCTTGTGGCTACACAAGGGTATAAATTGGTAGAATGGTTTAAATAGTGGGAGCAACCTTACGGGTCAAAATAGTAGGAACACCCTCGATAGGTCAATATGGTGGAAGTACCCTTAACGGGTCAAAATGGTAGGAATACCCTTAACGGGTCAAAATGGTAGGAATACCCTTAACGGGTCAAAATGGTAGAAGTAAGGATTTCATTATGGATCCATGGACCTCCTAGGTCCCTTGGACAAGATGATCATATGGTTTATAACCTACTAAACGTTTGCCTTGTTGATTTGTAATAGGTAAAGCACATGAATGAAGATCAAGTCTCAAGCGAGGATGGGTTATGCACGCTCACGTTCTTTTGGGTTGGGTACCATGGCTATATTAGGATCTTTTAGTCTTTAAAACAAGTTGTTAATGTTTTGTATATGGTTTTGGATATGGGTCAAAGATTCGCATGGTATCCAACTTAGGCTTTGTCTTTTGTAAACTTAACTAGTGTCGCCAAGGTTGTTGGCGCGTTGTTGGACACGACGTTTGGTTATATATATATATATATATATATATGTAATGGACGTTATATATTGTCTACATGTTTTAAAAAAAATCGAGTCCTTACAAAAATCATTTATTTAATATTTTTAATCGATTTTTGTTATTTTAATCAAAAATAAATCATAATAATTTCATTTTTCATTATTTTTACATCAAAATTTCACATAAATTATTATTAATCATTTAGATCAGAAATATAATTTTTTTGATTTGAAATTTATAAATTTTAATATTTTTAAATATTAAGTCTATATTTTGTCAAATAAGTATTAATATATAAATATTCATTAATTAAGAAAATAATTTTATAAAAATTATTTTCACATTTATTACATTATAATTCAGCTACCTTTAGTTAATATTAGAAATATTTTTATTAATTATTTCTTTATTTATTAAAGTTATTAACAATTATTCAAATTTAATCATAAATCAATTATTATCCCTAAATTAGGAACCCTAGCACATTTTAGACTAGAAAACTTAGACTTATTAAGTTTTCCTCAACACTTATTTATTACCTTGAAATAGGGTGATATTTGGATACACACGAGCCATATTTACTTATATAACAAGGGTCTCCATTCTAACACTAAGGTGAGTTTACATAGCCCCTTTTCCATTTCACTATTTTGGGGTGAAACATGTTACAACATTCAATTTCCAATTCAATCATAAGTGTCTATGTGTTATTCTATGTTGCATTATGTCTTAAACATTACTAGGGTAAGCACATTATTCTAGCATAATCATTAACATTGATCAGCCGACGGTATACAATGATAGATCTATTGGACTGACAATCCCACCCGGATACGTGTACCTCCTAAATAGGTAGCGTGGGTGATTGTTATCGAATTTATAACATAATCGAGTGAACCATATGCGTATGGGATGGACCACAATATTCTAGTCACAAGGTTTGATTATGCACTCGATTTACCCGATGGTTTTGTTTTCACATATGGACTAGACTTGCCATGACACTCGAATTGTACAAGTTTTTATTCAATTATCAAAACCTATGTAATTTTCACCAACTTTTGTTGACCCAAAATATTTTCAAACTTAACATGTTTCAGGTTATGGCTTATTCGAAGATTAGAGTTAATGCTTGAAGATGTGTAGTTAGTATTTTTTTTTTTTTCATTTTGATGTACAAATTTTTAAAACAATTGTATGTAATTCATTTAAATCATTTATTGAAACTTATTATTTACCATGAGCTAATGAACAATCATCAATACGTGACATCCCGATGTTTCCGCCATCGGTTGGGGTGTTACAGATTGGTATCAGAGCCATGGTTATAGGGAATTAGGTTATTAGAAAAATAATCTAGTCTATAACCATAGGATTTTAACTAGTACTTGCTCCTTTTACTTGCAACCTTACTTGTTTCTATTCTCTATCTCCCTCCTACTTCTTATCCCTACTTTAATCCCTACAAGAAGATTGCTCTCCATCACTGGATCTACTCTTAGACTAATAGGACAAAATCCTCAGGTTTAGCCTGAACCACCTTGAGATCTCGTCGAAGTTCTAGATTTTAATAACAAACACGTGCAATCTGGAAGGGTTAACGCCTGTATTATGAGTTTTCTGTCTAGGACTGGCATTGCGCATATATCCCAATCAGACGAGGGACCCGGATGTCTACCTGGGAATTCTCGGGATGAGTGTTCACTTATAGGCTAAAGCATGTCTTCACTATGTTATTAGAATCTAGAATCTTTGATAAGTCAACGTTTTCGTTTATTCGTTTTAATTAATGAATAAATGATTACATTCCTTATATTATCTCATTATCCTTAATTCATTCCATGTCTCATTGAACCTTCATTATGCCTCTTACAGATCATGCCTCCTCGTCGCAGCACTCGCCTTAACAGTGGCAACGAAAATGAGGAAGGAAGCAGCAACAACAACAACCAAAACAACAACAATAAAAATAACATCAATGGTAGTGATGTCCAACTGGGTGCGATCATTACCCAACAAATGGTGCAACAAATAGCAACTCTGGTTCCTAATTTGGTGGCTCAAATCATCCAAATGAATGGAAACGGCAATGGTAACGGCAATGGGAATCATAATGGGAATCATAATGGGAATGGAAATGGAAACGGGAACGCTCACCCTGCATGCACCCTCAAACACTTCAATACCTGCAATCCTCCTACGTTTAGCGGGGACGAAGGAGCTACTGGTCTCCTACAATGGTTCGAGGGTATCGAGAATACCTTCATTAATAGTGAGTGTCCCGATAACCTTAAGGTTCGTTATGCTATGAGTGTTCTTCAAAAACGAGCACTCACGTGGTGGAATGAGGAAAAGCGTACCCGTGGAGCTGAAGTCGCATTGGCCTTAACTTGGGAACAAGCTAAAGACGTTATGAAGGCAGAGTTCTGCCCTCGTAATGAAATCAAGAAGTTGGAAGATGAATTTCACGATCTTGCCCAAGACAGTGGAGAAAACCTAACCTACAACACTCGTTTCCACGAACTTAGTCTACTGCTACCACATAAGGTCACCCCCTTGCCTATTGCAATCGAAAAGTACATTGGTGGCTTACCCATGCAGATTCAGGACACGGTGTGGGGAAGGAACCCTGCTACTCTCGAGGAAGCAAAGCGTTTGGCGGCTACCCTGACAAATAACCATGTGAAGGCAGGAACCCTGACTCGTAAAGGGGAAAAGAAAACTGTTGTGAAGGATACTCCTCAACCTGCTATCGAAATTGAAACTGAGTCCTCAACCAATGGAAGGCTCAAGGCCAGGAATTTCGCAATAGATACCGCTCCTCCACCCACCAAGAAACCATATACTGGACCCCATCCTTTGTGTAACACCTGCTAGTATCACCACCCAACTCATGTGCCTTGTCGTCATTGTACTAATTGTCAAAAGTATGGGCATCTCGTGAATGTTTGTCGAATTCCTCCTGCTAATGCCCCTACTACTCAGAATAATCCTGCTAGGGACCCTCCAGCTACTTAACAACAAGCTCCAACATTTGAATGTTATTTGCTTTTAAAATTCTATGTATTGACGCTTTTTTATTCAAGTATTAAAATTTTTGTCTTTTACATGAGAGTCGTTTATCTAGTATGATCATAACACTTGGATGCATGCTTGTTTGAATGTGAACTAATTGCTATATCAATATCTAAATCTATACAACTACAACTCACATACTATACTCGTTATACTTATAAACATGCTTACATAAACATACTATCAATTTGCAATAAATGCTACACTTAATCAAACAATTGATAGAGGATGAAGTACTTGCTCAACAGTTAGTTGAGTACCAAATAACCTACTCAACGATTGGTAGAGGTCATCATGCCTTTTCAACAGTCGGGAGAGGCCCTACAACCTGCTCAACGACTGGTGGAGGCTATCGAACCTGCTCAACAATCGGTAGAGGTTCCTACTCACTAACTGGTAGGAGTCTTTTTCCTGCTCAACAGTTGGACTCATTAATACAAAGGTTCAACCACAGGATTATTTTTTCATTACTTACATGTGTGTTAGAGTCATAGAAGGACACAAAACCCTAATGTAAGGTAAATTGGTGATTACGGTCCGGAACGTAATCATGAATTTACAGGTACGTTAAGGTAGTGTGAAATTCTATCAAGGTTTCGGTAGATAACCAAATGTAAACTCTAGTTATCTGGTAGTTCATTTAGTCAATCAACTCACACATAACACACCTCTTATCCAAATTATTCGAAACAGTTTATTCTATTCATGTCATGCTATAACCCAAATTTTCCAAACCACAATTGTTTTCATTTCTACCCAATCACCCTCAACCCTGTGTTTTATAACTTCGGGACAAAGTTTCCAAAAGTAGGGGAGACTGTAACATCGCGAATTTTTCCCCCAAATTTTGAGTTAATAAAATCACCATTTTACCCATCGTATACTCTTTTTGGTACCATTCTTATATGATTTCAAAACAATATATAAACATTTTAACCACTTTATACTTCTAATAATAATGATAATAATAAAACAGATTTTTTTTAGGATGTTAAAAAAAATATACATAAATAAAAAGAAAATAAAACTAAACTAAAAACTTGTCCCTTGTCTATTATCGGATCCCACAACCACAACCATTTGAGCCCATAACAGACCCAGTTTAGACCCAAACCCTTTAGGAAATTCTGAGCCCATAACCTCCAGCCCAAGACCAGGCCCATCTACTCCCCTCCTTCTCTGCTGCTTTAATAAAAAAAAAATTGTTTGTGACCAGACTCGAACTCGAGTCTGGACCCGGTTTGATCACTTTACACGAGAAGCCCCTACCAGTTGAGCAACCTACTTCATATGTCTGTATCTTGGAAACTGATACATTTAAACATAATTTCTTTCCCTCCTCCCTTCTTCCCTGTTGTTCTCGACAGACAACCAGACCCAACCAAAAAAAAAAAAAACGCCAACAACCTGGGTTACAAATACGCGTGATTGTGCTCGAAATAGGGAACCATAATCAAATTAATTAATCAGTTTTGACCGACAAATCAATACACATCTAATCAGTGCACAATCACCGTGATTACAGCACCATCATTTCCAAATTGAATCAATTCAAACGCGTTTTGACCATGTCACGGTCAAACCATCAAAACTTTCCAAGTTATCGGACACCCTATAAATTGAACCCTCTTAGACCATCCCTATGTGCCGAAAATCAAACCCACACCTCCAATTTCTGTTAACAATTCGTTTTTATACAAGAATTTGTCGACTGTTGACTTTTTCGTTTGACCGGGCTTACATCTTCGTTTCTAATTTGTAAGTATCAATTAATAGCATCTTTTTGTTTGCCGTTATTGCCCAAACAATAACCCCATGATTCCTGGGATTATTGTTTGGTGATTCGTTCAATTGAGAAATCTAGGGTTCGAATCATATTTTGGGGAAGAAGAGACTTAGCTGTTAATCCTTTTTATTTAAAATAAATCGATACTGATCACCAACTAATTCTCAGAGCAGCTGGTTACCCAGGTTTGTTTAAAGCATTAACCGGATTGGGTCTGGTGTTCGATCCCAGGCATCAGCTTTTGTATTTTTTTTTTGTAATTTATGATAAACTCTAATCAGCCTTGATAATTAATAGAAATCAAATCATAATGTTCTCAGGGTCTAGACCAGTTGGTCAGGCTTGTGATTTTAAAACCATGAACCGGCCAAGGACTCGGGTTCGAGCCTTGGCACATACAACCATTTTTTTTTATTTCCTTTATACTTATATAATCTACAATAATTTTTTTTTAAAATAGATTTTAAATACTAAACATGGTTTATAAATTCTACAAAAATTATTTTAAGTCAGTCTTATGATAAAGTTTAATATCCAACTTTTAGTTTTTCAAAAATTATTTATTTATTATATATTATAAATATTACAAGTTTATTCATTTATAACTTCAAAATTCTATAAAAATATCAAAACGACTTTATAAAATTCCACAAAAATTATTCTAAACTTATAAATCAATAAACATTTCTGAAATAAATTTTATTTCAGAAAAAATCATTTATTTAATATTTTAAATCAATTTTTGTTATTTTAATAAAAAATAAATCATAATAATTTCATTTTCATTATTTTTACATCAAAATTTCACATAAATTATTATTAATCATTTAGATCAGAAATATATTTTTTTAATTCGAAATTTATAAATTTTAATTTTTTTAAATATTAAGTCTATATTTTGTCAAATAAGAATTAATATATAAATATTCATTAATTAAGAAAATAATTTTATAAAAATTATTTTCACATTTATTACGTTATAATTCAGCTACCTTTAGTTAATATTGGTTAGAAATATTTTTATTAATTATTTCTTTATTTATTAAAGTTATTAACAATTATTCAAATTTAATCATAAATCAATTATTATCCCAAATTAGGAACCCTAGCACATTTTAGACTAGAAAACTTAGACTTATTAAGTTTTCTCCAACACTTATTTATTACCTTGAAATAGGGTGATATTTGGATACACACGAGCCACATTTACTTATATAACAAGGGTCTCCATTCTAACACTAAGGTGAGTTTACATAGCCCCTTTTCCATTTCACTATTTTAGGGTGAAACATGTTACAACATTCAATTTCCAATTCAATCATAAGTGTCTATGTGTTATTCTATGTTGCATTATGTCTTAAACATTACTAGGGTAAGCACATTATTCTAGCAAAATCATTAACATTGATCAGCCGACGGTATACAATGATAGATCTATTGGACTGACAATCCCACCCGGATACGTGTACCTCCTAAATAGGTAGCGTGGGTGATTGTTATCGAATTTATAACATAATCGAGTGAACCATATGCGTATGGGATGGACCACAATATTCTAGTCACAAGGTTTGATTATGCACTCGATTTACCCGATGGTTTTGTTTTCACATATGGACTAGACTTGCCATGACATTCGAATTGTACAAGTTTTTATTTAATTATCAAAACCTATGTAATTCTCACCAACTTTTGTTGACCCAAAATATTTTCAAACTTAACATGTTTCAGGTTATGGCTTATTCGAAGATTAGAGTTAATGTTTGAAGATGCGTAGCTAGTATTTTTTTTTTCATTTTGATGTACAATTTTTTAGAACAATTGTATGTAATTCATTTAAATCATTTATTGAAACTTATTATTTACCATGAGCTACTGAACAATCATCAATACGTGACATCCCGATGTTTCCGCCATCGGTTGGGGTGTTACAATTCCCGCCTTGAATTCACACAAATTCCAAAGAGACAAATTCAATGCGGAGTAAATGCAGGTGCCGACTGCGACAAAAAATCTATTTTCACAAGTTCTGACTGCGCAAAAAGGCCCAATGCCTATCCCGGCTCCACGCCTGCGCTCCCGAACCAAATTTTTGAAAAATTATATTTTCACAAGTTCTGAATCCCTGCTCTACACCTGCGCGCCAGAAACAAATTTTTGAAAAATTATATTTTCACAATTTCTGACCGCGCAAACAGGCCCAACGCCTATCCCGGCTCAACGGTTGCGTGCCAGAACCAAATTTTTGAAAAAAATTATATTTTCACAAGTTCTGACCGCGCAAACAGACCCGACGCCTATCTAGGCTCCACGCCTGCGCCCCAGAACCAAAATTTTGAAAATTCCTATTTTCACAACTTCTGACCGCGCAAACAGGCCTGACACCTATACAGGCTCCACGCCTGTGCCCCAGAACGAAAATCAGGAACATTTTTTCTAAGCAGCGGAAGAAATAACTGCCCTACCCCTGCTCGGACCTACTCATAGGTCCCGCACACGCTCATTCTGTTATACGCCCGCAGCTTGATCACTGTGCGCGCACCAGTTGACGAAGGTCATACAAAAAACACACGTACACTTTGATTACATGAAAACCCAGTGACGACTGGATATAACCTAAAGTACATTTGCGACATTAAGTCCAGCATTCCCCTACCAAAAGGCACATAGAAGCACTGGACTGGGGGGGGGGGGGGGCTTGAAAGGGATATGGTATCAAAAGCATTATAAAAACCATACCATCGCCCAACTAGAACCGGCATCGCCTAGTGTCCATTCGTCCGTTTTACGTCAGCGGATCGTTTAGCGTCCATCCGCCCGTTTTACGTCAGCGGAACGTTTGGCGTCCACTCGCCCGTTCTATGTCGGCGATGCAACTGGCCTCCAACGGACGCCAGTAAGCAGCGCTACCCGCCCGTTTTACGTCGGCGATACACCTTGGTGCCCAAACGGACGCCAGGCGCAACATCGTCCGCCCGTTCTACGTCAACGGACTTAACGTACTACGAAGCTTCTCCATCAAGCCAAAGGAAGCTTCGCCAACACAACTGGAAGATATCTTTTGGGGCAGCCTTGGGACTCACCCCTGCCCCAGACGAAATATCTCTGACACAGCAGGCGGCCCGTCAGAGTTCCTCTCCAATCATAGACTGCTCCCAGTCTGACGCACAGAAAGGACGATGACGTGACGGCCACTCAGCCAAGATATCTTCCTGACAAGCAGACTTTCTCAACCTGTCTCGAAGTCCAAGAAAAGGTATGATTACTCACCTCCCTCGATCTACCAATGAGCGGGCGCCACGTATACCAACCGTCAGGACGGTAACATCCCCCCTTAGCATATTACTTTCTCCTTTTTTATCAAAACCCACTTGCACCAAGTGGGCTTAAGGACTTGGGCCGGATTATGGAGACGCCTCTACTTGGGCCGGGCCCCATTAAAGGTAGAGGATGGGCTGAGAAAGTATGATAGCTACGTACTATAAAAGGAGGAGCTCCTTCTCCTTTTATTGGCATCTAATATCACATACACTTTCATTCAAGAAGAATACGAACTCTTTCGTGCCTTCTTCAACCCCTTGTTTATTATACTAACTTTAGAGGCTCGGCTCTTCTAATCGGTAGTCTCCTAAACTCCCTAGTCTTGTCCTTAAACCCTCACGTATTTTCCAAACACACTCTCTTTGCAAAATACCGTAGAACCACATACTGAATTAGCGCTTGATCGGTAATCCAGGATTCGTGTTTCTTCAAGGGTTACCCCATCCAGTTGTGTTAAACAGTAGTATCACATGTGGTTGGTTAATTATAACTTAGATATTTTACGTTCTTAGGGTACGTATTAATATTAGATTTTTTGTATCCATCCAGAGTGCATAAGGAAGTCGTGTGGGTCTATTGATCAAGACTTTACAATATTAATCATACATGTATGAAAAAAGTTGTATACTAGGATACATGTATTCTTTATTTTTTTTCTTTTGGCGATAATGTGATAGTAACACAAGTACACTACCCAAAGACTTGATAGAGTGAATGGATTTGAATAAGGAGTAATGGATTTAAATAATCCTAACTATTGACAATTGGCTAATAACAGTCCCAACTACGAAAATAGCAACTAGCAGTCCCAACTTTCATGCATTTTGCTCTCAATGGACCCCCCGTTAACTCACACTAATGCCGCTAGCTGAAAGTCACAATTCTAGGCAATTATTCATGGGATTTGAAAGAGGGAATCGATACGATGATATTGGTATGTTCAATTGCAGAAATAAGCATGGTTCGATGGTTTAATCGTCGATGTTCTCCTCGGATGGGATGACCGGAACCGACGATTAAACCATCGAACCATGCCCATTTGTGCAATTGAATATACCAATATGATCGTCTCGATTCCCTCTTTCAAACGCAGTGAAAAATCGCATAGAATTGTCAGCTTCAGCTAACGGCGTTAGTGCGAGTTAACGGGGGGGGGGGGGGGGTCCATTGAGAGCAAAATGTCTGAAAGTTGGGACCACTAGTGGTTATTTTCGTAGTTGGGACTGTTATTAACCAATAGTCAATAGTTGGGATTATTAAATCCATTATTCCTTTTTTTTTAAGATGACTTGTAAAAAAAAGTAAAACTTTTATAGTCATGATAAGTTGTGAGATTTAACATGTTAATGTTGGAACATTTTGTACAAGAAGCTTTTGCATAACACACTTTAGATGAAAAACATATATCTATGACTGCAAACTAACTGAACGGACACGAACAACGTCTTGTTTGTGTTCGTTTGTTAAGAAAATAATGTGTTCACGAACACTTACCGAACAAGATTTTTTTTGTGTTCCTAAACGTGTTCGTGTTCCTTTGTTTTTATTTGTTAATTTAGGTACCGGACACAAGTGATTGTAAACAAATACAAATGAACGTTCACGAGTACAGACGAATACAAACAAACATTTATGCACAAGCTAGTGTTCATGAACAGAAATAAACACAAACTAGCATATATTAAATTTTGAACTAAATCGGTATCTTTCATCACAAACATTACATAGATCCGTGCAAAATATACTAACATAATTATTCAAAGATACTTGACATAGTATTGATAACCTAATATTATTTTCCATAAAATAATGTACCAAAATAACACACAATTATCATATTAAACTTGAGATACTTATTTAATTAAAAAAAACTTAAAGGTTCTTTCAATCTGCTTAAAATAATAGTTAATCAAAATAAATGAGGTAATACTATTATACTAGAGTAAAGATCAAATACAAAGTGTTTTTCGGTAAGAACTGTGAGAATCAAAGGGGGTAAAAAAATTTATTTTTTATTTTAGAATTTTTTTTCGCATGTGCTTAAACATTCTTTATAGATGAATAATACACAAAAAAATTTTAAAATTTTTTTTAGTGTAATTACGTCAGTAAAGTAAATACATTAGTTTACACTAGAATAATTATGTAATTACTACTACACGTAATTACTCTACACCAATTTTTTTTTTTAGTTTTCAATACTATAATACATGTTTAACAATATGGGAAAAAAATTTGAAAAAAAAAATAAAAAAAATACCCTCCTTTGATTCTAACAGTTATTACCGAAAAAACACTTTGTACCGAATCTTTCCCTATTATACTAATATGTAATATTTATTGAATAATCTATTACTAGGAATTTTGAAGTACAAAAATCGAAAATAAAAGTTAAAGAAGCTATTGAACTATCAAACATAAAACAACACTTTAGCGAATGTTCATAAACATAAATGAACAAACATGACATCTGTTCTTGTTCGATTGTTTAAGTAAAGGAGTAATGGATTTAAATAATCTCAACTATTGACTATTGGCTAATAACAGTCCAAACTATGAAAATAACCACTAGCGGTCCCAACTTTCAGACATTTTGCTCTCAATGGACCCCCTGTTAACTCACACTAACGTCGTTAGCTGAAACTCACAATTCTAGGCATTTATTCACGGGATTTGAATGAGAGAATCGAGACGATGATATTGGTAATCACCACCACCACCACCACCACCATCGATCGAGATCGGAGTTTGGATCCGGCCCTAAAATGGATAGTATTATTATGATGCTAAAATGGATTATAATATTTGTGTTATTGACAAATTCATGCCAAAAAATAGCAGTTAAAAGAGATAGAAACATAGTATTATTTATTATACCTGCAAGAGTGGAGTGTAGCCATGGAGATTTCCTAGGGATGCCGTTGGTTTGACTGTCAAACCACCACCATTGTGTTGATAACTTGCTCTTCGTCTCCATTACTTCCCCCCCCCCCCCTCCCCCCCTCTCTCTAAGATGATGTAGAAGATGACAGTCAACAGTTAAGATATATATGGAATTGGATGTCAATTTTCTTTTGTGAGAGTATTGTTATGTTTGGATGGTGATGAATATGAGTAAAAGAAGAAGAAGACTTATAAGAAACAGAGGAGAGGCAGAGTACAAGTACAAGTACAGAAACTTCAAAGGTTTGTTTAATTTTTTTTTTATAAGTGCGTCTAAAAATTTGATGAGTGCGTCCAAAATTTCAAATGAGTGCTTTCAAATTTTCAATGAGTGCGTCCAAACTTTTTAATGAGTGCGTCCATATTATCAATGAGTGCTTCCAAACTTTTTAATGAGTGCTTCTAAATTTTCAATGAGTGCTTTCAAACTTTTTAAATGAGTGCTTCTAAATTTTCAATGAGTGCTTTCAAACTTTTTAATGAGTGCTTCTAAATTTTCAATGAGTGCTTCCAAACTTTTTAATGAGTGCTTCTAAATTTTCAATGAGTGCTTCCAAACTTTTTAATGAGTGCTTCTAAATTTTCAATAAGTGCTTCCAAACATTTTAATTAGTGCGTTCAAATTTTCAATGAGTGTTTCCAAACTTTTTTTAATGAGTGCTTCCAAACTTTTTAATGAATGCTTTTAAATTTTCAATGAGTGCTTCCAAACTTTTAATGAGTGCTTCTAAACTTTTTAATGAGTGCGTTTAAATTTTTGTAAGTGCGTTTAAATTTGTACAATGAGTGCGTTTAAATTTTGTTAGTGCGTTTAAAAGGCTTTGTTTTCACCAACTTCATCTACTTCCTCTGTAACTTTTTTTAACCTAATTTTTATGTTTAATCATACTTATTGAAACAAAATCGAAAGTATTTGACAAATATTACGAGCGTTTATTCATATTTTGTATGTTTTTCCAATGATTAAATCGTTCCGGTGTAATCGAATGCTTTTTGTTATTTTGATTGTGTAATCATTCAGATTGGTTTAATCGATTTTCAATTGTTGAAAATTTTTGTTTCGATTGATTTTTGTTGTTATGATTTGAAAAAGAAATAGACGGTTTTTAATAATTTACCTTTGGTTAGTTTAACCCAAGTATGATTAAGGTTTTTAATTTGCATCCAGACATCTTGTTAATCTAATGGCTTAGATTGCTTCTTACGTTAAGAAACTTTTTAGGTTATCTCTCCCCATAAGAAAATACCTTATGTTTTTTTTTTAATTAACTACCTTATTTGTTGAAAAAATATATAAAATTAAAAAATATATATATTCTCTCATTTGTAGCTAATATATTGTCGATATGACAGTTCTTTCATTTCTTAAGTATAAGATTTCATGGAGATCATGTGTTACAAACATGATATCAATAACAGAAACTAAAGATCTTTATTCAAATCAGGAACAAAACAATCAAAAGATAATAACAATCTGAACAACAATCTCTCACCAACAAGAATCTCTCAAAACCATCAATAGACTACACAAACAATGATCAACGAACAGATACAAGATGTATTTGAACTACAAAGACAATGAATCAAAACGCTAGACTATTCAGACGAATGAGAGACAAAGAGATTAAAGAAGACAGAGTTGCAAAAACTGGTATCGGGAAGAGAGAAGCTCAATATATAGGCGAAGGCTAGGCTCGGGAGAAAATACATCCGAGCCGAAGACATCCGTTGGATCAGACTTAAAGAAACACAATATGAAAGGATCTGGACCATTAGTTAGCCTCGGGGATTGCCAGCTTGGCAATCCTCAGCTTGTTATAAACCAAAGCAGGCGAGATGGGCTTCCTGGGCCAAACACACGAGTGGGCTACAAGTAGGCTTTATCTGGGCTACAAGTAGGCTTTATCTTCTCGACTAATCTCTGGACTCTAATCATGGACTTCACTTCTTGGACCAATAGATAATGCACTTCTTGGCTCGAACAATATAGCAACAGGCAACAAAGGATCAGCTACAAGATCAGCTATTCGACCTCAGCTACTCGACCACAATTGGTTCGATATCATCAGCTCCAATCCAAGCAACCTGAAACATTTTTATGCAAAATATTAAAGACACCATGTTTACCCATTCAGATAGAATTGCATCATATGAGCATATTTTAACACCCCCTCTCAATTCGATCTCTTAAATGGGTCAACAAGACACATTTTTTGACACAAGTATTCATGAGCAGAAGCCAAAAGTCCCTTGGTAAAGACATCAACAACTTGCTCTTTCGAATCAATGGCCACAGTCTTAATAACACCTTTAACAATCTGATCTCTTAAAAAATAAAGATCCAATTCAAAATGCTTAGTCTTGTCATAAAAGACTGGATTGGCTGCTATTGACATAGCAGCATCATTATCACAATGATTTTTAACAGGACTTTTAACATCAACACTTGATTCTTCTAGAAAATTTTTAATCCACATAACCTCACAAGTAACTGCACACATTGCTCGATACTCAGCCTCAGCTGAGGATCGGGAAACAGTGGATTGTTTCTTGCTTTTCCAAGAAACCAGATTTTCTCCCAAGAAGACACAATACCCAGTTACTGATTTCCTAGTAGTTGTGCATTTAGCCCAGTCAGAGTCTGAAAATGCTTCTAAATTAAAATTGTTTGATTTTTTAAACTTAATTCCTTTTCCAGGAGAAAGTTTTAAATATCTTAACAGTTTGAAAGCAATTTTCAAATGACCAACTAAGGGACTATGCATATACTGGCTAAGGAAATGCACAGTGTAGGATATGTCTGGTCTTGTGTGGGACAAGTAAATTAACTTTCCAATCAACTGTTGATAACCAGTTAGATTGTCAACAGGATCAGAATCATTTGCTACTAAATTAGTAACAACATGATTTTGTTCTATAGGAACATTAACAGGTTTACAAGCCAACAAGCCATATTCAGCAAGTAAATCAATACAATACTTTCTTTGAGACAAAATTAAGCCATCATCTTCTTTAATGACCTCAATGCCCAGAAACTATTGCAATTTTCCTAAGTCTTTTATTAAAAATTTAGACTTAAGTAACCTTTTAACATTCTCTATTTCATCAAAAGAATTTCCAGTGACCACTATATCATCCACATAAACAAGAAGAATAATACAAGCAGAATTGGAACATTTAAAAAACATAGAATGATCACATTTGCTTTTCTGAAAGCCAAATTCACACAACACATCTACTAGTTTTTCATTCCACATTCTAGGTGCTTAATTCAACCCATAAAGGGATTTCTTAAGTTTACACACCTTATTATCTTCTTTATTACCATGCTCATCAGTTCCTCATTTAATTCCCCATAAAGGAAAGCATTGTTTATATCTAGTTGATATAGATCCCAACCATTATAAACAGCAAGAGAGATGATACACCTAACAGTGACAATTTTGACAACTGGTGCAAAAGTTTCATTAAAATCTATGCCTTCTTTTTTAATATAACCTTTGGCAACTAATCTAGCTTTATATCTCTCTATCTCACCATTGGATTTATATTTAATTTTATAAATCCACTTACAACCCACAATATTTTTCCCAACAGGTTTATCAACAATGGACCAAGTATCATTTCTGTTTAAGGCTTCTAATTCATCATTCATGGCTTTAATCCATTCTGGACAATTAGAAGCTTCAGAAAAGTTTCTTGGTTCATAGTTTTTAGACAAAGTAGAAGCAAAACATTTGGACTCAAAAGATAAATTGGACAAATTAACATACTTCTCAATCCCATACTTGACTTTCCCTTCAACAACATATTCATTGTATCTTGAGGGAAAGACAATATTCCTAGTAGACCTTCTAACACTACTAGCACTAGCAGACTCAGAAGTATCACCCTCAGAGTTGAAATGTTCATCAACTACAGTATTCACACCATAATCTGCCTTTCCAGGATCATCACCATTAATGTTTGACTGCTGTTTACCAGCCAAGTCATCAACATTTGGTGAATCAACTGGTTGCTGATTATTGTGTGTTCCTGTATCAGTCTTACCTAGCCCCTTTCCATCATCATTGGGATCCTCTACTTCAAAACTGTTTTGTGAGTCTGTGTTTTCATACATGTCAAAAAAATTTAAGTTGTTAATAAGTTTTTTAGTATTAGATTCAAAGTTTTCAAAAATCTTTTGTTCTTTGAAAGGAAAACAGTTTTCAAAGAACTTGACATCTCTTGAATACCCAATAGACTTGGTATCAAGACTAAACACTTTATAACCTTTTTTCTCATTAGAATAACCTATTAAGAAACACTTTTCAGCTTTACTATTAAATTTATCAGATTCATTTAGAACAACACAAAAACACAGATAACCAAACAATCTTAAATGATCAAGAAAGGGTTCAAATCCACAAATCATCTCATAAGGGGTTTTTCCAGCTAACACACAAGATGGGGTCCTATTAATCAGATAAGCAGCAGTTAAGACACATTCAGTCCAAAACCTAATGGGAATATTACTTTGAAACAAGAGAGATCTAGCAACATTAAGAAGGTGTCTATGCTTTCTCTCAACAATCCCATTTTGTTGAGAAGTATAAGCACAAGTGGTCTGATGTATTATTCCCTTTTCTTTACAAAAGTTAGACATTTGATTGTTTACAAACTCAAGACCATTGTCACTTCCAAAACATTTCACATGTTTACTAAACTAAGTTTCAACAATATTAACAAAGTCCTTTAGATTATCAAATACTTCAGTTTTGTTTTTTAATAAACAAACCCAAACAGCCCGGGAATAATCATCAACAATGGTCAGAAAGTATCTAAAACCATCCCTACTAACAACTCTATAGGGACCCCACACATCTAAGTGGACAAGTTCTCCAAGCTGAGTGGATTTGTGCTCACTCAGAGGAAAGGGTTCTCTATGTTGTTTGGCTCTATGACAAACTTCACATGGTTGATTTTTATCATGTTTTTCTATGTTAAGTTTGGTTTTAAGTACATTGACAGCTTGATCAGCAGGATGTCCTAGTCTAGCATGCCATAAATCAAAAGACTCACTCTTACTAAGACACACCTTAGCATTAAAACATGTATTGCCACATAGGTACAATCCATCAAGCTGTTTACCAGTCACCAGGACTTTCTTGGTTGACCGTCCTGTATGTAACAAGTATCCTCATCAAACCCAATATATAAATTATTATCCCTAGCAAGTTTGTGGACTGAGATAAGATTGACTTTGTACTCAGGGACAACTAATACATCTTTTAAGACCACACCACTAGCCAGATTAACATTACCAATTTTAGTAACCAAGGCTTTAGTGCCATTAGGGTGATTGACATACACGTTTAACTCAGACACTTCAACATAATCAGTTAGTTCAACATCATTAGTGACCATATGTTGACTAGCCCCTGAGTCAACAATCCACCCAATCTTAATTTCATTCCCAACACAACTTGCAAAACCAAAAACAGGTTTACCAAACACATTAGCACAGAAAAAACTACTTGTAACATTGCAGCTCTGTGGATTTTCTTTAGCCTTGTCACTTAAAAGACTCAAAAGTTTAGTCATTTGTTCATTTGTTAAAGAAGACACAAGAAAGGAATTATTAGCAGTGCTGTTATTACTATTATTATTCTCTCCTTGTTTCTTAGATTGATTCCCCCTTGACCTCATCCAAGGAGGATATCCTATTAACTCAAAACATTTTTCAGCCAAATGACCATTCTTGTTGCAATGAGTACATTTTAAAGGGGACTGACCACTAGATTTATTAGCAAACTTTTTATTAAACTCAGGAAATTGACTAGTTTGATCAGTTGTAGACAAAAAACTAACAGTCTGAGATTTTTTATTAAGTCCACTAGAATTTCTATGTGACTCTTCTCTAGACACAATAGCATAAGCCTCTTTAACAGAAGGTAATGTATCTCTAGTTAGTAAATTTGTTCTAACAGTTTGATAATAGCTATCTAATCCCATTAAAAATTGCATAAGTTTGATCATTTGATTGAAACTATTAAAGTCTCTAGCAGCATCACAGGTACGTGGAGGCAACTGAAGAATTTGATCCAATTGCTTCCACATAACATTCAATTTCTGATAATAATCAGACACGGAAGACCCATCTTGACTAAAACTATTAATTTTTTGATACAAGTCAAATACCACAAAGCCATCAATTTTATCATAGGTTTCTTTAAGTTCTTTCCATACATCACTAGCAAGTTTAGAGAATACTTGACCTAAATACAATTCTTCAAACATAGAATTAAGTATCCAGGTAAGAACAATGGAATTACATCTGTCCCATTGTCTAGAAAGAACAGGATCATCAACAGGTTTAACACATTCTCCATTAACAAATCCTAGTTTATTTTTAACTTGTAAACCAAGAATCATAGCATTAGACCAAACACTGTAGTTATCAGTTCCTTTCAATTTAATGCTAACAATAGTTAAGTTGGTAGAATCACTAGGGTGGAGATAAAGAGGGTCACCAGCATCAATCTTGTTAATCAAGGTAACAGGATCAATGATAGCATTACCCCCTCCTCCTTGTTCAATAGGATCATCAGCCATAACTAAGCAAGCAAAGAAACACACAACAACAGATCCCGCACAAAGAGAACAATTAAACAAGGACAAGAAAACAAACAAACACACAGATAGCACACAGTAAAAAAGGCGAAGTTGTATAGGTGATCCCGATCACTGGTTCATCACTCAAAAGGTGCCAGCGCAGGTCCTTATACATGAGCCACCTAAGATCTAGACCAACCTTAGAGCTACACAGGGACTCAAGCCCTGAACAGACGTCTCCTTAGGACAACACTAGACACAAAGTAATGAAAAGATCTCACCGATAAAGCCCAAGTTAGGGTTCGCCAAAACTCGTAACTTGTAACCTTCACTTAGGGTTACAAGTTAGAGAGCAAATAAGAAAAAATGTTATCCAAGCGTCCATAGATCTTAAGATTAGATCTGATCCTTTAAACTTCCTGCTCAACAAAGATCGAAACCCTAGATCCAATAAAACCAGATCTAACCACGGATGTTTCCATATCTTCTCAGTAGCTTCCAATAATCAGAAGAAACAATATCTTCTTAAACCAGAAACCCTAATTACGGCGGAAGACGATAGATAAGAACTCAAATCAAAACCTGGCTCTGATACCATGTTACAAACATGATATCAATAACAGAAACTAAAGATCTTTATTCAAATCAGGAACAAAACAATCAAAAGATAATAACAATTTAAACAACAATCTCTCACCAACAAGAATCTCTCAAAACCATCAATAGACTACATAGACAATGATCAACGAACAGATACAAGATGTATCTGAACTACAAAGACAATGAATCAAAACCCTAGACTATTCAGACGAATGATAGACAAAGAGATTAAAGAAGACAGAGTTGAAAAAACTGGTATCGAGAAGAGAGAAGCTCAATATATAGGCAAAGGCTAGGCTCGCGGGAGAAAACACATCCGAGCCAAAGACATCTGTTGGATCAGACTTAAAGAAACACAATATGAAAGGATCCGGACCATTAGTTAGCCTTGGGGATTGCCAGCTTGGCAATCCTCAGCTTGTTATAAACCAAAGCAGGCGATATGGGCTTCCTGGGCCAAACACACGAGTGGGCTACAAGTAGGCTTTATCTGGGCTACAAGTAGGCTTTATCTTCTCGACTAATCTCTGGACTCTAATCATGGACTTCACTTCTTGGACCAATAGATAATGCACTTCTTGGACTCGAACAATACAGCAACATGCAACAAAGGATCAGCTACAAGATCAGCTATTCGACATCAGCTACTCGACCACAATTGATTCGATATCATCAACTCCAATCCAAGCAACCTGAAACATTCTTATGCAAAATATTAAAGACAACATGTTTACCCATTTAGATAGAATTGCATCAAATGAGCATATTTTAACATCATGGATATAACTTGAAACTCATTGCAGCTTCATCTTATATGGAGCATTTACAGTGTAATACCATTTAGACGGAAGTATTGATTGTTAAAGTTATATTTGATTAATTGATTAAGTGTATCGATTCTATGAATATTTATTCCTTACGTACGTCGTGTGATGGTGAGGGGAGCGCAATGTTATGACTTATCTTTTTCCAAGTTTTCGCACCACACTTACTACTGTGTTCGACCTTTCTCGATTTCCTTCTCATTGATTCGATATAGAAAATTAGAAACACAAGATTATGTAAATAAATAATGCTATAAAAACTTTAACAAAAATAAAAAAAATAGCTTACCGTCATAATGGTGCTTATTATAAAAACAGATTAAACGTGAGTTATATCTTTTATTTTTCGTTTCTAGGATATACAAGTCAAATGATTTTGTTTTATGGTGTAGGTAGAAACCTAGTTGTCTATATTATATTCAATCAACTAAATTCTCTAGCTTCCCGGATTATTTTTTTGTTCGGCTGCAAATTGGATGGATAGGATAAGTGGATAACTGAGTCAAAACTTTAAGTTGATTTGAGACACTTCCCGTTTCAAGCTCTAAATCTTTTTTTTTTTTTTTTTTAGATAATCAACGATACAAAAACTAGACTATTTAATGTTTGGGAAGGTGATGGCCGATGGATAATAAATATATGCAACTAGTCTTTTAACAACTTAAACTGATAAAGTAAGATGCATGAACTTATTAATCATGAATACACTACAATACGTTGTAACCGGAGTCCGGACCCGTATAATTATCCTTGCCTTTGACGTGTCGAACCCATTTAAACTCATGTCGTGTTTAGGTCGATTTCATGGCGACCCATTTAATGTTTGTTTTGCAAATATGAGTAATAACTAGTGATTTGATGCCGAATGAAACTTTTTATAATTGTACGGTTTAACTAATTGTTTTTGATTCTTATCCAATTCTCAATTTCAAACTTGGGTTTATAAGAAGAATTGAATGGAATGATCGAAGAATCAATAGTTAGATTATAAATTACATACGTTGGAAGTGAAAAGTTTATAAAAGAATGACAAATTAATTTCACTTTTAAGAGTTAACCAGCAATAAGACCAGCAAGCTATGTGCCCGCAGGCATGGGTGAAGCCTCAGCTTCATTTTTTTTTTCATTGTAAATTTACACGTTTTCGTCCAAGCATTGTGTCGTGTACTAACCATATGAAGATACATGTCTCGACGTATTCAATTCAAGCATTACGGTTGAATCAAAACGTAAAATAGTTTGAATTTATAGCGTACAATTATAACATAATTGAAGAAACAATAAGTAACACGGTGATTTATACTAATCACCGAGTGGTTTATACTTACGTAACTACAAGATTAATCCTTTACCCAAACCGTGATGGTAACCCGTGTGGAGATTTAGTGTGTGTGAGTGTGTGCTAGAAGTGTGTGTGAACACGAGAGTTAAGTGGTTCGGTCTTTAATGACCTACGTCCACTGTAAGTATACCGGAATGTTATTAAGAATGAGATATTACAAGGATTGTATGTGGTTGTTATGGTTATTTCTGAATGAATACAAGGGTTGTATCTGATCCTATTTATAGGCTTAGTAGTGGGCTGCATGGAGAGGCCCATAGGTGACACCATTGGCTTGGGCCCAACCGAGGCCCAAATCCATGGTTCTTCTGAAAATGGCGGGAAAAGGTAGGTTACTGTTGATGACGTCACGCTACAGTGTGGTCGTTGTTGTAGCTGGACACGTGGCGGATTTCTGGTGGTGCATAGTAACGTCGTACTTGCTACAGTGTTCAGGCTATCTCTGCTGTCTGATGTGACGTCTGACAGTTGGCGAGGTAATGCCTGCTGGTCACTGTTCACGACAGCATGCACAGTGTAGCCGTTCACCTTTTGTACTATCTGCCACATGTCCTTCTCCTGCTGGTGTGTACTCTGACATGGATCTTTATGAATCTTCCTTCTGTCGTTCTTTGTACTTCGTATGAAAAGTGCTAAGGGAAGATTCCGCGCGTGGTTGCACGCGCGTATCAGGTATTGTTTGTTGCTTATCATTTGTTTTGGCGCGCGAGACATGTTGATTGCTTGTCCCCGCGCGGGTGCGTTCCTGCGCCGTGATCTGGCGTAGGGTTGTTGTTTCACGGGGATAGGGACGCCTTTCAGATTAGGCTCCCTATCCCTTCAATAATATACCAAAAAAAGCATAAAGCTTGTATAGAGAAATAACTAGCATGTGTACTCAATATGGACTTATTATAGTTATAAAAAAATTGACACCACAAAAGGAAAAAAAGAAAACACATTCACATATAGCAACCATGAGCGTTTTTTAAAATGAAACGACCAAGGTTGGACGGTGCAAGCATAGTCATCAATGACTATGGTTTTTATAATAAATATAAATTATAATTTCAGCCGTCTTGCATGCTAGGGTCCAAATACATAGTAACTCGAATCTATACCGTCGAATGAAAATGTATTATATTTAACCACACTTGCTAATGAAAAGGTATTTTTGAGCTTACTCGACAAATTACTTATTTAAAACAGAAATTAACAAATGAAATTATTGAAGAAAATAATAGGTTAAAAAAGTTGGAACATTAAAAACTTATAGGGTTAAACCTTGAAGATAGCAAAGTCAAAGGACTAAAATTGCAATGTGGTAAAAGTTTAAAGGCAACGGACTAAAATTATTAAGTGGTGAAAGATTAGGGGGAGTAGGTGGAAAAGCCACCAAGTTTTAGATTTTAAGATTGATTGAATGAATAGTTAGAGACAAAATAAAAAAATAATGATAATAAGAAAACCAAATATTTAACCTGGAATATTAACATTTTTCATCTATAAGATCTAAATACAAACATTTTTAAAAACCTTAAACGGGTTGATAAGTTAACCCACTTTTTAGATGTTTCATATTCGGATTAACCAATTTATTAAATAGGTTCTATTTGAATCTGCCTGCTTGATTAAACCAGTTATGTAAAGCCTAAAAGTTGTATATAACCATGTAATGTTTGGATCGTGTTTCAGCTCGTGTTAGAAATTGTCCCCAACCCCTACACTTGATTTCTCTCACACAGCAATCCAACATGGTGACACATTTTTTATGCTGCCTCATGGCTTTTTCGTGTGGGGCAGTGCCGCAGTGGGCTACTTGATTGAGCTTACTATTTAGTTATTGGCCCAAAGAGTTTAATTAGCATTACCTGGATTGAACTTGGCCCAAAATAAATTTTGCTCCCAATGCACCACTTCATGTTTTTGTGAGCTTATAATATTGTTCTATGCGCAGAGTTTCAACTTTCAAATCATCATTTCAATAAAATATATTTTAGACAAATATCGATGTAATTATATACCACGTTTGATCAGGTGAAATACTCTATACATAAATGCACTGATCAATAATTAAGTTACTTGTGTTGCATAATTTTAATAGAGTTTTTGTTGCAAGCCTATAGCTTAGTGAAATTCATGGTTTTCATATGAGATTTATAGCAATAGCTTTTATAAACTTAAGGGTTGTTTGGTTGATTAAGTGCTGAATCATTAAGAAGTATGAATGGTTAAGGGGTTGTTTGGTAGCCATTTAATGAGGCTCTTAACCGTTCAGTGCTAAATGATTCAGCATTCAGCGCGTTTGTTTCAGCCTCTGAATGGAATGGTTAAGGCTGAATCATTAAGACTTGGGATGTTGCTGAACCATTAAGCACTGAATTATTAAGCACTGAACTAGGCTGAACCTTAATGAAACTCTCATACCCATGTGGGACAAGAAACTAACCATTAAGAGGTCAAACTTAATGATTCAGCACTTAACCACACAGACCTCTTAGCCATTCAGACCTCTTAATGATTCAACACTTAATCAACCAAAGAGCCCCTAAGAGAATCTGAATGGTTAAGTGCTGAATCATTAATTG
This sequence comes from Ambrosia x helenae, assembly GCA_030844895.1. NCBI lineage: Eukaryota > Viridiplantae > Streptophyta > Magnoliopsida > Asterales > Asteraceae > Ambrosia > Ambrosia x helenae. The sequence goes on along the minus strand of CM061224.1, from coordinate 16,818,500 downwards.
TTGTTTTGTTGGACCTCTAAATGGTTAGTCTTGTTGTCCCACATTGATAGGGAACGTAAAAATGGATTCATTTAGCGCTTAATGGTTCAGCAACATCCCAAATCTTAATGGTTCAACCTTAACCATTCCATTCAAATGCTGAAACAAACGCGCTGAATGAGCTAAAAGTTAAATCATTCAGCGTTGAATGATTCAGATGCTCATTAAGAGTCTTACCAAACAGCCCCTTAATTGCCAAACCACGTTAACTACAATAGGGGTTTAACAAGCATAGTCAAGCCACGCTCGAGCTTTGTTTCTAAAGCTCGAGCTCGGCCTTGACTCCTGAGAAGCTTTTCAAACTCGATCCCGGTTTGATTCAGCTTGTTTACTATTTCTTAATTACAATAAGTTATCTATAATTATTTTAATATATAACATAATATGTATGGATATTATCTTATAGTACACATAATGGAGACAAAAAAAATATTTGATCGGTGCATTTTTACGTATTACCTTATCTTATATTAATTAATTATAATATAATTGCATCAATATTAGCATAAAAAAGAGGTAAAATGATCTATTTCGATCAAGACGAGGTGCATTTTAGGTATTACCTTATCTTACATTAGTTTAATTTGTTTTTATATTTGGTTGATTGTTAGAGAAAAAAAAAGGTAAAATGATCTATTTCGATCAAGACGAGGTCGAACGGAGCTAAAAGATTTAGCAAATACAACAGTGGCGGATCTAGAAATTAATTTTAATAGTAACGTTTTTCATTTGTTTCATTTTAGTAGTAACGTTTTCCAAATTTCGTAAAAAACCCAAATTTTCCACTAATTTTCGACTACGCGCGCGAAGTTGAGCAGCAACAGACGCAGCACCTAGTTATTAACTAGGTCCGCCCCTGAAATACCATAGATTTGATGTTTCGGTTAAATAGTTGAGCATTATTACTACATCATTATATTTATACAGACATACTTTGAATTGAAGAACGAATGAGATGGAGAATTAGAAGGCCACGTGGATTGCATTGGTATGTTAATTGAACTAACTATGAGTGAGCTGAATCAATGGAGTTGGTAACCTGTAAATTATTTACTAACACTTAGGTTAAGTTTGAAAGTCGTGAGTTTAACTCTCACGAACGACAGAATTAAAAGAAATTCACCTTAAAAAAAGAAGGTATATCAGTGGAGATCATATGACAAAAGCCTCTTGGTTTTTTTATTAGCGTTGTACGAGATAAACGAAGGGTGGAGGCAACAAAGCTTAAGTTGTAAATGATTAAGTGTTGAATGGTTTAGCTATGCATCAAGTCTGAATGATTCAGCTCTTAATCATTTCATTCAGAGCCTTTTTTTTAGGTTGAAACTTGAAACAAACAGTCTGAATGCTGAACTATTCAGAGCTGAATGGTTCAGAGCCTCATTAAAAGGCTACCAAACAGGCCCTAAGAATCATGTAGTGATACTGTTGGACATCAAGAACAAGAATCAAGAATATACATGATCATATGCACTATGCAGGCACTCCTTCCCTTAAACTAGACTTTTATGTAACTCGTTTGGGATGGAGTTAAAGCCTTCATTCTTTTGTTTCTTCCCGATCCATAGGCTGATGATTGACTTTTGGTTGTCATTTGATCCAAAATTTCTATGATTTTTGGAACCTTGTTCTTCAAAGACAAGAATTTAATGATAAATTTGATAACAATCTAAATTGAAATTGAGTATTAATATATATATATATATATATACTAGTAGGAAACCCGCGCGATGCAGCGGCGCCAACAATTTACAACGCGATACTTATTTTCTGTTAGTCAAACGAAGTATGAAGAGAGTCATTTTGAAGGGAAAATAATTTTTATAAAACACTTTAGTCTAAAGTCTTATTGTCATAGCTTGTGATATACAAGTGGGAATTAACTAACGAAAATTAAAGTTGTGGGCATACATGATTTAGAAGAATCGTAGAGAGAGGACAGGCGATGCGTGGGGAGGGGTGGCACTGGTGCTGTGAAGATGAAGATCTGCCGGTGTTGGCGGTAGGGCTGGCAAATCGTGTCTTAACAAGTTTAAGAGGTCATTGACGACGCGAACAACACAAGTTCTAAACTTGAACACAATTTTTTTTATCTACTTTATATTGCATGTTTATAACACACTTATATGTTTTATGTACCAACAAAGAGATACGATAAATTATACCATCCTAATTTTATTTATTTTTAAAAAGGTAAAATTTTACATAGTGTATTTTTTGGTTAACAGGTCTAATCGTATCTTTTACAGGCTACCTATTGCCAACCCTAGTTGGCGGTATTGTGGCGATCATGTTGTTCCTAGGTGCTGGAGCTGGTGGTGGTATAGTATCAACAGAGTTCAATTAGGTGGAAAATTTTTTTGAAACTTTTTATTATTGGAACTATTTCTATTGTCATTATTAACGGTAATAATATCTAATTTATTTTGACTTTTATAATAAAAGAGAAATAATTTACACAATTTTATCCCATTTGTTGTACGCGGATGATGCTATGTTGATGGGGGAATGGTCTTCTTTTAATTTCAAGAATATGAAGATGATTCTAAGGATTTTCTATTTGTGTTCCGGGTTGAAAATTAATTTACACAAGTCAACTCTATTTGGTATAGGTGTGAATAGTGATGAGATAGTGAGTGAGGCGGAGGTGTTGGGTTGTAAACCCGGTATTATTTCGTTTATTTACTTGGGTATTAAGGTGGGTAGCAATATGAATAGAGTTGCAAATTGGGAGCCGGTGGTGACGACTTTCAAGAAGAGATTATCGAAGTGGAAAGCAAATACGTTATCGATAGCTGGTCGTCTTACGTTGATTAAATCTGTGCTTCACAGTTTACCAACATATTATTTTTCTCTTTTCAAGGCGCCTAAAGCGGTCCTACAAGTTTTAGAGGGATTAATGCGGCGGTTTTTGTGGGGTGGTTCCGAAGATGTTCGAAAACTTAATTGGGTGTCATGGGATAATGTGACAAAAGGTATCACAAATGGTGGTTTGGGCATTGTAAAATTGGAGGTGTCTAATGATGCGTTGTTAGCTAAATGGATATGGCGATACTTAAATGAGAGACTTGCGATGTGGCGCAAGGTGATAGTATCCTTGCATGGGTCTAGTCGTGGTTGGGGCTTGGTTCCGGCCAATTCAGCTTTTAAGGGAACTTGGAAGAATATGGCTAAGTTTTGGAATATGCACAAGATTGAGGGGATGGGTCTTCATAGCTTGATAAAGGCCAAGGTGGGTGACGGGAAGATTGTGAGATTTTGGCTAGACTCTTGGTTGGGTTCACAACCGCTTAAGAAAGTGTATCCGATGCTATTCGTTCTCGATCGGCACAAGCGTGCTTTTGTCAAGGATCGGATTATTGGGACAGGAAGTAATAAGAGCATTAGATAGGAGTGGTCTCGTGCGCCGGCTTCGACGGAAGAGATTCAAGGCAGGCAACAACTTGAAGATCTTTTAGAGTTGGTATGTTTGAATGATTCTAATGATGAATGGAGATGGGAAGATGGGAAGGGGGATGAGTTTTCGGTGGCAGCGGTGAAACGAAGGATGCTTGGTCCGGTTAATTCGGGAGAGCGTTTTGGATTTTCCTGGAGTAAGTGGGTTCCAAACAAATGTAATATTCTTATGTGGCGGGCTTTCTTGGATCGTCTTCCTACCAAGGTGGCTCTCATTCGTAGAGGTATCATGGTTGACAACCCGTCGTGTGGTTGGTGTGATGGGGTGCAAGAGTTGACGGAGCATATTCTTACGGGTTGTTGGTTCGCTTCCGGAGTTTGGAGTGGGGTAGCGAGTTGGTGTGGGATTCCGGCCTTATACGTTTTTCATGTTAAGGACATTGTGGCTTTGCATGATTATTATGGTATGGTCGGGAATAAAAAGTTGGTGTTTCATGGTATTTTGATCATTGCTTGCTGGAGGTTGTGGAAAGCTAGGAACGAGAAGATATTCGAGAACAAAGAGGTGAAGATTATTGAAGTCATCGCGGATATTAAGATTTTCGGGTTTCTTTGGTACAAGCACAGATTCAAAAATGGGGTAGTGGATTGGGATAGATGGAATAGATTTGATATCATGTAGTTTCGTTTTCTTGTATTGTGGTTTTCGGCTGCTTTCTCCGCCTTGGAGATAGTAGTCGTTTGGTGGTTTAATAAAAGTTAATTTTAAAAAAAAATAAAAAAATAAAAGAGAAATAAAGGTAATAAATTACATCTTCCCATAAATGAAGTGCATTTAAAATGTTAACATAAGTTATATTAAATTTCCAATTTTACTATTTGTAAATATGTTTGACTATAATTTAGGCTTCTTCTAAAAGGAATTAATTGTATATTTGAAAAAATAATTGTAAATTGGTATAATTTTGTGAAAACATAATATTATATAGCAAAAACAGATAAACAATTGTATAAAAATAGTAAATATATATGCACCAACACTTTCACTTATTACACTAAAGTATTGTACGAAAAGTCTTGGATTCATATATTTTGGATAAAGATTATAAAATTCTAGAATTAATTGCAAAAGATATGTTGTCTTGCGTTTTGAAAGGGATGAGTCGAGATTTATAGTTGATGTTATACCGTTGCTAACAAGTTTGGCGGTAATGGATGTGCTATAGTCTGAACAAACTGACTTGCAGGCGATGAAGTTCACTGGTTTGCAAGACAATGCGTGTAGCCGTTCACCAAAATCATAGAAAATTCTTTGAATCATATATGTATGTATTCAATATTTTATTTAATGGTTTTCTATTTACTTTTTTGTCTGTCCATTTAATTCCACACACAATAAATACATTTTTACTTTTTTTTTCCTTATTTCAAGGAAATGAACTTATATTTTTGTTCTCTTTCGATTTTGTTGTACCATAACGAACCTAACCGATGCCGACCCAATCCTCCTACTATACAAACCAGCTGCAACAGGCGTGCTTCCATTGCTAATACTTTATAAAATGTAATCCCTATTAAAAGAATGATTACAAATACAATAATACGCCTAGGTGGTTCTAGCAAATTAAAAAAACATTGGCTATGACAATTACTTAAGTTTCAAGCCTTGCTAGGGAGTATGTAAAACCCAAGTCTACAAATCATCTTAAAAAGTAGTTATTTTTTCATGACGTGTTAAGGTCAAGAGAGTCTTTTTGTTCAACACACTTTTTATGTTTTAAATGTAATATATTTGAATCCAAGTGAGCTCAAGATCTGAGATCCCTCCAAATTTATTTGAACTGCAATGTTTCTGAAAAAAAGTGTATGATTCAGAAAGGAAGTGTATAGGTATTAAAAGTGTACAAAATAGAGACAATATTGAACAAAAAGACAAATTACCCCAAAGGTGTGCAGTCTAATTTTTTGAAGTCCATTTTCACCAAATAGTCTTCCTTTTGTTGTCCCTGACCAAAAGGTGTCCCTATTTATCACCAAAAATAAAAGGGATCGTCAAGAGCTGATTGTTGGCGATTTACGAGAGATAAACGCAAAAACAACAAACTGATAATGAATAATAATGATTGTATTGAATTGATTGATGATCGTAAGATTACAAAGTGTTTCGCTATTTTGGTTTTGTGATACAGAAAACTTGATAACCGCTAAGTTTACACATACATAACTATATATACATAATGATATTAATCTAAGCGACGTGTCTTGATTTGAAGCGTTGTGTCTCTTGTTTGAACCGTCGCGTATTGTTGAACCGGCATGGATATGTGAACCGGTGTGTTATATATATCTAGCTTATAATAATATAACGTCCAATACCCTCCCTTAAGCTAGATTGGTAATACATTTAACATAGTGCGTCGTCTTGTGAAGTCCTTTGGTTGTAGTGCTTTGGTGAAGATATCCGCTATTTGATCTTTTGTGTTGCAGTACTTGATCTCCACGTCTTCAGTCTTGATTATGTCTCTTATGAAGTGATATTTGATCCTAATATGTTTGCTTTTCCCATGATAGACTGGATCCTTTGTGAGATTGATGGTAGATTTATTATCACAATATAAAGTAATTGCTTTATTTGTGTCAATCTCTAAATCTTTTAAGATCCCTTTGAGCCATAGAGCTTGACATCCAGTGAGAGATATAGCAATATATTCTGCTTCTGTTGATGATAATGCTACCACCTTTTGTTTCTTTGATTGCCATGAAATTGCTCCTGATCCTATATTGAATATATATCCTGATGTGTTTTTTCTATCATCTATATTTCCTGCATAGTCACTATCACTAAAGCCCTTCAATTCAAATGAGTTTTTGTTGTATACGATTCCATATTCTGAAGTGCCTTTTATATATCTCAATATATGTTTTCCTGCTTCCCAATGTGACTTCTTTGGTTGATCCATGAATCTGCTGATTTTGCTGACTGCAAACATTATATCAGGTCTTGTATTTGTTAAATACATGAGGCTTCCAACTAAACTTCGATATAAGCTTGGGTCAATGTTCTCTTCGTTGCTATTCTTGATCAACTTTAATCCATATTCCATTGGAGTTGAGGCTCTAATGCTATCTGCCATTCGAAATCTTTCAAGTATGTCTTTAGCATATTTAGTTTGAGAAATCTTTATTGCTTCTTGATCATAAGTGACTTCCATTCCTAAGAAATAATGTAGTTTTCCCATGTCTGTCATTTCAAACTCCCTTTGCATGGATTCCTTAAATGAGATTATTTCCTCCATGCAGTCACTAGCTATGATTAAATCATCTACGTATAAACACACCACTAGTCTGGAGGTCTTTGTCTTCTTTAAAAATAAGGTATGTTCAAATGTGCATCTTTTGAAGTTATTTTGTTCAAAATATTGATTGATCCGACTATACCACGCTCGTGGAGCTTGCTTCAATCCATACAGTGCTTTCTTAAGAAGACATACCTTATTTTCATTCCCCTTTTCTATAAATCCCAGAGGCTGTTCTATAAATACCTTCTCTTTTAGTTCTCCATTCAAGAATGCAGTTTTCGCATCCATTTGGTGTAGATACCATTTATATTGAGCTGCTAGGGCAAGTACTAGTCTTACAGTCTCAAAACGGATTACTGGTGCAAATACTTCCTGATAATCTATCCCATATTTTTGTTTGTAACCCTTGACCACTAGACGAGCTTTGTGTTTATCTATATTTCCATGTTCGTCGTATTTGGTTTTGTATATCCATTTTACTCCTATGGGTTTTTGATCCTTTGGTAAATCGACCAACTCCCAGGTTTCGTTCTTTTGTATAGATTCTATTTCCCTTTTCATTGCTTCCTTCCATTTTTCATCTTTACTTGCTTCATCATAATCAATTGGGTCTGAGTCAGTGTAAAGTGCAAAGTTTGCAGCTTCTTGATGTCTCTGATATAAATCCCGTACTTCTGGACTACTTAATGGTTGGGTTCTACTAAGAATATCTGCCATTGAACGTATTTTTAAAGGTGGACTTTGACTGTATGTTGTGGCATCTAGATTTTCATCCTCAATTTCGATTCCTTGCTCTTCCTGTCTTTCATTTTCAGATGCATTATGTATGGGTGAGTATTCTTCATTTCTTGATGTCTGATCATGTGTATTGTTCTCATTGTTTTCCGTGTTTTCATCTTGAATCACAATATCTTCATCTTCAATTTCTTTCCAAGTTTTGTCTTCATCAAATATAACATCTCGGCTAACTATAGTCTTTCTTGTAGCTGGATTGTATAATTTATAAGCTTTACTATTCACACTATATCCAACAAAGATGGCTCTTTCTGTTTTATCATCAAGTTTACCCCGTTTTTGTTCTGGAACATGTGCATAGGCAAGACAGCCAAATATTCGTAGATTTGATACATCAGGTTTGATTCCAGTCCAGGCTTCTTCTGGAGTTTTATTACTGATACTCTTAGAAGTTGTTCGATTTAAGAGATATGTTGTGCAACTTACAGCTTCTCCCCAATATTCATTCGGGAGTTTCTTTGTCTTCAACATGCTCCTACTTAATTCCATTAAGGTTCTATTTTTACGTTCTGCAACTCCATTTTGTTGTGGTGTATAACTTGTGGTCAGTTGATGATGTATTCCATGTTCTTGTAAGTATTCTTGGAAAGCATTTCCACAATATTCTCCACCTCTGTCAGTCCTAAGATATTTTATTCTTTTGTCTGACTGATTTTCTGCTAAGGCTTTAAATATTTTGAAGAAATGTAGTGCTTGTGACTTTTCCTTGAGGAAGTATACCCAGGTTTTTCTTGTAAAATCATCTATGAAAGTAATGAAGTATCTGCATCCTCCTATTGTCTTTGTTCTCATTGGTCCACATATATCTGAGTGAACAAGTTGTAGTGGACTTTCTGCTCTCCATTTTGCTTGTTTGCTAAATGGTTTTCTTGCATGTTTTCCTAAAGCACATCCTTCACATACGTTTTCTGTCTTATATATCTTAGGTAACCCTTTCACTGCATGTTTGTGTTCCATTTCAATTAACGTTTCATAGTTAATGTGACCATATCTTTGATGCCATAAGTCTGAACCGGTCTTTGTGGATGTGTATAGTACTTTTGGCAAGTCTTGATTTGGGTATAAAGGAAACATCTTGTTTTGAGTCATAGGTGTTTCTGTGATTGTCTTTCCTTCATGATTTTTTATGGTGCACATTCCTTTACCAAAAAACACATCATATCCCTTTTGCAGTAATTGTCCCACACTAAGTAGATTGTGCCTTAATCCTTCCACATAAAATACATTTGGTATTTTGTTTACCTTATCATTTACTCTTATGCATACTTCCCCACTTCCCAATACTTGTAGTCTCTTATCATCACCTGTTCTAACTTCTCGTCTATCTTGATCATTAAATGTGATGAATATATTCTTATTTCCTGTCATATGATTACTACATCCGCTGTCTAGGTACCAACAATTTTTATCCTTATTTTCTTCCATGTTGAATATCATGAACATGGTATCTCGTTCTGATTTATTTCCTTCTTTACACACCATTGCGGATTCTTCTTTCTCACTTTCTTCCTTATTTGGACAATTTCTAGCTATATGACCTAATCCTTGGCAATTATAACATACAATGGGTCCGTATCGCCCTGGTCTGCCTCCTCTTCCTCTTCCTCTTCCTCTGTAGCTGTTACTATATCTATTCCCTCCTTTATTTCTTACTTGAGTCCCGTCTTGTACTTGGAATGCTTGATCAATGACTTGTGTGTCATATTGCTTAAGTCTTAATTCATGGGATTGTAATATTCCCATAAGTTCTTCAATTGATAATTCCTCTAAATCTTTGGACTCTTCTACAGCTACTACCACTGACTCATATTTTCTGGTCATACTCCGCAATATTTTCTCAACTACTCGCTTATCGCTTATATCTTCTTCATTCATTCTTAACTGGTTAACTATTGTTGTAACCCTATCAAAGTATCCTTCTATTGTTTCTGTTTCTGACATTCTTAGGATGTCAAATTCGCATCTAAGGGTTTGTAACTTTACTGTCTTTACGCGACGCTCTCCATGATATGATTTGTATAATATTTCCCATGCTTCCTTAGATGATTTTGCATTTGCAATTCTTTCAAATATTGTATCCGTTGATGCTTGAAATAAGTAGTGAAGTGCCTTCTTATCCTTTTTATTTTGTTCCTTATGTTCCTTTCGTAAGGCATCACTAGCTTCGTTGGGTAATTCTCTAACACCATCCTCTACTACATTCCACAAATCTTGGGACTCTAATAGCACTTTCATTTGAATGTGCCAATGGTAATAATTTTGTCCTAATAATTTTGGAATTTGGGTTTGTACCCCTCCTTGTGTTGTCATGACTCCTTTTTGTTTGATTCGTGATTCGATAAGAGATCTTTGTTATGATAATACGCGTAAATCCTTTCACCGTTTTGTCGAGTCTTTGAATCTTTCAGAATGATTTGAATTTGTTCCCTCTGTTTTGATAGTGCCCGATGATAACTTTGATGAATATATTCGAATGATTCCTTGTCTTCGTGGCTCTGATACCAGATTTGTTGGCGATTTACGAGAGATAAACGCAAAAACAACAAACTGATAATGAATAATAATGATTGTATTGAATTGATTGATGATCGTAAGATTACAAAGTGTTTCGCTATTTTGGTTTTGTGATACAGAAAACTTGATAACCGCTAAGTTTATACATACATAACTATATATACATAATGATATTAATCTAAGCGACGTGTCTTGATTTGAAGCGTTGTGTCTCTTGTTTGAACCGTCGCGTATTGTTGAACCGGCATGAATATGTGAACCGGTGTGTTATATATATCTAGCTTATAATAATATAACGTCCAATACTGATTACAGTAATGTATGTTATTAAGATAAATAATGTAAAAGCATAAATATACCCTTTTCAATATAAAATGCAAATCATTTGGTTACACATCATAAAATGAATATCATGCAACTCATAAGTACTTGACATTAATTAAAAACTGTAAACCTTCTATCTTATAACTATACAATTTCACTGAAGTTAAAAAGGAGAGCAATGACATATTAAATTCAACATGTGCAAGAACCCACTTACATATTTAAAAAATTGGAATACGATAGGTGCTATAAACAAGCTTCAAAAAAAAAAAAAAAAAAAAAACCAAGGAGAAACCTACATGCCTTAATCTTTTAACTAAAGTTTTAATAAGAGTTAAGAAGTTCTAACCTGTGGTATGTGTGGATTGTTCAATCTTTTAATGCATCGATTGTGTTCAATGAATCCAGATTCATTCAAGGTGTCTATGGATATTAATCTATCAAAATTAATCTTTAGTGAAAGGACAAAAATTAGAAGTAACTTAAAGCTTCACTTTCTTAAAATTTGCAAAAAAATAAGTTACCTGGATACCATATTCCTCTGCAACAACCAAACATCTATAGCAGCAGGAGTGGTTCCCCAATCCTCATGGAGTTTTAGTCCCATTGCACCAACACTAATTATTTCATTGGTCTACATTGCAGTTAACCAAAATCAATTAGCACAACAGTATCAACCAAAATATTATCAAATGAACTCTGATGAAAGCAACAACAGGAACAACTACATCATAGTTATTTACAATTAGCACTTGACAACTACAAATGATTTAAGAATACTTAAGTTTGGATCATGTTTGGGAAGGCTAGGGTAGGGTTCAAACTTGGAGAAAAACTGAATTAATAGTGATTGTGGAGAGAAGCTGAACAAAGCATGATTTAATTGGAAAAAAAAACCTAAGGGTTGTGTCTAGGAAGGTGAATCATCGCCTGAAAACTATAAGCATGCGTCGCGCCTGAGAATTCTGCCTAGGCACCAAAAGCTCTCGCTTTTAATAACCATGTGGAAATCCACTGTCGACTAAACTAATCTAAAACTTTTAGAAGAAATATGCGAAGTAAGACAAAAGAATCAACAGATTTCAAATGAAACCTTACCTTTCTTTTAATAGGAAAAGACATGCCAACGGCTGGTTTGAAGAACAGGGTTTTTAATTCGGTGCTTCATGGCTCGAAATTGAGGGACTATAATATCATCTCGGTCTGACCCATTACATATCAAGAACGACACGCAGAAATACATTTCACACACCAAAACACCTAAAATAGTGTCAATATATCAAGAATTACACACTGAAGCACACAAATTTAGACCCAAAGACACCACAAAACCCTTAATTTATCAAGAAAATTGAGGAATAGAGGAGGTTTAGGAGGGAGCCGACCTGTACATGAAGGGCTAAATGGAAGATAGGAAATCATTATAATCTCGGCTTGAGTGTGGCGTTCATTGAGCATGTTTTGGACAGGTTTACCTTCAACAGAAATGCGAACCCATTGAACCCTTAACATGTCTTGACCAGGACCGCGCATGCATGTACCGCAGCATAACAGCCATTTGTTTCCTTACTTGCTGCCCTTGGACTAACGATTGCAGCGTCAACACTCCTTTCAAAGCTCTCAATGCGCATCTCGCCTAAACCAAATTCAAATCATATCATAAACGTTAATGAATCCTGTTATAGATGACTTGAAAGATGAGGCAGCCTGGTTTGTCCAAACAAGACAGGTCAGTTTAGCCCATAATAATATATTTTGGGCGACTTTAAACCTATTCAACCTGTTTCGCTAAAAATATAATCGATTTGACCAATTCTCATTGGTAATGTTTATGCATAGAGCTCGGTATGAAAAAAAAAAAAAAGAGATTAGATAGTACCAGTCGATTCAAGTTGGGCTCATTATTGGCGGCGTTTTCTTCTATTAAGGCTCCACCTACACAATGCTAAAACTATAGATATCAGACTTTTCAGTAAGTCAAGAGGTTCTGGCATATTACGGGTTAAGGTTGGTAATTGAAGAAATTCAATATTATACGGGATTTAATTTTGACTACAGAGGGGTATTTTCTTCAGCTAAAATAATATGCCCATGTGGTTCGATAAGTTTCATAGACAAAATAATAATTTAAAAAAACGAATTTATAAAAAGACATTTGGTAAAATGTACAAACCACTTCTTGAAGTTTCAAAGGAGATCTAACTTATAATGTCCAGTGAGAGAAAGAAAATGCAACATATAAGAACTAACTTTTATTTTATTTTTTATTTTTTTAAAGTATGTATGGCATCCCATGATAACTAACTTTTATTTTTGGAAAAATATATATGAATTTCATTTGATGATGATTCAACATATAAGTTTTGGAGTAGTAAGACCAGTTGAAAAGACTTTGCAAGATAGTTTAGGATTTTGTTTAGTTCTTTTGGTGTTAACTTTGTACAATCTACATAACATCTAATACCTGGCTGAATGTCCGGCAGCCTGTTTCGCTGCCTATAGTCTCTGTTGCCCCTGCAGCCCCTTGCAATCTTTTGCTAAACACCAAATCCATTGGCCCGCCCCACAAACAACTGCAAAATAGCAGCAAACACAATAGCAAAATAGCAAAAAGGAGCATTAATCAATGGTAGCACAACACCAATCAGCAACAAAACAACACCAACTTGTTACAGACTTCCAGCCATGCCTAAGCAGGATAACGACTAACTTTGTTTTAGAAAGGCGCAGTGTTGCGCATACTCAATCATGGTATGTGAAGTAAATTTCTCGTTGTTTGTAAAATTAATTGGGAAAAAATAAGCTTGAATTGATAAAAACAACCACATACTCTATTATGTGAAATCAGCCGGGTTAACATGTTGAAATCTTTCATTTATATTAATACATTAACTATTTTACACAAGGAAAATGAATAAAGAGGCATTTACTGTTTGGGACAGTTAGTTTTTGCTGCAGTAAAAAGTGCTTGTTTTGGCCGCAACCCGATTTGAATAGTTACCCGATCCATCCAACACATCCATTAAGGCACCCCAAAAATTAAGGTAAGAGGTGACTGAAAAAAAAAAAAGAAACCTGTTAAATGTGTCCAGCGGGTCAGACAGGTCAAAAGTCATCTATAATGCACTCAAATGCATAAAACCTATTTAATTGCAGATGTAGTAACAAAATAACTTTTTAAAATCATCATAATAATACATTAGTCACTCGCACAAATAAATAAAATGAATAAAAAAGTGTTCACGATTTGATGGGCCAGTTTTGACAATTTGACCATGCCAAAAGGGGCATATCTCGACCCCAGCCCGCTTTGACATGTTACCCAGTCTCCCAATCCACCCATTTAGCCACCCCTAAAAATAAGCTACAACACTCGAGGAAGGAAGAATTAAGTTTCAGTTGACTAACCCAAAGACCAAAGCAAGGGAATAAGGTCTGTTGTCTTGAGACCCGGTTGAACAGATTCCTTTATGAGTACAACCTGCAGGAGTTTTCAAATACACTATTTCACATGTGTGTCTCCTACAACAGCAACAACAAAAGAGTTCATTTACTACATATGGGGATATATCATATTCGCTCCAAAGAAATTTTATCAAACCTTTTTACCCTTTGACCACATAAAGCGACATACTAACTCACTTGCAAGCCAATGACTCTGCTAGACACGTAAGCAGGCAATGCATTTGCAATAGCCAATCAAGATGCAGCCATGTATGCACCAGAATCACCTTAGCAAGCAACCTTCGATTTAACGGCCAGACTTCATTAGCCCAACATAAAAAATAAGTTCAACCTACTAAAGACAAGAAACATACATCAAATTAATCATATAAAATGACTTCATAACAATTGCAAAGTTTGTAAAAACTGTGCACATTCAGTTGAATAAGATCGTACCTTTAACTAAACAAATTTACCTGAACCAAGCATGTTCTTCAAATCCTTAGTGAGGAGTTAGCTCTCTACAAAGCCAAACACATAAGTGGCAACAACCTTCATTTTGCTGCATAAAAGAACACAAAACGATCAAAAAATCGGATATTTGTACTAATTTGGTTTGCATTTAACGGATTTTGTAATCTTTAACACTACAACTTCTCTTGACGCCTTTAATTTTAACCTTTCTTTATTAGTTACCCATGATGTGTGGCTTGTTTGTGTATACCCAAGATCACAATAGTACATTTAAATACTCAAATGTTGGTGGAATTTACTTCAACAAACTGACAAAGAATACATAAACAGATGTGAATTAAATTAGAATTAGAATTCTTCACAAATTACAGTACCATAGATATTCGTTTGCTTTATACACTTTCAATACCTTTATTTATCTTCTTAAAATTTAAGGGTGTACAATAAAAAATATACAAAAAAAAGAGTTAACTTACATCAACAAGACTTGAAGATGCCTTGACACTTTGTGCAACCTTCAAAGCAAGGAGACCCCGTCATCATGACCAATAGAAAAAAAAACCCAGATCTGGTAATAACGCAATAAAAGCCCTAAATTAGAACCAACTTGGTACATCAGCTTACAAATCTGGTAATCGAAATCAATTAGCACCACTGCAAGTCTTAAATTAGTTCTACAACAGCAAGGAAAGTGTACAACTGAAAAAATGGGATGAGGACTTACCACTCATGACCACTTTGCGAAAAAACCCCTATATCGGAACCGAGAGGTCAAATCCAGGAGAGAGAAATGACCACTACCATTTCATTGATCCGGTGATATCTTCTCTTCATCATCGATCTGGTGATATCTTCTCTTCATCATTGATAGGTGATATTCTTTTTTTGTTGAAAGAGAGAGAGAGAGAGAAAGCTAATATGGCGGATAGGAAATGTGAGTGGTTATGGGATTGAGAAACCCTAACCCTAATCAATGTCCGTGTTTTTTTAGTGCCTGAAAGTGGTTTGTGCATTGATACTTGTACAACATGCTTTCAAAGGTTGTATGTTCTAAGAGAAGTGGCAAATGACCAAACTTGCCCTTCCTATATGCTTATTAATATAGTATAGATATATATATATATATATATATATATATATATATATGATCCTCCGAGTTCTTGTTCCTTTATTTTGATACGCATCGCTTCCGCATGAATTCCTTGTCCTTGTTCAATCGGTCCGACTTCTTGTTATTCATTTCTGTTCAATCCGACATCAATTGAGTGTCTTTCCTGATTTTTTTCGGTTCCGGATGTTCTTCCTTTTGTTTCCTCCTTCGTTCCGTTTGGAATCCGATTCTTCTTATTATATATATCTTCTTCATCATAGAAGGATTCCATGTAATCAAGTCCTGCATATATCATTTCCCTCCTCCTTTTCTTTCAATAAAACAGAGTATATTCTTTTCTTCCCCTTTAATCACTAAAACAGAGTATGATATATACGTTTCCTCCTTTTTTTTCGTTCGTATTTGTTGGGTCTGTTGACCTGGAGAAGAACAGATGATTGAAAAGCCAAAATATACTAACAGTTGATTCACACAAATAAACAGTCTTTACAACATACTCTTCCCAAAAGACTGCTGACCCTAACAACTGTTCCATCCAAACAACTGCTGTGACAACTGCTGATACAAAGGACTGCTAGAGAACAACTGATAGAGAACAACTGCTGACCAAAGGTCTGATGAAGAAACAACTGCTGATCAAGTACTGAAGACTAAAGGTCTGTTGGAGTCAACAGCACTTAGACTCCAACAGATGTTGCAAGACCATCAGAGTTTTCCTTTAACAGTAGTTTGCTTTACAGTGTTTTGTAATACAACAGTAGTTTGTATAGGGCAGATGTTTTATGTTGTTATTCTGTTAGAGGTCACTATCTTAGGTGACGTCAGCACAGGTCACCAGTGGTTTAGGTTTGTCTATAAATAGAACAGTGCTTGTACTGTTCTATTGCATCACACACAAACATTCTCTCAGACAAACAATCACTGTGTGATCAGGCTGAGGGGGAGTACTCGTATTTGATTGTAATCTTTCAATTAATGAAAGCTTTCGATTGAAGAAAACATTTATTCCTTTGTTTTGATTATAGTTTATCATTCCGCTGCACTTTCCATATATACTTACATCATTCATTTCTCATCTTATTCTAAATATATCAAAACAATCAAACTCAGATCCTAACAGTATTATCTCCATTCATATATGAGAGTATGAACTCGGTGTCATATATGAATCCGATTAATTCCTTTTTTCCATATGTCAGAGTATAAACTCGGTGTCATATATGAATCAAATTAATCCATGTTCTTCGTTTCGTAATTCCTTTTCCTTTTCGCCTTCCTCTGTTTCTTGATCAATCTTCTTCTTTGATTTTTCTGCGATGATCCTTTTTGACGTAAAACTCCAAGTCTCTGTTTCCGGCCTATTTAGTTTTTCAACAGAAAACTTTGATTCTTCGTCTTCTTCGTTCTAATTTCCTTGATTCTAGATCAATTTCCTCTGTTTCATTCTCATTTCTTGAATTCTGATGTATAAATTCTGGACCGTTATCATAAATTCTTGATTCTTTTCGATTCGCGGAGCGGTATTCAATCATTGTCTAAGAATCGTAACCACGCTCTGATACCAATTTTGTTGGACATCAAGAACAAGAATCAAGAATATACATGACCATATGCACGCACTCAAATTCGGAATGTGTTTGTATTATTCAGAAATAATGGATACAACCAAAAAGTAATTACAAATGAAGAAGATATGTTCTATATATACAAATGAAAAGACACAACGGTTATTGTTTGGAGGATGTATCCCACCGTTTACTTTTGGCGCCAAGATAACCGAATTTAACCGTTTTGGTCATATGGACAAAAGTGTCATTTTTTAGCCTTTTGACCCATAACAATTAATCTAATACATAATACATAAATACAATAATAAAAGTATAACTTATAATTCCAATAGATACTAGAGCTTTTTTTTATTGTTATGATTGGTTATATTTTTCGTGATTAGCCAGGGTTTAGGGTAGTGCTATTACATGTATGAAAATGGCTTGATTGTGTTTGGACATAAATCTTAGTTAACGTTATAACAGTTGATTGAGTTCCTGTTATTATTTTGTACTAAAGAAAGATTTCACTGAGACGCTATCTTAGCACGTGTTTCTATTCAGTTATGGGTCGTTAGGTTAACACGACGAGATTCATTTGGCTTGTGATTATCTTTCTTTACAAGTATTTGTGTTCTACACAAATACTGAAACTCTATAATTTCCAATGTCAATTCTTCTAAGTTATTCGTGTTCTACACAGCCTGAAACTCGGGGTGATCATACTCAGTATTGTTTACAAAAGCAATTAGTTTCAGTACTATTCTAGTTATATTATATTCAATTAATCAAACTAATATAAAAATCCATTTTGAATTAAAGTTTAGTGTAAATAACCAAATCAAACGTATAATAATATCCACATGCTCCTCCTAGGTATAATACAATGCTTACCTTACCTATCTAGGTTAATTAAGTTCTTGCATGAGTTTAACATACGTTACGATGGTCATGAGTACTTTTACATATTGAGAGTTTAATTAACTACAACTTTTAGAAAATAAAATGCAGTCATTTAATACATATTGTTCACTCTTAAACAAACTTTCTTTCAAGATTTTTATAGAGCCGTAACATTTTCATACGTTATTGTTTTGTTTTTTAAAATTAGACCATAAAAACGAACATTTTATCACTTTAATTTGGGTATGCTATTTCTATAGGTTTTTGTGTTAATTTTCTTAAGATATTACGTGATTAACAAATGTATGGTTAGCTCACCTGGTAGAACCGCATGTTTCTTAGAGGGAGGTCCTAGGTTCAAACCCGAGCAAGGGAAGTAGTTTAGGATTATTGGTGTAAAGTGCAATATGAGGAACATTTGTTGTTACAAATCAGTTTATGAGTTTTCCGATGAATCATGCGAGCACCCATCTAGTATGTGGGTGTTTCCCAAGTTCATTTCAAGTGTTGATTCTTGGAGACTTGGAAGTTCGTGATTGTCTACTATGACGTGTGCGAATATACACATAATTTTACAATGAAATAACACACGTTTTGCTTTAATATTTATAAAAATGGTTTAGACCTTAATATTAAAACACACACAATAGGGCAAGTGTACCCTGTCATATATGTAGTAATGTACAGATAAGAACCAGATATCGATCCATGGACGCGCGCGGAGCAATTGTACTTAAACTCTGTCCTCAATTTACCAGTAGGAAAAGATAGTGAAAGTTTGTTTTAAACTAAATTAATTCTAAATTATCTAATTAACATATGTAAGACTCCAAATACAAAATATAACTATATAGACTATAATATATCAATCCTAGCATGTCATCTACGTATCATATGAAATAAATGCGTGTGATCAACATTCCCATTTTCCGACAGTTAGTGTCCCTTTCGGGCATCCTAACATGACAACTATATGGAAAGCTAACACGAATTATACACGTTAACCACCTCAAGTCGTTTATTAGCGAGCAGCTGATATGATCTCATGTGAATCTTCTAAAGATAAGTTAGTCATTCGTTAAGAGTTTTCTAACCTCACTAATCAAGGAAAGCAATACCGAATAACAATACAACCACCGAGACTAGCATCAAGTAGAGCATTTCACAACCTATTCCATTTTACCAAGTTTGAACACAAATCTACTAAGATCGCTATTTCTACCAAAATAACTAGCAAAGATCATTAACCGTGTCAAAGATCAGTAACGGCACCATTAAGCTTTTATAACCCTTTTACGTGTTGGTAAGCATTTCTAATCATTATTCGACTGACTTTAACCAAACCAATACCCGGTTACAGTTTCATGGTGTAAACATATTAACAAGTTAACTAGTCTACTACCGGACGATTAAACGGACGGTTTTTCAACATGTATCCGCCTAACACATTCGATAATCATCAAAGTCATTCAAACATAACTACAAATCCATTAACAATGAAACAAGGTTGCACTATGATCATCAAGATTCAAACATGAAAAACGCCAAATTCATACAAAACATGATTAACTGTACAAACGATTGTTTAAGATACTACATACTAGTGTTCTTGCCCGTAGGCGTACGATTAACTAAATAAACATCACAATAAGCATACAAAATCAGATTTGGATCATAAATAATTTAAAGGATCAAACCATAAGAATGTAAAGTGAAGGATCGGATGATGATGGATGGATCGGACGGCTTCCCGGGCTTGTTAAACGGCTTTCCAGCAGCTCCTTTGGTCCAGGAATCGCCCAAGATCGACCCCCAAAGACCCAATACTCGATTAGTGGCTGAAATGGGGTTTTATAGCAGAACAGAGCCTGTGAGCGGCCGCTCGGCCTCTGTGAGCGGCCGCTCACTTTACAAAAAGGTGAGCAAGTGGTCTGTGCATGACGTAGAGGTTCCAGAAGGTTGCCAAAAATACCTGGAGGAGCGAGCGGCCGCTCACAGGGAACAGCCCGGCAGCACGATCTTTAAAATTACATATAATATCGTAGAAAAATCGTTAGGAGGTGTTCTTTATATGCCTGGAAAGCTCTCGGAGCGTAGAACAATTCTTATTTGAAGTCAAAGTCGGATTTTGGGTTTTAGAAGGGGTAAAAGCGATCCGAACAGCTGTTGCGCAAAAGTTGCAGCAGTATGTTCTCCTGATAAAGGGCCGAAATCCTTGTTTTCTTCGGGTTTGCTTCCGGGACATCGTTTAAGACCTGAAATCGTAAAGATACCCAAATAAGTACCAATCCTCGTGTATAAGGTCAAAAACGTATGAAAATGGGAGTTAAACGGGGACTTTTATATGTGTATTTTAACGTATATCATACTAGCATGGTGTTTTTATTGTTTCCATCATGATGATTCTTCTGTTTTTCATATGAAATGTATAAACCTAAAACCTTCTACGGTGTGTTTATTTATTTATACGGTTTATAACTAGATCACTGACGTGATAATAAATCGGATTTAATTTTGGGGTAAAAATGCTTCAACTACTTTGATTAAGATATGATATTAATAAACTATAAAATTGAATATTATAAATCAAAACTGTACACCGAATCCAACAGTGGTATCAAAGCCACTTTTACAACCGTTTAAATGTTATGTTTTCAATTGGTTTATGTTATACTTGTCAAAACTTTTGCTTGATAAAAGATCAAGCCTTTTTCGTTTATATATATTTGATTGTGATTATATAAACAGAGGATGATATCGTACGTAACTCACTTCAAAAAACTATCTTCATGGATTGACGTCATAAGAAGTTTTTGAAATGGTATGATCTTATCGTCCTACGACCTAATGCGCATATTTGAACTTACTTTAGCCAAACATTGTTCTTCGATCTAATCTAATGTTGGATTTGATAATGGCCAGTAATAAGGGTATTTAATTGGGAATGACTCTGAAGTAAATGAGAGTTGTATGCAGTCGAAGGAATTCTCTTCATTTAAGAAATGAGTTGAACATTCTGACGCCCTTGTGGATTTGAATTGGTGTAAACGCATGACCACGTTCAAACTAAGAGCAGTGTGTTAGACCACTATAAATCTGGGACGACACGAGAATAGTTGACTAACATATGAGAATGTATGTCAACCATGTCTCATGTTCAATGAATGTTGTATACAGAAAGAACAAATAGACAGAGGTTACCAAAGGCTTTAGTGTGTTGTTAAGTAAAGAGTTGCTTGAACACAAGGAATAGTTGACGAATATGATATATCATACCTTGTTGGGGGTAGTGCGGTGCAGCTATGCATCCAAGTCTGTCTACATTAAATATTAACCGATAGATCATTCAATTGGGAGATTGTTAGATATAGGATGCCCGATATTCAATTAACCAATATTATCGTCGAGGTATGATTTATAGAGTTGCACTTTAGACAACAAACATGCAACTAGTATTTAACTGTTAAATATTAAATCACGTGTCTAGTCTAATTTTATTGGTGGAAATGAGGAATTAAATAGTTATGCATTATTGAATTCGATAACTATTTAGAAAAATAATTAGTTATTAAATTATTATAGTTGAATAATAATCACTAGTTGATGATAGTTTATATTTAATGGATAAATATAAAAGATGACTAATTGTGGAATATTATTTAAAAAGGTACTCCCTCCGTCCCATTTCAAATGTCTATTTTTCTACTTTTTGTTGTCCTAAATTAAATGTCCATTTCTAAAAATAAAAATGCAATTTTCTGTTTTGCCCATAAAAGACAAAAGACAATCAAAGATTTGAAATAATAACTTGAGGAAATTATTGTCATTTTACAACTCAGAGAATATACAATCAAAGATTTCTTAGTGTGTTTGTGGGTCCCATAACATTTAAAATGGGACAGAGGGAGTAATATATTATTTATATTTTTAACATGAATACATGTGGTTTAAGTATTTGTATAAAACTACAATTAGGTGAGACCTAAGAGGTAGTATAAATACAAGAGGTTAAGTACAGTTTTATTTTACCAAGTTTTAACAAAAACACCCAACCCACACCTACCACCACCAATTAGTTGGGCCCCTCCTCCGACCGATTGACCTGCCACCTCTGTCGGTAGCTCATTGGTTTTCCAGCGCAGCCGTGCCAGAACCAACTGCCACCATGCGCCTAATCTGCCATCTGTCGTCGCGCTGCTTGCTGCCGCTGCCTCGGTTTCCATTTCATTTTTGTATGGTGTATCACGATTTGTTTCAAGTGTCGATTCATGGAGACTCGACAATTTATGATCGTTAACTGGCGTGTCGTTTGTTGCGTCCATCGTGTGGATTCTTCAATTTTTGGATGAAAGTTATAAACCTATCTAAAACCTCCTATGGTGTGTTTATAATTATTTATACGAATTAGTAATTGGATCACTGATAGGGTATTAAATCGGATTTAACTTTGTGTACAAATGCTTCCGCTACCATCAATAATATACAAGAGTTAATGGGGAAATCTCCGATTGGCTTGGTCCCCCAACCATCAATAATGACAATTGCACCCCCTAAGTTTCTAAAAACTTTAAAAATGTTATTTTGACCTCATTGAGTCCTAAAATGATACTAAAAATCAAAGTCGATAAGGAATTATCCCATTGGCTTTGGTCTCTCGACTTTCAATAATGACACTTACTTCCCCTCAAGCTTCTAAAAACTTTTGAGAATATCATTTTGACTCCTTTAAGTTTCTAAAGTTTCAAGTTTATCCATCGTACTTCCATTCTTTAACTTATAGAGAAACATCATTTTCTTATGTGCTTATTTTTATATATGTGATAGTATAATTCAAGTTGGTTTAAGTTTTTTTATTTTTATTTTATGGACCAACTGAAAATATACATAAAAATAAGCATTAAAATGTATTATATTTAACCTGACACGCTTCCCCAAAAATTTACATGCTTATTTATATGTGCGTGTTAGTATAAATTCAAGTTACTTTACATTTCAACGTAATTTTTTTTCCTGGAAATGAGTCGGGCCAAATGTAATATTACATTTTTAGTTGGTCTATATTTTTACATAAATTTTGTTCGAAAACAAGTTAGGTCAAATATAACATGTTTTCATCCTTATTTTTATGTTTATTTTCTTTGACACAATTTATAAGTATTTGAATACTTATTCTTTCTTATATTACTAACAAAATAAAAATAAAAATATTTTTTATGAAATTTGGCTAGAGGGAATAAGACCCAATGTTCTATTAAAAAACTATGGGGTATTGAATATAAATAATCCAAAGTTTGGCCTATTGGCCAATAATAATTCGAACTTTAACGTTGGACCAGGACAATCTTAATTGGACATGTGGGTGTTAAAAATGAACCTATGTTAACTCTGAACTAACTGGGTTAGAGAAAGCTGACGTGACAGGTTGAGGTGGCATGCTGACGTAGCCCAGATGCTGTTGTGGCAGTTCCAGTGGGACCCATCTTCCATTTCTTGTCTTCATCTCAACCACTCCTCTGAATCCCTACCCCACCCCCACCTCCCAAAACCACCACCAGCCACAACCACCATCACCTCCACAATAACTACCACCCAAAAAACCCACTAATAGCCTCTAAAATAAAAGCCTATAAGATAATCCTCACCATAATCGGCGGATAACTAGCGGTAATGATCTCCCCTGAGAGTAATTATCTGAGCTTTACCATTCGGTTTGTGAAAATGAGATCCGTATGACTCCAGAAGAAGGTGTTGGGTTACCAGTCATGACCTATGATATCTGGATAGCGCTAATTCACAAACCAAGAGAAACTGCTCCTTTCGTTTTGTGCGGGTCAGGACAACGACAGAAGAAATGGAGAAGAATGATGGTTGTCGTCGTCGGTTACAAAAGGTGAGATTTTTTTAGTGTTACTTGTTCCAGACATATCCATCGGTGGGTGTAAGACCCTAATCCGTAAACATGTGCTTATCACTTAATCTTACGGATTTTGGGTTTAATCAAACTCACTCCCGATTAAAAACTTTCGTAATTAAGAAAACCAAACTAAATGAAATCTCATGTATAAATGGTCCCAACCAACTCAACATTATAGTTATTAAAAATATGTATAAAAGATTTCGTTTTAATCGGGGAATTCTATCGCGGAAGCTTTCTAGCGTTCGGGTGTGTTCGGCTCTCCTCGTGACTTGATCCTCGCTCCGGGACATCCAACGAATACGTACCTAGCACCATTTTACAAGAAATGGTTAGTGTGATTGATAATAACACATTTAGATTAGTGGAAGTGTCAAAACACGTCGAAAACGGAACGATCAAGTTTGAATGATAAAACAATTTTTTTGGAATTCAAGCACGGCGTAAGCTACGGCTCTGGTGCTGGTTTTCAGCTTTAGCCTTCATTTCCTTGCTTGTTTTTTTTTTCAATCTTTGGGTGCTTTTAAACCATATTCAAGTCCCTTCTTAAAGGCATTTGGGGACATGTTTAATACCATTTAATGAGCTTGAATCAAGCCCATTTACCATGTTTAAAAACTCTTTTCGGCTTAACTAAAACTATGTGATTTTTACCCAAATCGACCTGTTGAGGCCATGGGCTATACAAAACACTTTTTGGCCATTGGACACTTGTTTGACTAAAAATGTAGTCCGGTTTGTTTCATTATGATTCGGTTATTAGATTTACCCTTTAGTAAATCTTTAAATTCTTAAAATGCCCCTTATAGACAAATCCTTCAATTTAGCTATCCATGGCGACTCTACTTGATTCAATTCGACTCAATGATTTATTTGAAGGCTTCTAAGCCCTCACGGGCTTAGTTTGATTACATTCCCATGATTTAACTATGACTTTAGACATACTTGGCGCCAAGACGCGCATTAAGCTTAGTTAGAATAATACTTACCGAATTGAACTTCACACCTCTTATGGGTTGTTTTCGAATTCAATTCACTTTGCCCAAAAGCTTTTATCTAACTACGAACTTACCGGGAAGTGTTGACCCATACCTTGCATCCATTGTGATTACTTAGGCATCGAGTACCCAATTTCCGAGTGTTCTCCTGCATACATTCTAGATTGAACACGTTAGTCTCTCGAGACTCAATGGTAATGCATTTACCATTGGACCCGTTAACCATGAGATTCTTAAATCTTAGAATACCGGCTTTGAATGTCGGTTTCGAATGATGAGAAAATCACCACTTGACCCATTAGGGCTCATGGTTTATAACACTATGCTATCCAAGCGTTTATCTATGGTTCAAGTGACAACAACACTTGACCCGTTTACCAAAAGTCTAACTACTTCATTCCATTGATGTTGTTTATTCATTGAAATTAAGTCATCATTTTTCACATATCTTTATTAATTGACTCGTTTGATGGATTTTACCATTCGGTCACATCTTATTGTTTAATTTAATACTATAAATCTTATTTTGATACGAGTTCACATAAATCGTCCCAATTAAGGGATTTCACCCCTTTGGGGTTTACCTTTATTACCCACATAGGATTAAAACCAATGCATACAACACTTAATCCATATACATAATCTAATAGTGTAAGTAAAAGTTACATTGTATTCACCTCATTTCCTTGTACTTAAGGCTTGTATTCACTTGACCCGTTTGCTTGTTGATCCATCCTTTCCAAGCTTGCATCTAGCTTAACACGATCAATCTTCACTATACTCATAAGATTGATCAAGTTAGTCATCATGTCCAATAACTAACACATCTCATGAGTTTATTCACACCATTTCATCTAGGTTCGAGTTTAGGTCAGTTTGACTTCTAAAAGTCAAACTATCCATAAACATATTCATGTACACTAGCTTAGGTAATCATGCACACAAGTACTAGGCTTTCATTCCCTATACTAATCTCATCCAAAACAACATTTAGTGTCAAGAAAAAGGGTATCGAGACAATCATATGTGTTAAGTTCATAAAACACTTTATTTTCACTACTGCACTTTTTTGCGCAACAGTTGTTCGGGTCAGGGGCAAAGCTTGGTTATCGAATCAGAGGGGGCCGGACTCAAAATTTTTCGCTCGGTAGTGGCAAATCGGCGGGGGCCGGACTCAACCCGGACTCAATTTACCTACGAAAATCACAAATTTCCATTACTGCGCCAAAAAACAGGGGGGGCAGGGCCACTCCTGGCCTTTATATATGCTTCGCCTCTGGTTCGGGTTGCTTTTACCCCTTCTAAACCCAATAATCTGATTTCGACTTTCAAATAAGAAATGTGCTACGTTCAAATAGCTTTCCAGGCATATAAACAACGCCTCCTAACGATTTTTCTATGATTTTATATGAATATTTGAAGATCAGGTCAGAAACATATTATGTGCAGCGATTTCCTTTTCAGCTGCTATAATTGACCATTTTGACCCATTTAAAGTCCGAATTAGTTGAGCATGTTCAAAGATGGATTGTTCTTCGTTCAAAGACCTTTCCAGGTGTATAAAGAACACCTCCTAACGATTTTTCTATGATTTTATATGAATATTTGAAGATCATGTCAGAAACATATTATGTGCAGCGATTTCCTTTTCAGCTGCTGTAATTGACCATTTTGACCCATTTAAAGTCCGAATTAGTTGAACATGAGATGGATTGTTCTTCGTTCAAAGACCTTTCCTGGCATATAAAGAACATCTCCTAACGAGTTTTCTATGATTTTATATGAATATTTGAAGATTAGGTCAGAAACATATTTTGATCCAAACATAAAACTAAATTTCTAACTTCCATCTTCTCTTAGGCATTTTCACAAACACCTGGTGTGCATCATATTATAACCACTTATTTCATAGTTAATACACTTTATAGAATCCTCCATTTCAACAAATTCATCTTTACAACATGATAAATAGCATTTAGCCTAATGCCTATACATTTAATTATGCATAATATCATTCTAATTTAAATTAGAAGGTGGGTTTCACATATAGGTTGAAAACCCATTTTTCCAATACTTTAATATCTTTCTACTTTGTAAAAATCATATAGTTCCTACACAATCTAGCATGTATATGATGATTCTAACATGAGTATAACCTTAATTTACATTCAACATCATCATTTAGCACAAATCCATGATTATCATCTTTCACATAAACACATAATTCACCTAAAAGGCTCGAATATAAGGTTACCTTAGGGTTAAATAAATCCTAGATGACTCGTTTTTGGTTCATGCGCAGGTTCTCCATTTTGATCTTGGTTAGGATTGAGCCTGTTATTGAGTTTTAGGTCTAGTGTGTGTTTGCGTGTGTTTGGAGCTTTAAAGCTCCTGATGATTTTCGTATAAACACACAAGGGTGTGTTTATGTTTTATTAATTTTTAATTAATAAAACTAAGTTTATCACATTGACAACCATGGTTCCTAAGTCTAGTTCATGTTTGTTTTTAGATTATTACATTAACTAGATTAGTTTCTTGTAATGGATTTAGCCTCGTTTTTTATCCGTTATGTTGTTTTCCTAAACAAGCCTCTAATGGCGTAATTAGGCAAAACAAAATTTCGGGTTGTTACAGTGGGGGTTGTCACACCACGTCAATGGCGGAAACACATGGCGCAACGCTCGAAAGCATATCAAAGTCAAGATTAACACAAACCATATCTACCTATATAACAATTGAGTAGCTCTCGGGATGAATGGAAACCTTAGAGAGGGCCTCTGGGATCCAAGTATTATATGGAGCTCCATCAACTTATCTATAAAAGCTGTTTTTTTTCTTCATTCTACATTCAATCTTCATTCTTCTTGACAAGTTTTCCAAATTTCATTCTCCATTCTTCCATTCGATTTTATTCAAGGTAATATTGCATCATTTTTTTTTTCTCAATCTTCATTTTTTCTTTTACTTTTCATTTTGATTCCCAATATTCTACTCCTGATTGTATGTTTATGTTCATACAGTTCATTTAGTTTTTTTTTTTTATCAATTTTCATTCTCCATTCTTCAAATCATTTTGGATATATGCAGTTATGTAATGTAATCGTATTTTTTTATTTCTGATTCCTGGTATATTCATTTTTATTTTTGATTTATGCATGTATATTATCGATTTAAGAAGTTAAATCATCCTAAATATATTGAATCCGATTTATGTATGTATATTATCGGTTTAAGCATTTATATAATCCTAAATATATTGAATCGATGATTCCTGGTTTATGCAGTTTTATTTTTCTTTGAACATGTTTATGCAATTTAACTTCTGATTTGAACAGTATATCATCGATTTAAACTCTCATATCATCCTAGATAGATTGTAAAGGATTTATTTAAATCGTACAGTTATGTCATCCTATCTTTGTGTTTGATCTCTGATTTGTTTTATTTCGATCTATGCAGTTATGTCATCGTTTTTTTATTTTTGATTTTGATTTATTCAGTTTTATTTTTTATTTATGCAGGTATATCATCGATTTAAGCAGTTATCATCCTAAATATACTTTAGTATTCAATGGTTTTTGTGGTAATTTTGTTTTTGTCATCAAGATTTTTTTTAATATATATCTATCAGATTAATATTAATAATATATGTTTCTCTATCTATTCTACCACGGGATTTGATCTGTACACACAAAAGCTATTATATCTTATCATAATGGTTCTCAGTTCTTCAAGATATTGCATGACCCTTCAGCAACAGTTTTGGTATGTTTGTTGTGGCAACCGGAAAATTTTTCTTCTCTTTCGTCTCTCCCTTTTTTTGGCCTTGGGCAATTTTCGGGACGAAAATTCTTTCAACAGGGGGATGATGTGACACCCGGCAAACTCAGGTTAGTAACGTTGACTAAACTAGTAAGTCTACCTTAGCGAGTCATGCATATTACGTCCTTAACGGGGTCAGTCGAGTCGGTATGATGATTCTGGGAATCATCGGGAGTCGTTATGATGATCCGCGGGGTCATCGGGAGTCGGTCCATAACTATGGGTACAAGGATCGGCGATTCGTGGAATCGCCGGGTTTAATGCACACACGAGTCTCGAGTCCCGGGAATTGGTGAACGGATGTGAACGTGTTAGTTATCATGCATTATATGTTTGGAATCATTATGTGACTTGTCGGTATGTGAATACGTGTGTATATATGTTAAAATAGCGTTTAACGCGCCGAAAACCCAACCTGGCAGGTATCAGGCGATTAGGGCCTGGAATAGGGCCTAATCGCCTATAGGGTCATGCGATTAGGGGAGGTTATAGGCGATTGGGACCTAATCGCCTGATGTTATATGCGATTAGGCCCCCAATCGCATGAATGGTACTGCTAATCGCATGAACAGCAGAGTCCGGGTCAAAACACCTATAAATAGAACCCTTAACTCCCCAAACACCTCTAGAACAACCCTAGCTGCTCCCAAGTCGCCCACACACCTTGAAACACCTCTGGAACTCTTTTTGCTACAAAAATCACCATCTCCAAGCTTACACACCTTTCTTTAACAAAACCCAAGGTGTGTTCTTCATCCCTAACCTTTGTAAAGTTGTTATTTTGAGTTCCCCAAAGTTCCAGACCTTGTTTTACCAAATTGTGTCTTTAAAAACCTTTCAAAAGAGTCTTAAACCAAGTCTACACCTTAATGCTTGTTATTTGTGAAGTTTACATGCATATGTTGGTCTTCTTGGTGATTATAACATGAATGTTTTCAAGATATGATTGTACTTCTGCTATGTAGAGATTATTAGGAAGGTTGTCTTAGAATTTTAGCCATTATTGTGGTGTTTTGAAGAAAATGCATATGTTGACCCATTTGTATGTTCTTGAGGATTTAGGATGATTATGGTATGATTGTTGATGCAATGTTGTTAGGATTCATACTAGGAAGATGTTAGATCAGAGGTTTGATGATTTACATGTTTGTAAAGTTTGAAATCTGATTGTTTCCATTTAAGGAAAGATAGGTTGGTTGGTTGGTGAAACCTAGTACTTTGCCATTTTAGGAAATAATTGCTTAGAACATGATAGATCAGTGATATGTTGGGGGTTTTTGCTTGAAATGGGTTGGTAAATGATTTAGGTTTGATATTGGGTGTTGTTGCATGTTTCGGATCTGATTTGGAGGGTTAAACGCGCGAAAATCCGTTACACAGCAGCAACATGCGATTATGCAGACATATGGGGCGATTAGGACCCTAATCGCCTCATGCTTCATGCGATTAGGCCCCTAATCGCCTGTAGGCTGATGCCTACTCGCGTGTGACCTTCCTAATCGCATGTACTGCTGTCGTGAACGCGTTTTGACATCCCGGAACACGATTTGACACCTAGGAACATGCTAGGAACCCCGGGATACACCCAATGACTTAGTAAGACGTATTCGGACCTGTTTATGCGTTAATTGGACATTATGCTAGACTAGGTGAACTCTTGCGCGTATTAAGTGTTTAATTGCATATGTTGCATGATGTCTTGCATTTATCTAACACGTGGAATGTCGGGTCACCAATGGGATGTCGGGTCTTGTCTGACACGGTCGGTTTAACAGTTAAAGGTGTTTTCAAACGTTTATGGTCACGGTCTGGACATTCGGGGACTAGTTAGCCTGCGGGTTATTAGTCCAATACTTATACACATCTTATGATAGGTCACCGCTATTTGGGGCTATCATAACATAATTACTTAACTGTTTTCAAGTAACGCAATCCAAGGTGAGTTTCACAGCCCCACTTTTACCGTTTAACTTTCGGGGGAGAAACATGCTACTTACTTACTTATTAAAGGTCATGTTATACTATGGTTACTTTACATATACTATGCGGCTTTTTACGGAAAGTCCCAGGGGGGAAACCATGAATGTGCGGGATGCACAACGGGGGAAATGTGGATAGATCTATTGGGCCTCACAAACCCCACTCGACGGCTGGGCCGGGCGGGTGCATATTGTCTCTTATTACTGGCTCGCCGAGGCATCGGTTATAGCCAAAACTGCTGGGCAAGCTTCAACAACTTATAAACGTATAGTAATGGATTCCCAACCGCAGTAGTAAACAAACACTTAACGTCTAGCTAACGTTCTTATAACCTAGTAGTAACGGATATGATCTTCACAACTTACAGAAAACGCTTTATAAAAGAAAACCTGTGAACTCACCAGCATTATATGTTGACATTTTTGGCATGTTTTCTCAGGTCGCTAAGGTAGCAGTCAATGGGCTAGGCGCACGGAGTCATGCACAGCGTCTAATATTTTGAAGCATATTAAACAATGTCCTTGTAAACAATGATATGTCTTTTGGTTGTAAACAAGAATGCTTCCGCTGCTGGTTTACAGCTCAAAGCATGATATTTTGGTTTTAAATATAATTATGAATGCATGTTTGTTGTATGTTTATTGTGATCGTTGACTGAGATCCTGGTGTGTCACGCGCCTCGCGGTAAAACCCCTCACGTGGAATTTGAGGGTGTGACAGATTGGTATCAGAGACAACGGTTATAGTGAACTAGGACTGCATGTAGAGTCTAGTCTATAACTGAGTCGCACACACTAGACGGTCACAATTAGTCGAGTCTTAGCAAGTGGGTAACAATATGACTTGTCGGGGGTGTCGGTGTCATCGTTTACTACGCTACATCATCTATTTACTCTTTATCATTCTATTTCTTGACTCATCCTTACTATGATCCGATGGCGAACGATATACTATTGAACTTTCTTGACGGCAGTGTACATTGGGGTAGCTTCGGCGTACTCTTGAGATCTGTCCAGGGATTTGGACATCTCCCCTCTATGCCCTAATGGACACGCCCGTTCTTATGCATACTATCTTGTACTTATACTTATGATAATACCATGATTGGGCGATAGTGTTCGGTGACTTGAACTTCAAACTTAATGCGCGCCTGGAGGACCATGTGGAACAGTTTATCATGTCGGGTGCACACGAGATCATAAACTGTGATGCATGGGATCCCTGGCGGACTTTGGGCTTGAACGGATGGACCCGAGCTGGGCTCGGTCTAGTTTCTTGAAATTCCTAATGGGTTATACCACGGGCAAGCCTAAATCTTTTGTTTCATGTTGTGACAGAAGATGTCGGGAGCTCGTGGAGGTCGCAGAGGCGGCCGTGCTGGCGGTCGTGCTGGCGGCCGTGGTGGCGGCGGTGGCCGCGGGAATATTAATATGACCCAAGCCGAATTGAATAACTTAATGCAGCAGCACGTGAATATTGCTCTGGCTGCATTCCAAGCCGCTCATAATGCTATGGGTGGTACGTCGATCCTCACCTATTCTACCTTGTTCTGGGGTACTTTACCTTTTCTTGATTCTCACCTACGTGACTGTTCCAGGTGGTGCTGTCAATCCTCCTCCATCCAGTGTTCCTACAAAAAGTTTATGGATTGCAAGCCCCACAACTTTAGTGGCACTGAAGGGGCAGTGGGACTGCTCCGTTGGTTGGAGAAAATCGAATCTGTTTTCTCGATGTGTAACTGCCCGGAAGGCGACCGGGTGAAATATGCTTCTGCGACCCTGGAGGGTCAAGCTTTGACTTGGTGGAACTCCACCACCCAGACTATGGGCATTGGGGAAGCCCACGCTATGCCCTGGGCGGAGTTCATTCAGTTGCTGAAAAATGAGTACTGCCCGAGGGATGAAATCCAGAAGCTTGAGCATGAGGTCTGGAATCATAAGATGGTGGGTTCTGAGATTGAAGCTTACACTGCTAGGCACAATGAGTTGGCGGTGTTGTGCCCCGATCTGCACGCACCCGAATACCGAAGGATTGAGCATTATGTTGCTGGGTTAGTACCGGAGATTGCCGGGTTAGTTGCTGCGGGTAACCTCACTGTTTATTCTGAGGTGGTTCGGTCGGCCCACAGGCTGACCAACATGAAGGTGGCTGAAGGGGTCTTGCCTCCTCGAGGCGCTGCTGTGAAGGCTCCTGATAGTAACAAGCGGAAGTGGGAAGCTGTGGGGAAAGGCTCGAGCTCGGCTCAGCCTCAGCAGGTGAAGAAGTCTGATACTGGGGGATCGTCGTCTGAACAGAAAATAGGGGGTTATCAGGGGAGGTTGCCAAAGTGTGAACGATGCTGGTTTCATCATACTGGTCGTTGCGACAAGAGCCATTGCCGCGGTGCAACAAGGCCGGGCATGTGGCTCATGACTACAGGGTTAATCTTCAGGGTAACCGGAACCCTCCTGCTACATCTACTCCGGCCCCTTCTGTTGCTGCTCCCCAGGGAAACCAGGGCAAACAGGGGTGCTACAATTGTGGTGAACTTGGTCACTACAAGCGAGAATGCCCCAAGTTGAAGCTGGGAAGAACGGGTCGGGTAATGGAAACAATGGGGGCGGAGGCAGGAATGCTCGCGCCTTCGTGATTGGTTCGAGCGGTGCTCGACAAGATCCTGACACTGTTACTGGTACGTTTCTTCTCGATAATCGCTATGCTACGGTTTTATTCGATTCTGGTGCCGATAAGAGTTTTATATCCCTTGGGTTTAGTCAATTGCTTGATAGGGTACCTACACCTTTAGAGGCTAAGTACTTGATAGAATTGGCTGATGGTAAGAAAGTCGAGGCGACGCACGTCCTTAGGGAGTGTCACCTTGAGTTGTCGGGTTATTCCTTCCCTATTGATCTTATGCCGGTGTCCTTGGGTAGTTTCGATGTTGTCGTGGGTATGGATTGGTTGTCGCTGTATCATGCTGAGATCGTTTGTTTTGATAAAGTCATTCGACTTCCTCTCCCTGATGGAGAAATTCTGTTGGTGCACGGTGAGAAGAGCGGGGTCCCATTGAGTATCATTTCGTGTATGAAAGCCTATAAGTATCTTCGGAAGGGGTATTCTGCCATTCTGGCACTTGTTTCGGTTTCGTCTGAAGAAGAGAAGAAGATTGAAGATATTCCTGTTGTCCGTGACTTTCCCGATGTATTTCCCGAAGACTTACCTGGTCTTCCGCCTTATCGCCAGGTCGAATTTGGTATTGAACTTGCTCCGGGTGCGGCCCCTATTGCCCGTGCCCCTTATCGTCTTGCACCTCCCGAGATGCAGGAGTTATCAAACCAGTTGCAGGAGCTGTTAGAGAAGGGTTTCATTCGACCTAGTTCGTCCCCGTGGGGAGCCCCTATTTTGTTTGTCAAGAAGAAGGACGGAAGCCTACGGATGTGTATCGACTACCGGGAGTTGAATAAGGTTACCATTAAGAATCGCTATCCTCTTCCTCGCATCGATGACTTATTTGACCAGCTTCAGGGTTCCAGTTTCTATTCGAAGATCGATTTGAGGTCGGAGTACCATCAGTTGAGGGTTCAAGAAGCTGACATTCCGAAGACCGCCTTTCGAACTCGCTATGGCCATTTTGAATTCCTGGTCATGCCTTTTGGTCTCACCAACGCACCTGCCATCTTTATGGATCTGATGAACCGTGTTTGTAAGCCTTATCTTGATAAGTTCGTGATTGTCTTCATTGATGATATTCTAGTCTATTCCAAGAACGAGGTGGACCACCAGGAACACTTACGTCTTGTTTTGGAACTCCTGAGGCGGGAACAGTTGTACGCCAAGTTTTCTAAGTGTAGCTTCTGGTTGCGTGAGGTCCAATTCCTTGGTCATGTTGTTAATGAGAAAGGAATTCACGTTGACCCAGCTAAGATTGAAGCTATTAAAGACTGGGAAGCACCAAAGACACCATCTGAGGTGCGGCAATTCCTAGGCCTTGCAGGTTATTACCGTCGTTTTATCGAGGGATTTTCGAAGATCGCTAAACCCCTCACCTCGCTTACCCAGAAGGACAGAAAGTTCGACTGGGGTGATTCGCAGGAGTCGGCCTTCCAGTTGTTAAAGGCTAAACTCTGTTCTGCTCCTATCTTGTCCTTGCCTGAGGGTACGGACGATTTTGTGGTTTATTGTGACGCTTCTATCCGGGGTCTTGGTTGTGTACTGATGCAGCGTGAGAAGGTCATCGCCTATGCTTCTCGTCAGCTCAAAGTTCATGAGAAAAACTACCCCACCCATGATCTGGAATTGGGTGCGGTGGTCTTTGCTTTAAAGATTTGGAGGCATTACTTGTACGGTACCAAATGCACTATTTACACCGATCACAAGAGCCTCCAGCATATCTTTGATCAGAAGGTGTTGAATATAAGACAGCGTCGCTGGGTCGAGCTTCTTAATGATTACGAGTGCGCTATCAAATACCATCCTGGCAAGGCGAATGTGGTCGCAGACGCTTTGAGCAGGAAGGAAACGGCTAAACCTCGTCGTGTTCGAGCTCTTCAGCTCACTATCCATTTCGGCTTACCCGATCGAATCCGCTCAGCGCAGCAAGAAGCTTTGAAGGAGGAAAACCATAAAGCTGAAAGCATGCATGGTGCTGATAGCCACCTTGAACTCAGGTCCGATGGGTTACACTATTTCGCTGAACGTATTTGGGTTCCTTTATTTGGGGGCTTGCGGGAGCTTGTTCTGGATGAAGCTCACAAGTCCCGGTACTCTATTCACCCTGGCTCCGATAAGATGTACCAAGACCTAAAGATACTTTATTGGTGGCCGAACATGAAGGCGGACGTGGCTTCGTACGTGAGCAAGTGCTTGACCTGTGCCAAGGTCAAGGTCGAGTATCAAAAGCCATCCGGCCTTCTGCAACAGCCTGAAATCCCCGAGTGGAAGTGGGAGCGGATCACGATGGACTTTGTGACCAAACTCCCAAAATCGCCCAGTGGTTGCGACATGATCTGGGTGATTGTCGATAGGTTGACAAAGTCTGCGCACTTCCTCGCTATCAAAGAGACCGATGGTCTCGAGCGTTTGGCACGGTTATATCTCAAGGAAGTGGTCTCTCGGCACGGGGTGCCTGTCTCTATTATTTCTGATTGTGATCCCCGGTTCGCCTCTAACTTCTGGAAGTCCTTGCATAAGGCTCTGGGTACTCAGTTGGACATGAGCACAGCATATCATCCGCAAACTTACGGTCAAAGTGAGCGGACAATCCAAACGCTAGAAGACATGCTTCGGGCATGTGTGATCGATTTTGGCAAGG
The DNA here is from genome assembly GCA_030844895.1 of Ambrosia x helenae. Lineage (NCBI taxonomy): Eukaryota > Viridiplantae > Streptophyta > Magnoliopsida > Asterales > Asteraceae > Ambrosia > Ambrosia x helenae. Next base: position 16,782,647 of record CM061224.1, on the reverse strand, counting down.
GGTGGGAGAGTCATTTACCGTTGGTGGAATTCTCCTACAACAACAGTTACCATTCTAGCATCAAGGCAGCTCCGTTCGAGGCTCTTTACGGGCGGAAATGCCGGTCTCCTCTTTGTTGGGCCGAGGTGGGTGAGAGTCAACTCACCGGCCCGGAACTTGTGTACGAGACTTCCGAAAAGATCGTACAAATCCGTAACCGCATGGCAGCAGCTCGGGATCGTCAAAAGAGCTATGCCGATCGTCGTCGCAAGCCTTTGGAGTTTGAGGTTGGCGACAGGGTTTTGTTGAAGGTATCTCCGTGGAAGGGCGTTATACGTTTTGGGAAGCGGGGCAAATTGAATCCTCGGTATGTGGGACCGTTCGCAATCCTGGAACGGATTGGACCGGTAGCATACAGGCTTGATCTGCCGGCTGAGCTCAGTAATGTTCATAACGTCTTCCATGTTTCTAATTTGAAGAAGTGTTTGGCGGATGAATCTTTGGTTGTTCCTCTCGAAGAGATCAAGGTGGATGATCGTCTGCGTATCGTGGAGGAACCGGTTGAAATTCTTGACTATAAAATCCGTAGCCTTCGCCGGAGTAAAATCCGCATTGTTAAAGTCCGTTGGAACTCTGATCGTGGACCGGAGTTCACGTGGGAACGGGAAGACCAAATGAAGGCTAAGTATCCCCATTTATTTCCCAAGCGCGCGTTCGAATCAAGACATGTCCCTGCTGAAGCTGAATGAATCTCGGGTCGAGATTCCTTTCAACAGGGGGATGATGTGGCAACCGGAATATTTTTCTTCTCTTTCGTCTCTCCCTTTTTTTGGCCTTGGGCAATTTTCGGGACGAAAATTCTTTCAATAGGGGGATGATATGACACCGGCAAACTCAGGTTAGTAACGTTGACTAAACTAGTAAGTCTACCTTAGCGAGTCATGCATATTACGTCCTTAACGGGGTCAGTCGAGTCGGTATGATGATTCTGGGAATCATCAGGAGTCGTTATGATGATCCGCGGGGTCATCGGGAGTCGGTCCATAACTATGGGTACAAGGATCGGCGATTCGTGGAATCGCCGGGTTTAATGCACACACGAGTCTCGAGTCCCGGGAATTGGTGAACGGATGTGAACGTGTTAGTTATCATGCATTATATGTTTGGAATCATTATGTGACTTGTCGGTATGTGAATACGTGTGTATATATGTTAAAATAGCGTTTAACGCGCCGAAAACCCAACCTGGCAGGTATCAGGCGATTAGGGCCTGGAATAGGGCCTAATCGCCTATAGGGTCATGCGATTAGGGGAGGTTATAGGCGATTGGGACCTAATCGCCTGATGTTATATGCGATTAGGCCCCCAATCGCATGAATGGTACTGCTAATCGCATGAACAGCAGAGTCCGGGTCAAAACACCTATAAATAGAACCCTTAACTCCCCAAACACCTCTAGAACAACCCTAGCTGCTCCCAAGTCGCCCACACACCTTGAAACACCTCTGGAACTCTTTTTGCTACAAAAATCACCATCTCCAAGCTTACACACCTTTCTTTAACAAAACCCAAGGTGTGTTCTTCATCCCTAACCTTTGTAAAGTTGTTATTTTGAGTTCCCCAAAGTTCCAGACCTTGTTTTACCAAATTGTGTCTTTAAAAACCTTTCAAAAGAGTCCTAAACCAAGTCTACACCTTAATGCTTGTTATTTGTGAAGTTTACATGCATATGTTGGTCTTCTTGGTGATTATAACATGAATGTTTTCAAGATATGATTGTACTTCTGCTATGTAGAGATTATTAGGAAGGTTGTCTTAGAATTTTAGCCATTATTGTGGTGTTTTGAAGAAAATGCATATGTTGACCCATTTGTATGTTCTTGAGGATTTAGGATGATTATGGTATGATTGTTGATGCAATGTTGTTAGGATTCATACTAGGAAGATGTTAGATCAGAGGTTTGATGATTTACATGTTTGTAAAGTTTGAAATCTGATTGTTTCCATTTAAGGAAAGATAAGGTTGGTTGGTTGGTGAAACCTAGTACTTTGCCATTTTAGGAAATAATTGATTAGAACATGATAGATCAGTGATATGTTGGGGGTTTTTGCTTGAAATGGGTTGGTAAATGATTTAGGTTTGATATTGGGTGTTGTTGCATGTTTCGGATCTGATTTGGAGGGTTAAACGCGCGAAAATCCGTTACACAGCAGCAACAGGCGATTAGGAATCCTAATCGCCTGATGCCATGCGATTATGCAGACATATGGGGCGATTAGGACCCTAATCGCCTCATGCTTCATGCGATTAGGCCCCTAATCGCCTGTAGGCTGATGCCTACTCGCGTGTGACCTTCCTAATCGCATGTACTGCTGTCGTGAACGCGTTTTGACATCCCGGAACACGATTTGACACCTAGGAACATGCTAGGAACCCCGGGATACACCCAATGACTTAGTAAGACGTATTCGGACCTGTTTATGCGTTAATTGGACATTATGCTAGACTAGGTGAACTCTTGCGCGTATTAAGTGTTTAATTGCATATGTTGCATGATGTCTTGCATTTATCTAACACGTGGAATGTCGGGTCACCAATGGGATGTCGGGTCTTGTCTGGCACGGTCGGTTTAACAGTTAAAGGTGTTTTCAAACGTTTATGGTCACGGTCTGGACATTCGGGGACTAGTTAGCCTGCGGGTTATTAGTCCAATACTTATACACATCTTATGATAGGTCACGCTATTTGGGGCTATCATAACATAATTACTTAACTGTTTTCAAGTAACGCAATCCAAGGTGAGTTTCACAGCCCCACTTTTACCGTTTAACTTTCGGGGGAGAAACATGCTACTTACTTACTTATTAAAGGTCATGTTATACTATGGTTACTTTACATATACTATGCGGCTTTTTACGGAAAGTCCCAGGGGGGAAACCATGAATGTGCGGGGATGCACAACGGGGGAAATGTGGATAGATCTATTGGGCCTCACAAACCCCACTCGACGGCTGGGCCGGGCGGGTGCATATTGTCTCTTATTACTGGCTCGCCGAGGCATCGGTTATAGCCAAAACTGCTGGGCAAGCTTCAACAACTTATAAACGTATAGTAATGGATTCCCAACCGCAGTAGTAAACAAACACTTAACGTCTAGCTAACGTTCTTATAACCTAGTAGTAACGGATATGATCTTCACAACTTACAGAAAACGCTTTATAAAAGAAAACCTGTGAACTCACCAGCATTATATGTTGACATTTTTGGCATGTTTTCTCAGGTCGCTAAGGTAGCAGTCAATGGGCTAGGCGCACGGAGTCATGCACAGCGTCTAATATTTTGAAGCATATTAAACAATGTCCTTGTAAACAATGATATGTCTTTTGGTTGTAAACAAGAATGCTTCCGCTGCTGGTTTACAGCTCAAAGCATGATATTTTGGTTTTAAATATAATTATGAATGCATGTTTGTTGTATGTTTATTGTGATCGTTGACTGAGATCCTGGTGTGTCACGCGCCTCGCGGTAAAACCCCGCACGTGGAATTTGAGGGTGTGACATTTGTTATTTTCATGTACATATGCCCATTTAATTTTCTAAAATTCTGATTTTTTTTAATGTTGTTCTTTAACGTATCAATCCAGACTGTGTCGAAGGCTATGAACAAATTTCTGTTGTGTAAAAACATACACAACATGAACGTTACAATTGCCACATACGAAAGACAATCTTGGTTGGTCCGATTAGAATTGATCGATGATGTGTTTTGTTTTACAAATGGTTGGTCTAAAGTTGTTAATGTTCTTAATGTAATTTATTTGAATTATTGTATTTTGAATTTATGTTTAAGGTTATTGAAATAATTCAATGGTATTCGAAATTTTGTTTAATGTCATTTATTTATATGACCGAATTTATTGTCATTAATTTAGAATTATTGTTATTTACTTACAATAATAATAGTTGACTGATGTTAATGTCATTGGCTTGTGTTAAATATACCAAGTAAGAGGATTAATATACGGCTTGTGTTAAATATACCAAGTAAGAGGATTAATATACCAATTTAGTCAAACTTTAATGATAGGTAGACATTTAATGAAAGGTAGGCATTTAATGATAGACATTTACATTATTATACTATTATTTATTATTTATATTACTATCTCCTATATTTTTTTATTTACAATTTTATATTTTGTTGTACTATTATTAATAATATTAATACCAATATTAATAAAAATTAAATTAATCTTTCATAAAAAATATATAAATAAATACGATAGTGTAAAAGTTCATTATAAATAAACAACGATACGAGTCTCTAATAAAAAAAAAGTAAACATGCAAACATTAAAATACTTAGTCAACTAGATCGACAAAACCACTTTCATAGTGACAAAGTTGAGTATACAGTTCTAGACGCGACCTATACATGGTTTCCCATCTAGTTGCAGACTGGCTAATGTTGCGAAACTTCCAATAAGGCGTGATAGTAGGCATTGGGTACCCTCCTTGTAATTCCACCATGACATAATGGTTCTCATCATTAACTAGGGCAATTGTAAGAGCTCTGCGATGTTGAATCTCTTCTGGACCACTCCAAAACGGGAAAATAGTTGTACTGCCTGACATGCTTAAAGAATGGACAATTACACCAAACTTATTAGCAATCAGAACACCTGCCTCAGGCATTTTCATCCGGTGTACTTCTGGACAAGGTGACCCAAAGAAGCATAAGTTTTGATACAATGAATTTACTTTCCTAACAAAAATGTTCGCGTAGATATCATATCGACTTTGTAACTCTTCTCTCATCATTTGTCGAATGTACTCATAATATCCATCTTCATCAAGTCCAAGGCAAACAGCTAGTGCTCGATATCCACAATTTGCATTGCCTTTAACATTTTGTATATTTGTTATGTATGGATGTAATAATTTTGGAATATCAACCAACATATCTAAACCATTCATGAGTGGTACTTCATTCAAGTCTATCACGTATGAACTATATCTGGCCGGCTCATTTGGGATCTCGTTCCAGTCTATCACCGGTTCCTTGTTTAAGTCAAATTCGAATGAGCTATGTCTGGCTGGCTCCTTTTTGTCACACCTTTTTTGCTTCGCTTTCTTCAAGCTTGGTCGCCCACGAGTTTTTCATTCAACTTGAGGTTCCGACTCCTTTTTGACACTTTTTTGTTGTGATTTCTTCAAGCTTGGCCGTCCACGAGTATTTTTTTGAACTTGAGGTTCCTGGATGTCGGTTTCACTTGGGCCGAATATATATTTCAGTTTTCTTAACCAACTTTTCTTCCAATCTTTGGACTGCTTGTCAAAGTTTTCTTTAAAAAGTTGCAGTTCGTTATCACAGCTAACATCGTCATTTTGCAAAGATGTCGATGGTGAAATATCTAGCTTTCTCCAAAAAAATATTAATCGAATCTAAGGGAACATATTGATCTACATACACATATAAATAAGTACTATTTTCTCTAAACTTTTAGAATGAAGAGTTTAAAACAATAAATTGGAAGTAGATAATCATGCTTACGTGAACTTATATACTTTGAAAGTTCGCAAGCACATGGTAACCCATGACTGGTGCGAAGTCGGCAATCACAGTCTACCGGGCAATCCTTCCATCGTTCCCGATCTTCAAGATTTATTTTGAGAGCTTCTTTTGAAACATAACCATGCAATAGTGTGAAACATCGTAGATTATGTTGATAAATACGAACAATTCTGCTACTTTCCAAGCTTTCTTTAATTGCTGTTTGTTGGGACTTCACGATTCGGTCAATACAACTCACAAATCTATCCAAACTAGATTTTGATCCCTCCAAATATTTTTTTTAGCTTTGCATGCTGACTCTCTACTCTATTGGTTGTGTTATTTCCAAAGTTGAGATGCTGATCAATCCAGACAGACACAAATCTTTCCTTGAATCTTTAACCTTATATTCGCCGCTACAATCACATTGGAACACAACCTTATACACGAAACCACATGGTCTTTTATTTGATCTTTTTTTCACGACGACAACACCAAGTGAGTATCCCAACTTTTGTACCCAATCCACCAATGCTTCACGAGACCCGAATGCCTAAAAATGAATTTTATTTGTGTTAACATTTATAAGTAGTTTTATATTTACCGTGTAAAATAATATATTTATCTAAATATATATATATATATCTTCTGACGAAATTAACAAAAAGAAACACAGTTGAAATGCATTCACAGTGAAGTCCTGAATGCCTAAATATATTTTTTTTATTATATGCATTCAAATATATCAAGTTGAAATACCTTTGACGAAGTTATATTATTTCTTTTGACGAAGTTGAAATATATTATTTTTAGTTATTTTTTTCTTTTCACGAAGCTGTATTATTTTTTTTCTTATAATTTGGGTATGAGAAGATGATTGGGACTTCACTGTGAGTGTTCTTAAAGTTTTGGTTTGACGTCATAATTTTTTCTTGAAATGAAAGAAAAAAGATGAAGAGAAAAACAAGATAACACAACACATCATAAAACTTTGTGAATGCAAAATAAAAGTTAAATACCTCCTACATGAACATGAAACAATAAAATAGAAGTTGGTACCTGATTAGTGACAAATTCGGGTGTCCTCATAAAAGAATCACCTCCTACGGTTGAGTTGTTTTCGCTAGAAATCGACATCTACAAGAAATTATAATAAAAGTTTGTGGTGGTAGCCATAGTCATTGTACAAGTTACTATTTATAAGAAGATTACTTATGTGCTTTTCAAAAAAAAAAAAATAATAACTTTAATCCAACTAACTTATTTAATAAATTATGTGTTTTCAAAAAAAAATTTAATAAATTGATTGAAGAAGTGTGCATTGAAAAGCCAATAGCATTTAATGTAAGTAAAAGGTTTGACTAACTTGGTATATTTAACAATACCCAATGGAATTTGAATATTAATCATTGTTATTTATTTACATTAATTTATATGTTGACCGAATTTAATGACATTTATTATTATCTTTTAACAATTTGCCGAATTTATATTAACATCCTAATGATTGTTATTTAATGTTATTTTGATTGAATATTTACATTAATTTATATGTTGACCGAAGTTAATGACATTTATTATTATCTTTTAACAATTTACCGAATTTATATTAACATCCTAATGATTGTTATTAACTTGAACGTCAATTTACCAAATACTAAATTTGTGATAAATGTGTTTTTGAATGCAAATTACAATATATTTATTTAAATCCAAAAAAAATATTTATAATTCCAGAATTTGTGAGTTTTTCTCCTAAATCCTAAATCAACACCAACCGTTAAATTACAATATTAACAATATTAGGATGTTAATATAAATTCTAACCCGTTAATTTACAGTGTAAATTATTTATAAGTCATAATTTTAATAAAACTATTCTCTTACTCATAATTTGTAAATATTTACATTAATTTATATGTTGATCGAAGTTAATGAAATTTATTATTATCTTTTAACAATTTACCGAATTTAGATTAACATCATAATGATTGTTATTTAATGTTATTTTGACTGAATAAATATTGTCATTGTGTCAAAAATGTTGTGGTTCCTACTAAATTTAAACTTGAAAGTAAAAAATGTTGATTTTTCCTACTAAATTTAAACTTGAACGTCAATTTACCAAATACTAAATTTGTGATAAATGTGTTTTTGAATGCAAATTAAAATAATTTTATTTAAATCCAGAAAAAAATATTTATAAATAATGTCATTGATTATTATACAAAGTTAATGACATTAATTTATATGTTGACCGAAGTTAATGACATATATTATTATCTTTTAACAATTTACCGAATTTAGATTAACATCCTAATGATTGTTATTTAATGTTATTTTGTCTGAATAAATAATGTCATTGATTATTATACAAATACTTATCATAATTAAAAAATGTATATCATAATTAAAAAAAATGCAAGGACGATTGCTGTTGAAAGCTCACAATGAGTTATATACCCATAGAACATAACTCAAGTCTTGTTACCTTTTCTTAATTAACGTATTTTTATAACAAAACTAGCAAGACACTATATATAGGCACGTTTTGTTAAATAGCTAGCAATTAGATTTATCAGTTTTCTTTTTACATCTCAAGTTGATCCTAGGTGCGCCTCTTTAATATTCTTGAAACGTCGGTTGTGCATATAGATGACTGATTTTCAAACTCAATGTCTTTACCAACTATAATACATTAAAAATACCGAAATGTGTGTTTCTTTTCCTGAAATTTAGCTATTCATTGTGATAAATGTTGACCATACCTATATACATTTTAGAATTTATAATAAATGATAATTATTGACAATTGCATTTATATCTCTAATTTTAAGCATTAAGCATACATTTAAGTCAACATTTCAATCTTTCTATTTTTATATTTCATCTATTTAATTGCACGGTATCACATTGATCACACTTGCTATACACACCATAAACAGAACGTGGAACAATTCAAAAATCTATACAACTAATATATGAAACTCAATGTGTACACTTGTCCCTCCCACATTGATCCTCCAATTACATAGCCAATCCTATTGTGCCAAGTGTCCAAGTGTGAGAATTTATAAAATTTTTCTTTTTTCTAAAAATCAAAATCATTAATTAAATTATATTAGGTAATTCATTATGATTATTATTGGATTATTAAATTTCGTATGAATTCAAAATTTGGTCCATATACGTTTTGCCTATAGTAATTTGGTTGGTGTGATAATTAATTGTAAATCAATTCTAATTTTAAAGTGATAATTAATAAAACACTCCATCTTCCCTGACAAGACAGAAACTCACATTCATCTCCTCTTCAGCTCTCTCTCTAGCATCTGATTATCATCCTAATATCGTCTCCAAGGTATGATTTTTTTTTTCATGCTCTCTTCTCGCTATTCCTCTTCTTCCCTTAATCTCTAGATCTTCTTATTCGACTTTAACAAGTACAAGTGGTTCATCAATTCTTTCAGATTCGACATTCCCAAGGGTGGCGATGTTTAGGGTTTTTTTCACGAAGGGTGGCATAGAATCAATATTAGGTAAATCTTCTATATAAATCTTCTTATAAACAACTTATTCCTTCCCTGTTTTATTTTTTTTATTTTTTTTGTTATATCAAATAATTAAGAGACTCAATTATTTAGTTTCTGATTTTGCATCTTGACTATTTACATGATTATTTGCTAATTTTCAGGTTTTATTACCAGAGAGTATGAATTTTAATTAAGGTTTTTTTTTTTTTTTTTTTTTTAAGAAATGGTTAGTAAACTGAATACATAACCTATCACTTGTGCTCGTCTTGATGCTTTCTTTTTGCATAGAACCGATGATTTAAAGGATGCAAAGGAAATTGCTTAGAATTTGGTTTTGGTTATGATTTTGGTTCTGGTAAGGTTTAATTAATTAGATTTATAATTTAGATTATTAGTTATATGTTTTTGTTTGGTGAGTGATTGAAAAATCAATGAATGTTATGCAGTAATGGGTAATTCTCTTGGTTATTTGGATTTTGACTTTCATTTCATATTTGGATTTTGATTTTGATTTCTGATGGAACTTTTTTTTTTTTTTTTGAATTTTGATTATTGCTAGACGTGGATTTGGATTCATGTTCGAAGAATTTGGATTTGATTTCTTATAGAATTTGATCTTCATTCGGATACAATAAAAGGTAATCATCTTTAGGTCTATGTTTTGATGGTGGTATATGATGAGGGTATTTATAATCTTTCAACATTCACTATAATGCAAATTAAAAGTTAATATTGTTCTTGCAGCTATAACCCACAAATATCATAGAAGTATGGGTTATCAATTTTGAAAGTGGGTGGTTAAAAAATAACAATTTCTTGGAAGTGGGTGGTTAATTTTTTTTTCTTTTTGATAAGATAGTGATGTTGTGTGGATTATTGTTGTTGTCAAGGTAAGTTATAATACATTTCTCTATTTTTGTATATATTCATACATTTGATTCTTACTTGTTGTAAATAATTTGGCACTTAAGAAGTAATAACAATACGTCAAGAGGCAAAATTGTCTACCCAACAGTTTGTCTAAAGATGCATAAAAGAGATTAAAGTCGTGTAGGAACTGAACAAACACGTTTGAATGCAAAGACAACTTTAGCTATAAATGACAAAGTTCTTACTGCAATGTAGAGCTCAAATGCCTACTTTGAGACTAAAGACAATATGAGCATTATGGTTGAAAGATTATGCATGCTTTGTAGATCTCAAATGCCTACTTTGAGACTAAAGATTAACGTACCTAGAGTTTTTATTTGATCATTCAACAAAGACAAACATGCATGGTATTTATTTTTGCAGGAAGCGAGTGTTGCAATATTCGGGGCGCATATCTATGGAAAAATCGTTTATTAAATTTCAAATTTGAAGACATGAATACACAATTAGGAAATCGCATGTTCAAGAAGACATGAAATACATAATTAACAAACTGCATGTTCAAGAAGCGCAGAGTTCGTAGGATCAATTTTATGATTGCAGGTGGATTGTCTATTGAACTAAAAACGCAGAGTTCATAGGATCAGTCAGTGGCTGCTACCTGAGGCAAGATTTTTACACCTGGCAAATTATTTTATTTATATTATTGCTTATAAAATGTGTTTCTATCTAAGCTTAACGTTTTGTAAGACTACCTGCTTGTGGAGGGTGTACGTTTTTGCTCTTTTCAACTACAGAGGACAACGGTTTCCCTATGTTTTTTGATGTTCACAAATATTGATTTGATTTCCTTTCCTCTTTTCAACTATAGGGGGATAACTTTTTCTTTGTGTGTTTTTTTTTAAATTACGCCACCTAATTTAGTTTGGAATTGGTTGAATATGATGCAAAGATGTTTATGGGGTTTCCTTTGTTTAAAGTTTAATTGTGTTTCAAGTTTCAAACATGTTTTAATTAGGATCATAGGCCTGTTATGATGATTTTTATATGTTGTTTAATTATTTAAAATTTATGCATTTGCAGGTGTGTGAATTTTGTTTAGTGAGGGTGCGGTAGACATACATGGTAGTACATAATAACCTTACAGCATGGAAACATATTTACGATATCCTTTTTTGTATATATGGTACTACGATAGTAATTTATGATAGATTTTATTTGTTAGTTTAGAATTGTGATTAGCTATGCTGTTTCAAATTCTTGAGCAGGCAATTTAGGCGTACATTATATTTTTAATGATGTTGATTCAGTGGTTTGTTAATTCATTTCATCATAAACACAAATGGTGTTGTGGATTCCTCTATAAGCCAACAATTGAGGCGTACATTATATTATTACATATGCAAGTTAATTGAATCAAATACACTTTAAAAAACAATAAATGAGATGAGAGGAATGACTGGTCTGCTGTGGGAAACATCCTTACTTGACCCAGATGAGGTATATATTCTAGCCACCTGCCAGTAATATAATCTTTTTATCTATTTATATGCATTAGGAGCTATAACTGATTATTACTATTCATATTCTTATGTTACACAACAAAATAAGTTGGTGAATTTATATTGAAAGTGAGCCTTTTGTTTTTATTATTCAGGGAATTCGCTTCCGGGGTCTCTCTATACCCGAATGCCAGAAGGTCCTGCCAGCTGCAAAGCCTGGTGGAGAGCCGTTACCCGAGGGTCTTCTTTGGCTTCTTTTGACCGGAAAGGTAAACATAAATGTGTCTGATTTTATTAACTTCTCATTTTATAACTGGTCAATGTTATTTCTGTGTTGACTTTGTTTTTGTTTTCTTAATTTCATTCATAAAGGTGTCCTCTAAAGAACAAGTGGATGCCTTGTCTTCAGAATTACGCAGTCGTACCACTATCCCAGGTCTCATAAAATAAATACCCATTTAAACTAATAATGTATAAGGGACACATTTTGTTTATCAATGAAGTCTGTTTATTGTTGTAGATCACGTGTATAAAGCTATCGATGCTTGCTAATATTATTAATAGGATCTTTAGTCAGAAGCTAAGATTTTGTCTAAAAGTTTTACTTCATTGTTGTTACTGCTTGCTAATATTATTAATAGGATCTTTAGTCAGAAGCTAAGATTTTGTTTGTTTGTTTTTCTTTTTTGGCATATTAGGGTGTATGAGATCGGCGTTTTTTTAAGAAAAAATGGCTAAGAATTTAGTTTGGGCATTAGTGATTGTGGTGGTAAATTTTAGTGGATGTTTTACTGAAGGAGTTACTAATACCAGTTTTTATAAAGACCAGATGTCGTATCAATTGCGTCTATCTTGACATTCGTTCCATCATCGTGAGGGTAGCAAAAATTGCTTTAGAAGCTGCAATTAAAGATATCAATTCTGATCCAACTGTTCTTAACGGAACAAAGCTAAAAATCACCCTACATGACTAAATACAATGGATTTCTGAGCATGATGGCAGGTAAATATTTTACAGTTCTTGAATTGATTTGAGTGCACTATATTGTTATTTAGTGGTAAATCCGGGCACACTTTTCCTTTTATCGAATCATTATTCGTCTATATTTAGTAGTTTTCGGCATATGCTTGCTTAAAGTGTTTGTTTGACCCATTTATTTATATAAGGGCCAATTTTGGTTATTAGCGTTCCAAGTTCTATTCAAGACTGTTTTGTGTGTTTTTTTTTTAATATGTGATGATTTGTATACGGGGCGCACAACTTAAAAAACACATTTGTATATAGGGCGCACAACTTAAAAACACATTGATGCAACTTGAGGTAGTGGGAATTTGAGGGAAGTTGTTCACCTACCTCCTAGAGAAGATAAGATCTTAAGGAATGGTTAGCGATTAATGGTAATGATCTTTGCTGATTTTAAAATGTAAGTTACCATATGATTATTGATTTTTCATTCTGTAGGTTCTTCTACATTCATGCATGAGTTTTAATTATAAAAAATGTTATTTTTTTTACAGTTGAAGGTTACTATGTGTATAACAAGGGTCTTCCTGTGAGTGCTACACATGCAATGCTCGAGGAGGAATTTAAGAAGATTTGGCCTATTAAAGCTAATGGTATCCAAGTTCGAAGCAACAGGGTAAGTAACAACTTATTTTTTATTTGTTTTTATAAGGTTATGTTTTTTTTTTCTTTTTCATTTTTTGGTTCACTTGAAACTAATTTAGCAGCAATAGGTTTTTTTTTTTTTTTTTTTGGTTTTGTTGAATTTGAGGCCCCTAAAGCTTTTCAAAAAGCGATCGAGTTATTTGTGGAGTTATTTTTTATTTTATTTCTTTATTATACTTTCTGCTAACATTGAGTGTTTATAGTTTAATACTAAGCATGGCAAAATAGGTGGGATGGGTTGGTCAAAACAGATCAGTTTAAAAAAATATCAGTTTGGCTCAGGTTCTGATCAAAATAGGCTTGGGTTAAAATAGTTTTTAGAAAAAAGTTCGAATTGGGTTTAATAAATATATTAATATGTTCAAGCCTCGCCAATCACAATCAATGGAAAAAATGTTGTCGTTGAAGAGAAGTAACCCACAAACTCTAGAGGTATGTTTTTAGATGTTAATGCACATTCTAAACAAATTATCTTGTATAATGGAACTACCATAAGTACAACATAGTGAGTTCTTGCTTTAAGTTTTTTTGCTATTTCTATGTTTAAAAAACATAGAATGATAATTTTACTATTTTATTAATATTTCTATGTCCACAAAGAAAGAAACAAGGATAGAACGATGGTGACTACTCATAAAGTAGTTTGCATAATACCTATGCATTTGCAGGATAGCATTGTGTAGTACATCTAAAAATAGTTTGACTTCTTTTTTTTTTTAATGGCACGATACATAAATTAAAAAGGAAAGCATGCAAGACCTAGCAAGAAGCTAGGAATAAGTAAGGAGGTGCAAAAGAAGGAGCAAAACAAGTATTTTATGAGTCATTCTATCATAAACCTCATGTAATTTTGCTACATTTGTATTATTTTATAGCTCGAAGTAATCTTTATTGACAAGATTTGTTATGAAACTTTGTAACATGACCCATCTTTGGCTCTCATGTAGTTTCCTACATGTGTATTTGCATAACGTGTTAAACATCCAAAATATTTAGTGGTATTTGAATAAAATTTGTATTCGTTGTTTTATACTTTAATACAATATTTCTACTGTATTTTTCTTATACGTTATAATTCTCCAAATAGATGTACGTTGGTGAACCGCGTGTACACGCGGGCAAAAATCTAGTGTAAGTATTATAAAAGAAAGATTCATGCAATAATTTTGGTAAACAAAATGTATTTAATAAATATAATTTAAACTATTCTTTTAATAATAAATATAATTTAAATCTATTTAACAATTTCCTAAAATACATAATATATTCAAAATAATTTTCAATGATATTACTAATATAACGACTTTCATTATAATATTGTTGACCGATAAACATAAAATCTTTTTACTGTTTTTGTTACTTTGATGGATGTCAATTCTTTGACTTTATTTATTTTTCATGTCTTACAATACAATTATTAGTAATTAGTAATGAAATATCATTTTACGTTATCAGTAACAACATTAACTAAAAGGCAATTCATAACAGTAAAAAACCTCATTTGTCATGAAATCCTTCTTCATTGACTACATTAACTAAATATCGTTTCGGTCATACTAAGAATAAGAATATTACGTCTTTTATTTAAATATATTTGACAGATTAACGTTATCATATTATGTTTACAAAGAATTGTCCTTTAATCAATTGTCATGAAACGCTAACCATCATGATTGCAATAATTGTGCTAATTTTAGGCGTCGTTGACCGAATCACGTAAATTACCAGTCCATCCATTTTTATAATTCAACTATATAAATAAATCCGACTTATTCGATCAGAATTGTTCGAGACACAATATTCTGATTATGGTATCATTGAAACAGGTCAAATGGAGAAAAGGTTGCCCTATAAAAAAACTCCTACTTTGACATATCATTCAACCCACCCACGTTGCTATCTTTACTCCTAACGAGTTTCTCATGTAGATTTAGTATTGATTTTTCACCGTGGTTTTAGCTTGATTTTTAGGTCATTGGTTATGAGTCAAACCGTCAAAATAGTTCAGGGTCTGCTGGATATATTTACATTAAATTCTTGTTGATAATACAGTTACAATGCCAAATGTCTTTCTTTTCCTCATCGGAGTTTTTTTTGTTGGGTCTAAATTTGGTAGTCTAATGTTATCAACAAGTCAAAGTTTGGTCAACGAAAGTCAAAGTCAAACGGCTCGCAGTCAACACGTAAGGCGACTCGAGAAATCCGGAAAATAGATCGACGAGTGAAGCTCAAGTTATGATCAAGAAAGGCGCTATGGATAATAAATATATTTTGTTTAGACAAAATATATTTATTACTATAAAAAATGGTTTTCTTGTTTAGTGAGTGTTTTAGTATTTTGTTAACCCTAGGGACCTAAATGTAATTAGCCTAAGTATGTTTAGGCTATAAATAGAATGCTAGATTAGGGTTTTGAGGTAACACACATGCTAGAGATTTTGAGGGGCTTTATTGTATTCATCTTATACAAATCATCTAGTGGGTTTTTATTGAATATTTAGTGTGTGTTCAACATAATTTTCATCTTGTTCTTCATCAAAATTAGATTCAAGCTCCAAATCGATCCTACAATTTGGTATCAGAGCTTGGTATTAGAATTTGGGATTTAATTATCTCTAAATTCATCTTTGAATCTGATTTTTTTGTTGGAAGTTTTATAAAAGTTTTGAAGTTTTTGGGTTTCACTTTTATATAATTTTTCTTCAAAACTGGATCTGAAATGGTTTAAAATAGCTGTTTGTTCATTAAAGATTGATAACTGTATGATTACAGAGATTTAAAGTGGGTTTTTAGATCATTTAGAGGTTTTTTTAGATCAGAAGGTTTTTCAGCGTCTTTTCGGAGTTTTTAAATAGATCTGGGCGTATTTGTTCTTGAGCTTGCGTGTTTGCTGCGTATTTAATTTTCAGGCGTACATAAATTTTCCGACAACTTATTCCGGTGACTTTATTTCCAGCGTACCTACCAAAGGCGACTTTGGGGTCAGTGACTTAGTCTTTTGTGACTTTGTCACGATGTTTTATTCCCTGAGTAATTATTTCGGCGTATTACCTTTAACCAGCGTACTTAAAACTAAAAAAAATAGAGAAGAGTAGAAAAGGATCAGATTGTTAGGTCTTTAGTTTGTTTTGTGAATACATCATTCACCCCGTCATTCCTATCACCAAGCACCGCACCACCACCACTGTATTTGTCCCTCTCCAACACCACTACAGACCACCGCCGGACCACCCCCATCATTGACAACCGCCACATCGTACAACCCAGCATCACACGTCAACCATCCACAACCACCACAGCTTTTTTTTTAAAAGAAAGGTAGAAGAAGATTCCTTTAAGATTCATTTGGATGTTGTTGCTGCAGCTTATTGTTATCAGAGAAGATTATTGGTGTCTTTGTGTTGTGTTTGTGTTTTTGATAAAAAGAGAGTATAGTGGGGCGGCTGATTTCATTTGAAATATTAGGGTTGTTGTATTAAGATTATGATGTACATGGAAGTTGGGGGCTGAATTTGTCGTGTAGTAACTCAAGGTTGAGCGTAGGTAGGGTTTGGAATACAAAGTTGAGCTGCTCATTTTTTGGGCTTAGTTTCTTTGTCAAACAAAAAAAAATAGTGGGTCAGACTATTGCAAATTAACTCTACAAATGGGCCAATCATGTAGCTGCTGAAAGGTGAACAATTGGAATTTTAACTTTTGGTTAAAAAAAAAAATATATCATTTTCCTTCTAAAGTTTCGTTTGATAGAAAAAAAAGACTAAAATTGAAAGTCAAAAGGTTTGAGATGATGGAAGGCATCTAAGTGAGAATTAAAATTATTTTGTTTCAAAATAATAATAATAATAATAATAATAATAATAATAATAATAATAATAATAATAATTTTATAAGAAAACGCAAGTGGGCTGGTATCTTGATTGATATTTGGTTAACCATTGTGGCCTAGATAATTGATACAATTTAGGTTGTGTTAAAAAAATATATATATTTGGGCTTACTCATTTTAAAACTTGTGGAATATCAAGAAAAGAGTCAATACGGATTTATTTTTAGTGTGATCCGAACAGGGTTTTGAGCATATTTAAAAAAAAGGAGGGGGAATTAAAATCTTTAAAAAAAAATGTCGTTAAGTAACATGACACCTATAACACGAACGGAACTTGAAACCGGAATCGCAAACATACCTCCACCCAAATTGAAGGGTGCTCAGGAGTTTGGGACTTGGAAAAACAGAATAAAAGCATTTTATTTTGTCAATGATCATACTCAGTGGACTTCTGTTCAACTTGGGCCCCATATTCCAATGAGAACCACTGATGCTGGTGAGGTGTATAATGATGATCCATCAACGTTCACAGAACTCGACAAGCAATTGATTCAACGTGATCACAAAGCCTATGATGCTCTTACCATGGCTCTGTCGAATGATGTTTTTAACGTGTTCGAAGAGTATACCACTGCTCAGTCTCTGTGGTATGCCCTGTGTGACTACTATGAAGGAAATCAGGACATGATTCAGAAGAAGCAAGACATGGTTCAAAAGAGTATGACATGTTTGGAAGCATTCGTGGTGAAAGTTTATAAAGTCACGTCGATTGTTTCATGAATATGCTCACAAAGACGAAGAAAGTCGGGATTCCTGTTAACAACCGCAATTCAATCAAGAAGTTGTTCAATTCACTCCCAAAGGAATGGAGCTTGAAATTCATGACGGTCAGAAATGACTTTATGATTTTTCCAATGACTTTGTCAGATGTGATAAATACCTTAAAGTCATTTAAAAATGATGTCACAAAGGGAGAGATGAATGAAGTCGGTTACATTCCAATATCAAGTTCACAAACATCAATATCTAGAAACATGGCTTTCACTGCTCCTATAAGCGTGAAAAGCTCAAATCCATCCTCTATTTCAACTGGGATTCTTCATAATCTCTCAGAAAATTCTAGAAATGAGATCAAGCCTATAAAAGGATTAGTGGTAGTAACTGATGAAAATGAGGCTGCTAAAATGCAAGCACCAAAGGCATTGACTGGGAACGACTTTGACTGGGGTGAAGAAGTTACAACTGCAAAATTCGACAACAATAAAGATCTTATGAGAAAGATTTGTACCAAGGGCATGGGGAGCCAAGAGCAGGATGTGGATGAAAAAAGTAAGAAGAAAGCTGTGGAAGAAACATTGATTGCTGAAAAGACAAAAAGCAGCAAGATTGGAAAAGTCAACATGACAGGTAAAGTTGTGAATGACGAATCAAACAAAGATCATGCGAAGAAGGATCTGGTAAAAAGCATTCCTCTTGAAACTAAAACAAAATTGTGCACACCAAGGTGTGTCACAGCAATCGCTTACTGTTTGTCTCACAATCAAAAATTTTTAAGAGAAAGAGATGATATTCAAAAAATCAACAATGAAATGAAAGAAAATGAGTTGGCATATCAACGAAAGTTAAATGCAACTCTCGCTGAAATGCAAACTCTTAAAGAATTTGTCCTTAGAAAATATTTTTTAATAAATGATTTAACAAAAAAGTTAGAAAAATCAAGAAATGAAACAAATCATCTTCAAATTATTGTGGACAAATGGAATGTAAGCAAGAAGGCTCAAGCTGATCTAGTGGATTGTTCAAGGCAATCTTTTGTTAAAGATGGATTTGGATATAAGGATAAAAATGGGATGGAAAGATCTTTATTTTTACCCCTGAGCAAAAGTGAATATATACCAATTCCAAAACCTCATCCTAAAAATGATCTGTGTGAAAAGGAACGTGTCAAACCTGAGTGTAGTACTAATATGATTAAAAAGCAATGCAGAAGCGACACAAAAGGCAGAGGTTGAAGATGATGACAGTTGTGGTGGAAAGACTTTGGGGTTGGGTCACCCAGAAGCCAGTTACTCAACAGTTAATTGGTTTATTTGGAATAATGAAAAGACTAAGACTGTCTTAAATTTGGATGGTTGAACTGGACCTAGACCTAATGTTGATTCGAATGGTGTGGTAAATGTTTGTGATAGGCAGAAACCTATCTCACGTTCTGATGTTTGTCATGATGATATTGTGCATGAATGTGCTGATTTAAAATCTGCATTTTGTGATGATAAAACCGTTTGTGCTCCACCTGTTTTTGTTCCCGCTCTTGAGAATAACAGGTTTGGAAAGTTCTTAACTGAAGAAATTCCAGAGTTTACTCCGTCAACATCATGCAAAGATGATTCACAAAGTGATTCGGAGTTTTGTTCATCCAGAGAATGGGAAAGCTCAAATGACTCAGAAACTTTAGTGTCAGAACTTGATGATAGAGTTGACACTACAAATCAACTCCATCAAGATTCACTGGAAGAAGATCTGTTTATAGAAGATTGCTCAACTTCATATGATGAATCAGTGATGAATGGAAATCACACGGGGTCAAAGATCAGAGAGTCAAAAGGTGTTGTAAAACCCAAAGCTTCTCAACAAGCCGAATCAAGCTCAAAACAATCTACATCCCCAGTTGCTTCACGCAGGACAACAAATTATCAAAAGCCATTCAAGGCTTGCTTTAGGTGTGGTAAAAAAGGTCATGTGCTCAAGCAATGTCCAGAACGACAAAATCCAAGCGGAAAAGGTAATGCGGATTGCTTCTTTGGATCAAAGGATAAAATGCACACATCTTTGAATGTTAGGATGACTCATATTCCATCAAGATCTCCACATGTGAAGCCGGTTTCACATGATTCAAAGATTGAAAGGACCAAAGCATCAAAACCACAATCTATTCCTCCAGGTTTTAAACAAAAAATTGTTTCAAAAATTAAATCTTTCACAAACAAATTTTTTGAACCAAAACAGGTTTGGCAAATCAAAACAAAAGTTGAACAAGAAACTAATGAGGGAAAAGGTATGGTGTTTCAAGAAGTTAGTTATATTGATGAAAAAGGACAAACCAGGACCACGATGGCCTGGGTTCCACTCCTAATTAATTTACTCATGAGTGCAGGAACTACCATGGAGGACTGTTAGTAACACCGGTTAGTAACAGCGGTTGTTCCAAGAATAGGTTTTGAGCCGAAATCTCACAGGTTTGGTTATGGTATCTAACCTGATTGCACAATTGACACCGTTGTCACACACTCATTTTCTTGCTGACATATGTTTATGTGTGTCTGATGTGGAAGACTTTATTTTTCGTAAATATTTTTTTTAAGAAAATACGAAAAATTAATTACAAAAAAGGGGTTGCACAAAAATAAAAGTTTAGGGGGAGTATGAAAATATAGTCTCGGCCATGAGATGTGATTAATGCAAATAATCCTAATTTTATATGGGAAATGATAGGAACTAACTTGTCTATGTCTGCACATGAATAGGATCTGAAGGACGTTACAACTACAAGTTAATGATGTGTAGGTAGGTTCAGCCTTCAAGTTGAGTAAACTGCTATAAGGTGAATAATAATAAATCTACACGAAAAGCTGGATTCCCACTGTGTTTTAGGTCTGCACAAGCTGAGTCCGGTGATACATAGGTTGAGAGATTAAAAGACACAAATTTTGTGCATATATATTCAAAAGACACCTAAGAGTGCATGCTACCAATGCGGGGCCAACAAATTAAGTGAGCACCAAAAGACACGCAATGTTAGTGACGTGCAAATATATATTAATAGCTCAACAATCAGATGATCAACTTCTCTGCTTATGGAAACATAGACCTGAAGCTCTCATCATTTGATTGAAATAATGATCATCTTCTCTGCTTATGGAAACATAGACCTGAAGCTCTCATCATTATATCTCGATAAACCTTGAGGATTGGTAGGCTTATACCTAGCACAAGTGGGGCCCAGAAAATTTTCATCAATATTACCAAAAACATGATAATCTCCTCACCAAACATATGTTGAAAGACGAGAGGCATGGACTTAAGAGGACAAACATACCGACAATCGTTCTTGGGTTGTAGCTATCCTCGAGAAAGTTGAAGTGTGGCTAGGCTTTTCAAGTTAGTGTGATCCCATATCTGATCCCTTCTATATCTCGAAGGTTAATGGTTGTTAAAAAAAAGGATTAAAAAAAATAAAATCCAAAAATATTTTTATTTGTGTACAGTTGTTTTTAAGTCTTCCATGTCACATTATTTGTGTCTCAAGCCGTTTGAGATACTTACTTGATTGCACACCACAGATGAATACAGTTTTATCTGTAAATTGAATTTGTCTAAAGAAAATTCGGAGTTGTGTTTGTGATTGTGGTTAGGTTTCTTTGACTACTTGCTACAATGATGGCCGATAATCAGTTGAGCAAGATACCAAACAAAAGCACCTGTTTACTCAAGTTTGCAGAAGACACGAAGATAGGAATCCTCCTCCTACGTCTTTTAAACCACAAGCTATCGAGAGTTGAAAAAGTTTGTTCTTAGTTTTCAAAGATGATACATGCAAAAAGGGGGAGATTGTGAGATATGAGTACTCAAAGAACAAAGTGACAAGAACACCTTCAGCAAAGAAAATATGGAAAGCATCCGTCTAGGGGGAGTATTGTTGGGTACTGTATTTGAGACTGAAGCTTTCCAGATTGAAGATCAAAGTATATAGAGATTGACGGCTCTGAAGATCGTACAAGAGATTGATAACTTTAGACTAAGGGGGAGATTGTTGGGTCTAAATTTGGTAGTCTAATGTTATCAACAAGTGAAAGTCAACAAGTCAAAGTTCGGTCAACGAAAGTCAAAGTCAAACGGCTCACAGTCAACACGTAAGGCAACTTGAGAAATCCGGAAAATAGATCGACGAGTGAAGCTCAAGTTATGATCAAGAAAGGCGCTATGGATAATAAATATATTTTGTTTAGACAAAATATATTTATTACTATAAAAATGGTTTTCTTGTTTAGTGAGTGTTTTAGTATTTTGTTAACCCTAGGGACCTAAATGTAATTAGCCTAAGTGTGTTTAGGCTATAAATAGAATGCTAGATTAGGGTTTTGAGGTAACACACATGCTAGAGATTTTGAGGGGCTTTATTGTATTCATCTTATACAAATCATCTAGTGGGTTTTTATTGAATATTTAGTGTGTGTTCAACATAAGTTTCATCTTGTTCTTCATCAAAATCAGATTCAAGCTCCAAATCGATCCTACATTTTTTTTTTTTGACAAATTTTACTGTTTGGTTATTCTAATGGTTCAGGGATCCTATAAGTGGACATAAATTCTTTTCAAAGCCACAAGTTTCAAATCGTCTTGCCATATCAAACCGTGTTATAGAAGCTAAAATTATTTTAGGGAGTAACATTGGAATGCGAACTTTTATCCAAAGAATTAGGTTGTCCCCATCTGATAAGAAGATTCCTTTCAGATTTAACAGAAGACAATTCCCTCATACGTTATGTTTTGCAATGACAATAAATAAGAGTCAAGGACAAACCCTATTTAGGGTAGGTCTGTATTTGAAAGATCATGTTTTTTACACATGGGCAGTTGTATGTCGCTGCCAACTGATAAGAGTAGAGATGGCCTGAAGATACTAATATTGGATAAAGATGACAACGTTAATAATAAATAGCAAATGTTGTCTATAAAAAATATTTTGAAGTTTGTGAATAAGTATGCGATCATATTTTGCATAAATCTTTTAATTTTTTATAATTTTTTGGTTGTATGATTTGTTAAATTACATTTATTTACTTTGAATTTAATCTTCATTTGCATGCCGTTACAATAATATATGTTTATTCATTTCATTATTTGTTTTTAAATCACGTCAAATCAAACATTCGTTGATTCATATATATGTTATTGGGTAACATTAAACTTTTTTATGATAATATACAGTCAACCAAAATTCATACAAATTGTATTACGTAACTTTCAATAAATAAAATTTGCATACTACAATCTTTATAGAATTTTTTTCATTTGACATGGACATGTACAGCGTGTACATGCGGGGCTCTAACCTAGTTTAATTAAATAAGATCATTTCATTATGATGTCGAAAATGAGTAACTTGTCACAAAATTTACACAAAACAACTTACATAAGGTTCAAACATGGGGTATTTCCGTCTATGTCCCAACCCAATGGTAAATATAGATGAAACCCCCGACAAGTGCCCGACATCCCATATTCCACCGTACTAGCTTCATATGTATTTAGCGTTTAGTTACCTGAAAATATGTTTAAAAAGACGTCAATATATAAAATATTGGTGAGTTCACAGGTTTTAGTTCCATAACAACAACAACATGTGCGGAACAAACACAAGCAATGGCCATTGTAAGGAGTAGCTAACTCCTACAAAACTATGACGAGCAATCCTTTGAGCCCATAACCAAACCAAGACAAGCAATACCCCGTGAGCGGAAGTTGTTTCTCATA
Source organism: Ambrosia x helenae (assembly GCA_030844895.1). Classification (NCBI taxonomy): domain Eukaryota; kingdom Viridiplantae; phylum Streptophyta; class Magnoliopsida; order Asterales; family Asteraceae; genus Ambrosia; species Ambrosia x helenae. The sequence goes on along the minus strand of CM061224.1, from coordinate 16,759,179 downwards.
AAATAACAACTTAGTTCATAATACGTTCACCCCTGTATACACAGTTACATAATCGACGCTATCGATTAGGGGTGGGCCTTGTCAGGCACCAATAGTACTATCCAAATATTCCTTTGATTTTCGATTTCACACACACATCACACGAATAAATGGTTACATTAGGGAGGACTCACCCCGAGTGGTGTACAAAAAACCTAAGTACTCATCATGCCACGTATCACATTTTAACACTAACCAACATTTTGACATATAACAACATTTGACAAAACATATCTCTTCCCCAAAGGAAAAACAATAAAAAGAGGTCGTGAAACTCACCTGAAGTACTGCGTGCAACCATATAGAAGAAAATAGCATGTCCCAGGTCAAACACCTACGAACGTCCTATTGCGTATAAGTCACTAAGTCTATAGCGCGTGTTTTCCGGCAAGTTGTACACCTAACTCCCAACACCACTATTAGATACAATTCCATAATTAATTAAACGTATGTCCTAGGACTGTTGGTGATGGATTACCCTCGTTACAAGTTACACTTATATTTCCATAAATATTAATTAACTTGTATCACATCATTTCTCGACTCGACTCACTTTACCGTATACTTATTTTCCCATTTAATAATTATACAAGGATCTTGTCAATCGAGATTTCATTTTCAACATTCGACTCGACTCACTTTACCATATATTTATTTTTCCATAAAACAAATATATGAGGATCTTGTCGATTCGATAACACATTTTTCATTGTCAAGTTCACATACTTAACTTAGCTTAAACATGTATTCTTTAGAGATTATTTTACATTTAATTCTCCCACGAATAAATTTCCAACACTTAGAAAAGTGTTATGTATTTTTCTCCCATAATTATTTTTATACATTTTAGTCCATAAAATATATATTTTCATGTTCACATTAGACGCAATAACATATATACGTATCTTGTAGGAAATTATACAATATATATACTTATTCGTCCGTTTTACATTTTTGTCTGATAACTCGTCGTAATATAAACACGTCCATATCCGATCATTTAAACTTATATATTTTTCGAGCCTCGAATAATATAAGTTACACATATATATTTTGTATGAATAATTACTTCTCATCGAATATTATTTTTCCTACTTCCGAAATATATAATTAATTTCCTTAAATTTTCAAAACCAAGACTTGGTTATTTTTTACATAAAACACTCCGACATTTTTATATTCCCATAGATATAAAAATGCTCATTTTTATAAAATTTCACCAAGTCTTTAAACTACCAATTTTCAAATAAAAACTTTAGTTTTTATTTTTCTCAACATCTTTGGTATTTTCATATTTTTATAAAATCCTATTTTATAAAAATACATTTTATACAAAGATACATTTTTTGTAAGTTACAACCCCTTGAAAAGTTACAACTTTCTATTTTTAACACTTAACTTTCCAAAGTCACATTTTTAGACGTAAGTTTCTAAAAGGACCTTTTACACCCCTTTATCTTTTAAAGTTGTCATGTAACATCCTTAACTTTTAAAACTTACATTTTTATCCTTATTCTCTCAAAAGTGACAAGTTCTTACTGAACTAGTAAACTTTGTTACGTTAACTTTTCATTATAGTGTATTTTAGTGTTCCAACACTTTTAATAGTCCATAATGATGATATTAATAATAATATTAGGTGTATTTGGGTGCATTATGTCCAATAAGTCCAACTTTGTATTTTAAAGCTTACAAACTTTAAACTTGTAAACTTTATATCTTTTATTTTCCAACAAGATCAACATAATATTAGACTTTAGATGACTATTTAAGATGATTTAAACAACATTTAAGTGTATTCATGTCATCTTTACAAACATTACTTAGTTCATCTTTTCCTAAACAAGTCTATGTGATCTTTTATAAATTTTAACAACAATAACACTATCCACCACCATCCACGTCCTAAAAATGCTTTAAAAAGGTTCATTTTAGTTTGATAAAACACATCATAACTCATGTCTAAAACTTTGTTAAAAACTTGTGTACAACTTGCTTTCAAAATAATAAAACATAAACTTTCAAGAACAAGAATAAGATCAAGAACACTTACAACTAGCACATTGCGATGAAAGATAAAAACACTTGGTTTGGATGGAGTTTTAGTGTGTTCTTCTAAAGGATTAAGCGCCAAGCTTAAAATATACTCGAACTTTGATGAGGTAAAGTTTTGATTATGCAATACTATTAATAGATTATATTTAGCATAACTGTATTCTTGTTAAATAATTTGTATTTAATGTCTATCATTAATCCCTTCCATAATTATAGGGATTATTATTGTATTTAAACACTATCAAATCAATGAGAATGTCAAGATTTGACCCATATATTCTATCATGGTATCAGAGCTAAAACCCTAAACCTCCCAATTCTTCTTTCTTTCTTCCCTAATCTCTGTGAACTTCCTGCCATCACACGAATTTTTTTCCGGCCTCTTTTTCATCCGATATCATCCTCTTCCTCTCACTATGTCTCCTATACACCCTGCTGTAGCTGTCATCAACATCAAAAACTTTATTCCCCTTATTCTTGACCGCCAAACTGAGCACTATAACACTTGGGCTGAACTATTCATCATACACTGCAAAGCGTATGATGTTTATGATCACCTTTTACCCTGTGTCCCTCCCACAAACACTGCGGCTGCCAAGGAACCCGAATCTTCCTCTCAACCCACCTATCAAGAGTCTTGGGAGCGTTTAGATGCTATCGTCCTTCAGTGGATCTATGGCACTATCACCCAAGACCTTGTTCACACCATCATGATTACCAACACTACTGCCAATGATGCCTGGTCCCGTCTCAAAAACCTTTTCTTAGACAACCAAACCACTAGAACCATTGCCCTTCAAAACAAGTTCTTCAATACTCGCCTAGAACGTTTTTCTGACATGTCCTCCTGCCAACACATGAAACTCCTATATAACCAACTCATTAGTCTAGGCGCCAATGTCACAGAAAACCAACTTGTCATGCAAATCCTTACCGGCCTAGCCGACCAATATGAAACCATCAAACTTATCCTCCAACAAACTAAACCTTTACCCGACTTCTACAACACCCGATCCCAACTTTTCCAAATTGAAGATGAAAAAATTACTCAAGCAACCCTTTCGGCTCAATCGGCCGGAACTGCCCTTCACACAACCACTAACAACTCACACCCGACTTCCGGACCATCTAACTCGCCTTAACCGGAAGGACCCAATCGCTCTCGTGGCCGAGGCCGTGGCCGAGGCCGTGGTCGTGGTCGTGGCTCTTACGGTCGGGGGCGGTATCAACAAAACACTTGGCAACCCTCCAACCCTTGGTAGCCCTATACGTGTCCCGGACATACCCCACAAGCCCCACAGTTCACACCCTGGCCCAATTGGTATTTTCCACCATGCCCGTATCCTGGTACTCCTCTCGGCCCAAATGCATCATCTTCTCAGGCCCAATACTCCTCTAACTACTATTCGCCAGCCTCACAGAATTACCCATCTGGCCCGTCCCACCCTGCTCCGGCCCAACAGAATAAGCCCAACTCTGCTGCTGGACTGCTAGGCCCTAAACCGGGTGAAAATTCTACTCAATCATATGCCGCCAACTGCTCACCCACGGATATAGCCCAAGCTCTCTACAACTTGGCACTTCATCATAATGATTTATCCTGGACCATGGACACCGGCGCGACAGGTACAATGTCTCCTCAGTCTGATAAGTTCCCCTCTATTTTTAATTCTAGCATTATTCGCAACATTATTGTTGGGATGGTAAAACCATTCCGGTTTTAGGCCAAGGCAACATTACCTTACCACCACCATTCCCACCCTTTAAACTTAACAATGTCCTTTATGCCCCTAACCTTGTTAAGAACCTTATTTCTGTTCGCCGCTTTACAACTGACAACCATTTAACTGTTGAATTTGACCCTTATGGTTTTACTGTGAAGGATCTCCAGACCAGGAAACCTATCCTACGGTGCAATAGCTCGGGGGATCTCTACACTCTCAGCCCGTCCAACATCACCAACCTCACTTCTGCTTCCACCTTTGCAGCACTTTCTCAAGATATTTGGCATCAACGCCTCGGCCACCCAGGCCCGGCTATTTTAAATAATTTAAAAACTTCTAATTCTATTAGTTGTGGTTCTTTGAACAATAAAGTTTGCAGTGCTTGTATTTTTGGTAAACATACTAGACTTCCATTTTTTGCTTCTAATACAAGAACTGTTATGCCATTTGATCTTGTACACGGTGATGTTTGGACCTCCCCTATTGTGTCTAACGGGGGTCACCGTTATTATGTCTTGTTTTTGGATGATTTCACAAATTTCTTGTGGACTTACCCTATTGCCCATAAATCTGATGTCTTTGCCATGTTCACCAAATTTACCAATTTTATTCAAACCCGATTTAATACTAAAATCAAACAATTTCAATGTGATAACGGTCGTGAATATGCCAACAACCAATTCCATACCTTTTGCACCAAAAATGGCATGCACTTCCGTTTCTCTTGCCCTCACACATCCTCCTAAAATGGCAAAGCTGAGCGTAAAATTAGAACCATTAATAACCTCATACGCACCATCTTAGCGCATTCAACCATGCCCACAACCTATTGGCCCCATGCCCTTGAGACCGCAACCTACCTCCTTAACATTATTCCCACCAAAATACACAACTTTCAAACCCCCACACAACGCCTCTATAATTGCTTGCCCACCTATGATCACCTTCGTGTGTTCGGGTGCATGTGTTACCCCCTAATTCCTCATACCACCATCCACAAACTTGCCTATCGCTCTCACCCATGTGTTTTCTTGGGCTACCCATCCAACCATAGAGGTTACAAATGTCTTGACCTCAAAAACACGTACCATCACCATCAACCGTCATGTTTTGTTCGATGAAACCATTTTCCCATTCGCAAAAACACATAAAACCACCCCTCACACCTATAAATTCCTCGATGACAACTTACACCCACTGTACTACCTTTCTCCAGCCGTTCCATCAGACCCATCCAATAATACTCACACCATCCCTCAACTGGCCCCTATACCCACCCAACAACATAGCCCAACAGTCCCCACCCAAAACCAAAGCCCAACAGTTCCTATCCACACGCCACCCACATTACCAGCCCACACCATATCACCGGCCCAATCTTCCACTCCCTCGGCCCCATCTAAGGACATGCACCCACCCGACCAAAACCAACCCAATTCTCCTCCACTGTCCCATTCACATACACCGATCCCACCACTGCCCCCCACCACCACCACCTACTCGCACCATTCACACCCGTGCCATGTCCGGTATTTCCAAGCCCAAACAAATTTTTAATCTCTCCACCTCTACCATCACACCTTTACCCAAAAACCCCAAAGATGCCTTGTCTAATCCAAATTGGCATAATGCCATGAAAAACGAATTTAATGCTTTAATTAAAAACACGACTTGGGAACTTGTCCCGAGACATCCTGATATGCATATTATTCGTAGCATGTGGTTTTTCCGCCACAAATACAGGTCTGATGGTACACTTGAGAGGTACAAAGCACGTTTGGTTTGTGATGGCAGTAATCAGAAAATTGGAGTTGATTGTGGGGAAACATTTAGTCCGGTTGTTAAACCGGCCACCATTCGTACAGTGTTGACTTTGGCCCTTTCTCAGTCATGGTCCATTCATCAGCTGGATGTCACTAATGCATTTCTTCATGGACATCTTACTGAGACAGTTTACATGTATCAACCTATGGGGTTTCTACATCGGGATTATCCCGATCACGTTTGTCGCTTGACAAAGTCTCTTTATGGTCTCAAACAGGCACCCAGGGCATGGTACACGATTTACTAACTTTGTCATTTCTATTGGCTTCTTGCAGAGTAAATGTGACAACTCACTTTTCACGTATCACCAAGGGGGTGACATAGCTTACTTGCTAATTTATGTTGATGGTATTATACTCACCACTTCTTCAGATTCTCTTAGGAAGAAACTCATGGGCAGCCTTACGGCTGAATTCGCCATGAAAGATCTTGGTCCTCTCAGTCATTTCTTGGGCATTTCTATTTCTAGAACGGGCAACCAGATGTTTCCATCTCAGAAATCTTATGCCCTGGATATAGTGAGTCGTGCAGGCATGGACTCGTGTAACCCAGTTGCAACACCGGTTGACACAAAGCCGAAATTAAGTACTACTTCTGGCGCTCCTTTCGAGAACTCTTCTCTATACCGAAGCCTGGCTGGTGCTCTTCATTACCTCACTTTTACCAGGCCTGACATCACTTATGCAGTCCAGCAAATTTGCATTCGCATGCATAACCCCACCATTGATCATTGGAATGCTCTCAAACGCATAATCAGGTACATCCGTGGCACTTCTAAATTTGGACTCACCTTATCAGCTTGCGCAGACTTATCTCTTCGGGCCTACACTGATGCTGATTGGGCGGGATGCCCAGATACTCGCCGTTCCACCTCGGGTTATTGTGTTTGCATGGGTCCAAATTTATTATCTTGGTCGTCAAAACGACAAACTGCCATTTCACGATCAAGTGCCGAAGCCGAATACCGGGCCGTAGCTAATGTAGTAGCTGAAGTTTGCTGGATTCGTTATCTTCTCCTGGAGCTGCGCCATCCTCTATCCAAGGCCACGCTGGTATATTGTGAAAATATTAGTGCCATTTACCTATCTCATAATCCAGTTCAGCATCAACGTACCAAACATATTGAACTGGACATTCATTTTGTTCGAGAACATGTTCAGAGTGGCACCATACGAGTTCTACACACTCCTACACTGTCACACCCTCAAATTCCACGTGCGGGGTTTTACCGCGAGGCGCGTGACACACCAGGATCTCAGTCAACGATCACAATAAACATACAACAAACATGCATTCATAATTATATTTAAAACCCAAAATATCATGCTTTGAGCTGTAAACCAGCAGCGGAAGCATTCTTGTTTACAACCAAAAGACATATCATTGTTTACAAAGACATTGTTTAATATGTTTCAAAATAATAGACGCCGTGCATGACCTCGTGCGCCTAGTCCGATAACCGCTACCTTAGCGACCTGAGAAAACATGCCAAAAATGTCAACATATAATGCTGGTGAGTTCACAGGTTTTCTTTTATAAAGTGTTGTCACAAGTTTTACAAAGGTCATTCCCGTTAATACCATGTCATGAGAACGTTAGCTAGACGTTAAGTGTTTTTACTACTACGGTTGGGAACCCATTACTAAACGTTTCCAAAAGTTGATACCAGCCCAGAATGACTGGGCTACCGATGCCTCGGTAACCCGATAGGTAGAGACAATATGCACCCGCCCGGCCCCGCCGTCGAGTGGGGTTTGTGAGGCCCAATAGATCTATCCACATTTCCCTCGTTGTGCGTGCCAGCACATTCATGGTTTCCCCCTGGGACTTTCCATAAAAGCCGTATAGTAACATAAAGTGCCCATAGTATAACATGACCTTTAAATAGTTCGTACAAAGCATGTTTCTCCCCCAAAAGCAAAACAGTAAAAGTGGGGCTGTGAAACTCACCTTGGTTTGCGTTACTTGAAAATAGTTAAATGATTATGTTATGATAGCCCCAGATAGCGGCGACCTATCATAAGATGCGTATAAGTATTGGACTAATAACCCGCAGGCTAACTAGTCCCCGAATGTCCAGACCGTGACCTTAAACGTTTGAAAACACCTTTAACTGTTAGACCGACCGTGCCAGACAAGACCCGACATCCCATTGGTGACCCGACATCCCACGTGTTAGATAAATGCAAGACATCATGCAACATATGCAATTAAACACTTAGCACGCGCAACAATTCACCTAGTCTAGCATAATATCCAATTAACGCATAAACAGGTCCGAACACGTCTTACTAAGTCATTGGGTGTATCCCGGGGTTCCTAACATGTTCCTAGGTGTCAAATCGTGTTCCGGGATGTCAAAACGCGTTCACGACAGCAGTACATGCGATTAGGAAGGTTACACGCGAGTAGGCAATAGCCTATAGGCGATTAGGGGGCCTAATCGCATGAAGTATAGGCGATTAGGGTCCCAATCGCCCCAAAGTCTGCATAATCGCCTATAGCTCAGGCGATTAGGATGCCTAATCGCCTGCAGCTGCTGTACAACGAGTTTTCGCGCGTTAAACCCTCCAAGTCAGATCCGAAACATGCAACAACACCCAATATCAAACCTAAATCATTTACCAACCCTTTTCAAGCAAAAACCCCCAACATATCACTGATCTAGCATGTTCTATGCAATTATTTCCTAAAATGGCAAAGTACTAGGTTTCTTCTACCAACCTTATCTTTCCTTAAATGGAAATAATCAGATTTCAAGCTCTACAACATGTAACTCATAAAATCTCTGATCTAACATCTTCCTAGTGTGAATTCTAACAACATTGCATCAACAATCACACCATAATCATCCTAAATCCTCAAGAACATACAAATGGGTCAAAATATGCATTTTCTTCAAAACACCATAATAATGGCTAAGATTCTAAGACAACCTTCCTAATGACCTCTACATAACAGAAGTACAATCATATCTTAAAAACATTCATGTTAAAATCACCAATAAGACCAACATTTGCATATAAACTTCACATATAACAAGCATTAAGGTGTAAACTTGGTTTAAGACTCTTTTGAAAGGTTTTTAAAGACACATTTGGTAAAACAAGGTCTGGAACTTTGGGGGAACTCAAAATAACAACTTTACAAAGGTTAGGGATGAAGAACACACCTTGGATTTTGCTAAAGAAAGGTGTGTAAGCTTGGGGATGGTGATTTTTGTAGCAAAATGAGTTCCAGAGGTGTTCTAAGGTGTGTGGGTGGTTTGGGAGCAGCTAGGGTTGTTCTAGAGGTGTTTGGGGAGTTAAGGGTGCTATTTATAGGTGTTTTGACCCGAGCCCTGCAGTACACGCGATTAGCAGAACCTTATACGCGATTGGGGGCCTAATCGCGTGTAACATCAGGCGATTAGGTCCCAATCGCCTATAACTTCTCCTACTCGCCCCTTGTTCATGCGATTAGGAGTCCTCCCCAGCTCCTAATCGCCTATAAGGTCTGGAATGGGTTTTTGGCGCGTTAAACGCTATTTTAACATATTTAAACACGTATTCACATACCGATAAGTCACATAATGATTCCAAACATATAATGCATGATATCCAACACGTTTACATCCGTTCACCAATTCCCGGGACTCGAGACTCGTGTGTGCGTTAGGCCCGGCGATTCCACGAATCGCCGATCCTTGTACCCATAGTTATGGACCGACTCCCGATGACCCCGCGGATCATCATAACGACTCCCGATAATTCCCCCGAATCATCGTACCGACTCGACTGACCTTGTTAAGGACGTAATATGCATGACTCGCTAAGGTAGACTTACTAGTTTAGTCAACGTTACTAACCTGAGTTTGCCGGGTGTCACATACACGACTCCAGATTGCTGATATCTTCACTAAAGGTCTACCTCGTATACTGTTTGAAGACTTCCGCTCCAGTCTCAACATTCGCCCTCCTCTTGCTTCGACTGCAGGGGTGTAATAGATTATATTTAGCATAACTGTATTCTTGGTAAATAATTTGAATTTAATGTCTATCATTAATCCCTTCTATAATTATAAGGATTATTATTGTATTTAAACACTATCAAATCAATGAGAATGTTAAGGTTTGACCCATATCTTCTATCAACTATGGTATTAGAAGCTTGAAAAAAAATAAAATAATTGGAGGTGTGTGTGTGCTACGGCCATAATAGGAAAAAAGGAAATGGTGTTGTGATTCTTGAGCCAATGAAACACATGATTGTTTTAAACTCACAACAATGGTCATCCAAACTCGCAAGAAAAAGGAAAATAAGAATGGAAGATAAGGGGAGCCGTTTAGGGGGTGTGGGGTAGGACCCACACCTCTTTTTTTTTTTTTAAATTATTTATATAGATAAAACTTGATTTTGCTTCAGTTTGATCGGTTTTTTTAATTACACGTTATCTGGACATAAAATTAACCTCTAGTAACCTTTAAACATTGCCTAGTTTAAGTGTTAGTTGGTTGGTTAGGCTTTCGTTGGGTAAAATTATAATTTATACGTGTGCCAGGTGCGGTACGCATGCTTTATTCGTTACCGGGAGATTTGTATTATGAGTTTTCATTTATGGGTTTCGAGTTCCAAAACACATTATATTTCATGAAAATACTCTTTATTTTATATATAGGGTGTCCAGGAACATTTTTGGTTATTTATTTTTTACCGAGTAGTCCCCAACATCCGTTTCGGACAAGTTTATTTGCACGCGATTTCGTCGTGTTTCAATATTAAACATCTGCATTCCTATGCATTTTACGGGAAATTTGCTATTCTCTAAAGGCAAAATTAATATAATTAATTTAGAATTCCACTTAATTATTGTTAATTACATATACTAATTATGTACGGACACACACCGATTTTTGCTAGATGTCACAGGGGTAAAGAATGCAGATCTAAAACCAAGATGACGATGGTGGTTAGGGTTGGGATTTATAGGCAACAACGATGGTGGTGGTGGCGGCGATGGTAAGTGGTTGGGTTTAGTCTGATTTGGTTCTTTTGTGGGGGATGTGTATAGTTATTTATAGCGGGGATGGAGTGCTGGTGGCCAGAGAATGGAGAACGGATGTAGTGGTGGTTACTAGAAAATGGAGGTGGTGGTGGGTTGTGGTGACAGGTGGTGGGATGTAAATGAACGGCCCCACTACTAACGTGGAATTTAAAAAAAAAAACAAAAAAAAAAAAACAAATCAACATGGCACCTCAACTGCCATATCAGCATTTGGTCCACGTCAGCATGCCACCTTAACTGTTACGTCAGCTTTCACTAACTCAGTTAGTTCAAAGTTAACGGAGGTTCATTTTTGACATCTACCACTCTGTTCCAGAGTTTCATTAAAGGATAGAAGAGAAAGTATTGGAAAGGAAGTAGGGAAAAAATGTGTTCCAGAGTTTTTTGTAGGATGAAATGGGGAAAAAAATCACCCTAAAGAGGTTTTTAGGGTGATTTTTAATCTTTCCAATTTGGAAGGAACCGGAGAGAAAGGAAGAGGAAGGAAATCCTTTCTCTTCCATCCTTTAATGAAACTTTGAAACAGAGTGTACATGTCCAGTTGAGATCATTTTGATCCAACGTTAAATTTTGAATTATTATTGACTAATAGATGAAACTTTGGATTTTTTTAAATCCAATACCCCAAAATTTATTAATTAGTTGTGAATTCCATGTGTTGATTTGATGGCATGCCTAAATAAAAAATATCGAAATATTAATTATAATCTTTATTTATATAGATGATAATTCTAATGGATGATAATTTTAATAAAGTAATCGTAATAGACTAGAAAGAAGAAGATTCAGATCCTCTGCGTTTTGTAAGATAAAGAGTAGGGATTTGAATTTGTGCACGGGTCTATTGGAATTTTAAAATTTCAATTATGGTTGGAATAAAACAACACAAATGTGTGTATTATAATAATAAAAGTTGTGATCAAACAAAAATCTCTAGTAGATTTTGCGGGTCCTCCTTTCACATCCGTGTAACCCAGGTTCATTGTACTTCGTATGAAGAAAACTTATATTATATTTATTCATTGTTTTTAAGAACTGGGTTGGGTTATTCTACAAAGGCTACAAAAAATGAGAAGGGTGAGAAGCCACTAGAAAATGACATGTGTCCAAAGGATTAACAAGTGGGAAGGGTAATTTTGTCAAAAACATATGCACATGCTAGTCACATGCCATTTCCACATTCATTTTTAAATGCCCGTAACTTTTTTATACGTTATCCGTTTTTAAAAAAAATTATACCATAAAATTGAGCGTCGTTTTATCTTTAATATGAGTACCATATTGCTATACTTTTGAAAAAAAAATTTCAAAAACCACTTGCATAAGACACAATGGAAAGTAAAGCACAATGAACACCAATTAAATATAGGGTATAAAACATAATCAAGAGTCTAGTAAAACACAATGGACGATATACTAATGACACAATAAATAGAAGACTAAAACACAATGAATACTTTTGAAAAAAAAAAGTTGAAAACCCAGTTACGTAAGACACAATGGATGACATACGAAAGACACAATGAACAAAAGACTAAAATACAATGAATACTTTTGAAAAAAAAAAGTTAAAAACCCAATTGTGTAAAACACAATGGACGACATAATAAAGACACAATGAACAGAAGATTAAAACGCAATGAATACTTTTGGAAAAAAAGTTGAAAACCCAGTTGCGTAAGACACAATGGAGATAACGTAAAACACAATGAGTACCTATTAAATATGCAATGAATAATATGGTATAAAACACAATGAACAGTCTAATAAAACACAATTGACGACATATAAAAGACACAATGAACAGAATACTAAAACATAATGAATAATAGACTTAAACACAATGAACAACATAATAAAACACAATGTACGCTTAAATACAAACTCATTTGCGTAAAACACAATTAAAAGCATACTAAAAACACAATGGACAAAGTTAAATCATGTGTAGACTAAAAAAACATAAATAACATATTTATAAAGCACATATGCATACTATAACACAATGAACATGCAGAAGACACAACAGAGAAAAAAAACCCATTTAGCACGAGTTTTTTTTTTCAATTTTAATGTAGCAATGTGGTACTCATATTAAAGATAAAAAAACGCTCGTTAATATGGTGAATTTTTTTTGAAAAAAAAATGTCGTATGATAAAGTTATAGACGTTTTAAAATGATGGGGGAATTGACATGTGCATTGCATGTGGAGAGAGAAAGTCAACAAATGTGGTTTTCCTTTTATGCCCTTTCTCTAATTTATTATTTATTTTTTTCAAACAAACTAATCTCAACCCTTCAGATATATGATCAATGGATCACAATCCTTCTCACCCTTCCTAGAAAAAGTGTTTTGTGTATTTGATCCTAACCCTTAAGAACTTGTATGTTCTAATGTCTTTCTTTTCTAATAACTAGGATTCTATTACCCGCGTTTCGCCGCGTGAGCTCCTGTTGCGTTGAAGGTTTGGTGGACGTTAAAGATCGTGCATCACAGTGGGAACTCGTGTTGCGTGAAGAGTTTCGTGGACATAAAAGATAATATTAAGTGACTATTATTCTCGCGTGGGCTTAAAATTGTTGGTCTAAGTTTGGTGGTCAAATTGGAATAAAATAAAGTTACGTTAAAAGTTAGTGACCAAAGTTTTAAATCTTAAAAGCGAAAAGTTAGTTGGTTTAAGTTTGGTGGTCAAATTAGAAAAAAATAAAGTTAATATAAAAGTTTGTGACATAAAATAAAATTAACTTGAAAGTTAGTGGCCAATATATATATATATATATATATATATATATATATATATATATATTAAAAGAAAGACACCATTGAAGTGTCTTTCCATTAATATCTATCTATATAATAATTGAGGTCACTTGGGTTGAATCAAGGCCTTAGAGAGGGCCTTATGATCCAACAACTAATATGGAGCTCCAAATTATGACTATAAAAACCTTTTTCTTTTATTTTTTTTCATTCTCCATATCAAAACTCTCCTATTCATCCTAATTCCTAACAAATCTTTCAATCATTCTTCTTCACCTTGCATCATTTGTTGATTATCCACAACTGATTAAAGGTAAACATCCATACTACTCTTCTAATGTTGATTCCTATTATTATTTTGACTTTTTTTTATTGTTAACATTATTAAGAACAAATCAAACCGAATGAAAATTCTTATTCTTTTACGTGGAAATCATTCTTCTTAAACACATGTTCTAATGAAACGGATTTGTGATAAATGGATTTGTGATAAACGGATTTGTGATAAACACATATTCAATCGGATTTATTATAAAGTGATAACAAAGATACTATCAATTCCTATTGTTATTTTTTATTCTTTTTAAGATTTCCTAATCTAATAACCATTTGAAATCATTCTGGTGTTTATCACATGTTCTAATGAAACGGATTTGTGATAAACATATATTCAATCGGATTTGTGATAAAGGGATAACAAAGATACTATAGATTCCTATTGTTACTTTTTTTATTCTTTTTAATATTTCATAATCTAATTACCATTTGAAATCATTCTTGTGTTTATCACATGTTCTAATGAAATGGATTTGTGATGAACGTATTTGTGATAAACACATATTCAATCGGATTTGTGATAAAGGGATAATAAGGATTGCGTTCAATCAGATTTATGTTAATTTTATTATTGTCATCACGGTTTTTATAGACATATATTGAATCGGATTTACTATTCGATCGGATTTAGTAATGCTATATTTTAACATTTGAAAAACAGGATTTGATCCGAAGACACAAACGCTATTATGTCTTATCATAATGGTTCTCAATTCTTCAAGGTATTGCATGACCCTTCGACAACAGTTTTGGTATATTTGTTATTTTCATGTACATATGCCTATTTAATTTTCAAAAATGATTCTTTATTTTTTAATGTTGTTTTTAACGTGTCAATCCAGACTGTGCTAAAGGCCATGAACAAATTTCTGTTGTCTAAAAACATACATAACAGGGACGTTACAGTTACCACATACGAAGGACAATCTTGGTTGGTACGATTTTTAATGTTTTTAATGTAATTTATTTGAATTACTGTTTTTCGAATTTATGTTTAATATTATTGTAATAATTGACTGTTTTTCAAAAAAAAATTTAATCACATTTATTTATATTACTGTTTTTCGAAATTATTTTAATATTATTGTAATATTAGACCGAATTTAATATCATCAATTCTGAATTATTGTTATTTATTTACATTAATAATAATTAACCGAATTTAATGTCATTTAATCTGAAATTTGAATGTGAATTATTGTTATTTATTTACATTAATAAAAATTGACCGAATTTAATGTTATTTATTACTATCTTTTAATAATTGACCGAATTTATATTAATATTAATATGAATTTCAATTTACCATAAGAAGCCTCATTTATTTTTTATTATGAATGATTGATTATTAATCAATTTAACCTTCATTTATGAACGAAATAACTCTCATTTATTTTTAATATTACGATTTTAGTTTTACTATTTGTAATAATAGTATTGTTGACCGAATATATTACCAATACAAATTGACATTAATAATAATTGACCGAATTGAATGTTATTTATTACGAATTTTTAATCTCATTTATTTATATTAATATTACTACGAAATTATGTTTAAACTATCTTTATGAATTATTATTGGTCTTGCCTGCAATTAATAGGATTTATTTTGTTTTTTAATGTTATTTAGTATGAGTTTTAATGACATTAATTATAATTGACCGAATTTAGGGTATATATTATGATTTTTAAGCTCATTTATTTATTATTGACCGAATTAAATTACAAATATATTACTAATACTAAAACTAATATTACAAATTATTATTGGTCTTGTCTGCAATTAATAGAATTTATTCATTTTTTAATGTTATTCAGTATGAGTTTTAATGACATTAATAATAATTGACCGAATTTAGTGATATATATTACGATTTTTAAGCTCATTTGTTTATTATTGACCGAACTAATTACGAATATATTACTAATACTAAAACTAATATTACGATTTTTAATTTTAATCTCATTTATATGTTATTGACCGAATTAAAATTTTCTATTACTATTTTTACGAATATATTACTAATTACTAATACTAACTAATACTAATACTAATATTACGATTTTAGTTTGCTTCAATTAGAAGTTATTTCCATTGGCGAATATTGTGTCTTTAAATGGTGTTCAATCCAACACAGGCTGTTTGTTACAAAGGTTCCAACACAAGAAGTCATTGATTTTCAAATTAAAATTACGATTTTTTATGTTTGTAATGTAATTTATTTGAATTATTGATTACGATTTTGTAGTTATTTATTAAGATTTATAATCTCATTTATTTATATTACTATGTTTACGAATTATGATTAGTCTTGATTGCAATCAATAAAATTTATTCATTTTTACTGTTATTTATTAAGATTTTAATATTATTTATTGACATTAATAATAATTGACCCAATTTAATGTTATTTATTAAAATTATTAATCTCATTTATTTATATTACTTTTTTTGAATTTATGTTTAATAAGATTTAATTATTTTTAATGTATTTTTAGTATGTTAGAATTAATGTTATTTATTGACATTAATAATAATTGACCGAGTTGAATGTTATTTATTATGATTTTTTAATCTTATTTATTTATATTAATATTACTACGAAATTATGTTTAATCTATTTTTATGAAATTATGTTTAATCTGTTTTTATGAAATTATGTTTAATATTATTTATATTACTATTCATTCGAATTATTATTGGTCTTGCCTGCAATTAAAAGGATATTTATTATGAGTTTTAATGACATTAATAATAGTTGACCGAATTTAATGTTATATACTACGATTTTTAAGCTCATTTATTTATTATTGACCGAATTGACCGAATTAATTTACGAATATATTACTAATACTAATACTAATATTACGATTTTTAATTTTAATCTGATTTATTTATTATTGACCGAATTAAATTATGAATATATTACTAATACTAAAACTAATATTACGATTTTTAATTTTAATCTCATTTATATCCTATTGACCGAATTAAAATTTTCTATTACTATTTTTATGAATATATTACTAATTACTAATACTAATATTACAAATTTAGTTTGCTTCAATTAGAAGATATTTCTATTGGCGAATACTGTGTCTTTAAATGGTGTTCAATCCAGCACAGGCTGTTTGTTACAAAGGTTCCACCACAAGAAGTCATTGATTTTCAAATTAAAATTACGATTTTTTATGTTTGTAATGTAATTTATTTGAATTATTGATTACGATTTTGAGGTTATTTATTAAGATTTATAATCTCATTTATTTATATTAGTATGTTTACGAATTATGATTAGTCTTGACTGCAATTAATAAGATTTATTCATTTTTACTATTATTTATTAAGATTTTAATATTATTTATTGACATTAATAATAATTGACCGAATTTAATGTTATTTATTAAAATTATTAATCTCATTTATTTATATTACTTTTTTCGAGTTTATGTTTAATAAGATTTAATTATTTTTAATGTATTTTTAGTATGTTAGAATTAATGTTATTGACATTAATAATAATTGACCAAGTTAAATGTTATTTATTATGATTTTTTAATCTCATTTATTTATATTAATATTACTACGAAATTATGTTTAAAATGTCTTTATGAAATTATGTTTAATATTTTTTATATTACTGTTCGTTCGAATTATTATTGGTCTTGCCTGCAATTAATAGGATTTATTTATTTTTTAATGATATTTATTATGAGTTTTAATGACATTAATAATAGTTGACCGAATTTAATGTTATATATTGCGATTTTTAAGCTCATTTATTTATTATTGACCGAATTAATTTACGAATATATTACTAATACTAATATTGCAATTTTTAATTTTAATCTGATTTATTTATTATTGACCGAATTAAATTATGAATATATTACTAATACTAAAACTAATATTACGATATTTAATTTTATTCCCATTTATATCTTATTAACCGAATTAAAATTTTCTATTACTATTTTTACGAATATATTACTAATTACTAATAATTACTAATATTAACTAAAACTAATATTACGATTTTAGTTTTACTATTCATAAAAATAGTATTGTTGACCGAATATATTACTAATTCTAATTGACAATAATAATTGACCGAATTGAATGTTATTTATTACGATTTTTAATCTCATTTATTTATACTAATGTTACTATGAAATTATGTTTAATATATTTTTATGAATTATTATTGGTCTTGTCTGCAATTAATAGGATTTCTTCATTTTTTAATGTTATTTATTATGAGTTTTAATGACATTAATAATAATTGATCGAATTTAATGTTATATATTACGATTTTTAAGCTCATTTATTTATTATTGACCGAATTGACCCAATTAAATTACGAATATATTACTAATACTAAAACTAATATTACGATTTTTAATTTTAATCCCATTTATATCTTACTGACCGAATTAAAATTTTCTATTACTGTTTTTACGAATATATTACTAATTACTAATAATTACTAATACTAATACTAATATTACGTGCAGAAATTGTTTCACAAGTCGCTAGGTTTGTTATTTGCATATTCAACATTTATGTTTACAATATTCTTATTTTATAATTAGTTACACATTTTAAATTTTCTATACATAATTCTTTTGTAAAGGTTTACTGTGATTGGATGACCTGATTTACTTCAATCAAAATATACTTCCATTGGCGAATACTGTGTCTTCAAATGGTGTTCAATCGAGCACAAAATGTTTGTTACTAAGGTTGCACCACAAGATGTCATTGATTTTGAAATTTAAATTATGATTTTGTTGTTATTTATGAAGAGTTTTAATGTTATTTATGATAATTTTAATGTCATTGATTTGAATGATTGATTATGATTTAGTTGTTATTTATTAAGATTTTTAATCTTATTTATTGATATTACTAATATTACGAAATTCATTTTAATATTGTTGACCGACTTTAATTTTGATATTACAACTTTCCTTTAATCAATTGTGATGAAACGATATTTTTTTTAAACATATACGACTTTCTTTCAAACATTTATTTAAATCTATTTTACATTTTATAATTTAAATATAATCCGCAGATAACACTGTACATTTATTTTCCTACACTTTTATTTTTCTTTTAATAATAAATATAATTTAAATATAATTAACAGTTTCCTAAAATATATATAATGTATTCAAAATAATTTTCAATGCTATTACTAATATTACGACCTTAATGTTAATATTGTTGACCGAATCTGTATAAAAACTTTTTACGTTTTTGTTAAATTGATGGAGGTCAATTCTTTGACTATATGTCTTTGAATTTGATTGTGCTAATTTTAACCGTTGTTGACCAATTCACGTCAATTACCAATCCTTCCCATTTTTATAATTCAGAGACTTTCCTTTAATCATTTGAAATGAAACGATATTCTTTTAAACATATACGACTTTCCTTTAAACATTTATTTAAATCTATTTAACAATGTTAAATCTATTTAACAGTTTATAATTTATATATAATCCAAAGATAGGAGTGTACATTCATTTTCCTACACTTTTATTATTCTTTTAATAATATATAATTTAATTCTATTTAATAGTTTCCTAAAATATATAATGTATTCAAGATAATTTTCAATGTTGTTACTAATATTACGACCTTAATTTTAACATTGTTGATTAAATATTAGTAAAAACTTTTTACGTTTTTGTTAATTTGATGGAGGTCAATTTTTTGACTTTATGTCTTTGAGTTTGATTGTGTTAATTTTAAGCGTTGTTGAGCAATTCACGTCAATTACCAATCCTTCTATTTTTATAATTCAAATATATAAATAAATATTCCTACTCGATCACGTCAATCGAGGCACATTATTTCCGATTTTGCAGAATTGTTCGAGACACAACAATACTATATAAACCTTAATAAATAATAAAATCATTTAATCGTCATACCAAATTTAACAACAAAATTAAATGATAATATAAATTTTCAAAATGTTACTTTTGGTACAACTAATAACGATTACTAATGATGTCAATAATAAATTGTATATAATGGGTAAGGCAATTTGAGACGCGGATGATTTTAATGTCATTTATTTGAATGATTGATTACGATTTTGATGTTATTTATTAAGATTTTTAATCTTATTTACTGATGTTACTAATATTACGTATTTCATTTTAACATTGTTGACCGACTTTCATTTTGATATTACGACTTTCCTTTAATCATTTGTAACTAAACGATAATCATCATCTTGATTTCAATAAGTGTGCTAATTTTAAGTGTGCTAATTTTAAGATGTTAATAATAATTTGTATATAACGGGTAAGTTAATTTTAGACGTGGATTATTTTAATGTCATTGATTTGAATGATTGATTATGATTTTGATGTTATTTATTAAGATTTTTAATTGTTAAGTACTATATTTACACAGTTTAAATAATGACGTTTTTTTTGGCGGCTTTTTGTAACATGTCAAAAGTTGCCTAAAGTGTGTGTACAATGGGTCATTTTGGCTACATGTTGAAATGGGTCTGGGGTTCCTTTTGGTGTCTATTTTTTAATAAAATATAGGAAATTTATATTATAGCATGTGACATTGGACCCATTTTCTTATTAGTTGTTTTTTAGCTATGTAATCGGTTTGAACCATTGGAGAGATAACATGAAAATTTAAGCTACCCATTCAAGTAAGTGGGTTAAGGATTGTTTCTTGATTTACTTATCACTGTATCCATATCTTTACAACAACTATATTTTATGTAGAACACAAATATGGAATACAATGGTGGAGGTTTTCATAAATTATTGAAAATGAGCTGCACTTCGAGGATCGTGATGACAATGATAACAACTTCGAAGGTGAAAAATCAGCTATCAATGAGCAAGAGTTGGAAAATTTTGATTGAAGTAATGAAAATGGACCATTGGTTGAAGTTCGTTAAGCCCCAACTAAATGATAAGTGTTCTATGCTTAAGCTTAGTTATGATTATAATATAGATATTACCCTTACCCAAATGATGTAATGTGTGATATTAGTTGAAGTTCGTTAAGCCCCAACTAAATGATAAGTGTTCTATGCTTAAGCTTAGTTATGATTAGAATATAGATATTACCCAAATGATGTAATGTGTGATATTGTGATAGTATGCTATGTAGTTTGCAGTTGTCAAATTAAACTTTACTTACTCGATATATCCATCATTTCGTTACATTAAACTGTTAGATGACATTTTGCATTTAACATCAAAAATCATACATATTGCATTATCAAACATTTAGTAACCAAAACAAATCGTATAATACAATTCTTATTTTCCTAATTTTTTTTCATTTTACTTTCGGGTGAACCGTGGGTCCCCACGGGACTCTAACCTAGTATAGATAATAGTACGTAGGTATAATCCCGTGTGAAAATACGAGAAGTCTATATCATTTTTTAAGAAATTAGTTCGGAATTGTAGATAACATTATGTTCAAGAAGTTAATCATCTGTTGCAAGCAAAATATGTTTGCTAAGGTCTGTTACTGAGCAGTGGGTCTGTTAAGGAGATGTGTCTGAAACAATTGTTGCTTCAGACCTTAGTAACAGTTGTTTGAAGCAACATCTGTTTTCAGACATATCTCCTTAACAGACCACTGCTCTGGAGCAGATCTTAGGTGCTGTTTGTTTTTTCTAAGGCAAAAGGTCTGCAGTCTGCAGACCACATCTGCAGAAGAAAAGGTGGACCAAAGGTCTGCAGTCTGCAAGAGGAAGACTGTTTGTTTTTTAACGTCTGCACTGTAACCCAAAACCATAACCATAATCAACCACAAATATCCACAAAAAAAATAAACACACACCACCATTCCTTTGTTCTTCTGTTCCTCCCCCCATCTCTCTCTCTAAAACACACACACCATTCCTTCTTCACCCTATGTTTCTCTCTCTCTCTAAAATACAAACACCATCTGTGATTATTATAAAGGTTCTATTTTACCTCATCATCATATTCTAATGCGATGGTAACATCCACCCATCCAGAGACGAAAATTGTGATTATTATAAAGGTTCTATTTTATTTTTGTGGAAAAGGTTTATCATCATCATCCTTCTATCAATCCTTCATCTTTTTTTTAACGGCATCAGTCCTTCATCTGGTCATCAATTTCCTTTGTTTGTTGTGATTATTACTTATTATTATAATTATTGTTATTATTTGTTTTGGAAATCAGGAAGGGAATAAGTTATGGGCGGCGACAGGCTGAAGGAGGAGGAGAGAGGTGGCAGAGGTGGGGAGGGGAGAGGAGGAAGGAGGAGGAGGATGGAGGAAAATGATGATGAAGAAGTGGAGAAGAGGTAGAGAAGATGTGAGAAGACATGGGTGCAAGTCTGCACCAAGAAAAGGCCAGGAAGACCTTTATGAATAAAAGTTCTTCCAAAAAACAAACAGGCTGCAGGACCCCCAATGTCTGCGCGCATCTGCACGACGCAGACAAAAGAGGTCAGAAGCACTTCTGGGAAAAAACAAACACCCCCTTAGTAAACAGATTTTGCTTGCAACAAATGATTGACTTCTTGATTTGATGTTTAGTAAACAGACTTTAGTATAGCCTATTTATAAGCTCTCTATAATTTGGGACTAATTGTCTTAAAAATGATATAAGCTACCCGTGTTTTCACACGAGATTACACTTAGACACCCCACATCTTAGGAGCTGCTTTTTGACACATCAATGGACAGAAACACCAACTTCATAACCACACTAAATGCAAAACTTTATTCGTATACCATTTGACTTTTTAGCTAAAGCATTGGAATGCTTTTAAATTCGGGCCAGGTGGATACATAAATATGGTTTGCGCAACGACTATAAATGTGATAACTGATATTGCTATCAAAATGTATCACATTATCAGCTAAATAAATAAATATTTACATGCTCTCCTCCCAAAGTAAATTAAACTTGGAAAATTGAATTATTCTCTTTTACATAATAAAAATAAATAAACTTAATCTATAACAATAGCTTCATAAAAAAAAGATAAAGTTACACATATATGGGTGACTCACTCAAGTCGTTGATCTCACGACATATAGTAGAAACCCCTCTTTACTTTCTATTTCTATACTCGGGTGATGGCGTAAAAATACATACTTGTTCCAGGCTGGTAGGGTGAGCATTGTGTAAGCCAATTTGATCTTATTTGCAAACCCGCCAAGAGATTTAAAAGCCATCGTTGCCCTCTCAAACTGCACCCGTTGACTCCAATTAAAAAAATACATAGAAGAATCATAGTGCAAAGAAATCTTAAATCTAGGAGTTCAGCGGGTAAGAAGTCTATTACAACTGCTTGGTTCATTTGGCGTGCAAGAGTATTAAGTATATCTAGGTCAACTCATTCATGTGGCTAAAAATAGTGTGAATAGCTTGTTTATATCTATTGGTTGTGTTTCTTTCATTTGTAGAATTGTAAGTCTGTTCTTTTACAGGTTCTAGCTTTTGCGCCTCGCAAAACCTAATGTTTAATAATATTTTTCTTTTCCAAAAGCAAGAGAAGTCTATAAACAAATTATATCGCAATCAGTATCTGAAGTGCAACAGTGTTGGTAGGGAAACCATGTATGTAGAGTACCATTTCCCATGGACGTTTCTTCTTTGTCCTCCATGCACCACTGCATAACTCCCCATTATGTTGCCTAATCGATTGCCGCGGGTTCACTGTAAACCTACAAAATCACCACCAACAAACAAAATAAACACACTATGCAACTAATCCAAAATCAATTCAAACTGATAACTCGCTACGCCATATAACTTGTTTTAAAACTGCCTCTTTTTCATTATTAGCATTAGTTTTATTTTCATATCCGTTGGTTGAAAATTACCATCATTAATTGTTATGCAATGATTAATAAAACACTTAGAGGATAAAAGGATTCATACCAATGGCTAGAGCTGAATAGATGTGGTTTCTGGCAGATTTGGAAACATATGTGGTTTATGGTCATAGATGGTAACAGATGTGGTTTAGAAACAAATGTGGTTTATGGTAACAAATGTTAAGTTTCTGGCAGAGTTGGAAACAGATGTTAAGCTCATAACTAATCAAATCTGTCACAATCTGAATGATTTGAATAAAATAAATTTTGAAACAGATGAGGACTTTTGGTTGTAAATCAGGGGCACAAAATGAACTGTTGTATAAGACTTAGTACTATTGGTACTGACCCAAAGTTGCACAACCAAACAACTAACCATTTTTTTCATCGAGGGAAAGGTTACAGAAATAGTCTTTTACAAATATGGCCACAATAGACCAAACTTGAAAAGACCATAGGTTTTGCAACTTTGCGCTTTATGACATATGTTAAAAAATCACAGTTTTAAATGAATATATGTTAAGATCTCACACCAAGAGTCTCCCACCAGCCCAATAAGAAGATAAAATTTTCTCATTCTGTGGATCCCATCCATGATCCAACCTAAAATACCTTCCCCATATGGTGTCATAATATAACAATTCAACTGAAAAAACAAACGAACATGAATTGATTTAGTTCATTTAACAGATATAAGTTAATAGACATACAAACATACATGAAAATAAATAATATGTATAAAAAACATTCCATCCAAAAAGTATTAAATTAAATATACGTGAAGGCCAATGAAAGGAATGAGCCATGAAATAACAGTGAAAGGCATCGATACATTGCAGCAGGGAAAGCGAGGTCTCTCATGTTTTGTATCTGATTTCATAACCAAATTTCTAAAGCTCAACATTTAAGCACTACAAAGAACAAAAGCCTAAATGTAAATAAAAAGGAATAAAATCATGTATACATTCATCATTAGATTATTAACATAACATGAAGATATCTATAACCAAAATTGACTCCTCGTTAATAAACATACAAACTAATCAACCATCATATCCTTTCGATTTGTAAAACACATACCAAAGCTTAAATCTTATTTTATTCAATTGAGAGCCAAATATTCACGATAACATTCAGCCAACCACTTCCTATTCTCCTATCATCAGTTACACAAATAATTTCATTGCTCCAAATATTCACATGAAGGTTTGCTGCAATATAATTTTTTTAGTTACAGTTGTTAAGGTAAACTGAAGAACCACACATCATAAAAAGAAACATAATAGTCGAGATAAAATTAAGGAGCAACGAAATTACCAAATTGCTGTTGACGGGTTGGAGTGGAGAGGATAGATTAGAACGGTCTGTACAGGGAAGCGTTGAATGCAAAAGTTTTTGATTCCGTCAAGTAATGAGAGCATAAAGGTTCACAGAAAACCTTTAAATGTTCCTAACTAAGACGAAAGAAAAAAAATCAAATTAGCCCTAATTTGATTACCGTAGGATTAGCCGATTTGGAAGACGGCTGAATATAGATGATGGCTGTCAGTGGCCCTTACTATGACAAAAGAGAAAAAAAAAATCAAATTAGACCTAATTTTGTAACGAATGAAACAAACTCACCTTATCGTTCTCGAACACACCGCTGTCGCCAATGTTTCATGGTGGAACTCTAGCCATCGGCCTTTACGGTACAATTCGTTGCAGAATCTGACACCTCAGTCGTTGGAGGAGGAGTTGTAGCCTCTGTTTCATTTATGATTATTGTATTTATTTAAAACAATATTTTTTGATTATTTATTCATTCGAAATAATTTAGTTAATGTACAATAATTATAAATATTTGAACAATTAATTATGAGCTACACAATGATCCAAACAAATGAGAATTAAGACTTTCAAACATAAGAATATTTCTATTTTATAAGAAAAGTATTTATAAAATAGATGTTAAATAGTATAAATAACTAAATGATTAATTATGTCTAACTAACATAAATAAGACTAAAAATACAAGATATGATCCAAAAATATTATTTTTATAGAAACTGAATGCATATTGATGTAAATCAATGAAAATAATTTTTTCATAATTTTTCTAAATTTATTTATATTTAAAGCTGATTTATTGCATTTAAATCATATTTAAATGATTAAAAATAGACTAACCAATAAAATAATTGTTTTCTTGTCCAATAATTTTTATTTCAATTCATGATGATTAGAAATACATTCCCAAAAAGTTTGAGATTAAAATCATTAAAAACTAATTTTTAATCAATTAGTTATGATTAAAACAATTTAAATCAATAAAAATACAAAAATAATTTATTTTCCAGGAAATAAAAATGTCATAATTTTATTTAGAGTCTCAAGATGCTACACCTAAATTTTTATAATTTTTGAAGCAAAAATGAATTTATTATGAATATTTCAAGATTTATGTATTTATATCTAAGTGAAAAGAAAGGATCAAAATGAAACAAAAAAAATAAAATAAAATGAACACACCCGTAGACAATGGGACTCAAACCCGGGTCCTTCATGATCCAACACACACACTTCAACCACTAAAGCACTAGGCTTTATGTGGAAATATTTTGAAACAAAATCGAAAGTATTTGACAACTATTACGAGCGTTTATTCATAATTGTATGTTTTTCGTATGTTTAATCGTCCCAGTGTAAATCTCTGTTTTTCTAAATTTTATGATTTCGTTCATTGTAATTGAATGTTTTTTTTTGTTATTTTGATTGTGTAATCATTCTAAACGTTTAATCGAATTGAAACGATGAAAAATTTGGTTTCGATTGACTCTGTTGTTACGATTTGAAAAATATTTAAACGTTTTTTTTTTCTAATTTACCCTTGGTTAGATTAACCCAAACATGATTAGGGTTGTTAATTACCATCTTGCCACCATCTAAATCTAAGCTGAGAATGCTTCTTACGCTTTGTATGTTAAAGTTCTTTGTACGTTATCTTTTCCCACCTATAAATTTCCGTTGTGGTTATATGATAATTATATGGTTTTAACTTTTAAATTAACCTACTGAATGGTTTTTTTTTTGCCCCTTTTGTACCTAGTTTGGCTTCACAAGCCCTCAACTCATCATCCCATATTGTATTACTTAAAATTTGGTTTTTGCTTGAATGGACTAAATCAAGAACATCCTAATTTAATTATTGAGAATCATCAAAGTTGATTAATATCGTCATATAACATCTTCGTAATATCTGCTACATATTGTTTAACATAGAAAAAATGAATATGATCGGAAAAAAAAAATGAATGGGTGTCGAGTTCTATTATTATTTTACACTTTATTTTACGAAACCCACAATTTAAGAGTTTGCTTTTAGGTCAGAAAAGGGTAAAAAAAAAATGTTGACCCGTCACCCCTATGAGTCATGCATGAACTCATCATGCTAAACCTCTAGTGTAAACATAAATAAACACAACTCTATTTTATAAAATATAATATAGTCACATAATTAGTCACAAATTTACACCACTAGTCACAAATTTTGACCGAATAAAAACCCATATGATAAATTTGATGGGGAAAATGACCAAAATAGCCTGTTGACCGGGCGTTTTGCACAACTAGCCCTCTCCACTGTCTTTGGAGAGACGGGACACGGCTCCCAACCAGCCTGAACCGTCTCCGAGACCGTTTGGTTTTATAGCCAATTGCCAACCAACACGTGGCGTCTCTGATCCCGAGGCTGTACCGTCTCTCTCCAGACGGGTCAGAAATCTCTCCCAGACGGTTCACGTTTCCCAATGCCGGCTGCCTTCGGTTCAACCGTCTCCCAGACGGGTCACATTTTCCAAGTCGTCTTAAGCCGTTTTGTGCTACCGTCTGAACCGTCTCACGAGTGTATATAAATACCCCAATTCACTTAACGAAATTTGCACCCACCTCTCTCCTCTAAGCTTTCATCTTCCAATCCAATGACGTTTTTTTACTTTCCCAGCCGAAGCCTACCGGCTTACGAAAATATTGTCCGATTACTTGGATTGTTGTTTCATCTGCGTACGGCTACTTGGATTGTTGTTCCATCTGCGCGTGGTTTGCAACCCGTGTAATGGATCGATGATGTGGTGGTCTACATTTGAGGCAAGTTCGTTCGCTTTCCGAATTTATGTCTCGATGTTCGACGTGTGCTCACTGAGAACTATTGTTACATAAAACGAGGAAACGTCTCGGACTTGTCTGTGTAGAGCACATACACCATTCGAAACAACGTCTATGTAGACCACTGCTACTACCGCCGCTGTGGAGGACAAAACATCTAACACTAAGATGTAGTCTTCAATAGTTGGTTAGACACTACGATTACTTCAAACAAAGTTCTTAGTTCTGGAAGTAAATTTAGGAAGTTTGTTGTAATAGTGTAGTTTTTTTATTGTTGTTGTAATAGTATAGTTTGTTTATTTGTGATTGTAATAGTATAGTATGTTTAATAAAATATTTACCTTAATATAAAAACAAAAAAACAAAATTGCATTAATAATAATAAAAATATAAACATTAATTGCATTAAATAAAAAGATAATAAATTACAAATTAATTAAGACGATGTCTTATCATTTGCCAAACAGACACGTGTTTAAATTCTTTACGCTCCCTGTTTTTATACTGTCTTAGACTATGTCTAATTGCCACGTCTTCGGGAAAGTTAGAGGGTACGTCGTGAAGAGTCCGGTTGTGGTGCCCGTTGAAGATTTGACACTTCGTGGTCAAATCGCTCAACTTCCGGCTTAGGGACTCGGTGGTACGTTATGACCCTCCAACGAGCCGATTGTATTCATGCAGTATTCGGAACCATTTGTTGTTTAGGTGGGTGCTTTCTTCAACATGAAGCCATGCTGCAATCAAGGCAATCTCCTGTTCTTCGGTCCATCTTTGAGGTGCCATTTTTGGATGATTTAGACGGTGTTGGACGGTGGTGGGGTGGTAGATAGTGTTTAGACGGTGTTGGACGGTGGTGGATAGTGTTTAGGCGGTGTTGGATGACGGGAATGGGACGGGAGACCGGTATTTATAGGGCTGAGCTGGACAACCGAAGCGTCGCCCGGTCATCGGGACTCACCGGCGTTGGGAGATGTGAACCGTCTTGAGAGACGGTTGAACCGAAGGGCCAGCCGTCTTGGGAAATGTGACCCGTCTTTTGAGACGGTTGAACCGAAGGGGCAGCCGGCATGGGAAATGTGAACCGTCTGGGAGACGGTTGAACCGAAGGCAGCCGGCATGGGGAAACGTGAACCGTCTGGGAGAGAGTTCTGACCCGTCTGGAGAGAGACGGTACAGCCTCGGGATCAGAGACGCCACGTGTTGGTTGGCAATTGGCTCTAAAACCAAACGGTCTCCGAGACGGTTCAGGCTGGTTGGGAGCCGTGTCCCGTCTCTCCAAAAACGGTGGAGAGGGCTATTTGTACAAAACGTCCGGTCAACGGGCTATTTTGGTGAGTATAGTATCGGATATTATGCTACTAAGCCACTAAATGAATTTTGTTCTTTATCATTTTGAAACAAGTAAGAAATACCTTGATCGAGTCTAAATTAAGGTTTAGCAATACTAGATTACCAAAACAGCCTTAAGTAATAAATACTATTCATGAAGTTTCTTTATTAGCTTTGGTTTCCCTCAATAAGTCATATTTACTTAATTATTGAAAGAACGTATCTGAAGGCACTCGACAAGACTAAATGACTCTCACCCACACATTTTAAGGAATAGCGGGGTTGTTGGTATGGACTTGGATTACATTCAGGCCCTCGACAGACTAAATGACTCTCTTCCAGGCTTTGATATTGGCGGTTTTTCTGATAAGGACACCGCCCCACCAAAGCCTCATAAAACTTTGGCGAATGCCCTTTTTGGCAAAATCGCTCAGAGCCTGGGTTAAGTCTTTGGTCTGTCCCCACATCAAAAGGCGATTATTGAATGCATGCAAGGGCCCCATGCCCAAGATTTCCTGAATGTTATCCCAATTGACGGTTTGGGGCAAAGCATATCGGTGGTTGAGTACATGACCATTCTTAAGTACCGGTTAATGGTCCCTATCTACCCTGGAGACGAAGTCTGCCCGATCTGCCGTAAGGCCTGTTTGGATAAGTATAGGGAGCATGCGGTTCACTGCAAGGAGCTGCCCGGGTTTAAGTATCAACATGACTGGGTTCATGACATTCTTTGAGACATTTTAAGAAGAGCGGGGATATCAGCCAAGAAGGAGGCTCTTGTGAACTTTCTGACAGCCCGCGCGGAAGGGAGATCAACCTTGCGACCAACAGATTTGCTTGTCTTTGGGTGGGCGGGTGGAAAACACGCTTGCGTTGACTTAACAGGAGTATCCCCTCTAGCTGGTTTGTGGGACAATGGTAATTTGTAGCACGGCATGCGGTTCGAAAGGCAGAGACGAAGAAAGTGGAAAAACATGCTAAAGCATGTGAAGATAGCTAACACGCCTTCATCCCCCTGGCTTTTGATACCTTTGGGTCACTGGCACCGGAAGCTATCCGTTTTTTTTCAGTAGACTAGGGTTCGCCATACAGAAAGAGGTGGCGACACAACTTGTTGCCCGTCTACCTGCTATCTTAATGTAATTTTCGTTTTGTGAAATGAAATTGCCTTATTTGCTAAAAAAAAAAATCTAAGACAGGGTAAGGATAAGGAAAAAATTAAAGTATATGAATAAGCTACGTGTATGAAAAAACGACTTAGGTACACCCAAAACAACTCTACGTACATAATTCTATTTTTGCATAAATGTGACAACCAAAAATACCATAAATAATAAAACTTTATGTACTTCGTAAAACACTTCTTCCAACCTTAATTAACATTTTTTTATGTTTTTCTTTTTTACATGTAAAATTTCATTAAAAACATGAAGATATGTATATATAAATAAGTATTTTCCTGTTCGAACAAAATAAAGAAGTACTTGCGTAGAATGAGGCGAAGGTTGTGATCTCGGATCAATAATATTATTAAAAAAACACATATATAGTGACAGATTCTGTTAACTTTATTTTCAGGTGCTTATTAAATCCTCCTATTTCTTTGACTTATGTTCATTGTATATAATACTAAACCCTACTTTAAGCATAGAACAAGAATATTTGATTATTTTATTGGTAAAAGTGGTACTATAATTACATGTTTTCCACATTTTAAAGTGTTCAAAGAGACTATCTTCAACAAATACTATTTTTGTAACAGTTACTATTCCCTTATTTTAAGTTTTTACGTCGCTATAAAAAAGGTAGAGTGGTTTCTTTTGTTACATCATCAACAAATTTCTCAAAGTAGAGATATGGCACAAATTGTTTTTAATATCCTTCCATCAACACGCGATAGAGAGCATCTAGATGTTCAATATCCGTTGATAATATCGAATAAAAAGATCCGATTGTTTGGGTTTGAGCTTGATCCTGACAAAAGTGGCGAACAAGAAGAAAGCCTACACTCATCACCTACCACACCCTCGTCGGAGAAAGAGAAGTCTTCGATGGCGGATTCCAAAGAGACAAAGAAGTTCAAGTGCCAATATTGTTTCAAAATGTTTGTAAACTCGCAAGCGTTAGGTGGTCACCAAAACGCACATAAAACCGAACGGATGAAGAAGAAAAGGTTGTTATTACAAGCTAGAAAAGCCTCCATCGAGTATTACCTCCAACCCTATGACCAGATTATTAATAATCATGGTATTAACATAAGCTTCCATGGTCATTGTGGTAGTCATGACTTTAGTGAGCCAAAGATGACTTTTGGTTTGTACGATGAAGATTTAGTAACATTTAAGGATACACACAATTCTGGTTACAAGCATGCAAGCAGGCCAAGAAGGTTGCTTTGTTCATCATCAGAAGATTCAAAGCAATCTTTTAAGGATCTGGATCTTCAATTGGGGCTAAATACATACTCCACCAAGTAACCATCCATTTTTTTTTTTTTTTTCAAAAACAATTTGTAAGATTGATCTTGGTTGTACTAATTAGAGTACATATGAAAGTTTCAGAGGGAACTTATAGATGTAATATTTATTAGTTCAATAAAGAACATCAAGATTATTGTTGTAATCATTTAACTATTTGTTTTAATATTTGATAATAGCTATACATATTCAAGTTAGGCATAATATTTTGGCTTATAAGACGGTAACATGTGTGGTTTGTTTAATATAAAACCAATTTTAAGTGGAAAACTATGACGAACTAATAAGCAATTGTGTATGTTGCGTCAAGTATGAAGGTGATACATAGCACATCTCTTCTTGTCTCCAACTAAATCTGATTTAGTTATCGTGTTGTTTTACTTCAAATTTATTTTGTACTAAATGTATCAATGTATACATACTATAATAAAAATGTTAAAGGTAAAGTCAAAATTGGCTGGTCAAACAGAAGTCAATTATGGACATTATGTGTGATAATAAAGTCCAAAGACCAGCTGTGACAAATGACAATACTACAAAGTTTATAATGCTTTAATAAGTTTCGAGCTAAAGATGTTAAGTGAGAGAAGTTGAGGGACTAATTATGCTAAGTTTTGAATTAGTTAACAAATTGTTAACAAACAAAATGGGAATTAGGGCTATATAGTCGCTTGATTGTAATCAGTAGAGTTTAATCGTTTTTCTTTCAATTCCTTTTGTAATTGTTCTTTCGTTTGATCATTAATAAAGCTCGAAGCATTCAATTGATGTTATTATTGTCAATTTCATAGTTTATTCTCTCACAATTGGTATCAGAGCCTCGTTGCTCATTACTGTGAAATTGGTGTTTGTTATCCGCAATTGAAGATCAAGAATGGTGTCAACTAAGTTCGAGATTGAGAAGTTTGATGGGAAGAACGATTTCAATCTCTGGAGAGTCAAGATGAGGGCATTGTTAGTTCATGGGGGCATCAATGATGCTCCGTTGGGGAGAATAACATGCTAGCAGGGTTGACAGAGAAAGAGAAGAAGAATATTATTGAAAAGGCTCATAGTGCAATAATATTGAGTATGGGTGATAGGGTATTGAGAGAAGTGTCTAAAGAATTGTCTGCGGCAGGGGTTTGGGCGAAGTTAGAGTCATTATATATGACTAAGTCACTTGCAAACCGGTTGTATCTGAAAAAGAGGCTGTTTACATTCCATATGTATTCTAGTAAAAGTTTGAAAATATTGAGGTTACTTTAGAAGATGAAGACCGGGCCATTATTTTCTTGACATATTTACCATCTAGTTATGAACACTTTGTGGAGACTTTGATGTATAGAAGGGAAACATTGTCCATGGAAGAAGTGTTATCTGCACTCAACTCTATAGAATTGAAGAAAAGATCAGATTCAAAAGAGGAGGGTGGAGATGGATTGTTTGTCAGAGGTAAGCCACATCAAAGAAGTTTTAACCAGAAGAATTCAAGGGCTAAGTCAAAGAACAAGTTCAAGAGAAGATGTTTTCTATGTAATTCAGAAAAATCATTTAAAGAGAGACTGTCCAGACTTGAAGAAAAAAAAGATTGATCGTGGCAGTTCTAAGGGGCAGAATAGTCATTTTGTCTCAGATGATCAATCAGAGGGATATGATAGTGCAGATGTGCTTATGGTTACCAGTGAAAGTAATGATGTTCTGCTAGTAACTATTAATGGAATTAAGATGAAATGGGTCATGGACTCAGGAGGTTCTTTCTATATGACTCCCGTTAAAGAAGTCTTTAAAGATTTGAAGATGGTCAAGATGGGATCAGTCAAGCTTGGTGATGATAGTCCTTGTATTATTCAAGGTTGTGGAATAGTCATAATTAGAACTCAGAATGGCATGGAAGTGCATCTCAAAGATGTGAGGTATATTCATAGTCTTAAGAGAAGTTTGTTGTCTCTTGGGACTTTGGAAAAGAATGGCTATCATGCTAAGCAGTTAATACGGTAAAATATCGGTTATCAGTCAATGACCGATATTTGATATATCAATTATCACGGTGAGATATCGGTGGGATATCGGTATATTTACCTAAAAGTTTATCCTTTTGATTATATAAACAGATTATATACAGATAAAAATCTTAATAAAAGAAAAATAATATTTATCTTAACGTTTATTTACTATTCTTTTGCAAAATAAAAATTACATATCCTAAGCCAACTTTCTTTCAAAGCCAGCTATATTACCAAGTTTCAAAGAACATCATTTTAGTTTTCATCTAATTTCACTATTAAATATCATATTTCTTTAAACAAAAAATATCAAAAAGCTCATCTCACGGCTTCTACTTGAGCTCATCTCAACGGTTTGCAGTCAAAACTGCTTCCGGCTACTCTCATCTGCTTGTTGTTCTAGTCTATCCATTGCTTGTTGTTTGACTGTATCCTTTCTTCTACTGTGTTGTGTTGACAGGCCATTATGGTTTTTATTGAGTTGGTTGTTTCATCTAACAAAATTGCAAAAAATAAAATAAAATAACAAAACGATATATTATCGGATATATCGACCGAGATATCCGATATTTTGTTAGTGTATCGACCGAGATATCGGTGATATCGGCCGATATTATCGGAAACGATATTAATACCGATATTTTAGACCGAGATGACTTCTTATGGCCGATAACTGAGATAGCACCGATATATCACCGATATATCACCGAGATTGACTGCTTAGCTATCATGTTAGTTTGAAAGATCGCAAAGCCAGAGTAATAAAGGATTCTATGGTTGTCTTGAGTGGAACTAGGACAAAAAACAACATATACTTGTTAAATGGTGATGTTTGCAATTTTGGCCTAGTTGCCATGGCAAGTGAAGAAGGTGATAATGAGGCCCTAAAATGTCATAAGGCGCTTGGCCATATAAGTCAACGAGGGCTTGTTGAGTTAAAGAAACAACAAGTTCTTGGTGATTTAAAGAACTATGATATAAGTTTCTGCGAAGCTTGTGTCATGGGTAAACAGAAAAGGGTGAAATTCAGTAAAAGGAAACTCATAACCAAAGGAATATTGGATTATGTGCATTCTAATATGTGGGGTCAGCAAGAACAGAAACCATGGGAGTGACACTCGGCAAACCTCGGTTAATAATTTTATCAAACATATAAGTATACCTTAGCGAAAAATTTATAAAACATACTTAACGGGATTAGTTGAGTCGGTTTGATGATTCGGGGATTCATCGGGAGTTGGTTTACACACATATATCCAAGGGTTGGTGATTTGGAGGATCACCGGCTAGGAACGCACACAATGTCCATGGTTTGGTGATTTGGGGAATCATCGGGAAACATAGACATACACACAAGTCTTGAGTCCCGTGGTTGATGAATTTACATAATTGAGGGCAACTTATCAAGTATAATATGTTCTACGATCGATTAACAACTTGTGAATACGTGTATATGTGAATTGGTATGATAATATATGTTCTAAGTGTCATTTTGGGTCGTTGAGACGAATGAGAGCCATAATTTCTCATTCTTACCTTTGAAGGTGCGAATTAGTCACAAAATTTCTCAATCTCCATACCCAAAATCTTTCTTGCCTCACCAAGTTCCTTAATATCAAACTCATTCATGAGGAGCTTATTTGTGGCATCAATCTCATACTTGTCTTTGTAGGCTATGAGCATATCATCTACATATAACAATAAGTAGACAAATTTGCTCTTTTTATATTCTTTATGGTAAACACAACTGTCATAAAGGCTTCTAGTGAATCCATTCCCTACGGTAAGTAGATTATCAAATAATGATTCCCAACCGTCGTCCTGCTTGGGTTTGACGCAAACGAAAATGTGTGGAAATAACGACAACGAAACTTGTCATACACCAGACATAAGTGGTATCGAAACTAACAAATAATCAATAGGCCCCACGGGTAATATATGAGTACGTACTGGTGTCTGCTTGATCCAACTTTGGGCAGTAACGCATGATATGGCCCTCTTCATCACAATTATAGCAACCTCGATTCACTTGAGGGGTGACATGTGGGACTTGTATGGCTTGAACTTTGCTCCGGCAGCTCCTAGCGTCATGGCCGTCCTTGCCACAACGATAACATGGTAATTAAAACAAGAACCGTTATGGTAACATCACTCAATTTGATTTACTCACAATAATATACACGCACACATCTATATAAAGAGTTCGGTTCTTGTACAACATGGCCACAAGGATCTAGCCTAAAAAGCGTAGGAATAAATGAAGAGGTGACACATGTATGCCTGAAGGGTTTATGAGCAAGATTATTTTCTCGATATGTTTATGAAAACAAACTTCTATCACCCATAACAACACCATGTATATTGTAAAGTGGGATAATTGCACCCTACTTTTCATAATCAAATAACTATTTCAAAATCAAACCTGGAACATATGACACCATGCACAATGGTATAACAGCACAATTCGTACCGTGTTACAGTTAAAAAAACTTGTTTCTCATATAACACTTATATATGAAAAATGTTCAGACATAATTCTTTTTAAAAATATAGTAATTTATATAAAAGTTATTTGAGATTAGAAAAATTGATCGATGTAGTATTTAATGTTAAAAGTCAATAAAAAATGTAAAATTCTCCCCTTTACCATTTCCTAATAGGTAATAACAAAACTATCACGGAATTAATCTTAACCCATCAAGTTTATTAGGCTCTCATATTGTTTTCTACATTCTTTTGGCTAAACCTACTAGGTTAGAATTCTGTGTACAACCAAGTCGGTGTTAACGATCACACCATTGAAAGCCTCCAACACAAGTAGACCAATCTCAATAATAAATGTGATCGGTGAAGCACCCTCTACGCAAACACTTTTAGGGAATACCCGGGCATTAAGGAGGGGTTGGCTATCGAATTCATGCATGTGGACTATGCGTCTCGATAACGCAACAGTTTCGACCATCTCGAGGCATGGCAACTGTTGCGTCATGTTTAAGTTTGCTTTATTTATGTTTTTTATTTAATTTATGTGTTTAAATTATGTCATAATATTTTTTTTTTTTTGAAAAGTGAACTTCATTCAAAAAACGACCCGAAGGACCTCAAAGCAAGGACCTACGAGCCAAAACAACGAAATACAAATTCAATCCAAAGGGTACAAACACCAATTTTTCCAATCGATAGACTTCCATCTAGATCTATTTCTAATCCAGAAGTAAGCCGTAGACTTGATAAGCTCCATCAACACACTCGGAGTTCGTTGTTTGTTATTAAAAATATGATTGTTCCTTTCCATCCATAAGACCCAAAAGGCGGTGTAAATAATGCCACAGACCACGATCTTCTTGTCTTTTGAGAGGCTATGAGTTTCTGGCATACAGATTAGATCCTTAACATCAAACGCGAAACTATGTGGCAAACGACACCAAGTTTCCAGCCTAGACCAGACCTGTTGGGAGTAAAAACAGCCGGTAAAAAGGTGCATTGTGGTCTCCGTGTCTTCGTTACAAAAAGGAGCATCCAGCATGTTGAATGACGATCCCCCGATTAAGCAACTCCGCAACAGTCGGAAGGCGATTTAACACAGCTCTCCACACCAATATTTTGCACTTTAGAGGAACCCAACCCTTCCATTTGATCACCGAAGATGCATTTAAACTGTTATTCGCGATCACCTTCTTTGCCGATGAAACAGTAAACAAGCCACTTGCTTCCTAAGTCCACTTCCAAGAATCTTCGCCCTGTCCACGTGAAGTCGTGGATGTCATTCAGCAGCTGAAACAGTTCTGTTATCTATGCATATGATTGAGGAGTGCTTCGCCAATTCCAAGACAATCTTTTAGTGCCATTACTATAGGAAATACGATCCGAGACCTTCACCCATTTCGAAGCTTCAAGTCTGAACAGGTTTGGATAGACCACTCTTAGAGGTGAATCGAGTAACCATGAATCTCCCCAAAAATAAACCGAAGAGCCGTTACCAACATTAGCCGAAAACAACGAGTTGAGGGTCTGATCATTGCTAATCAACCGAGTACCGATTTTTGCGATCCATTTCCAACAGGTACTCGAAGAATTGTTACAAGGGAGCAATGTCCATGGTTTACTATCCCCGTGACAACCTACGATGACCTTCTTCCAAAGACTATCTTTTTCGCTTTTAAATCGCCAAGACCATTTTATTAAAAAGGGCTTCGTTCACCTCTTGGAGCCTAGAAACACCCAAACCACCCTTATTTTTCGGCAAAGTGACAATATCCCATGACATCCACGGAATCTTTTTTTCTTCACTAGAACCCGCCCAAAGGAATCGTCTCATAATCGCTTCCATGGAATGAACAACGGCTTTCGGAGCTTTATAAAGAGATAAGTGGTAAACAGGTAAGCTTTCAAGTACTGATTTAATAAGTACTAATCGCCCACCTATAGAAAGATGTTTCGCCTTCCAAGAGGCTAGACGATTCCTAATAACTTCAATAATCGGTTCCCAATGACAAATACGGGACATCTTTGCTCCAACTTGAATACCAAGATAAGTGAAAGGGATAGCACCCCTTTTACAACCCAAGATGTCAATGATATTATCAACCTCACCGTCAACGGTCCCAATACCAAAAATATTGGATTTATGAAGATTTATCCGAAGCCCCGAACATATATAAAATATGCGAAGCACTCTTGCTATACTCAAAAGATTATCTTGCGACCATTCTCCTAAAATCAAGGCGTCGTCCGCATAAAAAAGATGTGTCAAAACATCTCCATCATTAGAAAAATTAACCCCCTTGAAAACCCCAATGTCATTGGCTTTGTGTAATAACCAAGAGAGGGCTTCCATAACTATAAGGAATAAGAATGGCGAAAGGGGATCTCCTTGACGAAGGCCTTTCTCGCAACCAAAATCAAAAGTAGGAGAACCGTTAACCAACACTGCCGCCCTCGAGGAGGTACAAATGCCTTTCACCCAATCACACCACCGCGTAGGGAACCCCATCTGAGACAAAATAGAAATTAAAAAGTTCCAATTAACGTTATCATAAGCCTTTTCAAAATCTATTTTTAACATGAACGCCTTTCGATTTCTTTTTTTCACCCACTCTAAGATTTCATTCACCATAAGGGGACCATCAAGAATAAAACGATCTGAAAGAAAAGCCGATTGAGACTCCGAAATAACTTGACCCATAACCCTTTTAAGACGATTAGCAAGGACTTTAGAGACAACCTTACTAACCACCCCAATAAGAGTAATAGGCCTATAATCTTTAAGACCCAAAGGCGTTTTGACTTTAGGAATTAAAGTTATAAAAGAAGTCCCACACCCCGCGCTAAAAGAACAGGATTCATGAAATTCTGACAAGATGTGGTAAAAGTCATCCTCCAACATATTCAAAAACGCTTAACAAACCGAAAGTTGAAACCATCCGGGCCCGGTGCTTTATTAGAACCACACTCAAATACCGCGTCTTTTATCTCTTGTCTAGAAAATGGAGCTATCAAGAATGATTTATCCGCCATGGAAACCTGATTAATACCCGCGCACGACAAGGTGGGCCGATTTTTATATTTTTCATGAAAATGGTTTCGAAAAAAATTTTGGACTTCTTTTTTGACCAGAGACGGCTTTGTAACCCACTCGTTGTTTATTTGAATACCCGGGATAGCATTCCTCGCCTTCCTACCATTAACGACAACATGAAAAAAATTAGAATTCTCGTCACCCAAAGCAGCCCATTTAACACGGGATTTTTGACGAAGATCCCGCGCCTTGTGGGCTTCAATCTCCTCGACCGCTTTTTTGCACTCGGACCAAATCCACAAATTAGTCTCATCGAGATCACCTTCTTCCATTTGTTTCTCAAAATCTTCTTTTTCTCTTTGCAATCGTGTCACATCTTCATTCTCGACAAGGCTGTATTCTTTATACCACATTCTCAATTTGTCCCTTAACAACTTTAGTTTGTTTAGCAAATTTGTATCAGCCGCCCCAACATTAGTCCAACCGCTAAAAGCCGTATTAATCACCTCGAGACATCCCGGACGATCCAACCAAGAATCAAACAATCTAAACGGCTTTGGGCCAAAATTTGAATCAATCACCGAAAAAATTACCGGCGAGTGATCCGAATAATTTCTAGGTAAAGCTCGGACGCAAGCGTTGGGCCACTTGTTGTAGACGTTTTCACAAACTAAAAACCTGTCAAGGCGACTCCAAGTACACATACCTTTACGATTAGACATATACGTGTATTGTAAGCCTTTCAAATTGTACTCGAACAACCCAACTGTATCAATAAAATTATTAAAATCTCGAGCACAAACCGGGTCAAAAGTCGAGTTCTTTCTCTCATCCCGATCCCTAACGGCATTAAAATCGCCGAAAAGGATCCACCAACCTTCACTCGAACTCATGAGATTATGAAGCTTATCCCACAACGTTCTCTTATCAACATTATTATGTGGCGCATAAATGTTAATAAGATTCAAACGAGTCGAGTTAGCCAAAACCGAGCCCGCCACATGCAAAAAATTAGAGTCTTTAGTCACCAAATCTTTAACAAACACCTTGGGGTCCCATATACTAAGCAGACCACCCGAATTCCCATTCGCGTTGACAAACTCATATTCGTATCCCAAACCGCCCCAAATACTAGACACCAAACCCGGTTGTATGTTACTGCACATGGTCTCCTGAAGACCCAAAAATGATAATCCAAAATCCATTTTAATTTTTTTTAATCTTGTTTATTTTTCCATCAACCCCAACCCCTCGAATATTACTAGAGAGGCAATTCATTTATTCACTTCTTGTAAACCTTCATTAACCAAAGAGTCCATAATCAACTCTTGTGCTTCAGATAAATCCGCCCCCAATTGGGCACCCAAATTCATAGTAGCCGATGTCTCTAAGTCATAGGCAAGGACCCTAGTATCAACCTCCGTTTGATCTTGCACATCAGTATCCAAAATCGCAGGTTGGTCATTAAGGTCAAAGTCTTCATTTTCAAGATGGTTTAAATTCGGCCCAATACTACCCTCCCCATCCAGGCCCAACAAAGGATCCAGGCCGAAAGGGTCCGAAACATTTTTGTGCTTTTTGAGTATTTTGGTCTTTTCTAAGCTGCTTGAGTATGCCGGGTTGGGCCGACCCACAGAGCCCAATAAAGACTTTTTCTTTCTTTTATTTTGAACAAATCCATTAGGCCCACCCTCCTCAACTGAAACATTTTCAAATTCAAAAAGATTACCCGGAATAAAAGATTCTTCTTCAGTAATTAACTCCTCCTCAATAATTGGTGCATTCCTTATTTTGTCATTCAATACTTGCCCATTATGATCATTTATTTCCAAACATTCCTCAGCATTCATTGGAGAATTAAAATCACCATTCAATGCTTAGACCTCCGAAGATTCCGGAGCATGAGCCGGAGTTTCCTTATCAGCATCAAACTCCTTTCCGGCTTTAGCTGCCTGAACCGGAGTATCAACCGTTGCAGCTACCTGAACCGGAGACTCCGATGATTCTTCACAAGCCATGTCATCGTTATTTTCACCATCGTTTTTTGTTTCGTTTCTTTTTTTTCCGGCACCGCATAAAACTCAGGCACCCAAACCCCGGGTTCTTCTGAAGCCCACACTCGAAAGCTTTTATCCTTCCATTTGAGAGTTATTTCTTCAGCGATAGATTTCCCATCCCCTACAAGGACTCCAATGTAATCATATGATAGATCACCATCGGAGTCGGATCTAGGGGCTCTATGAATAATCTTTCCAAACTGGTTGCCGATGTTGTCGATAACCTCTCTGGTAATAAGATGTAAAGGAATACCTAGCACTTTGATCCATGCTAGATGTTCAAAACCAAAGACTTGACCTTTCCAAAGATCTACCTTCGCAAAATTCCCAGTATCTTTCCTCGCGTCCGAACACACCCTAGTAGCCTCCTTAATGTTTTCAAAGGAAACCAACACTGATAGACCACCAAGATATTGCACATTTCCAAAGTTCGGACATAAGTCATTCATAATGAGATGGATGCCCTTCAATGCTTCCAAATCATTCATCACGGCCACAATAGCTTTCCCATGCAAAACCTGAAATGCATTCACTGTACTATCAACGAGAACAGTTTTCCCATACGACACATTACTCGAACGACCCAGTAGTGTATCCGTGAACAATCGAGAACCATCAACAAACGACTGAGTTTGAACAGGTGGATGAGTCTCTTTCCGGGCTTCAGCATCAACAGGCTTCTTCATTTCCGTTTTTGCAAACTC
Source organism: Ambrosia x helenae (assembly GCA_030844895.1). Lineage (NCBI taxonomy): Eukaryota > Viridiplantae > Streptophyta > Magnoliopsida > Asterales > Asteraceae > Ambrosia > Ambrosia x helenae. Next base: position 16,717,315 of record CM061224.1, on the reverse strand, counting down.
CGGTCTTATCTCGCCTTCTTCCATTGTGAATCTAGCAATGTTAGCCTTAAGCCAGCAATTGCCAATCCGAGTGTTTCTAATCTGCCGGAGCAGCTCTGCACTATCCTTCACATCCAGAAACGAAATGAAACCAAATCGGTTCCCATTTTTGTTTCTTTTGCGTGCGATATAAATATCGAATATATCACCATAAGATTGAGTAAAACCTGAGAGATCGTTGCCACTACATTTGTCTGGCAAATTTGTTACGAAAACCTTTGTTATTCTTGCTAGGATTTTGTCCGGAATTTTAGTGTTCCGGCGAGACATACCTAGAGAGCTTTTGGTCTTGGAGAACTTTGTTATAATATTTATAGAATTTTAATGAAAACAATAAAATATATGAAAATAATAAAATCAAACGGTTTCATAATTGTTTTGCAATACACGGGTTACCGTTACAGACCTACTACCAATACTATCGGCGGCACTGTTACCATGCTGATAGTTAGATTACCATGATGTACCCGTACAATCCACGATAAGCACCCCGTCCCCACTAAATCCATTGTATATAATACTAAAGAATGCCCCACCTATGCCTAGAACATATGAATATTTGTTTAGTTTAATGATTAAAGTGGTACTATAGTCGCACGCTTTCAACATTTTATATAGTGAGAGATTTTGTGATTTTATACCCGGTTGATTACATCATCCTGTTTCTTTAACTTAAGTTCCTTGTATATACTAAAGAATGCCCCACCTGATGCCTAGAACATGAATATTTGTTTAGTTTAATGATTAAAGTGCTACTATAGTCACATGTTTTCAACATTTTAAAGTGCTGAAGACTAGGTTTCACATATATTGCTTTTACAAACATTGTTAGAAACAAATGTAACAAGAACGGATTTTAAGAAGGCAGTCAACACAAATTTTATTAGTAAAAACAAAAGGACTTGTACATTTTGCGTCTCACGCTAATATCTATTTATAATGAGGGAAATCAATTAAAAAAAAAAATAAACTGATTGTTAAAATCAAGCTATGGTTGATTTAAGCTAAAGACTTTTGATTGAAAACTTTGACTGTCTTTATTATTGCTTGATTGCTTGACTAATGGAATTAACTAACATTATACCCTTAATTCCTACCTTCACTTTCGATAGATCTTTGACTCCAAAAAATTCCCTCATTTCCAAAAACTTGATCCTTGGCAAAGCTTTGGTCGATGAGTCCAAGCCGCCCTCCACACCACATAGTCTTAGCCTTCTAATCATTACCACTAACAAACTCAACTTTCACCTAACCATTTTCAACACACTCATGAATGTAGTGATACTTCCTGTGGATATGTTTACTATTTTTATGAAAAACAGGATTTTTTTTATTAACTTGATTGCAGATGTGTTGTCCACATAAATGGTGATTGCTTCCATGGTTTGTCCCATGATTTCTTCAAGTAATCCCTTCAACCATACTCCTTGGCAGGCAGTAGCTACCGCTGTCATGAATTCTTCCTCGTAGGAAGATAAGGCAACAGTTGATTGCTTTTGACTGCTCCAAGCGATTGCCCCTCCCCCGTAATAAAAATCATGCATGTAGTGTTTTTTTCAATCAATTATGTCCGAGGCATAAGAGCTGTCGTTGTATCCGATCAGAAGTCCCTATCCATTTCTATGAAAGCATATTCCAAAATAAACAGTCCCCCTTTACATACCGCAACTGTGACATCCATCATCACTGCTTTTATCCCTTGTGCAATATTAACCCCTCGTGTTTCTTGTATTTACATATCTAGTCCTTTTATTTCAAAACCATTCAACAAAACTTCATTATTATTAGGGTATTTTTTTTCTCTTTTCCTTGTGATCCCAAATACAAAAATCATTGCCAGCACCTTTGATGTTAAATTAATTTGAATGAACTCATTGTCTACAATGCATGCTAAGTTAGGCTAGTGGGTGTGGAGACACCAAAAAGATGATGTCTCCATGCCACGTAGGATGCCTCCTCAACATATTGATATCTCAGGCATTTTGAGACATGGGTGGGGTGTGGAGACACCAACATCCATGTCTCAAGCATTTATTATTATTATTATTATTATTATTTTTCTAATATTAATTTTAATTAGTTTTCTAAAAATAACAAATAAACAAAATAATGTTCAAATAAATACTACATTTAATAAAAAAATTACAAACCATCCTAAAATAAAAAAAAAAATTACAAACCATCCTAAAATTACATAAACTTTCTAAAGTAAATACTAGTCGCCGTGTCCGTTGTTCCAAATATATTCAATCAAGTCGGCTTGAAGATGATGATGAGTGTGTTCGTTACGTAACGAGAATTCGTTTAACTCTTGCTGCTCGGGGCCATCCGGAATAGTATTCTCCTCCACCGCGTTTTAATCGTACTCACAAATAGCTCGGCCTTTGTCTTCGATGATCATGTTATGCGGCAAGATACAAGCATACATACAATAACGTAGTTTTTTGGGTGTGAAAACACGTGCCGGGTTTGCGATGATGTACCATTTTGCTTGTAGAACCCCAAATGTTCGTTCAATATCCTTTCGCGCCGCTTCTTGATACTTAGCAAACTTCTTTCTTTTTTGTCGGGAGGGTGCTTAACAGTTTTAACGAGTGTAGAGTAGGTTGAGTATATTAAATCAGCAAGATAATACCCGTGCTTGTACTCAACCCCCGAACTTTAGGCAGCTGCTCTTGCTGAACTTTTCCTTTTTCTTCTTCTTCATCTAATCTCCTAGATATGTCTCCTAATGTTTGTTGAAGATCCAAAATAGCAGCCTGTCGGTTTTTCAGAAGGATGTCGTGCTCTGCTAACATTTTCTGGGTATTTTCATCTTTAGCAACTAATAATGTCAACAAACTTTTGATTTCACTCCAATCATTACCACTATCCTCGCAAATAGTGCTTCCAGAAAACTGACCAGAAAACTGATTATAATGTGGTTGCTTATACGAGTCATCATAATAATATGTAGGACAACCTTGTGAATAATATGGCTCGGCTGCACAAAGGAATTAGCATAATAATGTGCAGAGGACCCCTCATATTGTGGACATAAAATGGTAAAATGGGGTCCTCCATAAATCTCACACATATTAACAGACTCAAAAGAAATAAAAGACACATAAAATTAGACTCCTACGACTCATTTTACAAAAAGACGACTCAAAACAAAACACAAGTAGCACAGATATGGCAGATAAGTATAATCAAAGCTAGTTAATGCGATTGCCAAGAGTCCCCGGCAACGGCGCCAAAAACTTGATTTTAAAAATCTAATCACGTGACCACCTAGACTAGCATAAAGTAGAGCATTTCACAACCTATTTCATTTTACCAACTTTGAACATAAATCTACTAAGATTGCCATTTTAACCCAAATAACTAGCAAAGATAATCAACCGGGTCAAAGATCAGTAACAACACCATTAAGCTTTTTAAACCCTTTTACGTGCCGATAAGCATTTCTAATCATTATTCAACGGACTTTAACTAAACCAATACCCGGTTACAGTTTCTTGGTGTAAAATTATTAACAAGTTAACTAGTCTACTACCGATCGATTAAACGGATGGTTTTTCAACATGTATCCGACTAGCACAAACGATAATCATCAAAGTCAATCCAACATAACTACAAATCCATTAACAATGAAACAAGGTTGCATTATGATCATTAAGATTAAACATGAAAAACGACAATATCATACAAGACATGATTAAACGTACAAACGATTGTTTTTACATACTAAATACTATTGTTTTTACCCGTAGGTGTACGATCTATAACATAAACTCACATTAAACACACAAAATCAGATTTGAACAAGAAATAGATTATAAGATCAAACCATAAAAATGCAAATGTGATGGATCGGATAATGATAGATTAATCGGATGGCTTCCCAAGCTTGTTTAACGGCTTCTCAGCAGCTTCGCAGGTCCGGAAATCGCCTCAGATCCTCCAGAAAATACCCCAAATCGCCCAATATTTGATCAGTATGTTATGCTCTGTTTTTATACAAATTTCGATTTCATGCGCGGTCGTGCACACGTGGCGCACGGCCGTGCACTTTTGCTTTGTGATGTGACAGGCAAGTGGGCTAGTGGTTTCTAAAAATATCTTGGGGCTCGCACGGTCGTCCATGATTCTCGCATGGTCGTGCTGATCAGGAGTGTCCGAGAACAATGGCTGCACTGGTAGTGCAGTCGAGGAAAGTGAGTCGCACGGGAACCTGCACGGGAGTGCTGATCAGTGTTCCTGAGAACCCGAGTTGCACTGCAGCTGTACTGCCAGTGCAGCCTGTTGTTGCCGAGCCAAGTGGACCTGCACGGTCGTGCACAAACCTTGCACGACCGTGCAGATGTTCCAGATTCGTCTGATTGTGCAGCAACTGTCTGTTCAATCCAGATTTCGTCCGTTTTCTTCGACTTTGTCTTTGGGGCGTCGTTTAAGACCTGCAATAACAATATAAAGCGGTTAAGTACTGAATTCGTGCAATTATGGTCGAAAACGAGTAATTTGGGAGTTTAATAGGGGATTTATATATGTTTATTTTAACGTATATCAAACATCCCCACACTTGAACTTTGCTTGTCCTCAAGCAAACAACTAAACAGAAATAAACGAAAAACTCGCCAAATAGCAACATAGACAAAATAACCTGTACAGATGATAATAATCAAGCCAACAAAGATATAAAAAAACAGGTGACAAGACAACTAAAAAGCGACGATTCACTTCCGATCTACAACGCACGTAAACCCATACACGACTCACAATGTTCACACACATTCGGTTTTATTTATGATACATACGTGTAATGTGTATATGTAAATCGCTCCATTGCCAAGACAATGAATCGTGCAATATCATAAGCTTGTCAAAAGATGTAATCTTCACCAACTATCGTGTGAAAAAGCACAAATCAAGAGGTCTTATACGGGTTGTAATGTTAGGCAAAGGTAAGGGTGTGGAATGGATATTTACAGTGACAAATCGGCTAAAACTCGACGGTTATGTCTAACTAATAGTAACAAACACAAGTATACAAGACACACGCAAATATAGGCGATTTTTATTCAAATCGAGCTAAACATATAATTTCTAACTTTGTAGTCCTGAAAACTGCTCGAACACTGCTAATTCACCCTATTTTAGGGTGTTCTATTTTTCTGGATTTTTTTAACATAAATATAAAGGATATAACTGATAACTAAAACACGAATATAATCAACATACGGGCTCTAAATATATAAACCCGGATATGAACCATTTACAACACATAAACGAGTTAAGCAAGTGATATATGTGCCTTACGTGTTTGCATTATGTTTGTTCGTGTGTACTTATGCCATGTCAAAATCATTAACTCACGTGGAGCCAAACATAACAATGAATAGTACTATGATTTATATCCCTTGTTTGATTTACCCTTTCAAGGGGAAGCCTTTGGTCATTGTTATGTGATTCTTGACACTTACATTTTTTATTCTTGGTTCTTATATGTTTGATTTTGAACATTCGTACAATTTAGTTACATAATAGCAAATAGTATGGCACATGAATTGCAAGCATTTTTTTAATCTATTATATATATACACACACAAATAGGGTATGCTCACCAATACAATTTATTTGTATTGACAAATACTATTTTCGTACATGTTTCAGGTTGATTTTGAGACGCATTCTTTAAGCTTTTGGATTTAGAGTTTTGATTTGGATTTTTATACATTTATTTAGATTTGATAAGTTTGCTTTAGATGCTTTTTACCATTTGTACCCCAGTTCAATGTAATAAATTACTCAATTCAATGTAATAATATTTACACTTTAGTACCATGAGCTTTTGAACAATCGTCACTATCGTGCACCTCGATGATTCCGCCATCGGTTGGGGTGTTACAGCAACACCTGTTTAACAGCTTGTAGGTGTGATTTTTTGGGATTCTGCGTGAACCTGCTAGTGATGCCAACTGCATAGCTGATGTCTAGTCTAGTGTGTCTGAGGTACCGAAAACAACCTACAAGCCTTCTGTAGTTCGTTGCATCAACGTTTTCTTTGTCTTCATCTTTACTAGCTTGACTCCTGGGTCCATGGGAAATTTTGTAGGGTTACACTCCCACAAATTTGCATCATTTAGAATTGTTTTGGCATATGCCGTTTGCTTCAGTCTAATTCCATCTCAGTTTGATTTACTTGAATTCCCAAATAATAAGTTAGTAGCCCTAAGTCACTCATTTCAAAATGACTTTTCATTTGTGCTTTAAACTTGCCAATTGCTTCTTTGCTTAGATCTGCAATGATCAAATCATTAACATATATTCCCACTATCAGTGGTCCTGATTTTGCAACCCTTTTGTACACTGCATGTTCCCTTGGGTATCGATAAAAACCAACTTGTTTATGAGTTGCATCCAGCTTATAGTTCCACGCCCGCAGTGCTTGTTTCAAGCCGTATAAGGATTTTTCAAGCTTGTACATAAGATGTTCTTTTCCTGGTTTCTCAAACCCCTCTGGTTTAGATACGTAGGCATCTTCCTTCAAATCACCATTTAATAAAGCGGTCTTGACGTTGAGGTGATGAACCTGCCACCATTAGATGTAGCTAGAGACAGGATTAACTCAATGGATTCCATTCAAGTGACTGGAGCAAAAACTTCTTCATAGTCGATGCCATGCTTCTGTACATAGCCTTTTGCGACAAGTCATGCCTTGTAGTAGGTTATGTTACCTTTGGCATCCTTTTTTTTTACTTTAAAAACCGACTTAACCCAATTGGTTTGATCGGAAGCTGGACTAGGCGCCATGTGTTACTTTGCCCAATTGACTTTAGTTCTTCTTGCATAGCATTTCTCCATTCTTTGTAGGTTTTGGCTTCAACAAATGTTCTCGGTTCTTCTTCATGTAACATCAATCTTTACACAAACTCCACTTGTTGAATTAGATCAATACTTGAATACACTTGATTCACCAATCGAAAACCTTTGAGGGGCGTGTCATCATAATGTGAATGAGAAACGAGGCTTATACCTGATGAACTAGACTATTCAAAGCTGATTGAGCTGTCAAAAGGGCTGATTGGACTGTGAAAAGGGTTATTTGGACTCGAGGCAGATTGAGTCGAGTTACCTGATTCGTCCAGTGGGCTGTTGTTTAAATTTATGTTGTAGTTTACAACTGGGCTGCCAGACTCAGTTGGGTTGCTGGTTACAGAGGTTCCCTCGCTTTGACCGGACAATGTTTAGGTTGAGCCATGAATAGTTTCATTTCTTTCGTTTTCAACAACAAACTCAACCCACTCTTCATCTTTTTCAGGCTCAATTGACCAGTTCCACGGCTTGTATTCTTCAAAATTTGTGTCTCGACTAACTACAACCCTTTCACTTTGTGGATTGTAAAATCGGTAGGCTTTGCTTCTCGGTTCACCTCCAAGGTACACGATAGGCTCACTTCGGTTATCTAATTTTATGAGATTAACCGATGGAACTTTAACATGAGCCGTACACTCGAACACCTTTAAGTATTTCAACTTTGGCTTTCTTTCCTCCAAAGATTCACAGGGGGTCTTTCCTTCTACAGATTTAGTTGGGTTTTGTTTAGGACATACACGGCATGTCGTACACCCTCACCCCACATCCATCTTGGTATTTTCATAGCTTTCATTATTGAACTCGTGGTTACAATAACTATTTGATTCCTCCTTTCCGCCGCATCGTTCTATTGTGGTGTATATGGGGATGTTAAGTAACGTTTGATTCCATTTTCGCCTCACAATTGTTCAAAGTTTGTAGAAACAAACTCTCTTCCATGGTCGGTTCTCAATGCTTTTACATTGTAACTTGTTTCCGTTTCAACAGCCCTTTTGAATTCATTGAAAGCCCCGTATGCCTCATCTTTCGACTTGATTATACAAGCCCACATAAACTTGCTAAAGTCATCAACTAGAAGCAAAACATACATGTTTCCCGATGGAGTACTCGGTGCATTTGGCCCGCAAAGGTTGGAAGCATGTATTAACTCCAAAGGTCGTGACGCTCTATATGAACTTTTGGATGGGAAAAGTGATCTTCTTTGTTTTCCAGCCAAACATGCATCACATAATTGTGATTGGTGATTTCTTTTCGTTATAACCTTTTAGTCTCCATTCTTGCCTTGCAAAAGGATTGAGCCTTTGCCCTTGATATCGACTGCTGCCCTATGTTAGGACAAAAAGGATTGGTGAAACCACTTTTGCAAACCTAAGTCTAATTCACTTCTGTCAAATTATTCTAAGTATAGAACTACTGAAGAAAGAAGACCAAACAGCTGAAGAAGGATTTTACAAGTACTGAAGAAGAAATACATCAGAAGTTCTGAAGTCCAAACCAGACAGTTCTCTGAAGAACTACTGAAGACAAACTACTCATCAGTAGTTTATCATTCATCAGCACTTGTTCAAAGATCTTTTCCACCGCCTTATGTTTCAGTAGTTTATTAGTTTATTATTACTTTTACTTTTTGTACAAGTTCCAAGATTGCAACTTGTTGCAACTTGTCTCTGAACTTGCTTTTTGGCAAGGTTCATGTATTTGTAAAGTCTATAAATAGATGGGTTCATCCCTCTGTTTTAGACATTGATTTTAATACAGAAATCCTTCAAAGCTTATCATTGTTATTACCATTTCATTTACTGAGAATCTGTTTAAGTGTTCATTCTCATTCATTGCTTAGATTCTCATTAAATACTTGTCTTTAGTTTTATCAAACATCTAGGGGGAGTAATAACTCCTGTTGATAAGTGTAGCTTTAAACTCATATCATTCCGATGTGCTATCACTGATTAAGAACTTGCTAAACACTTAAGTGTTCACTAGCAAGTTCATACAAAGAGCAATATTGATCTAACAATTGGTATCAGAGCATCTGGTTTATCTGATCACATATCAATCTAACACATTGAGAATCAGACACAGGCTCTTATTGATATTCAATAAAGGATTATAAGCTCACTTTTATCAACATCCATCACTTTAAGAGATATTTGATAAATCAATACTCTTTAAAATGGATCCTCATAATACTGGTTCCGCCAATAAACCTGCTATGCTAGTAAGAAATGAATATAACATCTGGCAAAGGAGAATGGCACATACCTTATCACAGACCAACACAGGTTGCTGGAAATCTGTGATATATGGTCCTCATAAACCAGTAAATATCAATCTTGAAACTAAAGAAGAAATTCCAAAAGACCCAAAAGATTATACAGATAATGATTTCTTAAAACTTGAGCTTGATGCTAAAGCTTTCTCTATGTTGGCAATGGCACTCCCTAATGAAATCTACTCTGGCTATTACATTGTGATAGTGCCAAAGAACTTTGGGACTGTCTCAAAGTACAGTTTGGAGGAACTGAAGAGGTGATTGCCAACACCAGAGAAATCCTTGCTCAACAATATGAAACTTTTGCTCACATTAATGGGGAAACTTTAACACAACAATTTGAAAGATTCTCCTCATTAATATCTGAGCTAAAATTAAATGGTCAGACCTACACAACTGTATCTATGCTTCATAGATTTTTAAGGTCTTTACCTGAAAAATGGGAAACATACTCTATAGTCTTAAGATCTTCACCAGACTTTAGCTCCCTCATTCTTACAAAACTTCATGGGAGATTACTTACTTTTGAAAGAGAAATTGATCAAAAGAAAAAGTTACAGAGTTCTGGCAAAATTGCTGATGACTATCTACCAGGTAGTACAGCACTATTGGGACAAGACTCACCAACTTGTTCAAATAGTTTTGGATCTTTTGACCATATTGACATAACTGCTGGGATCTCATCTGAAAGATCATTCCCAGGTTATGACAATAATGATTTTAGTCAAACTGCTGATAACATGTATTTATCATGGATGATTTAAAAAATTTCAGCAGTGATGACTTAGAAGAAATGGATATTCTACACCAACTGGCCATGTTAAGTTTAAAAACAAATAAATTTTACAAAAGGTCAGGAAGGAAGTTTCCAGGACTCAACAGTTCAACAAAAATTGGTTTTGACAAATCTAAACTTAGATGTCACAAGTGTCAAAAGTTGGGACACTTTGCTAGAGAGTGTAGAAGCTCTAGCTTTAACCAATCTCAGTCTGGAAATAATTTTAACCCCAATTATAACAGGAATAATGGAACACAAGGGAGTGCACATTTTGTACAGGCACAAGCTCCACAACACCAATATGTGCCACAAGTACAATATGTACAGATGCCTGCTCAACAGATGCAGAGCCAACAATCAATCCCTCCCTTTCCAGCTGCTCAACCACCTCCACAGACTCAGCAACCCTCACAACAAAGTTTATTTACTTCAGGGTATGTTGACTGGAGCAGTCTTCCTTTTGACACTACTGAGTGTAATCCTGATGCAGACAACAAGATGTTTGACATCAACTGGGGAGAGCCTGACAATGGCAGAAAGAACTTTGCCTTAATGGCATTTGAGGGATGCACCTCAAAATCTGCCTTGTCACAGGTATCTAAAGAATCTTTGACAAAACTTTGTTCAATTTCTTGCAAAGAATCTTTTGCTCTCATAAGAGAGACTAATGTGCACTTACAAGGTAAAGCAAATGACTCTGAGAGAAAATTCACTCAGATGAAATGTGATTTAGAAAGAAAACTTTCTGCAAAAACAAAAGAAGTTTCTAAATTAACTAACACTGCTATTGAAAGCCAAGCACAAATTAAAATCATGATAAATGACCTAGGAAATGTCAGACAAGAGCTTGCTGACACCAAGGTCACTTGTGAAAAATGGGTTGAATCTTGTAAAGGTTACCAACTATTGCTAAACAAACAAAGTGCTTCAAATGTTAGGTTTGGCATAGGGTACAATCACACTGAAACACCAACAGATTTTTCCCCCAAAACTACTGAAGATGGGAGAAAAATTGTTTCAGGTGAAACTTCTGAAGAGAAAGAATGCACATCTTTCCATGAAAACTTTCTAAAAACTCATAAAGAAAGTTCTTCAGAAGTACTGATTAATTCTGACATTAAGCCATCAGTAGTTTCAACTACATCATGAGTTGAGAACCTGAAAACTACTGATGACCTAAAACCAATCAATACAGTCAGAAACTTGTCTTTGAAAGAAAAGACAAAAGAATGTGAAATCTGTGGTCTGTTCAACCACAAGACAGAATTTTGTAGATACAGAAAAGGTATTCAGTACAACAAGAAAACTCAACAACTGGTTGTGGGAAAACAAATCAGAAATGATTTTGTAGAAACTTTTTCTCCCGGGAAACAACAACCGGTAAAAACCTTTTCTCAGAAAAAGACAAAATCTCAACAAAGATCTTTTTCTCAGAATTCTCTTTCAGTAGTTAGACCTAAATCATCAGCAGGTTCACAAACTGCTGAGATTAAAGATCTCATGAACATGGTACAACTACTGATGACCAAAGTTGATGGTGGTCCTCAAAAGGATACCACCATTGCTCTTAATGAAAAATCCATTGCCAAAAAGACATGGATTTCTCAACTTGGTCAAGAACAAACTGTAAATGTTCTCAAGAGCAAATCCAAAGCCAAACTGGCTTGGGTTCCCAAATCTAACTAATTTGCTATCTTGTGTAGAGAGTTTCCAGAGGCTTAAATAGCATTTGGTATGTAGACAGTGGAGGCTCAATGCACATGACAGAATGCAGATACCTGATAAACAATTTTATCAGTCAAAGAGAAGGATTTGTATCCTTTGGGAACAATGCTAAGGGATATGTGCTAGGACATGGCAATGTCTCCTCTGGCAAAATACAGTTTGACAAGGTCAATCTGGTTGAAAACCTTGAGTACAACTTGCTGAGTGTGTCACAAATGTGTGATAAAGGATATTCTTCCTTTTTCACAAAGACAGCATGCAAGATCATATCACCAGAAGGCCAGAAGTTGATAGAGAAGATCATTGAAGATCACACTTTTTTTATAGCCAAAAGATGTGGCAATGTCTATGCAGTGGACATTGAAAAAGACAAAGTACTGAACAACACTGCCTGTTTCTTCTCAAAGGCATCAACTTCAGAGACTGATCTCTGGCACAGGAGACTTGGCCATGTGAACTTTAAAACCATAAATAAAGTCACAAAAATGGGCTTGGTCAGAGGTCTACCTTTAAAGGTATACCAGTGTCAAGAACACTGTGTATCCTGTTTAAAGGGAAAACATCATAAGTCCTCCTATAAGTCTATTGAAGAATAAAAAACAACTGCATGTCTTCAACTACTCCATATGGACTTATTTGGGCCTGTAAAAATCATGAGCCTTGGTAAGAAGAAGTACTGCTTAGTCATCATTGATGACTATTCAATATTTACATGGGTATTCTTCTTATTTTCCAAGGATGAGGCTGCTGAAATCATCAAGTTCTTCATTCTACAAATAGAGAAACAATATTCTCTATCTGTCAAAGCCATTAGAAGTGACAATGGGACAGAGTTCAGGAACAAAACTCTGGATGAATTCTGCTTGTCTAAACGGATTATTAGACAATACAGTGTTTCCAGAACTCCTGAACAAAATGGTGTAGTAGAAAGGAAGAACAGAACCTTAATTGAAGGAGCAAGAACAATGTTAGCTGATTCAGGCCTACCATTGTATTTCTGGGCTGAAGCAGTTAACACTGCATGCTATGTTCAAAATAGAGTCATTGTCAACAAGAGACACTCCAAAACTGCCTATGAAGTTCTTCATGGCATAAAGCCCCTTATCTCCTTTTTCAGGGCTTTTGGATCTCAATGTTTCATTCTAAACATCAAAGACTCTATTTCAAAGTTTGCTGCCAAAGTTGATTCAGGTTACTTTCTTGGTTACTCTTCCACAAGAAAAGCCTACAAGGTTTTTAACTCAAGAACCAGGATAGTAGAAGAAACACTGAATGTCAAGTTCAATGAGTCAAAACACACTCTTATTCCAGCACATCCTGCTGAACTTTTTGACCTTGACAGCTTCCATTTTGGACCTGAAAAGACTGTTACTTCATCTAAACCTACTTATTATGGTGATCAAAGGTTTGATGATGAGGATCCAGCACCATGGACTCCTCAAACAGTCATTAAGTCAACTTCCAAACCATCAGAAGTTTCACAAACTTCTGATTCAACAACTGCTGATGTACAAACTCAAACATCTGCTTCAGCACCTAAAACTACTGAAGAAACTGAAACTGCTGAACAAGACATTATAAACCACAGTGGTTTGTTTGATGAAGTACAAGAGCCACCTACACCTGTCAGTGGTTTACAACAATTGATTGAACACAAAGATCATCCACTTGAACAAATCATGGGTGATATTGCATCAGGTGTTCTTACCAGAAACCAGCTTTCCAACTTTTGCTTCTTCTCAGCATTTATTTCTCAGTTGGAAACTAAAAAGTACCAAGAAGCCCTCAAAGACAACAACTGGGTACAAGCCATGCAAGATGAGTTGCTTCAATTAAAAAAACAACAGGTTTGGGAAATCTGTCCCTTACCACCAAACAAGCAACCAATTGGCACAAGATAGGTTTTTAGGAACAAACAAGATGAGGCTGGTATGATTATAAAGAACAAGGCAAGACTGGTAGTACAAGGTTACTCTCAAAAAGAAGGAATTGATTATGATGAAACCTTTGCTCCAGTTGCAAGGCTTGAAGCCATCAGGTTATTTCTGGCCTATGCCATTTCCAACAAAATAAAAGTTTACCAAATGGATGTTAAAAGTGCATTTTTGTATGGAAAAATAAAAGAGGAAGTGTATGTTTGTTAGCCACCTGGGTTTGAGGATCCTTCTCATCCTGAGTGGGTGTACAAACTAGACAAAGCTCTTTATGGGCTCAAACAGGCTCCAAGGGCCTGGTATGAAACACTTTCTAACTTTCTACTCAAAAATAACTTCACAAGAGGCTCCATTGATAAAACTCTTTTCATAAAACATGTTGGAAATCATATCTTACTTGTTCAAATATATGTTGATGATATCATATTTGGTTCAACAAACACAAAACTGTGTGATGAATTTAAGAAACTCATGCAACCAAAATTTGAGATGAGTACAATGGGAGAACTGCAGTACTTTCTAGGACTGCAGATTAAACAACAAACAAATGGAACTGTTATACATCAATCAAAATATGTTAAAGAATTATTAAACAAATTTTCTTTACAAGACTGTAAATCATGTTCCACTCCCATGACACCAACCACACAAGTTGAACCAGATGATCAAGGAAAACAGGTTGATCAAACCATGTATAGATGTATGATAGGTTCCCTTTTATATCTAACTGCTTCTAGACCAGATATTATGTTTTCAACATGTGTCTGTGCTAGATATCAATCAGCTCCTAGGGAATCCCACCTCATTGCAGTCAAAAGAATCTTCAGATATCTGAAAGGAACTCCAACACTTGGAATTTGGTATCCTGTTTCAAGCAATACCAACTTATCAGCTTTTTCAGATAGTGACTATGCAGGGTGTAAAATGTCAAGAAAATCAACATCTGGTGGTTGTCAATTCTTAGGAAACTGTCTAGTGTCCTGGCAATCAAAGAAACAAACATCTGTTGCAACTTTAACTGCTGAAGCTGAATACATTGCAGCTGCAAGTTGTACATCACATATACAATGGTTCCAGTATCAATTCTTGATTATGGAATCAAAGAAACCAAGACACCATTGCTTGTAGACAGCAAATCTGCCATTAGCATCATTCAAAATCCTGTTCAGTTTTCAAAAACCAAACATATTGAAATCAGGTATCATTTCATAAGAGATTGCTATGAAAAAGGCAAGATTGAAGTGAAACATGTAGCAACAGCTAATCAAATAGCTGACATATTCACTAAACCCCTTGACACATCAACATTTCAGAAGTTATTATCCATGCTTGGGATGCTAAATTTGTAAGTGTTTCTCTTTACTTTTCTGCACACATTTTCATTTTTCACTTACATTTTAAGTCTGAAAACTTCTGAAAAACAAACAAGAGAGAAACTACTGATGAACAAAACATCAGTATGGGAATATTTTCTGAAAAGTGATTAACTTCTGATAAAACAACCTTCAGAAGTTATGAATAAAGTATTTATAAAGCATTCTCATCAGTTGTTCAAAACTACTGAAGAGAAAATGGGAACTACTGATGAAAACAATTCTTCATCAACAGTTTAGTCAAAAAGGGTAAATCAGATTTTTCCCACATCAGAAGTTTGACCTAGGCGGTATAAAACTTCTGATAAATACCTTTTCCAACACTTATCCATTCAAAAAGCAAAAATTCCCTCCTTCTATCTCAAAAAGCTCTCAAACTCTGAACCTGCAAAAACACTGTTCGATCCAAACACACACAAACCACATGGCTCTAACTCTTAAACAGGGACACAATCAAAGAGGCTACTTCGAAAAACATGAAGCCTGGTCCCAATACGACGAAATCATTTATTTAGTCGTTAAATCCCAATATTTCACCACCCTCACCATCGACCCTCCAATCCATACTGAAACTCTAAACACTACGCCAAAATATGCCTACGGCCACACAAAAAAAGTGTGACCATATGCCTTTCGCCACACTTTTTTTTTCCAGCTCAAGTGTGACCATATGTCGAGTCATCGTAGGTATCATACGGCCACATTCACATTTAGTGACCGTAGCACTTAAAAAGTGTGGCTAAAGGATACCAATATTTCTTTTTGAAATCAAGCATTTTGTCTGTTAAATGTGACTAAATGGTAGTAATGGCCACATGAAATTACTCTAAGCGTGGCCATTTTAGTTATATAGTCACTAAAAGTTTTGTTTTAGCCACATCAATTAAAAAAATATGTGGCAAAAATGATTGTTTTAATAAGCTTTCCATCTATTAAATGTGGCTAAAGGATAGGAATGGCAACATTAATTCACTGTAAGTGTGGCTGTGGCTATTGTCGAACTTTGGTGACACATAATCCGTTTTGTCCATGGCATTTGGTATCATTCTGTCACACAAAAAACACAAATGGAGGATAGTGTGACTAATGATTATATAAAGCCACTTGAAATATTATACTTTTATTTGTGACTATTGTCCAACATTTGGTCACACGTATTTCATTTCACTCATGTCAATTGCTATCATTCCGTCACGCAAAAATAAACAAAATTAAGATTGTGTGGCTAATTGTTATGTAAAGCCACGTGAAATTTATAAGTTTTAGTATGACTATTGTTTAACCTTTGGTCACACATAATAGTTATATAAAGCCACATGAAATATTATAATTTTGTGTGTAGCTATATTCTAACATTTGGTGACACATATTTTCTGTGATTCGATATGGTCATTAAAAATGAGAAAACCAAATGATATTATAAAAATAATAAACCAAATTCCATACATAAGTTTCAAGCTTAAATACTAAATATCTAATTCTAAGCCGGTTTCCATCTTCTTCTTCGTTTCCTGCAATTTTTTTAATCCATCTAGAGTTGTAAAACTCTTCTTTTGCTTCTTGGCGAATTTAGTTTTGTTTTGTGCTTCATTGGATGGTAAATTTAGTAGCTGGAGAAACAAAAACAAGAAAACATATATAAAAATTCCTAATTTAGTTACACTTAATTCAAGATTAATTAAAAAACAAACCTTTTCGTCAAATTTGACAAGGGATTTTGGGCAAGGAACAAAAGAACCTAATGCTTGGCTAGCTGTTTCTAACTCCCCCATTTGAATTGATAAATATGTTGCCTTCTTTATAGCTTGATCAACAAAAACTCTATAGCAATTATCTTGTAATGGAACTCCATGAATGGTTTGATTTTCCATTGAATAGTAAATTGTACCATATGCCACGCGGTCGGTCACATGACAAAAATACAGAACACACTTAAATGTCTACAAAAAAATATGGGATATTAACATGATAAAGTTAAAGTCGATATATATTTTCATTTTGCGCAATACATACCTATGTAACATTTTCTTGAGATTCCAAATGTAATAGCGTTTCAAGAAGTGGAGTCTAAGGCATAGATGAAATACTTTTTTTTTTTCTAGTTTTGATACTTCCCTAAAAAAATCAATTAATGACGTATGAAAAATTAGCAACCATGTGAAAAACTAAGAAAATAAAATTGTCAAATACATACCATTGTTAGCTTTTCTTGTTGCACCATTTTAAATATGTTACTCTGAGAAGCAACTTTTTTTTTTGCACAACTTTACATGATGCATTAGATGTGGTAGCCTTAGTATTGTCCTTAGATCTCGAATTGTTGTCCATACAATTGACCTAGAATTCAATTGATTAGGTTATGTTAGATTTACAATCACATGGAAAAAATAAAAGAAAAAGAAAATTATCAAATAGTTAATGTTTTTACCGTTTCTTTTTGCACCATGTGTGATGTGGTAGCATTATTAATAAGCTTAGATCCAACATTTTTATCCACAAAATTTACCTACAAAATGTAAAACAAAGAGGGAAGTACAAATATTACCATTTCACTTACATGGACAATTTTTGAAATTGTAGCTAATAGTAAGTAACATTTAATAAAAGTTAAAGCATTAATTTGTTAATAAAATAATTCACTTACTTGTGTTGGTGAAGCTTTATTTACAGAAGATGCACAGCCCGGTAACACCTGTCCCTATGCAGCCAGTAAAGATAAAACTTGATTAAGTTTGTCATTTGTATCTGCCATCTGCATGGAGAGGGTCTTAATTGCCAGGTGGTTCTAATTTCTTTAAGTTTAAAGAATATAAACATATACATAGATACTTTGACAATAACCCATTTATATTATTAATATGAAACTAGTGTTATACCCCACGCATGTTGCGGCGCACTAAACCGAATCGTTCTCGCTTTGATAACATTAATTAAAAACCATAAACATGAATATGTATTTTTCCTGCTATAAATATGTACAATGCAAGTTTAAACGTTCTTAATCCCACTATTTTGATGTTGTCCCTGTTAATTTTCTAGTTCACGCTCCCCTCAAACCCAGGTCTCTTAGGTAGAGGTCGTGACTTCCAAAACAAAAAAAAAAAAAAACCCTGCATCAACAGCGTGTGCCCTCAACTTGAGAACTTGTGCTTTCCTACTGTACCGTGAACAATCAAACATACTTACACAGACAAGTTAGCTGTATTAATATGACCTGCTACTAAATTACCTGTTTTAAAACTAAACGCAACTTGTAATATTGTGACATGTCAAAGCTGCAATCAATCAAATGCAACCAGAAAAATATTGCTTACCCAAGTCGTTTACTCTTGTTGATCCATGTTACATTTTCCTTTTAACCTGTTAAATTTTAACTTTCAGCAGAACGAATTGAAAACCTACATTAGACTGACTGAAGGAATAACTGTAGTGTTCATTCTATTAGTAATCAAACATGGTACACAAAAAACAACTTTAAATCCAAATTTAGTTACGAGTAGCTTAGTTCACTATAGAGTGTAAGCTCCAATTCACTCAAAACAAAGTGGTACTAATAGCTTGTGCCTGTATAAGTCCTTGAGCAGATTGAAGATAATAGAAGATGTTACAAACCTGACCAACTGAATAAGGCAATTGTGCTTGTATAAGTCCTTGAGCAGATTGAAGATTATTTGATAAGCCTAAAGATGTCACCTTCTGATCATCACTTAAAGTAACAACAGAAATATGGTGTGGGGCAGTATACCATCCATCAAAATATTAGCACAATCAAACCCGTGATCACAAAATACACACACACACACACATATATATATATATAAACACATACATAAATTAATTTGAAAGTCTGAAAGGGTTTTGAGAAACATATAACAAAAAGACAAAGCTAAGCAATATATGTACCTTGGAGGTAACTGGAAATACTGCAATCATCAAACCCTTTTTCGTATGCGGTATGCCTACAAATATTGAAAGTAAACTTAGTTTAAAAAGATGACGTGTAAGGATGACATGTCCTCTCCAAGATTCGCTGACTTGTTAAAGTATGAAAACTAGTAGTGAATTTACTACACTAACTATAACAGGAAAACACTATACATGTCTTAGAGCACCTACCGCATAAGAGCAAGAATATGATTCTTACTTTCTTATTTAAAAATTAAGGTAGATAAAGGTTCTATTATGCGTGAAAGTATTAGTGTATTAAATAAATTGAAGATATGATTCTCCCATGGTTTATAAAAGTAAAGTATATCCCCAAACACAGGGGCGATGCTTAGTTGGGGCGGGAGGGGGCGGCCGACCCCCCCTGAATTTTCACGCAAAAGTTCCGCTTATATAGTATTCGTCTAGAAAATTTTGGAAATATAGGGTTTCGACCCCCCGAAACTAGTGACTTCCGATCCCCGGTGACTTCCGACCCTCCGAACCTGCGAGTCAAGCTTCGCCACTGCCCAAACAAGCAGTTAACTTACATGTCTATTTTTAGTCATATACATGTCTAGTTTTAGTCATATGCTGCAAAGTAACATTATTTCTTGAAAGCTTGCCATTAAAATGTGCACTGATATGATTGTTATTAAGTGGTCCATTACTGGGTATATTTGTTTTGTTTTATATTTCATGATTCTTATAACTGACACTGTACAATAATAGTTTCAACCACTGACTCTCCGGTTGCTTTCAGAAACAACCAGACTCAAAGCATTGCAGACTACTACAACCATTCAAGTTCATAAAAAACCAGTTGCAATAATATGACTTAACGCGGTTCAACGTACCATTTACAAAATTGTAAAGACAACTAAATTGATGCATTGATGACTTAAATCAATCACACATATCACAAAATTTATCTCAACATTGTAGAATAAAACGATTATCTCAACATATTATCTATAATTGCCTTGTACCAAATGGACCTCGAGGAAAGTGGATATCCAGAATGTCCCATTTCTGATTACATAAAACAAACAACAATCAATATTATAGTCAACAACTCATACAAAAACTATAGATTTAAACATTACTTATAGCTCTACACAACAAATAGGCAGCACATCTTCATAAAATTTCCTACAGTTGCTTCATCTGAAGAAGAGAAGGATGAGATAACGAAACGTCGACGTTTAGGGTTTGGATAGTTGAAGCGGATTAAGGATTTGGATGAAGAGGAAGCGATGGAACTGTTTGTGTAGTTGATGGAATAAGGAAGATGACGATAATGATGATGATGATAGCATCTGAGAGAAACAGAGGCCTTGGTTGTGATATAATTGAAGAAAATATCGGTGTGGAAAGCCCTAATTGCGAGCGGGAGATAAGATGGAACGAAGTAGAGAGCGGGTGATTTAACTTTTAGAAGTGACAAACTTCTTTTTGGGGAAATTTCATATAACTTTTTTTTGAAAGAAAAATTTCATTTAATCATATAACTTTTTTTAAATCGTTCATTGATAAATGTTTCCTTGTAAAATCTAATAAGAAAGTTTTTTATTTTTTTTGAACAACAAAATCTAATAAGAAAGTCTATACTTTTTTTTACAAAATATATATAAAAAGGTAAATCTGAAAAATACAACATAATCTTATTGAAACAACCAATATTAAATGATACTTAAACCAATTAAGACCATTTTTTTTTCCTTTTGAAGGGCAAATTTAGATCAGTGACAAACAACTGTACTATCATCGTGTCACCAACGGAACCACTCGATCATATCTATCTCCATTACGCAATAATGGTTATACACAAATTCATGTGGAAACCCATTAATTTTTTAAGATATGCAAATCACATGTTGTAATCTATTATAACTCACTATAACCCATTCGTACCATTTAGAGCCTAATGCGACATGGTAAAGCCTAGAATGGTCCACAAACAACCATTATCGCTATCAAGTCTCAGTGTGGCCCATTAAAACATATACTATCTATTATTGTCTATTATGTAGTATGAGGACTCACTAAGGCTTGATCTAATCCCTTAAGACCTAATATGATATGATAAAGCCCATATTGATCCATTAATCCCATTATTGTCCATTAAAACATACATGATCTACTATGTCCGTTATGATCCATTAAGGCCCAATACGATCTATTAAAACGTACATGATCTACTATTGGCCATTTTAATTCATGAAGGCCCAATATGGTATATTAAGACGTACATGATCTAATATTGGCCATTTTAATTCATGAAGGCCCAATATGGTATATTAAGACGTACATGATCTACTATTGGCCATTGTGTATCATTAAGTCCTAATATGATCTATTAATACATACATTATCTATTGTTGCCCGTTGTGATCCGTTAAGGCCCAATATTGTCCATTAAGACATACATGTTTTACTAATACCCATTTTGATTCATTAAGGCCCAATATTGTCCATTAAGACATACATGTTTTTATTATTGCTCATTTTGATTCATTAAGGCTCAATAGGTTCTACTGAGACATACATTGTCTACTATTGCTCATTATGATCCATTAAAGTCCAATATGGTCTACTAGGACATACATGATCTAATATAGTCCATTATGATCCATTAAAGACAGATATGGCTCATTAAAATACATATGATCTACTACGGTCCATTGTGTTCCATTAAGGCCCAAATAATTACCCATTAAGACATATATGATCTGCTATAGTCCATTGTGAAACATTGAGACCCAATAATTATCCATTAATACATATATGATATACTATAATCCACTATGAAACATCAAGGCCCATTAAAGACATGTATGATCTATTGTAACATCCTTATTTTCCCATGTATGGCCATCATTAGGCCCAATTGACCATCAATAGCTCTGATTACTATCATTAGGCCCAATTAACTGTCATTAACATAATTGATCATCATTGGGCCTAACTGACCATCATTAGGCCTAATTGATCACCATTGGATCTAACTGACCATCGTTAGTTTATTTGACCATTATTGGCCCGATCGAAAAAGGCCCGGGTCGTTATGGCCCAATTGGGTCAAAAGGGTATGGGTCGTTAACGGGCCGGTTAGGTCTGTTAAAATTTTATTTTTTAGTTTATTTTTACTTTTATTTTTTAAATTAACAAAATATTTATGTTTTAATTTTTTTATGTTCATATGTATTAGCTTTAAGCCATACCATCAAACAAATATCATGACTCACACTTTTCAACTCCCGATTCAATTTGGTGGGGAAGTGATAAATAATCATTGATTACTTTAGCCACGCATACATATTTTAAATGTGATTATTTATTACTTTAAGCCACACATAAAATTTTAATCGTGTCCATTTATTACTTTTAGCCACACGTAAAACATTTTAGTGTGACCATTTATCCCTTTTAGCCACACATAAATTCAAACAAATTCCAATATGACAGTTGGTCACATTTAGCCACAGTTTTCTAGCGTGACTACCAAATGTCATAGTTTTTTTCTTGTAGTGTGGCTAAATGTTTTGAAATGATATGTTTTTGGTCACATGAAACAAATATGGTGGCTGTAGATCATATTTAGCCACACTTTTAAAGTATGGCTACTAAATGACACATTTTTTTCCGTGAAGTGTGGCTAAAGGTTTCGAAAAGATATGTTTTTGGTCACATGAATCAAAAATCAAATCAATATTGTGGCCATAGATCAAATTTTGCTACACTTTTCTAGTGTGGCTACAAAATGTCACATTTTTCCCTAAAGTGTGGCTAAAGGTTTTGAAATGATATACAATGGTCACATGAGTAAATAAAACGTGTAGCTAAAAGTAGACTAGAAGGTTTAGAAATATAATTAATGACCTTTAGCCACACATTTAATCGAAAGTGTGGCTGGACAATTTTAGGAAAAGTGTGGCCATATGTCTATTTTGGCGTAGTGAAATGAGTTTTGGGCAAACGCAGAGACGGTGACGGTGAACAACAAGGTGATCTCCCTCAATTCAACCATAAAAGGGAGAAGAATGGCAATCACACCGGCTATTTTGGCAGTTAGGCTGGGATTAGATGATGTAAATGCCCCAGACCAATTTCCAAACTCTTAAATCCATTTAACTATGACAGAGTGTGGTTACCAAGGTACTCTCTCACATGCCACAATCTTTAAGAAATATTTTGAACCAAAGTATAAACTGCTTTTTCATTATATTATTATGTGTTTGAGTCCAAAAACTGGATCTTATGATCAGATGCCCTCAACTTTTCAACCAATTTTTCATTCCATAGTGAATGAAACAAAATTCAGGGCATCGGCACTTTTCTTTAATGAGTTGGTGTTACATCATCTCAATACTAAAAAGAAGTTTTTGTTATACCCAAGATTCATTATGCACTGCATAATAAAAGAACTTGGAGAAGAGGTGCTTGTGGGTAAAACAACAATTTTAAAACCTTTATCCTCACAAGCATACTCAAGGCACAACAAACCGGCTGCCTGGCCAGAAGATGACCAAGGGGAACCAGAACCAGTCCCCATGGAACCCTCATCTTCCAAACCTACACCCCCAAAGGCCAAGAAACCCAAGCAACAAAAATAAAAACCCACCAACCCAAAAAGAAAAGCAGTTAAGGAGGTTGAGATGCCTGAACTGACTACTGTGCAATCTACACTTGATAAAGATGTGACTGAAACATCCTCTCAGTCTCATCCATCTCAAACCCCAACAAGAGCACCAATCACCATACTTTTCAAAAGAAAAAGACTAAAGAAAACTATTCCTATTGACTCTTCTTTTGAAACTGCTGAACCCATTGACCAAACTACTGAACCAGCACCCCAAATTTCTGAACCTGATATAGAAATAGCCAAACTTCTCTCTGGGCTAAAAGAGAAAGTCCCATCTAAACATGTCAGTCCCCAACAACCACATCAAACAGGGGACATAGCCTCAGAACTTGACATGGATGTGGACACTCAAAGCCCTAACCAAAGAGATAAGAATGAACCAGGGTCTCTAAGCCCAAACTTAGAAACTCTTGGTACTTTTGAGGCTGCTACTACTCATTTACCACCCAGTGGTGGATCTGAGGAAAGAAGCAACATAGCTAAGACCTCAACTATGGCAACTACTGATGAAGGCTTAATGCCTGAGGTAGGAAATCCTCTGAACCAAGAAAAAGAGGTACATGAGACAACTGAGTTGGGCTCAGCTCATGATGTAACTGATACAGTCCTCATTGAGGATGTAATCAGGGATTCAGATGATTTCATTAACTTGGATGATGTTTCACAACACAAAACTACTGAATTGATGGCTACAAGTGAAGGTCCTGCACCTGGTGTATCTATGCTCAAGAAGCTAGTCATACCAGATCAGGTTAAAGTCCACTTAATCCCTGATTCCCCTATAGTGGCATCTTCTGTACAACAAGAAGATCAACCAAAAACACACCCCTCACTACAAATGCCTACCCAATTCCCTGGGCAATCCAGCATAGACATGAACCAGCTATGCAGCCCAGATGGTCCCTTATATCACATGATGAACACCCTCATCAAAAATCACTTCCAAACCTACACAGCTAACTTGGAGCTGTCCATCAAGAACCAATTTGGAGTGATACAGACTAAGATGAACGATCTGTCCAACAAAATTGACTTCAACTCCAACCAGATTGCTTCTCTTACAGGTCATTTCTCTAAACCCTCAAAGCTTGATGAATCCAAAAAGGGGGAGAAAACTAAGGAACCTAGGGAGTCACTTGAAGCCAGGAAAAAGGCAAGAGTGGCTATCCAAGAAAGAGATCAGAGAGACCAAGCCAGAAAAGAAAAACTGGCCCAACAGTTTGGTGTCTCTATTCAAGAAATAGAAGATTCTGAAAAGCCTGATGAATCCCAAGGGCACAATGAAGAAACTTCTGATGGTGAAAGTTATGATGAAGACTTAGAAAATACTGAAGACAATCCTTAAGTAGTTGACAAACCTTCAGTAGTTGTCAACCCATCAGAAGTCAACACTTCCAATACTGAAACTGCTGAACAGCCTTCCAGATCAACTGAACCTACTCAACAAACTCCTATTCCAAAGCCTACTACAACTACAACAATGACTGTGTTGAACCCTTCTCCTCTATCAATGTCCAAAGAACTACTAGAGAAGAGTTTAATTGTAGCTGAAAGAAAGGCTAAGGAAGATGAGATCTGGAATGCTCTGGAAACAAGGGATGACTTAAGCCTAAATGAAAAGCTACAGGCTTATGAAGCAGAACTTCGAAGGCAGGCTAACCTGGAAAGAATTGCTGAGGAAGACAAAAGACAACAACTGATGTCTTACATTACCAAGAACAGCAAGACAAAAGCCCATACATTAAAGGGACTCTCCATGGAAGAGTTGACAAGAAGAGCTCAACTTATTGCAGACAAACTTGCAACAAGTAAAGATGCAAAAGCCAAGAGAGCCCAGATGATTGAAGAATTAGTAGCAAATGGTTATGGTTCAAAAGCCTCTGTGTCCAAATGGAAAGAAGAAAGAATAGTGGACACTTATAGAAAATACAAGGCTGCAAGGGCTGCAAATCTAGAGAAGTTTGAAACTACTGAAGTGTCAACTTCAGTAGTTAGAACTTCTGGTGTTTCAAGAAAACTTGCTACAAGGAAAAAGTCAGAGGAGAATGTGAATACTGATTTCAGGATGGTACTACTAGAAGGAAGTACAGTAGTCCATTCTGATTTCGACATTGAAAAGAAACCTCTGCTAACCCAATTCAGGGATCCTTCCACCTTTTCCTATCAAATTCAGAAGACTATTAAAGACAAACTGCACACTAAGGTGGTTACTGAGCATCACTTGCCAACCTTTCAACTACCTAATGTGATACAACAAGAACAAGGAAGAGAATCCCACCTGAGAGTCACTGAAGTTGAAGACATCCAACACTCAGGAGCATCCCAGGGTACCACCATGGTTCCCTACACTTTAGACTTTGACAAGTCTAAAGTACCTATCATCAGATGGTCCTTTACTGATAACAACTCAGTACAAGTGACAAGAACAGATCAGACAAGCAGAGCCTATAAGTCGATGAATGATCTGAAGAAGCTATCAACTCAAGACCTACTTACAATCCAGCATCTAGAACCACAAAAAGGATCTCTCACTGATGAACAGCTGAACCAGTTGAAGAATTCCATGTTCAAAGGAATATGGAAGATTGTGAATGACAGAAGAAAACAATAAGGAATTAGAAAGGTTTTGGCTTCATCAATCCAGGGGGAGATTGTTAGGACAAAAAGGATTGGTGAAACCACTTTTGCAAACCTAAGTCTAATTCACTTCTGTCAAATTATTCTAAGTATAGAACTACTGAAGAAAGAAGACCAAACAGCTGAAGAAGGATTTTACAAGTACTGAAGAAGAAATACATCAGAAGTTCTGAAGTCCAAACCAGACAGTTCTCTGAAGAACTACTGAAGACAAACTACTCATCAGTAGTTTGTCATTCATCAGCACTTGTTCAAAGATCTTTTCCACCGCCTTATGTTTCAGTAGTTTATTAGTTTATTATTACTTTTACTTTTTGTACAAGTTCCAAGATTGCAACTTGTTGCAACTTGTCTCTGAACTTGCTTTTTGGCAAGGTTCATGTATTTGTAAAGTCTATAAATAGATGGGTTCATCCCTCTGTTTTAGACATTGATTTTAATACAGAAATCCTTCAAAGCTTGTCATTGTTATTACCATTTTATTTACTGAGAATCTTTTTAAGTGTTCATTCTCATTCATTGCTTAGATTCTCATTAAATACTTGTCTTTAGTTTTATCAAACATCCAGGGGAGCAATAACTCCTGTTGATAAGTGTAGCTTTAAACTCATATCATTCTGCTGTGCTATCACTGATTAAGAACTTGTTAAACACTTAAGTGTTTACTAGCAAGTTCATACAAAGAGCAATACTGATCCAACACCCTATCACCAAATTTGACCCGACCCGCTGTTTTTTCATTCAACTCACTGAAAAATTCCTGATTCCCGATCATGTGGTTGCTTGCACCATTGTCCAAGTACCACGTACCGGCTTTACTTTTGTCGTTAGCATAAACATTCGGGAATACCTTTTCTTCATTCAGCAATACCATTTCTTTTGATACCATCAGGTGTGTCTGATCATTATCTTCTTTTGTTAGATTCGCTTCATCTTCAGTTCGTTTAAGGGCTCGACAATCAACTACAAAATGACAATAACTATCACAATTATAACACTTTCTTTCTTGTTTACCTGTTTGGTTTCCTTGGTCAGTTTTGCGATTGTTGTTTGAAGGGTGTTTTCCTCCTCATTCATGGCCGTTGGACCTGCTACGACCCCGGCCCCAACCACGTCCACGGTTGTTCGATGAGCTTGAGCCCCAGCCCCTTACAACATGTTTCATTTGTCTCTCCTGCTCTTCAGCTTTCGTAAATAGAAGTTGACCAGATTGGTCCTTCTTTGTTTCACAAGTATTAATGTAACACCTCGTTCCTAATTAAGACTAGGGTTGACAAATTATGGGTTTAAACGTGTTTAAAATGATAAGAAAACCAAACGCAATTGATTTAAAACTTAAAAGATTTGAAATTTAAACGTCCTAAAGTCGAAACGTAGTTAGTCGTAAGTTGATTACACGACTATTAAGTTATACAATCCAAAATAAACGGAAGTTTTGAATCCGTGCCGACAAAAGCTTTGCGGAAGCGTTCGGTGTTCAATGCATTCGGTTCTTGTATCATTAATGATCGTCTTCCGGCTTTCCAATCTTTGTACCTAAGAGTTTTACACAATATACAAACGATTAAAGACCGACTAGTCGTATAATATTGGGAATGGATAAGCTAAACAATCAAAGAAAACATTTTTTTTTATAAATACCCACCGTAGCCTACGGCCAGTGAGCCGTAGGCTACGGTTTAGTGCTTCTGATCCGAGTGTTACTCAGCCATAGCCTACGATTGCGAGCCGTAGGTTACGGCCCTCAGCTGTAGCCCACGGTCTGAACCTGTTGAAACTCTTCTCCAACCTGTTTTAATCAAGTCTAAATTACGCATTTTGGTCCGAGATATAGATGAATAGCTTATGACTTTTATGTAGGAACGTACCTGCCATATTTAAGCCATGTTCGACTACCTTTAAGCATCATATCACTAGATTAACTTCGAAAATTCACATAATCAATCAATTGATAATAATCCTTTTTTACCCGTTAAGACCCAACAAGCTAAACATGAATATGGAAGATCCCTAAGGCTTCCTAAGCTTACCCTTTTCGCTTACCTGACCCATTCGTTTGCATTATACGCGTATTAAATACTTAGAATCATCAACGAAGGGTTAGGTCACCTATATATAATCATGGTTGAATTTTTGTCATTCTATATTCATGCAAACCGCCATTTGAGATTCCCAACTACATGTTGTGTCCTACCACTACTAATTGAGTAATGGCTTGACAAAAATATACCCATTTGAGTCACTCTACCGTTGTGGCAACGCCTCGTGTCCACGGCCACGTGTGCCACTTCTTGCGGTCATACTTGCCCGATCCGAATGTTTATGTAAATAAAGTCACGGTGATGACTTACCTCACTCGTGCCCCTTTAGCTTCAATTCCTTGCCCGAGCTACTCCCCGAAGTCTCTTGCTTGACACCTAGATGTATTCACATAAACATTTAGGCATTGGTCATTAGTTGCGATTTCAATCAACCATATGCGTTTATCAAAGGTGTGTCACACCACGTCTAAGGCGGAAACACGTGGCGCGACGGTTCAAAAGTATTAAGCCAAGATTAATGCAAAGCACAATATTAATTAGAAAACGGGCATTTATTCAATGCTAATAACCATGTCAAATTGTTCATACATAATTATAAATTGTTTTCGAAAATGATAAAGAGGCTTCTCCCTTTATCCCTAAATCCATGGAATAAAGAGATAAGACCCCGTCACGACATTCCCAACGCCCAATTTGGAGACATCCCCGACCCTGCTCGCCATGCTAACTTCCATCAATCAATTACCTGAAAGATATGTTTGAAAATCGTCAATATATAAATATTGGTGAGTTCACAGGTTTTAATTTAATAAATCTTTATAAAGTGGGAATATCCTTGTTATGACATTTATAGGAGTTGCAAAGTCCTACAATTTACTTGAGCCTATAACCAAACCAAGACAATCAATAATGCCCCCGCCCAAAGTCGTTACTCGGTATTCCTACGACTTTATTTCAGAATAAGTGCACCCCAGGCATACGCCGATGCAAAATCGACGCTATCGATTAGGGGTGGGCCTTGTCAGGCACCAATAGTACTATCCAAATATCCCTTTGGTTTCTCATTCCTGAATAAATGATTATAGTGGGGAGGTCTCAACCCCGAGTGGCGATCTTTACTCAAGTATCCAACCCGTCATACAATCCCAACATATCTTTCCCCCGTAAAAACGTTAAATAGTTTAGAAATGGAGCCGTGAGACTCACCTGTAACTGTGCTCGGCTCAAAGAAAATAGTAAAGTTTGTGATCCCGTACCTACAAAGGTTCTAGGCGTATAAGTCACTTACACCTATGGTGTATGTGCCTTGGCAAGTTGTACACCCAACTTCCCGACCACGTCTTTATCCCAATTCCCGTTTAATAGTTTCGTATCCTAGGTTCAATGGCGATGGATTACCCTTTCCTTACAAGTCATATATTATTCTTATAATTATTCTTTATGACTTGTACAACATTTTACTTGACACGACTCCACCCAACGTATAATTATTTTCCCATTCAAATAATTATACTTAGGATCTTTTCGCTCAATATAAAGTGTTTTCTTATTAATCGACCCGACTTACTTTGCCACATATTTATTTTCCCATTTAAATAAATATGCTAAGTCTTTGTCGTTTGGAAACATAATCTTAACGCCCGACTAGACTTACCACACCGTACATTTATTTTCCCATTTAAATAAACGTACTAGAATCTTGTCGGTATTCACGCGTTCGTAGATATATCTCATCTACTCGTCTCGGTTTTCCTTCTCGCACATTTATTTTCCCATTTAAATAGATGTACTAGAATTCCGTCGGAAACGAGTATATGTACATATACCATTGCGTGGATACTACTTGTTAAGTTCATGTGTCGTTTAGCGTTTTTAGTTTGTTACGTTATGTTTCTCTTTCCCCACGAATATTGTTACTACACTTAGGAAAGTGTTACGCACGTTTCACCCTTGTTATATATATTTTATTTCCGTAAAATATATATGTATATTTTTATCTCGACGTAATAAGTCCGTTTACGTTGGTTCGTGTAACTAAGTTTGTTAGTTAATGTTTTAGTCCGACTCGTCCAACTTGTTACCAAAAACGTTCCCGATACTTTTATATTCCCATTTATATAAAAGTACCTTATTTTTGTACAAGTCTTTCCAAGTATTTATTTTATAAAATCTTACTTTATAAAATACTCGCGTTACTCCATTTATTTTTATAAAACGTCCATTTTATAAAAATATACTTTTTACTTAAAATGCCCAAGTAGGCTATTATTATTTACCAACTCAACCTTGTAAATCGTTACTTACACTTTTTGACACTAATATTTCCATCATTGTGTTCTTGGTCCAATAATTTCTAAAATATTCATTTTAGTCCATTGGTTTCCAAGGTTGTCATTTTAAATCCTTTAATTTACACTTGTAGCATTTTTCCCTAAATCTTTCATGGTTATTATTTTTCTTCCACTTTAGTGGACTTTGAAGAATCCTTTTCACCATGATTAATTGTTTCTACCTCTTTTTACTTCTAATGCTCTTTTAATCCATTCTAGATATCACTAACATGTTTATTTCACATTTTTATCCAAAGCATCAAACTTTCACTCATCTAAGTGAGTGGACTTTGAAGAACTAGTTTTTCCACCTATGGCTTTCTAATCCATTTTAATATTTTTATGACTTTATTATATCATCCTAAGATGATTAAAATCACTTTTCATCATATTCAAGTCACTTTT
Organism: Ambrosia x helenae; assembly: GCA_030844895.1. Lineage (NCBI taxonomy): Eukaryota > Viridiplantae > Streptophyta > Magnoliopsida > Asterales > Asteraceae > Ambrosia > Ambrosia x helenae. The sequence continues at coordinate 16,686,353 of CM061224.1, read as the reverse complement.
CAAAATATTGCTTTTCTCATCTTCAATCATCCAAACATGTTCTTATTATAATACTTTCATCAAAATATTACTTTTATTAAAAATAACTAAGTTTTCATCATAATATTATTCTCTCATCTTCATTTTTAATAAAAACCCATTACTTCTTTAGAACTCATTTTTATTACCCACATTGTACAACTTGCATCATAGCACAAAAACAAAATATTTAAATTAATAAAACAATGCAAGACTTACAACTAGCTCAAGGCTAGGGAAGACAAAATCTTGGATTTTGGGTGTGGTTTAGTGTGTTCTTCCAAGTGGGTTATGCTCCAAGCTCTTAACACCCAAGAAGGGGTTTGAATGAGGATGAACTAGAGGTAATTTGGAGTAGTAAAAATTGAAAGAGAGGTGGTGGTGGGGTGGTGAAATGCTACGGCCAAGAGAAGAAGGAAGGGAAGAATTTTTGTGATTTCTTCAAGTGTTCTTCAAGTGGCTTATAATGTTCTTCCAAATCTTGCAAAGATTACTTATTATCTTTTCTTGGATTTTGGAAGATTATGGAAGGATTATGAAGATCAAAAAAAATCTCTAAGATATTATAAGAGGGTGTTTGGGGCCGAAAATTTTAGAGAGAGAGGAGAAATGATTGGGTTAATTCCCTTGTCCAATCTTATTGCATGCAAGCTCATGATTGATAATAATATGGAAGGATTAAGAAGCTATCTCACACAATCTTCCACCCAAGTGGGCCCATGGCCGGCCCCTATGGGGTACTTGGTGGGGTCCACTTTGCTAATTAACTCCCATATTATGTTTAAGCTAGTTCCTTCCGGGTACCGCCCGGGTATTTCTCAAATTTTCGTCGCGTTTATCCTCAATATTAAAATACCGTTAATATTTATAAAATTATGTCCAGTTACATTACTGATAATTTATTTCGGTTTCTGTCGGGTGAATTTACGTGTTACGCGCGTATCGGGTGCGGTACGCGCACTTTATTCGTTACCGGGAGATTCGTGCTTTACGCTTCTACGTATGGCTTTGGGTTTCCAAAACTCATAATATTTTGTGAAAATATTATTTATTTTATATTCCGGGTGTCCGGTGTTCGTTTCGCTTATTTCAGTTTTACAGGGTAATCGCCAGTGTCCATACCGGATAGTTTTGTCTGCGCACGATCCTATCATGCTTTGCTATTAAACTCATGCATTCCTATGCATTATTTGGGAAATCCTATCTTTCTAAGGCCTCAATTAAATATTCAGCACATAATTACGGTTAATTACGTTAATCGCGTTTAATTAATTAGTACGGGATTACCTTAATTTTGCCGGTTGTTACATTCTCCCCCCGTTAAGAGAATTCCGTCCCGGAATTCACTTTGAGCTCTCCGGTATAGGGGTCTTCTTAAATAGGGCGGGATACTTTTGCTTCATCTGGTCCAGCCTTTCCCACGTGAACTCCGGTCCACGCTTGGCATTCCAACGCACTTTGACCAATCTGATCTTACTGCGTCTTAGTTTTTGGACCTTCCAATCGGTTACTTCGATTGGCTCTTCGACGAAGTGTAACTTGTCGTCAATGTGGATTTCGTCTGCGGGGATGATGAGGGTTTCGTCGGATAAGCACTTTTTCAAGTTCGACACGTGGAACGTGTCGTGTACACCGTTAAGTTCTTGTGGTAACTTGAGCTTGTATGCTACGGGGCCTACTCTGGACAGGATTTCAAATGGTCCAACATATCGTGGGTTTAGTTTTCCGCGCTTCCCAAAGCGCGCGACACCTTTCCAAGGTGACACCTTTAGTAGGACCCTGTCTCCGACTTGAAATTCCAAAGGCTTCCTCCTCTTGTCTGCGTAGCTTTTCTGTCGGTCACGTGCCGCTTTGAGACGTTCTCTAATCAGAAAGACCTTATCCGTCGTTTCTTGAACAATTTCGGGCCCGGTAAGTTGCCTTTCGCCAACTTCGGCCCAACATAGAGGCGATCTGCACTTGCGTCCATATAGAGCTTCAAAAGGTGCAGCTTGAATGCTCGTGTGGTAGCTGTTGTTATACGAAAACTCTACCAGTGGCAAGTGAGTATCCCAATTTCCGCTGAAATCGATTGCGCATGCCCGTAGCATATCCTCCAGGGTCTGGATGGTTCGTTCACTCTGACCATCGGTTTGTGGATGATATGCGGTACTCATATCAAGGCGAGTACCTAGGGCTTTATTCAGGCTTTCCCAAAATCTTGAGGTGAAACGACTATCTCGATCGGAGATGATAGAAATAGGTACACCGTGCTTTGACACAACTTCCTTAATGTACAAACGGGTTAGTTTCTCCAACTTATCCGTTTCGCGAATGGGGAGGAAGTGTGCAGATTTTGTCAATCGATCAACGATTACCCAGATCATGTCATGGCCGCTTGTTGTCCTGGGCAATTTGGTGATGAAGTCCATAGTGATCCTTTCCCATTTCCATTCCGGTATTTCCGGTTGCTGGAGCAATCCGGATGGTCTCTGATGCTCGGCCTTGACCTTTGCGCAAGTCAAACATCGCGCAACATATGCCGCTATATCTCTCTTGAGATTTGGCCACCAGTAAAATTCCTTTAGATCATGGAACATTTTGTCTGCTCCGGGGTGAACTGAATATCGCGAACTGTGGGCTTCGGCTAATACCAGTTCACGCAATCCACCGTATACTGGTACCCAAATTCTATTCATGAAATACAAAGCTTGATCCGCTTTTGACTCCAGTGACTCAACCATCTTCCGCAATCTTTCTCCTTTGACATTCTCGGGTTTAAGAGCGTTAGTTTGAGCTTCACGAATCCGGTCAGTCAGGTTCGTGTGGATGGTTAGACCCAAAGCTCGGACACGCAGTGGCTTAACCCGTTCCTTGCGACTCAAGGCATCGGCTACGACGTTTGCCTTCCCGGGATGGTACTTTATCTCACAATCGTAATCGTTCAATAATTCGACCCATCTCCGTTGTCGCATGTTCAATTCCTTCTGGTCAAAGATGTGCTGCAAGCTTTTATGATCAGTGAAGATCGTACACTTGGTTCCGTACAGATAGTGTCTCCATATCTTGAGTGCGAATACCACGGCTCCTAGTTCCAGATCATGTGTGGTGTAATTCTTCTCGTGAAGTTTTAGCTGTCTGGAAGCATAGGCTATGACCTTCTCTCGCTGCATCAATACACAACCCAATCCCTGATGAGAGGCGTCACAGTAAACTACGAAGTCTTCTGTACCATCGGGGAGTGATAGTATTGGTGCGCCACATAACTTATCCTTCAACAACTGAAACGCTGCTTCCTGCTTTTCCGTCCATTCAAACTTCTTATCCTTTTGGGTTAGCATGGTTAAGGACTGTGCTATTTTAGAAAAGTTCTCGATGAACCTTCTGTAGTAACCCGCAAGGCCAAGAAATTGTCGTACTTCAGTAGGCGTTCTAGGGGCGTCCTAATTCTTGATTGCTTCGATCTTGGCGGGATCGACATGTATACCCCTTTCATTCACCACGTGGCCTAAAAAGTGAACCTCTCGAATCCAAAAATCACATTTTGAAAACTTAGCATAGAGCTTCTCTTTGCGAAGTACCTCGAGGATTAATCGGAGATGTTCCTCGTGTTCCTCCTTTGTGCGTGAGTAGATCAAGATGTCATCAATGAAGACAATAACAAATTTGTCCAAGTATGGTTTGCACACTCGATTCATCAAGTCCATGAAAACAGCTGGTGCGTTGGTTAAACCGAACGGCATAACCAGGAACTCATAGTGCCCATATCGAGTTCTGAATGCTGTTTTTGGCACGTCTTCTTCTTGAATACGTAACTGATGATAACCGGACCTTAGGTCGATCTTGGAGTAGAAACTGGATCCTTGAAGTTGATCAAACAAATCGTCGATCCTGGGAAGAGGATAGCGATTTTTAATAGTTAGCTTGTTCAGTTCCCGATAGTCAATGCACATTCGAAAAGTGCCATCCTTCTTCTTCACGAATAAGACGGGAGCTCCCCAAGGTGAGAAGCTTGGTCTTATGAAACCTTTGTCCAACAACTCTTGCAGTTGTTCAGACAGTTCCTGCATTTCAGAAGGAGCTAGGCGATATGGCGATCGCGCTACCGGTGCTGCTCCTGGAACAAGGTCGATACGAAACTCGACTTGTCGGGGTGGTGGCAATCCGGGCAAATCTTCTGGGAACACATCTGGAAAGTCTCTGGCTATCGGAATGTCTTCTAGCTTTCGCTCGTCGGCCTTCTTGTCTACCACGTGCGCCAAGAATGCGACGAGACCTTTCCTTAGGCACTTCCTGGCTTTCATGCTGGTAATAATTCTCAGTGGCGTTCCACGCCTTTCCCCTTGGATCGATAGGGTTTCACCGCTCGCGAGGGGAACTTGAATTACTTTGTCATTGCACACGACGATGGCGCGGTGTGCGGATAGCCAATCCATGCCAACGACTATGTCAAAGCTACCCAGTACGACGGGTAATAGGTCAATGTCAAACTCATGACCACAGAGATCCAACTTACAATCCTTTGCTACCTCTCGAGTTTCTATAGTCTTACCGTTAGCTAGTTCGATAGAGTATGGTGTGTCTAGCTTACTAGTCTTTAAACCAAGTAATCTTTTAAATTCGACAGATACGAAGCTAAAATCAGCGCCAGTATCAAACAATACTGAAGCATAATGACCATTTAGAGGGAACGTACCAGTGACCACATTAGGGTCTTGTCGTGCGTCACCGGCACCAATCACGAACGCTCGCCCACGGGCTTGGTTGTTAAGTTTGGGGCAGTCCCTCTTCCAATGATCGAGCGATCCACATGAGAAACAGGGCCTCGCTCCACTGTTCTTTGGCGCTCCTGATCTGCAGTCTTCAGTCTTGTGCCCCGAACGACGGCACTTACCGCAGATTACTTCGTTCTTGCCCTGATAACCTTGCTTCCCATTATTTCCACGTCCAGTGGCTACATACCCTTTTCCCTTCTTCCCTGAACCTGATGATCCATCCTTCTTCCTCTCGTCGCGCTTACGCTTCCCGAACCTTGGCCTATTTCCCTGTTCACTTGACCCAACGGCTGAACTTGTACCCAGATTCTTACCCTCAACGCTGCTGGACTCAGTAAGTTTCAATCCTGACACTTTCCGGATTAGAGTGCCCATTCGGATGGCATCTTCAGTGAGGCTCAAAGCGAGGTCGATAGCTTCGCGCATGGTTGTAGGCTTGGAAGCAGTAACCATGCCGCGTATCTGTGGTGCCAGTCCGAAGAGGTATCTTTCCACCTTTTTGCTTTCCGGGGTGACCAGGCGAGGCACTAACCGGGAGAGGTCATGGAATCTGGACGTGTATCCAGCTACGTCCGGTCCAACCATGGTGAGGTTCCAGAACTCAGTCTCTAGCTTCTGCACTTCACTTGCCGGACAGTACTCGGCGATCATTAGTTCTTTCAACTCCAACCATGATAAGGAGTAAGCAGCATCATCTCCCAGTGTCTGCACTTGGTTGTTCCACCAGGTCAGGACTTGATCCAGAAACAGGTTGGTGGCATACATGACAGCTTGTCGTGGGGTACAGCTGCTAATACGGATCACAGCTTCGGTCTTCTCGAACCATTTGACTAGTCCGACAGAACCTTCAGTGCCGCTGAAATTCAGTGGTTTGCAGTCCAGGAAAGCTTTAAACGTGCAGCCACGTTCTCGTGAGGCCGTTTCTGCAATAATAAAGCAATGTTAAATATAAGGTAGGAGTTTTACGAAGACTCCTGTCGCATATACCCGACGTCTTCTTACCAGTAGGGGAGGTTTCGCGTCTGTCGCTCCCGGTTCGGTCTCGCGACCTTTCGGTGCGCGTGGCATTGTGTTCTGCGAGAGCCTGAGCGATACGTCCCGAAACTAGGGTTTCAAGCTCTTCAGGTGTCGTGGGTAGTCTTTCATTCCCACTGTTGCTTCTTGTGGCTGGTGCCATGTTTCTTCAATAACCAATATCAAAGGTTAATTTCCAACAATCATTCATACAATATCATCACATATATAGTATAAACAACCACACAACATATGAACACAATAATCACCATAACAACAACACGCAATCACAACATAGACAGAATAAGTAATAATAATCGTAGATAATCACAACACATATTTTACCATAACAAAACTTTCATTAATTTCAATACCAAGTACAATGATTTGTTCATAATAACAAAAACCGAGGATACCTTCCTCTTACATTGCTCTTTGAAATACACTAGAAATATAATGTCATATGCCGGCACAATCCCGCTCGGCTAGGCAAAAAAATGCAGATGGGTGCTATAACCCATGCTGTGCTATCATACTACTACTACTACTGCTATGTCCGCGAGTGATCTCCCAAAACGTCCCTGATGCTACTGTGGCGGTGGCGGCGGCGGGTGCTGGTACTGATACTGAGGTGCGCACATGCTGATGGTCATACTGATCGCCATAATGCGATCGTACAAGAATTGGCGATGCGCAAAGTGTGCGTCGCCCGTAAGGCCACAATGAGCATCCATGCTCAATAGCTCCTCAGCGTAATGTGCCAGTGCATCCCTGGCATCAATGATCCTGGCCCACATGAGCTGGGCCTGCTGCTCCATCTGACTCACGGTGCGCTGCACCGTGTCGGTGAGGGTCTGGAAATCCCTCTCCAGTGAGATCACCGTGGACCATGCGGGTCCTGACAGTGGGGCCATCCCGTGGGGCTGTGACGGCCCGGGGATGTCAGTGTATGTCGGCTGAGACGGGCCGACGATATCGGGTATGGGTAGTGGTGTGAAGGGTGGGGCAAAGCCCGGTAATCCAGTGAAGCAGTAGGGTGGTACCTGGTATGGGTCTCCTGCACCTAGAGTATACGGTGCAAATGGGGGTGTCACAAATGGGGCTCCTGCATCCATACTGAATGGTGCAGGTGGTGGGGTATGGAGCATCTCAGGTAGAGGTGGTAGTGTGGGAAAAGTGGTGATGGGTAGTGTCATGGATAAGGGTGAGGGGACTATAAGCTCGGCGAGTGGGACCATGAGTGGCTGGGTGACAGTGACCCACTCTAAAGTAGACATCACAGTGGTAGAGGTGGGAGGGCTAGCAGTGGCATGAGCTGCCAGTCCTGCTCGGTGCAACTCAGAACTGCGGGCTGAGCTGCCCTCAAGGATGTGCCCAGTAGAAGCTGGCCCATCCTGTGGTATGGGCTCGGGCATGGTAGGTAAGGTGGCTGGGGTAGTGGTAGCATGCCCTGTCATCGGAGCAACGTGCTCCTCCTGGCCTGCTGGTGGGATAGGCACAGCAATGTGCTCCACCGACGCAGTTGACTCATCGTCAGAGTCATCGGAGATCCACCCGTTGTGTCCCCGGCAGACAGGCACAAGCCTCATGCCAGAGGGAACGGGGATAGGTGGGGTGGGTAAAGGCTCACGGTCGACTGGTGCGCGTCGGTCGTATGGAGACTCGACAGTCTCCGACTGTGTAGGGATAGGTCTCGAAGGACCTGCGCAACCTACAGGGAAGTCCCTGACGGCTCGGATGGGTAGTGCTGGCAGTGGTGCTGCCTGGAATGGCACTAGAGGCAAGTCGGCCTCGGCCATCGGTAGGTCGGCCACGGCGGCCATGTCGTCTCCAGCGGGGGCCCACGCTGGGTCCTCGCTAGGGTCCGTCTCGTCGGAGCTATCTCCGTCGGCGCCCTCCATGGCGACATCAACGTCCATCTCATCGTCCTCGGGATCGAGTATCACCACCTCGATCGGCTCCGCTGGCGGTGCTGGGATGATCTGGAGGCTACTGTCGTAGCTCGGTGCTACGCTCCCTGCGTTCGACATCCTGGCAAAGGAACCGTACTAATATTTTAAGTATTATTCGTTAGGTAGTTTAAGGTACATATCTAAGGTACTCTTCCTAACCTTCTAACAAAAATAATACGTATACTTACCATGGCTAGCTTGGTCGGAATCTCCATATACCCAAATGGTCGTTGGAAAAATTTATTTTATTGCGTTTCGCATTTACTTTGAAAGATTTGAACCATATCCGGTTATAGTTTAGATTTTTAAAATGCTAATTCGCTATAACCTTGGCTCTGATACCACTTTCTGTCACACCACGTCTAAGGCGGAAACACGTGGCGCGACGGTTCAAAAGTATTAAGCCAAGATTAATGCAAAGCACAATATTAATTAGAAAACGGGCATTTATTCAATGCTAATAACCATGTCAAATTGTTCATACATAATTATAAATTGTTTTCGAAAATGATAAAGAGGCTTCTCCCTTTATCCCTAAATCCATGGAATAAAGAGATAAGACCCCGTCACGACATTCCCAACGCCCAATTTGGGGACATCCCCGACCCTGCTCGCCATGCTAACTTCCATCAATCAATTACCTGAAAGATATGTTTGAAAATCGTCAATATATAAATATTGGTGAGTTCACAGGTTTTAATTTAATAAATCTTTATAAAGTGGGAATATCCTTGTTATGACATTTATAGGAGTTGCAAAGTCCTACAATTTACTTGAGCCTATAACCAAACCAAGACAATCAATAATGCCCCCGCCCAAAGTCGTTACTCGGTATTCCTACGACTTTATTTCAGAATAAGTGCACCCCAGGCATACGCCGATGCAAAATCGACGCTATCGATTAGGGGTGGGCCTTGTCAGGCACCAATAGTACTATCCAAATATCCCTTTGGTTTCTCATTCCTGAATAAATGATTATAGTGGGGAGGTCTCAACCCCGAGTGGCGATCTTTACTCAAGTATCCAACCCGTCATACAATCCCAACATATCTTTCCCCCGTAAAAACGTTAAATAGTTTAGAAATGGGGCCGTGAGACTCACCTGTAACTGTGCTCGGCTCAAAGAAAATAGTAAAGTTTGTGATCCCGTACCTACAAAGGTTCTAGGCGTATAAGTCACTTACACCTATGGTGTATGTGCCTTGGCAAGTTGTACACCCAACTTCCCGACCACGTCTTTATCCCAATTCCCGTTTAATAGTTTCGTATCCTAGGTTCAATGGCGATGGATTACCCTTTCCTTACAAGTCATATATTATTCTTATAATTATTCTTTATGACTTGTACAACATTTTACTTGACACGACTCCACCCAACGTATAATTATTTTCCCATTCAAATAATTATACTTAGGATCTTTTCGCTCAATATAAAGTGTTTTCTTATTAATCGACCCGACTTACTTTGCCACATATTTATTTTCCCATTTAAATAAATATGCTAAGTCTTTGTCGTTTGGAAACATAATCTTAACGCCCGACTAGACTTACCACACCGTACATTTATTTTCCCATTTAAATAAACGTACTAGAATCTTGTCGGTATTCACGCGTTCGTAGATATATCTCATCTACTCGTCTCGGTTTTCCTTCTCGCACATTTATTTTCCCATTTAAATAGATGTACTAGAATTCCGTCAGAAACGAGTATATGTACATATACCATTGCGTGGATACTACTTGTTAAGTTCATGTGTCGTTTAGCGTTTTTAGTTTGTTACGTTATGTTTCTCTTTCCCACGAATATTGTTACTACACTTAGGAAAGTGTTACGCACGTTTCACCCTTGTTATATATATTTTATTTCCGTAAAATATATATGTATATTTTTATCTCGACGTAATAAGTCCGTTTACGTTGGTTCGTGTAACTAAGTTTGTTAGTTAATGTTTTAGTCCGACTCGTCCAACTTGTTACCAAAAACGTTCCCGATACTTTTATATTCCCATTTATATAAAAGTACCTTATTTTTGTACAAGTCTTTCCAAGTATTTATTTTATAAAATCTTACTTTATAAAATACTCGCGTTACTCCATTTATTTTTATAAAACGTCCATTTTATAAAAATATACTTTTTACTTAAAATGCCCAAGTAGGCTATTATTATTTACCAACTCAACCTTGTAAATCGTTACTTACACTTTTTGACACTAATATTTCCATCATTGTGTTCTTGGTCCAATAATTTCTAAAATATTCATTTTAGTCCATTGGTTTCCAAGGTTGTCATTTTAAATCCTTTAATTTACACTTGTAGCATTTTTCCCTAAATCTTTCATGGTTATTATTTTTCTTCCACTTTAGTGGACTTTGAAGAATCCTTTTCACCATGATTAATTGTTTCTACCTCTTTTTACTTCTAATGCTCTTTTAATCCATTCTAGATATCACTAACATGTTTATTTCACATTTTTATCCAAAGCATCAAACTTTCACTCATCTAAGTGAGTGGACTTTGAAGAACTAGTTTTTCCACCTATGGCTTTCTAATCCATTTTAATATTTTTATGACTTTATTATATCATCCTAAGATGATTAAAATCACTTTTCATCATATTCAAGTCACTTTTCAAAATATTGCTTTTCTCATCTTCAATCATCCAAACATGTTCTTATTATAATACTTTCATCAAAATATTACTTTTATTAAAAATAACTAAGTTTTCATCATAATATTATTCTCTCATCTTCATTTTTAATAAAAACCCATTACTTCTTTAGAACTCATTTTTATTACCCACATTGTACAACTTGCATCATAGCACAAAAACAAAATATTTAAATTAATAAAACAATGCAAGACTTACAACTAGCTCAAGGCTAGGGAAGACAAAATCTTGGATTTTGGGTGTGGTTTAGTGTGTTCTTCCAAGTGGGTTATGCTCCAAGCTCTTAACACCCAAGAAGGGGTTTGAATGAGGATGAACTAGAGGTAATTTGGAGTAGTAAAAATTGAAAGAGAGGTGGTGGTGGGGTGGTGAAATGCTACGGCCAAGAGAAGAAGGAAGGGAAGAATTTTTGTGATTTCTTCAAGTGTTCTTCAAGTGGCTTATAATGTTCTTCCAAATCTTGCAAAGATTACTTATTATCTTTTCTTGGATTTTGGAAGATTATGGAAGGATTATGAAGATCAAAAAAAATCTCTAAGATATTATAAGAGGGTGTTTGGGGCCGAAAATTTTAGAGAGAGAGGAGAAATGATTGGGTTAATTCCCTTGTCCAATCTTATTGCATGCAAGCTCATGATTGATAATAATATGGAAGGATTAAGAAGCTATCTCACACAATCTTCCACCCAAGTGGGCCCATGGCCGGCCCCTATGGGGTACTTGGTGGGGTCCACTTTGCTAATTAACTCCCATATTATGTTTAAGCTAGTTCCTTCCGGGTACCGCCCGGGTATTTCTCAATTTTCGTCGCGTTTATCCTCAATATTAAAATACCGTTAATATTTATAAAATTATGTCCAGTTACATTACTGATAATTTATTTCGGTTTCTGTCGGGTGAATTTACGTGTTACGCGCGTATCGGGTGCGGTACGCGCACTTTATTCGTTACCGGGAGATTCGTGCTTTAAGCTTCTACGTATGGCTTTGGGTTTCCAAAACTCATAATATTTTGTGAAAATATTATTTATTTTATATTCCGGGTGTCCGGTGTTCGTTTCGCTTATTTCAGTTTTACGGGTAATCGCCAGTGTCCATACCGGATAGTTTTGTCTGCGCACGATCCTATCATGCTTTGCTATTAAACTCATGCATTCCTATGCATTATTTGGGAAATCCTATCTTTCTAAGGCCTCAATTAAATATTCAGCACATAATTACGGTTAATTACGTTAATCGCGTTTAATTAATTAGTACGGGATTACCTTAATTTTGCCGGTTGTTACAAGGTGTGTCTATGCTAATCATATCTATAAGCATCTCAATGAAGTCGAGTCTCATTGTGGCGTTGTATCAAACACTTGGTGGGCGATGTTTTGCAAACTTTTATTTATTAGCCATCTAGACCATAAGGATCACACCAATATCAATTTCAAAGCTCACATTATACAATGAACATTATTTTCATCATCTTTCATAATTAAAGATTTCAAACACACACAAGCTTATCAAGAATCCTAGGTTTGCACTTACAACCCATATATCCACCAAGTTCACACCATGAACTTCAAATATTTCCCCACCTAGGTTAATATTACCATGACTTATTCAAGATTATTTTGTATTAAGGCTCTCCTATACTAGACACACCTTCCTTATTCAAGGACTTGTGTGTGTGTGTTGTGTGTGTTTTAGTCATGAGTTTGAAGACCAGGGAAATGAGTTCCTTGGTTTATGTGTTAAGTCTTAAACCCAAGTTTGCTACTTTTCTAACAGATATAACTTGGTCATTAGGCCAGGTGGAGATTCTAAGATTTCCTCATCACATATTCGGTTAGAACCTCTCATTATTCGTTATTACAAAAGTTATAGTTGATAAGAGAATTTGGGGCGTTACATTTATCACGTTCTTCATATGCCTTGATGCTCCCTACAGCCTCTTCAAAAGACATCATCTCTAAATTTGAGTATTGCTCAATTGAGGCAACAATCGGCAGCAACATTTTGGGGGTTGAATTTAGAAGCTTCTTTACCTGCTTCTCTTCTTCAATTGTTGATCCAAGTGCTCGAAACTCGAATACAATCGCACCAATCTTGCTTGAGAAATCATACACGCTCCCATTCTCCTTCATGTTCAACAACTTGAACTCCCTATTCAAAGTTTGAATACGTGCCGTTTAAACCCAGTCGACTCCAAGGTTTCATATGTTAAGAGCGTCCCAGACCTCTTTAGCTTCCATGTGCTTAGCCACTTGCAATAGAATATCTATCAGCAACGTTTGGAAGATAAAGGCCCTTGGCTTTTTTTGGATTTTGACATCCACCTCGGTGTCATCCGGCGGTTCTATGGCATCCCAAATACCTTGGGCATACATAATCGACTCCATCTTGATTGCCCAAGACATGTAGTTTGTTGCTATAAGCAAATGACACTGAAACAAAATTGAGCCTCCATCTCTAAGCGCAACAACATTGCTTTGGTCGTTCCTACCATTGTTACCACCATTATCGCCCATGGTTGTAAACAACTTTGATCTGATTCTTTGAAGCTAGTTGGTGATAAACTGGTTAATACCTTTGACCTGGGAGGATTTTATGATGAAAACTATGGCTAATCAGACTTTTAAGCCTTTCTTTGATACCGATTGTTAGAAACAAATGGCACAAGAACAGATTTGAAGAAGGCAGTCAACACATATTTTATTAGTAAACACAAAAGAAGGATTGGTACATTTTGCATCTCACACTAACACGTATTTATAATGAGGGAAATCAAATCAAAGAAAATAAACTGGAAAAATTTAAGCTAAGACTTTTGACTGAAAACTTAGACTGCCTTTATTATTGCTTGAGTGTTTAACTACTTGAATTAACCAACAAACATTACTATTCCCTTTCTTTTTTTAAGTCTTTATTTCATCTTTTCTAGAGCCGATTGTGTCACTATAAAAGGTAGTTGGTTCCTTTTGCTACATCATCTACAACAGTTTCAAAACAGAGAGATGGGACAAGCTGTACTTAATTTTCTTCCATCAACGCGGGATAGAGAGTATATTGATTCTCATAATCCATCAATGATATTACATAAAAAGATCAGATTGTTAGGGTTTGAGGTTGATCCTGACAAAAAATGGCTCAGCGCTCAGTGAACGGGAAGAGAAATCTTTTGTGGCAGATTCCAAAGAGACTAAGAAGGTGATCAAGTGCCAATATTGTTACAAAGGGTTTGTAAACTCGCAAGCGTTAGGTGGCCATCAAAACGTGCATAAAGCTGAACGGGTGAATAAGAAAAGCTTATTTTTACAAGCTAGAAAAGCTACCATCGAGTATTACCTCCATCCCTACCATCAGTGACGTAGCTTAGTTGGGGCGGAGGGGGCGGCTGCCCCCCCCCCCCTGAATTTTCGCGCAGAAGTTCCGATTATATAGTATTCGTATAGAAAAATTTTGAAATATAGGGTTTCGACCTCCCAAAACTAGTGTCTTCCGACCCCCCTAAACCTTCGGGTCAAGCTTCGCCACTGCCTACCATGCCCAGATTATTAATAATCATGGTATTAACATAGGTTCTCACGGTCATTGTGCTAGTTATGAATTAGTGAACCGGATATTACTTTTGGTTTGTACGATAAAGATTTATTAGTAACCTATAAGAATACATGCAATTCTAGTTACAAGCATGCAAAAGCAGGCCAAGAATCTGGGAGGCTTTCTTCATCATCAGATGACTCAAAGCAATCTTGTAAATATTTGGATCTTCATTGGCTTTGGGTTCATAATTCACCAAGTAACCATTCATTTTTTTCGATCTTTTTGATAGACCATTTGTCAGCTTGAATCATGAGATAACATCTATTACATATGGTAATAATTGTCCTAAATGAAGTACATATATAGGGACGTTCAACTGAAAACACAAATATGCTTGTGAATCTCGATCAATCTTATAGTTATGGTGTGTCTGTTTGCAAACAATAGTATATATGATTCTTAGTTCCATAACGAACGCTACAAGAAATTTGGCCTTTAGCGGCGACCCGCCAAAGTGTCGCCGCTAAAGGCCCATTTTAATCTAATTATTGATCAAATGAAGATCAACGGTCAGGAAAAAATCTCGTCATTGTTATTAGCGGCGACGTCGCCGCTAAAGGTCCGCCCAAAACTTTTAACCTACCCGCATTTCCTCTTCTTCTTTCCCTCTCTTTCTTTTTCATCTACACTGCTGCTGCTTCTTCTTTCGCTCTCTCGCATTCCCCCTCTGCTGCTCCTCTCTTCTTTCCCTCTCTTTCTTCTTTCCGTCTCCTTCAATTTTAACCACCACCACCACCGAGCAACCCCCACCACCACCGGATCTCTCCCTCTGCCCTCCCTCTCCCTCTTGTAAGTAATTTATAGGTTTTTTTTTTCTTTTTTTTTTTTGTTTTGTGTTTTTGTAATTTGTTTTCTATTTTTTCTTTTTAATTTCTTTTTTTTGTTTATTTTTTTTTATTTTTAGTTTTAGTTTTTTCTATTTTTTTCTGTTTTTATTTGTTTTTTTAGTTTTTTTTCTTTTTTTTCAGTTTTTTTTTATTTTCTATTTATTTTCTTTTGTTTCTATTTTTCTTTTTTATTTTCAGTTTTTTTTCTTTTTTTTCTGTTTTTAGGTTAATTTTTTTTCTTTTTTGATAATTTGTTTGTGTTTGTAGGAAAGGACCGACCCGAGGAAGAACGCGAAGTTTGTCGCCGCTAAAGGTTAGTCGTCGCCGCTAAAGGTATGTTTTCTATTTTTCTATTTTTCTGTTTTTTTTTTCTGATTTTTTTATTTTTTTTCTGTCTTTTATATTTTTTCTGTTTTTTTTATTTTTTTTCTGTTTTTTTATTTTTATGTATGTATGTATGCGTGTATGTATGTATGTATGTATGTATGTGTGTATGTATGTATGAGTATGTATGAGTATGTATCTATGTATGTATGTATGTATGACTGTATGCATGCATGTATGTATGAGTATATGTATGTATGAGTGTATGTATGAGTATATGTATGTATGTATGCGTGTACGTTTGTATGAGTATGTATGAGGGTGTATCTATGTATGTATGAGTGTATGTATGTATGCGTGTATGTATGTATGCGTGTATGTATGTATGAGTGTATGTATGTATGTATGAGTGTATGTATGTATGTATGTATGTATGTATGTATGTATGTATGTATGTATGTATGTATGTATGTATGTTTGTGTGTGTGTATGTATGTATGTATGTATGTATGTATGTATGTATGTATGTATGTATGTATGTATGTATGTATGTATGTATGTATGTATGTATGTATGTATGTATGTATGTATGTATGTATGTATGTATGTATGTATGTGTGTATGTATGTATGCGTGTATGTATGTATGTATGTATGAGTATGTATGTATGTATGTATGCGTGTATGTATGTATGTATAAGTGTATGCTTGTTTATATTTGTATGTTATTACATATTGAGACTAGAAAGACATGCCCGAAAATGAATCCCCATTTAAAATATTGTGAGCTTAGAAATACCCGCCCGAAATTGATTTAGTAATTAATTTCCAGTAGTCCCCGTTTTGGACTGGTTTTTGAATACTTTATGTCATTTAGGATGTGAATGTGTACTACATGATTGTTTGTTTTTGAAAGATTCGATTGGCGTTTCCTCTTTGCTCCTCGGGTATATATTTATATTATATACTTGGGGGCTAAGGGGAAATGCTGCCGATTTTTTCTTAAACAAACAATCATGTAATACACATTCATATATGAGATAAGGTATCAAAAAGTGGGTTTAGCAGCCTACCCTTTAGGTGTCAATAATATGTTTCATTTAAATTATCGTGCCTCAAAGCCAAATTATGTTTCAGTCACATCATCATGTCGATCGATAAAAGCTGGATGTTTATAAAGAACCGTTTGGACGTTAAGTACGAAAAAGGAATTGACAATTTCATTGAGTATGCCAAACAATTCGTCAACTCACATGGAACGACTAGTTGTTCGTGTAGAAAATCTAATAATTCTACCTTCATGGACTTCATAACAATGATATATCATATTCGTATAATTGGTTTTGTTGAAGATTACACGCTGTGGATCTAGCACGATGAAAATCCAATTACGCCATCTCCTGTAGTTGTAAATGAGGTTAGGGGAAGAAGCGATATGAATGACGTTATCGCAAACCTTATAGCGGAGCGTGTGGAAGAGGATCGTATGGAAGAGAATACAGACCTTAACGAAGGGGGCTCGGATACAGAGAGTAGTGATGTTCGTGATGAGTTTGAAGCCCTGATAGATGGAGTCGAATCAAAAATATATCCTGGGTGTACTGATTATTCCTCCCTTGATTTTATATCAAAGCTTATGAATATGAAGGTAAGGCACAAATGGACTAATAATTCGTTTGATGAGCTTCTTGGGTTTTTCCAGTCTGTACTTCCAACAGGTAACAAGGTCCCCCCTTCGCATTACAAAGCCAAAAAGATATTAAAGAAGACTGGTTTGGGATATGAGATGATAGACGTGTGTAAATGGGACTGCACTCTCTTCTGGAAAGAACATCAGTCGCTGCAGAACTATCCTGTTTGTAATGAGAGTCGGTGGGTAAATAAAGACACAAGTGGCAAGAAGGTGCCTCACAAGGTGTTACGATACTTTCCTTTGACCCCCAGACTACGACGCTTGTATGGCTCAAGGCACACAGCAAAAGATATGATATGGCACAGTACCGGACGATCAGAAGATGGTATTATGCGTCATCCAGTTGATGGATCTTCATGGAAGGACTTTGATCAGAGGTACCCTAACTTCTTGAGTGAACCCTGAAATGTTCGCCTAGGGCTTGCAGCTGACGGTTTTAATCCTTACGACATCAAAAGCTCGACTCATAGCACTTGGCAGGTTATACTCACCACATACAATCTGCCCCCGTGGCTATGCATGAAAGAGTCCACATTTATGTTGACCTTGTTGATTCCTGGCACTAAATCCCCTGGGAAGGAAATGGACGTTTTCCATAGGCCGTTGGTGGATGAGCTTAAGGATTTGTGGCAGACAGGCATACGTGCTAAAGACGCTGCGACAAACACGCACTTCACAATGAAGGCGGTGTTGTTATGGACTATAAGTGACTTTCCAGCTCGTAGCAGTCTATCAGGTTGGAGCGGGCAGGGATACAAAGCATTACCGACTTGCAATGAAGACACCCCTTCAATGCGTGTAATAGGTAAACATTATTATTTTAAATTTGTTAGGTCTATAAGATAAGAAAGAAAGTTCTTCAGAATTCCACCCAGGGGTTATGGTGGAGGGAGAGAACGGTGAGAAATATTATGGCGTATTAGAAGAGATTATTGAGATCGGTTATCCTCATGGGTATACAACTGTCCTATATCGGTGCAAGTGGTACGATACTCAAGTGGGTGTTACATTTGAAACAATATTACCAGTATCAGCACAGAACACGAATGGAAAAAGAAGATCAGCTCATATTTGCCCGACAAGCCAAACAAGTGTTCTACATCCAAGAACCATCTCGAGGAAAACAAAATAATAAACATAGGTGGGTCGTCGAAAATGTAAATCACCGGCGAATTTGGGATAGACCACCACAACTCGAGAATGTTTAAAACGTAGACACTGAGTTAGGCGAGGATGTTGAGGTCGTTCACAATAACTCTTCATCTAATATTGGCCTAATTATTGACTTCCGCCAATACTTTCAAAGCATAGCTTCTCATGCTACTCCAGGTGAGAATGCAATTGAAGTTGACCCATTTGGTATAAATATGTTTAGTAAATAGGATATTTGACCCATTTGGTATATATTTGTAGTTTAAATGTTGATATTTGACCCATTTGGTATATATTTGTAGTTTAAATGTTGATAGTTGACCCATTTGGTATATATTTGTAGTTATTTGTTGATAGTTAACCCATTTGGTATAAATGTTTAGTAAATAGGATGTTTGCTAAATGTTAATATTTGACCCGTTTAGTATAAATGTTTAGTAAATAAGATATTAATTTGACCCATTTGGTATAAATATATTTGTAGGAGCAACTTAATGATATCATAGCGACTCCTCAATTCCAAACGCAATTGCTTCAGATGGCTAATCAATTGGTCCAAACTCAAAGGTTTGGAAATCAAGGCGGAAGTGGCAATAGTGACGATCATGATCACGACGATGAAGACGAAGACCAAGACGAAGATGAAGACTTTTAGGCAGTTTTGGTATGTTTGTTTAGTTTTGATGGTGTATGCTTGAATCTAATTAGGTTGGTATGTTAGTTTAGTTTGTTTGATATGTTTTGACGAATGTTTGTTCAACTTGGTATGTTTATATATATATATATGTAAATGTTGGTATGTTGGTTAATTAGTTTTGTTATTATTTTGTTTGGTTATGCATGTAGGGAGTAAACGAACAGCTAAAAAGAGGGGCTTTAGCGGCGACGCGGTCTTGCCCAGATTGCACAGGAATCTGCCACGTGGCAAAACAAAAAATAAAGGTAAAAGATAATGCCACGTGGATAAATACCTTTAGCGGGGACACTTTTAGCGGCAACAGGGGTATTAGGCACAGGCAAAAGTTGGCAACACCATTAGCGGCGACCGTCACAGCAAAAGTTGGAAGAACATCAAGAACTTTGTTGTAACTAAAACCATGTAATTGTTTGTTTTGACATTATTAAAAGCTATATTTCAAGTTCGTTTGTATAGATCTTCGGTTTGTAGTAGATAGGTCGTTTCTAAAACTAATTTTTAAGTACATAACTTATATAAATACTTATGTCTATTTGTTTAAATGTGATACATATCATGGTTATGTAATGTACTTCTCTCTTAATGTATCCATTTTACACAACGTACAAGTTCCTTCAAGGAGGAGCTCTTGTGTCAGACAGGGTTAACTACCTGTCATTCGAATACTTGAACTATGTGTTGGGCGTATTGCTACTTTACAGATCATATTGACATATATAGTGTTAGAAATACTTACATCGTAATCACTGCACGACTTTCGTACACGAAGGTCGCATGTATCAGAGTACATGTTCTTGCTGCAAGAAACTGTTACAGAAGACGAAGTCATCGAAATGAACCGGGCTTGTGTTTGACACAATTTCCTTAAACAGATTCGTCGTTTGTTCCCATGGTACACCGGTTCAATAGTGACGGTGCACTGCGGACTATCCCACTTGCCTGAAAAGAAATCGAAACAGGGCTGCTTCTGTCTGTGTATACGAAAAAAAAAAAATAGTGTATGTGGTTTGCGATTTCTGTTGTGTTCTCTGCACAAGATTGTGCAGTACTATATACAGTTGGAAAATCAAGAGATGAAATTGTTGGTTGCTTCATTAAGCCGATTAAACCTGTTGCACATTAAGGCTCTCTTTAATCGCCTATTAAAGCTGCACATGAAACCGTTGACTGCTTCATTGCAACTAAAGACAAGGAAGACCACCAACAAACCTTCTAGAAGCTCTTTAAGTTACAAAATAAAATAAACAGGTAGCAAAAACCAGTGTCACGCGGACCCGAGTTTTTTGAGTTGCATTCGTGCCCGTAGGGCGTCGCGTTGGTTCAAGAATTTTCCTCGAACCAGAACTCATTTTTGCACCCCCCCCCCCCACCTGCGCGCGCGGGTAGGTGCTCAAGTATAATGTAACTAAAATAATTTAATCTCTTCCATTTGGTTTCACCTTATAAACCCATCTCCTTTTCATCTCCCAACCAATGTAAGACAAACCAAACTCACATTCACATACAAATTTCCAATATATAGTCTATGTTAATACATAATTGTAACACTGCTAAAAAATTCAAAATTTCCGACACTGTTTTCTGTCAAAAATAGGCACAAATTGAGACTACTAATGCGTATGTAACCAAGTATTTATGTAGAAAAAACACCTCGTAGGAAACTTGTTTTCTAATATTTCCTACGTTTTTTCCTACCTATATCTAACAAACAGAACAATGACATTCGAAAAAACTACAAATCTCCTACGTACTTTTCTTAATTACTATTAATATAAGTATTATAATTATGATTGGTTATATAACTAGTATTTTTCTTACAATTTTCTAAATTATCGATACCTTCGTGACAAAATATATTAAGATTTTTAATATATTTTTCTGAGTAAGCAACATATCTCCGACGAATAGAAAAAAAACCCCTCAGAAATACCCAGTTTTCGTTTGTGACTAAGCTACATAAGGTTATAAATTTGGATGAATTTTTAATTTTTAATGAATTATTATTTTGAATTATCTTAGTTATGAAATTATGATGTTTGGTGATTTTATATATGTGTGTGATAGGATTATTTTGAGATTAAATATGTTCTTATTTCTTACTAGCTGATTACCCCGGGAGGATTCCGGGGTTGAAAAATCTAATTTTACGTGATAACCTATTGCAAATGGCTCAAGTTAACTAACCACAAAATCTCTCAATCATTGCATGTTCATAGTATTCTAATCAATAATAACTCATATTCCCCACAAAATCTAATTTTGCGTGATAACATGAACACTTTGTGTGTTTTTTTCCTGTATGAACGAAACCCCACAAAAAAATAGTCGATTTTTTCTCCGTTTTTATATAGCACTATGGTATTCGTTGGAAAGATAATAAAACGCTCGTTAATTTGGTGTAATTTTTTTCTTTAAAAAATCTCGTATATAAAAGATATAAACATTTAAAAATTATGGGAGGAAATATGAGAGAGAAATTTTTAAATTTATTTTTAAATTCTTTTTTTCTAAAATAACTCAATTTAATTAAAAAAGAAAACAATTCAAAAACACCAAAAACTCTCGATTATGATGCCACGTGGCACTTTCAAGGGAAGGTTGAGGCCTACATTGCACGTCACGTCAGCATATACGTTTTCTTTTATATATCTATATTATCTTATTAAGGAGTAGTGACGGCTAAGATAGTAATTTTAGTTTCCGTACAAGTTAAGAAGCAACATGTACAACACATTTAAGCAACATATTTAAGGGTATTATAGGGATGTAGGTGACAATTAAAAGACTTAGAAGGGCATTGTAGACATTTCACCAACTCCTTCCTTGCAAACTCAAAAGATTGTTCCATCCATGCCCCTCATGTGCTCAGCTGAACTCTTTTGGATCATTCAATCGCCAACCATTCAATGTGCAGCTTAAGTGATAATTTATGGAGTTGTTTCCATATTCCCTGTTATCATTCAGGGCCCTTAATTCTTCCTCAGTTTCCATCCCACTCGAGGTTAATTTGTGATTCATGATTGAGTGCGGCAGGGTACAGACCCGTTGTTTAGGGTTTGAGATTTCTTCATCATAAAGGTACCTTTCAATTTAATCTCCCGTCTCTCCTCCTTCCCTGCTATAATCAGTTACTTCCTATAACTTTTATTACGCGAATCACTTGGTTAGTTGTTATTTCAGTTATGGTTGAAACTAATGTCGTGCTGGTGGGGATGATGATGACGGAATCGTTATTCGTGTTTAATCATTCAGATGGACTCAAGTTACAGGTTAGTTACTATGCTTCTTTATTTATAATAATTTGCAGATGTCAAAAACAAAGGGGGAAAGAAAACTCATTGTTCAAAAGAAGAGAGTGTCCCTTAACAATTTCGACATTGGATGTTGGTTTTGGTTTTTGTATTAGTTTAAAGATTTTCAAGATTAGATTTTTAATTTATAAACCATCATAATATTTATGCAAATATGATGGTTGGTTTCCAATAGTTATTGTAACATCTCCATAGGAGAGATTATCAGGTTTTCATATACATTTTTTTTAAATCTTGAAATAACAGTAAGAAGAAATTGGATGCCTTTACATCCATATTGTTAGATATACAATCAATTAAGTGTTCTTGTTATTGTTAATTGTTAGAGTGTGTAATTTCTTGTGTACTTCATTACATTACTTACAATCAATATATAATCATTACAAGTCAATGGTCATCCTAGGAATCCTCCTCTATTCAATAGTCTTTCCTAGGAATCCTCCAATAATCATGCTCTAATAATGATTTACAATAATGTGATTCAATGCTATGATTAAGCTATTATTCTAATATTCCCCCGCAGTCGAAACGGGAGGATCACGAATGTTGAGACTGGTTCGAAAGTCATCGAAGAGAACCTTGGGCAACCCTTTTGTAAAAATATCGGCTATTTGGTATCTTGATGGGACATGTAGAACTCGGACTTCACCCTTGGCGACCTTTTCACGAACGAAGTGTATATCCATTTCAACGTGTTTTGTGCGTTGATGTTGTTCTGGATTACCGGATAGGTAGATAGCACTCACGTTGTCGCAGTAGACTAAGGTTGCGCGTTGTAGAGGGTGATGAAGTTCTAGTAATAGATTGCGAAGCCAACAAACTTCGGAGACTACGTTGGCTACGCCACGATATTCCGCCTCGGCACTTGAGCGGGATAACGTCGCTTGGCGTTTGGAGGACCATGAAAGAAGATTGTCACCCATATATACACAATAACCGGATGTTGAACGCCTTGTGTCGGGACACCCTCCCCAATCCGCATCGGTATAGGCTGTGAGAGAGGAGGCAGCGGACGGTTGAATGTGAAGACCGTATGAGATTGTGCCTTTGATGTATCTTAGAATTCTTTTGAGAGCATTTAAATGGATGGTCTTCGGGTCATGCATATGGAGACATACTTGTTGAACCGCGTATGAAATGTCCGGTCTTGTAAATGTGAGGTATTGTAAAGCACCGGCAAGGCTTCGGTACTCGGTAATATTGTCAACCGGTGTTCCACTATTGGTGCTCAACTTGTTTTGGGTGTCAACTGGGGTTGCGGCTGGGTTGCAATCGGCAAGACCGGCTCTTTGAAGAACTTCACGTGCATACTTCTCTTGTGAAAGAAAAAGGGAGTTTGAGTCTCTTGTTACGGAAATGCCAAGGAAGTAGCTAAGCGGCCCGAGGTCCTTTATTGCAAATTCTTTTGAAAGCTGGGTCATGAATTTTTGTCTTAAATCATCTGAAGATGTGATCAACAAAATATCATCAACATATAATAAAATGAATGCCATGTTATGCCCTTGGTTGAAGATGAATAAAGAATGGTCACATTGGCTATGTTTAAAACCCATCATTGAAACAAAATCCGCAAACCGTTGGTACCATGCACGCGGTGCTTGCTTGAGACCATAGAGAGACTTTTTGAGTAGGCAAACATGGGCGGGATAATTCGGATCACGAAAACCCATTGGTTGATGCATAAAAACCGTCTCATTTAAGTTCCTATGAAGGAAAGCATTTTTGACATCGAGTTGATGTATTGGCCATGATTTTGACAAGGCTAAAGATAAAACGATTCTAATTGTTGCCGGTTTAACTACGGGGCTAAAAGTTTCCCCACAATCAACACCCACTTGTT
Source organism: Ambrosia x helenae (assembly GCA_030844895.1). NCBI lineage: Eukaryota > Viridiplantae > Streptophyta > Magnoliopsida > Asterales > Asteraceae > Ambrosia > Ambrosia x helenae. The sequence goes on along the minus strand of CM061224.1, from coordinate 16,662,513 downwards.
GTGATCGACCGTCACATACTAACCGGGCCTTATATCGTTCAAGTGTGCCATCCGCTTTCTTTTTATGTTTAAAAATCCACACGCTACGAACAATATTCATGTCGGGCCTTTTAGGTACTACTTCCCAAGTCTTGTTGTCAATAAGTGCACGAAACTCGTCGGTCATGGCATTTTTCCAGTTCGGATCGGAAAGGGCTTCGGTGGGTGATTTTGGGATAGGAGAGAGGGGAGGAGTGGTAGTCATGTGAAGGTTAAATTGAGTTTTTGGTTTGAAAATACCCGACATGGAGCGGGTGTTCATGGTTCGAGTTGGTGGGGGTGGTGGAGGTGGAGGCGAGGGGGTTGGTTGGTGTTGGGCCGAATGGGTGTTAAGTGGGCTGGGTGTTGGGTTGGGAGATTAGCAAAGCTTGTTGCAGCTTTCTGTATAAATTACACGAAATGTCTCTTACTACATGTACATGAACTATTAGACATAAAACTAGGTATATTATGGTTTTAGATACATTAATTAATTTGAAGATATGTAATATAATATGGTATCTTATTCAGGTTACTAAACTTTTTAAAAATTTTCATACGCTTGCTGAATATTTCAAATGATTATTTTAGTGATAATTTTATCATGTTTGATATTTGGGTCAATAATATGGTTGGAAAAGGTTGTGCTTGTCAGTGTTAAGCACACGGACACATGTACATGCTTCATATAGCTGATGGATCAAATAATAAATTTAATCATTTAGAATCTTCTTCTATCAGAACTTGACCTTTGTATATTTTGATATATCATATATCAAGGTAAACCGTAGTGAGACCATTTGATCTTCTAAGCTCTACGGGTGCAAAGAGCCGAGTCGAGCTAAGCTCGAGCTCGGCTCGTAGGTAGTTTTTTTAAACTCGAGCTTGGCGCGTTTATTATTTAATAATTAAATCATACTAATTATAATTAGTATTTTGATTTATTTTCATGATTTTATAAAGATTCATTATTTTCATTTTAATATATATTTAATATATTAATAAGAAATTATATAAACAACCGATTCATTTTGGCTCATGAACCGGCTCGAACTCGATAAGCAAAGCTCAGGCTTGGGCTTGTTTATGTGCTTTTTTTAAGCTTGGTCTCGTGCTTGACCTCGTTTAAGCTTGGCTCGTTTCTAGCTTTTTTTCCGGCCAAACTCGAGTAGCTCATGAGTGGCTTGACTCGTTTGAACCTCTAGCTCTACCTAAAGTTTTTTAGAACATTGAAGTGTATAGGGAGCATTCTCCTGCAATTCAGCTTTGCTCCGGTATTAATAATTCTAACAGAAAGAAATCAATGAGAAGACTTTTTGACAAAATATATATCACTAAAATGCTTCAAAATCCTTTTTGAAATGAATTACTTGCTGCTGTTTTTCAGTGGAATTGTACTAACGGAATGTAATGTAATGTAGTTTTAAGATTATATGGTGTTTTTAGATTATATAATGTTATATCTTAATATGTTGCCCATTGCGCCTTAGGGTGTAGCTTCGAGGTGTATATCCTAATAAAGCTGCATAGTGTAAATATTTCCCATTGTTTCGCCGCCAACCCTACCGTCCAACCCTCTACCCCACCCTGCATTATCGGTGGAAGAAGACTGCGTTTACAAGTGTGTGAAGTCTTTCCCAAAAGGGACATCCTGTGGTCGAGACGGCTTACGGGCTCAACACCTGTTGGATGCCCTTAGCGGGGAGGGGTCAGTGACTGCTTCAGGTCTGCTTTCTGCTATCACCGATGTGGTCAATCTGTGGTTAGGGGGGTTATGTCCTGGGGTGCTCGCTGAATTTATTGCTTCAGCCCCCCTGACCCCATTGCTGAAACCTGATAATGGGATCCGCCCCATTGCTGTGGGGGCTATATGGAGAAGGTTGGTCTCTAAAGTAGCCATGAAGAAAGTGGGTAAAGAAGTTATTAAGTACTTGGGAGACTACCAATTCGGGGTGGGGATCCCCAATGAGGCAGAGGCCGTGTTGCACAGCGCTAACAGGTTCCTCAGTTCCTTTCATGCAGACGGCTCTCTGGCCATGCTCACGGTTGATTTTTCTAACGCCTTCAACGTAGTTGACCGATCTGTTTTGTTACGGGAAGTCCATCGCCATTGCCCCTCCATTTTTCCATGGGTCAAATTTTTGTATGCCCAGCCAGCTAGGTTATATGTTGGGGATGAACGCATTGGAGCCTTTACGGGGGTTCAACAAGGGGACCCCTTGGGACCTTTGCTTTTTTCCCTTGCCTTACACCCCCTAGTGCGCCAAGTGCAGGAAAACTGCAACCTCCCCTTCCACGCTTGGTACTTAGATGATGGGACGATCATCGGGGACGCTGTGCAGGTTGCTAAGGCCCTGGAAATCATCAGTTCAGAAGGACCATCATTGGGACTCAACCTTAATATCAAGAAAACAGAGATTTTTTTGGCCAACCTGCGATGGGGTGAAGACTAGGCCAGGGCTATTCCCTAGTGATATTGGACGGCCTGAGAGAGGTGTCAAACTGCTAGGAGGGGCAGTCAGTCGCGATGCTAGCTTCATCTGTGATTTGTCTACTAAAAGGGCGTCACGGGCTGTGGATCTTATGGGGCTCCTCCCTCGTCTGCGGGATCCGCAAAGCGAGCTCCTCCTGCTCAGATCCTGTATGGGAGTCGCAAAGTTGCTTTTCGGTTTACGAACATGCCAGCCCCCCTTTGTAGGCAGCGCTGTCTCATGTTTTGATAAAGGCCTCCGGGAGGCAATTGAAGATATTGTAGTTTGTGGGGGGGCATATTTTGGGGACCTCCAGTGGCGGGTCGCAACCTTACCGATGCGGCATGGTGGGTTGGGCCTTCTCTCGGCCCGGGATGTCGCCACTTATGCCTTTGTGGCGTCCAGATCTCAATCCTGGGGGTTGCAAGACCATATTTTACGTAACAGCGGGGTCGATAACACGGATCCGGATTATGTTTGCGCTTTGGAATGCATGCATGAAAATCTCCCTGACTTTGATCTTGGCGGTTTCTCCAATAAAGACACCGCCCCCAAAAAGCCACAAAAAAACTTGGCGAATGCTCTTTATTGTCAAATCGCACGAAGTCTGAGGGAAGATTTTTGCTTGACCCCACGTCAGAAAGCCGTCATGGAATGCTTACAGAGGCCCCACGCCCAAGACTTCCTAACAGTTATCCCTATCGAAGGGCTGGGGCAACGAATGTCAGCCGTGGAATATAGAGCAATCCTTAAATATCGTTTGATGATTCCCATTTTTCCCGATGACGAAACATGTCCGGTCTGCCGTAAAGCGTGTTTGGATAAATATGGGGAGCATGCCCTCCATTGTAGAGAGTTACCGGGGTTTAAGTACAGGCACGATTTCGTTCGGGACGTTTTAATGGATATTCTTAGACGAGCAGGGATCTCGGCCAAGAAAGAGGCCCCAGTTAACTTTCTAACAGACCCGGCAGAAGGGAGGTCCACTTTACGTCCGGCTGACCTACTAGTGTTTGGCTGGGAAGGTGGGAAACACGCATGCGTGGACCTTACGGGTGTGTCTCCTTTAGCGGGATTCAGGGAGAGTGGGTTCGTGGCGGGGCAAGCGGTAATTAGAGCAGAGTCAAACAAGGTGGCAAAGCATGCTAAAGCGTGTGAGGATAACCAACATGCTTTTGTCCCTTTAGCCTTTGACACTTTTGGCTCATTGGCCCCGGAAGCGATCAGATTTCTGACGAGAGTCCAGCGGGTGGTCCACAGCAACTTCTCGACTCCCCAAGGGCGAGGATTTGTTTTCTCTAGATTAGGGTTCTCTATCCAGAAGGGGGTGGCGGCGCAGCTTGTTGCCCGCCTACCTGCTATTCTTATGTAATTTGCCTCTTTTGTTGAAATGGAATATATTTTTAATTAAAAAAAAAAATACACAATAGAAAACACTTTTCTTTGTTATCCCTCGCCGCTTTCTGCGCCTCACGCATTTTAAAACCAGGCTAATGATATGGGGCTGTCTTTTGCAACATACTGAGCAACTTGAAAATGATGGAATTCAGCTTGAACCATTCAATTTTGAACAAGAAGGGAAAGGTTAAGGGGGCGTTGGGTTGGGTTCGCTTCAACATATGAATCTGAGTCTCTTGGTTAAATGGTGGTGGCTCTACAAAACTGAACCGGAAGCTTTGTGGAGGATGACCATCGGTGCAATCCATTTCAACGCAAGAGCGTGGTCCTATCTACCGGTTAAGGCGTCTGTGGGAGGTGTATGGAATGTAATATTCAAAGTCCAACAGGAATTGAAGCCTGGCTATGATTAGTTAAAACTATTTTCTGATTATCGGTGCGGATGGCGTAGTAGGGATCGCCCTTTTGATGGTGATGTAAGATGGTAGGATTCGCTCAGCTACGAGTGCCTTAATTGCTGGTACGTTCTTCTCCCAATCTCTTCGCGCCTCCATTTTCAGTTTGCGGTACTTCTAATTCTTATTCTTTTTCTCAGGATTGAGATTCACACTGATGTTAGATTGAGTTGTTTTTAAGCACTTTGTATGGACAATTTTACATTTCCTTGTTTGAATTTGTGCACATTTGCGTCTATTTGAGATTTAAACAACCTAAAAAAATTGCTTCGTGAAGGTTGATTGAGTTGTTTTGAATCACATTTTATTTTTCATACTTGAATGTGTGCTTATTTTGCTTTGATTTGAAACGACTTCGGATTTAATTACGTTAGGTAGGATTCAATTGCTAATATGTGGAATAGGCTATGCAGTTGGATGTGTTTGAGAAATTGATGAATTTTATATTAAGTTTTCTTACAAAAGGATTTTGCCTTTTGTGTCTCGAAGTCTTAATGAAACTGCAGTGGTTTTAGTAGTCAAATGTTTGGATTTAGTTTTTATTTTTTTGGACTAATATTGTTTTGATTTGATGTATTTAACAGCCCTCAAGCCATTTTTAATGATCCCTTCAGGAGAGGCAACAATATATTGGTACATTTTAAGATATTTTCAATGTATAATTATGATACTGTATACTTGTACAACAGGAGGGTTGGTGTTAAAAAGACCTATACTTGTTACCTATAATTATTTATATTCTTATACATGTTATTGTTCTATTACATGTTGGATACATGGCTGGATGCTGCTGGACTTGTAGATGGATACATGGATGCTACTGGACTTGTAGATGGATATGTTGCTGGGCTTGTAGATGTACGTGCTTGTAGATGGATGCAGCCCAATAGTAGATAGAAGAATGGGCTTACATACTTTCATAAGCCCAAGCCCATAAGTGGTCGAAGATATTATATCAGAGATGATCAGGATCGTTCATTTATTCACGATCCATGTGATATTGATCCAACGGCTCTTAGTGTCTCTTTTTGTGCTTCTTGTATAGAAGCTTCTAGTCGTAGTATAAAAGCTATCTATTGTATCTGATTAGGGTTTCAGCTCATATTTTCTTTTATTGATTATTCGTGTAGTCTCTCTCATATCTTAGGCGATTAGGGTTTGTTACATCTTCTGCACTTATTCATCTCGAATAAGTGATTAGGTCAGCTGTTAAAACCCAGTCTAGTCTTGGTGATCTTGTATTTGATTTCTTCATAGATATTTAGAGAGATTATTAATCTAGTTGAGTCTGTAACAGTTTTGTTTTGATAATAAAGTCTTTTAGAAGTTTTTCTTTCTTTATTATCATGTCAGATTCATCATCATTTGACATGGTATCAGAGCTATGCTCTGGTCATTAATCTGAGCCTGCTTCCGTTTGTTGTTATTTCTTGTGTCTGGCTCTTGAAGATCAGATCTGAATCTATAGATCTGATTCTTCTATCTGTATTGATCTACAGATCTGTTATATTTTTTGATCTGGTCTGTAGATCTGGTTCTCTGGTCGATTGTGCTTGATTCTGGTTGGGATCTGGAGCTTGTGGCTGTGGATTAGAGCTATCTGGATATGGTTCTTGCTGAAGGACTCGGTGGACTATTTGCTAAACATGGATTCTTGGATTATCTCTATTGCTCTCTGGTTCGAAACCCTAAGTGAAGGTTTCGAACTACGAGTTTTCTGGTGAGATCGTTCCATCTTATTCTCTTTTAATTCTTGTTGTCAATAATTAGTCTGTAATAGTTGTGTCTCATTCAGACTGTGTGTCTAGGCATATCTTGGCCGGGTTAGGGGGACCGGTTTGTTGTATACAGGGAGAGCCATACCCTGTCTTTCTGTGCATCTTACGTGTTGCATTTATTTGAGTTGGTCATTGTTGTGTACTGTGAGTCCAGTATTGTTTTACAACTGTGTGACTACTTGTTGTGTTTTTATCTTGTAAGTACTTAGTTGAGTATTTTGATCTAGGAAACCAGACTCCCAAGTTAAGACATGTCCAGGCACCTTTGAGTGATGAACCTGGAATCTTGATCACTGGCTTGGTTTCGTCTGTAGAGTACTTGTGTGTGGTTTTCTTTTTTTTCATTTTCTTGATACTCTCTGTACTTGTGTTTGATTGTTTGCTTATCCTGTGTTCACCATGTCTGATGATAATAGTAGTAGTGATGCTAGTGAGGGTCGTATTATAGCACCAACCTTGGTAAGTAAATTGGATGCTAGTGACCCTCTATATCTTCACCCTAGTGATTCTGCTAACTTGAATATTGTAAGTATCAAACTAAAAGGAACTGAGAATTACAATGTTTGGGCTAATGCCATGATTCTTGCATTACAAGTTAAAAATAAACTTGGTTTTATAAATGGAGATTGCATTAAACCTGATACTGATCTTGTTTTAGAAAAACAGTGGGATAGGTGTAACTCTGTAGTTTTAACTTGGATTTTAAACTCTGTCTCTGAAGAGTTATACCTAGGACAGGTCTATTCCAAACTTGCCTCTGAAGTTTGGAAGGACTTGAAAGAAACTTATAATAAAGTTGATGGATCAGTTGTCTTTGACTTGCATCTAAAAATTAATTCATTTAAACAAAATGGTTTATCTGTTGCTGATTATTATCACAAGTTAAATGTAATGTGGAAACAATTAGACCAGATACTTCAACTGCCTTCTTGTACCTGTAGTGCCTCAAAAGAGTTTAATAACTATAGTCATATGATAAAGTTGATGCAGTTTTTAATGGGTTTAGATGATGGATATCAAACTGTTAGGACAAATTTACTTACAAAAGATTCCTTACCAACAGTAAAGGAAGCTTTTGCAGTGATATCTAGGGAAGAGTCTCACAAAAACTCTTCTAGTAGTTCTAGTCATACAGTAAACTTTTTTGCAAAAACTAATCAGCCAATTGAGACTAATAGAAAAAACTCCAAGGGGGCAAACCAATCTCTCAAATGCACTCACTGTAATAAGTCTGGTCATTTGGTTGACAAGTGCTTTGAGATAATTGGTTATCCCTCTTGGATGAGGTCTAGAGGCAATTCAGGAAAAAAGGCAGTTGGAACTAACACTAGTTCAAACAATGCTAATGTATCTGTTCCTTCTTTAACTAGTGATCAATTGTCTAGGCTACTGAGTTTGTTGAATGATAAGCCAAGTGATGGTGCTCCTAATTGTAATGTGTCAGGTAGTCCTTTTTGTGCTACTTCTGTGTGTTCTAGAATAGTTTGTTTTATTAGCAGTAATGGTAAACTAAGGGGTATTGGGTGGATAATTGATTCAGGAGCAAATGAACACATGGTTAACAATGAAAATTGTCTTAGTAGTTATGTAGATGTGTCTGAATTAAACATTAAAGTTAAACATCCAAATGGAACTTTTGCACTTGTAACTAAAATTGGAACTCTTCATATTACTGATGGAGTTGTTTTACAAGATGTGCTTGTTGTTCCTGAATACTCTATTAACCTGTTGTCTGTTCACAAACTTGCAAGAGATAATAAACTTTTTATAGGGTTTGATGAAGATACTTGTTATGTTCAGGATTTGTTAACCAGGAAAACCCTGGTGACTGGTAAACAAATGGATGGTTTGTACATGTGTGGAAATGCTTGTGTTGCTAACAAGGTGTGTATTGATGATAAAAAGATGTTTTGTTTGTGGCATGCTAGACTAGGACATCCGTCTGATCAAGTTGTTAATCTGTTAAAAACAAAGTTTAACATATCTAAAATTGATAACTGTGATCCATGTGAAATATGTCATAGGGCTAAGCAACATAGAGAACCTTTTCCTTTAAGTCAACATAAAACTACACAGTTAGGAGATATAGTTCACCTTGATGTGTGGGGTCCTTATAGGATCCCAGACAGAGATGGACATAAGTACTTCCTAACCATCGTAGATGACTACACCAGAGCTGTTTGGGTGTGTATGATGAAATCTAAAACTGAAGTTTTTGATCATATAGTTAACTTTCTCAACATTATAGCAACTCAGTTTAAGAAAACTGTAAAAGTGTTTAGATCAGATAACGGCACTGAGTTTGTCAATAAACAGTTTAAAGGTTTGTGTAATAAAAAAGGCATCATTCATCAAACAACTTGTGCATACACACCACAACAAAACGGGATTGTAGAACGAAAACACAGACACTTACTTAACATTGCTAGGGCATTATTGTTTCAAAGTCATGTTCCTATACGTTTTTGGTCTGAATGTGTATTAACAGCAGCTTATTTGATAAATAGGATACCTTCTTCTGTGCTGAATGGGAAGACACCGTATGAGTTGATGTTTGGATTTGAACCTTTCCTTGACCACCTTAGGATTTTTGGTTGTCTGTGTTTCTGTACGGTCTTAACTGATGTAGATAAGTTAGAAAGTAAATCTGAAAAATGTGTTTTCTTAGGTTACTCTTTTGAGAAAAAGGGTTATAAAGTGTTCAGTCTTGACAGTAAAACTGTGTTTTTTTCTAGGGACGTTAAATTTTTTGAAAGTTTTTTTCCGTTTAAAGAAAAACTAGTGTTTGATCAGTTTGATTGTAACACTGAAAAACATATTACAAATCTTAACTTTTTTGACTATTTTGAAAACACAGAATCAGAAACCCAAGGTGTAAATGATCCCGATGATGAGGGAAAGGGATTTTCTGATGCCGGGACAGAAAATGTAGATTTAGGAACACAATTGACCCAGCAATCAGGGTCTGAAGACTCTAGTATTGTAGGTAAGGCTTCCAACAAGCAACCTAATACTAGTAGTCCTGATCCTGATACGGCAGGGCTTGTGATTACTGAACTTGATAATAATTCTAATTCTGAGGGTGATACACTTGGTGTATCTGATTCCATTATTAGAAAATCCAGTAGGGGAACTCATCTTCCCAATAGGTTTAATGATTTTATAGTAGAAGGTAAGGTAAAATATGGGTTAGAAAGTGTCCTTAACTATTCTAATCTGTCATTAAGTAATAGGTGTTTTGCTGTCACACTTAACAAAAGTGTTGAGCCTAGGTCTTACTTTGAGGCTTCTAGGGATCCTAATTGGGTCCAAGCCATGAATGAAGAGTTGGAAGCTCTTCATAGGAACCACACTTGGGACATAGTCGATTTACCCAAGGGTAGGAGTAAGATAGGCTGTAAATGGATTTTTAAGATAAAATACAAAGCTAGTGGTGAAATTGAGAGATTTAAAGCTAGGTTGGTAGCTAAAGGTTTCAGTCAAAAAGAGGGTATAGATTTTGACGAAACCTTCTCACCTGTGGTGAAATTAGTTACCATTAGGTGTGTAATTTCATTAGCTGTTGAAAAAGATTGGAAAATTTTCCAACTTGACATTAATAATGCGTTCTTATATGGGGAATTAAAGGAAGATGTATACATGTCTATTCCTGAAGGGTTTGGTAATGTTGAAAATAATAACAAAGTATGCAAACTTAATAAATCTCTATATGGGCTTAAACAAGCCCCGAGAATGTGGAATGCTAAACTTGTGTCTACTTTGTGTGATATTGGGTTTGTTCAAAGCAAGTTTGATGTGTCTATGTTTGTTAAAAATCATCATTCTGTGTTTATAGTGCTTTTAGTGTATGTTGACGATATCATAATGACTGGAAACTCTGTCTCTGAAATAGAAAAGGTTAAATCTGCCATAAAAACCAAGTTTTTAATTAAGGATCTTGGTACATTAAAATATTTCTTAGGCATAGAGGTAGTTAATGATAGTCATGGTATATGCTTAACCCAACGTAAATATTGCATAGAGTTGTTAGCCGAGTATGGTATGACAGGCTGTAAGCCTGTGGGGAATCCCATTGAACCAAGTCACACAGTTAACAATATGATGTGTAGTGATGAAAAATTTCTGGAAAACATTACTGGTTACCAGAAATTGGTAGGCAAATTGATTTACTTATCTCATACACGTCCTGACATCGCTTACACTGTCCATTTCCTAAGTCAATACATGCATAAACCCAAAAGTTGTCATTTAAAGATTGCAATGAGATTACTTAGATATTTGAAAAGTGCCCCTGGAAAAGGCATCTTATTTTCGAAATCAGGGTCTCTTAGTCTTAAAGTTTTTTCTGACTCTGATTGGGGTAAGTGTCTAGAGTCTAGGAGGTCAGTTACGGGCTTCTGTGTCTTTTTAGGTAACAATTTGATAACCTGGAAGAGTAAGAAACAATCTATCGTGTCACGTTCTTCTGCTGAGGCAGAATTTCGTGCTATGTGTGCCGGTGCATGCGAAGTAATTTGGTTAAAAGATATTTTAAGTGAACTGCAGGTGGTTGTTCAAACACCTGTGGAACTTTGGTGTGATAACAATGCTGCGATTGCTATTGCAGCCAACCCAGTGTGTCATGAAAAAACGAAACATTTTGGTATCGATCTTTATTTTTTAAGAGATCTAGTTGCTAATGGTGTGATTAAAACTGTAAAAGTTGACTCTCAAAGTCAACTGGCAGACGTTTTTACCAAAGGGTTGTTGGTTTATCAGCATATTGATCTGTGTAATCAACTTCACATGTTTGACCCATTTAATCCAGGAAAATCAAATTGAGGGGGGGTGTTAAAAAGACCTATACTTGTTACCTATAATTATTTATATTCTTATACATGTTATTGTTCTATTACATGTTGGATACATGGCTGGATGCTGCTGGACTTGTAGATGGATACATGGATGCTACTGGACTTGTAGATGGATATGTTGCTGGGCTTGTAGATGTACGTGCTTGTAGATGGATGCAGCCCAATAGTAGATAGAAGAATGGGCTTACATACTTTCATAAGCCCAAGCCCATAAGTGGTCGAAGATATTATATCAGAGATGATCAGGATCGTTCATTTATTCACGATCCATGTGATATTGATCCAACGGCTCTTAGTGTCTCTTTTTGTGCTTCTTGTATAGAAGCTTCTAGTCGTAGTATAAAAGCTATCTATTGTATCTGATTAGGGTTTCAGCTCATATTTTCTTTTATTGATTATTCGTGTAGTCTCTCTCATATCTTAGGCGATTAGGGTTTGTTACATCTTCTGCACTTATTCATCTCGAATAAGTGATTAGGTCAGCTGTTAAAACCCAGTCTAGTCTTGGTGATCTTGTATTTGATTTCTTCATAGATATTTAGAGAGATTATTAATCTAGTTGAGTCTGTAACAGTTTTGTTTTGATAATAAAGTCTTTTAGAAGTTTTTCTTTCTTTATTATCATGTCAGATTCATCATCATTTGACAGTTGGTCTGGCGGGTAATCGGCTATACTGTGTTCGGGCTAGAAGGGCGGACCAAACTGGCTAAGGGTCCAACTCAGAATGGGTTCTGACCAAAATGGCTATTTGCAGAAATTATAACGTAAACTAAATTTTGAGAGATTTTTAGTCCTTATGTGAAACTACTTTAAGAATGTTTGTTTTCCTTTGCAAGTATTGTACTAAAAGTTTACATTTTCATTGCATAAGTTCGGTATCAAGCAGTTGCATTAAACTCCGTGAAAGTGAATTCTGATAGCAAGTATGATAAAATGTTGTATGAGATTTGTTCTTCAATAGTAACTGGTTATTATTGCTAAATGATCCATCAATGAAATCCTGACATTGAGCTATTGTTTTGTTCAGAGGATTACTGAGATTGCTGGCGTGGTGGTTTCGTTTGACCCTAAGCCAATCCCAGTCAGTATTGTTTCAACTTTTTTTTAATCATGTTGACAATGTTATAATGTTAGTATCGCAAATTAAAGATGATATCTTGAACAGGGCGACTGGAACGACGGTGGTGCTCATTGTAATGATAGGTAAATCAGCTGTTTAGATGTACTTAAGCATTTCTTATGTTTACTCGAATTATCTCGGTTACATTGGTGTAATAAGTCGCTCTTGGCAAAATGGATATGGCGGTATCGTATTGATAAACATGGTTTGTGGAAGAGTGTAATAGATGCTATCCATGGGGGGAGTAGACGTTGGGAAGTGCTTCCGGCTAATACGCGGTTAGCGTCTAATTGGAATACGATTGTTAGATTGGAGAAAAACTTGAAGTTGGGTGGGAAACGAGTGACTGCCAGGATTAAAGGTCTGATTGGAGATGGTAAAACTGTTCGGTTCTGGCTGGACGTTTGGGTTGGAATGGAACCTTTAAAAGATTTGTTTCCACTGCTGTTTCAGCTGGAAACTGAGAAGAGATGTAGCGTTTTTGACAGGTTAAAAGAAAGGCAGGTATAGGGGAGCTTTAACTGGAATTGGAAGCGCCAGAATATGACTGAACAGGAGCTGCAACAGCTTGTTAACTGTTGTGCGATTATAGATCAGGTGACTGTTACAGACACCAGAGATGTGTGGCGCTGGCTGGGTTTAGAAAGTGAAGACTTTTCGGTTGTTGCGATAAAACGTCTTATTATGCAGGATGAGTTAGTGTTAAATGAAGGCGATTTTGTATGGTGTAAATGGATTCTAATCTATACATATAATAAACCAAAGCCATTTTAATGACATGGCATTCAAAGAGAGTATTCTCTTTATTGAGTGTGCCATGTGTCATCCATGTGGCAAGACCTTTATTTTAGGAAAATAATAATTTAAAATTTAAAAACAAAATTAGATTTTTATCTCTAATGTTTCATTCCATAACTTTTAAATGTTAATATCTTTTATACACGAGATTTTTTTAAAGAAAAAAATTACATCAAATTAACGAGCATTTTATTATCTTTCCAACGAATACCATAGTGCTATATAAAAAACGGAGAAAAAAAACGACTATTTTTTCCAACCCGACAGGTATTGTGTCAGGTTTGAAATTAGTTTAAAAAAATTGTGGGTTTAGGTCGGGCCTGGGATTAGGTGATACCCGACCCAATTACCCTTTTTTTATATTAGAATATGATAACTTATGACAGAGATTTGTTTAAAATAATAATAATAATAATATTAATATTAATATTAATAATAATAATATTCATTAATCATATATTGGCAAGTCATTAATTATGTTGTCATATTAGATATTTTATTATGTCATATTAGATATTTCAACCCGGGACGCTCTCCAACAGGTAATTCCTATGTTTTCTTTTTCTACCATATTCTGAAATAGCTCAAATCTTATTGTATGCAGTTAAAGACCTTTGACTGAATGTATTGGTGCTAAACAATCTATGTGCCTTTGAAGTGCTTGGGATCTTAATATTCTGTTTTAGGTGTTGATGTTGTAAGGTGAAATGGATCTTTTGGTATTTTTTTTAAAGTATCTAATGTAAGTTGATACATAGATGCCATTTTTATAGTTTATATACTTCTAATTTTATTCACTTTACTTAGATATCTCAACCCGGGACGCTCCCGGGATATAAGCTAGTAAAGTGTATATCTTTATGTGGCGGGCCGAGCTCGATCGTTTACCTACGCGGGTCGCACTTAGAAGGAGGAATATAGCTTTGGATAATCATGAATGCAGCTGCTGTGGAGAACCGAATTAAACAGTTGTCCACTTGTTTACGGCTTGTCGCATTGCAGCGGAAGTGTGGCAGGCTCTTTTAAGTTGGTGTCGAATTCCTCAAATTTTTGCCTTTACTGTTCGAGATCTCTTGGACAGTCATCGGCATGCCGGGGTTTCTAAACTAAAGGCCGAAGTTATTAAAGGTTTGATTATTGTTGCGTGTTGGAAAATCTGGAAAGCAAGGAATGATCGGATATTCTCTCATCGTCATGTTAATGTGGCGGACATAGTTGCGGATGTGAAGTCTATTGGTTTTTTGTGGTTTAAATATAGGTTCAAAGGTAAAAGTGTGGATTGGAACAATTGGTCTACCTTTAACTTGATGTAATTGGTTGTTTGGTTGGTGTCGTGGCTTCCTGGTTCGCCTTGTAACAGGTTGCTGTTGGCGTTTTGGTGAATGAAATTGATCTTTCAAAAAAAAAAAAAAAAAAGATTAAAATACACTAAAGGAAAAAGATTTCATATAGTTTACAACCTCTATTCATCCAAATGCATATTCTCATTTTGTTTTCGTTAGAAATCCGAAATGGGTGGTTGTCCGATATCAGACGTGACACCCGCTGCAACGTGCGGACATTCCCACTAGTTTAGATAGATTACAACAGAGATTTATATTGTTGTAAAATACACAAAATCAAAATTATTATTTTCTAAACAACACTTTCTAGATTATTCCTGGAGAAATACACCATACATGTACTCAGCCGGATTTAAGCTCCTAAATTTTTATTGTAAAATATACTATTTACCAACTGAATGTCCTGTTAAAGGACCAATTTCATTATTTATTATTATTATCCGGGTAAGATATTACAACCATTTCAAGATACACAATTTTAAAACTAACACACAAGACAACATACAAAACATTGCAACAACTTATTAAGCCTTGTCTAGTTGTCTTTGATCATAAGGTATGAGAGAGCCAAAGCAACAAAACCACCAACCACAGCCGAAGGCGAAACCATAGCGGTTCCGGACGGTGAAGGAGCAGGAGGCATGTACATTCCAGGCATGTCGGGATCCATGGCAGCGGCTGCCGCGATCATGGCAGCGAAGCAGATGACAAATACGGTGACCAGAGACCTCAAAGCCATTGTGGGTTGTGATTGGAAGAAAATGGTGAATATGGTTATGGTTTTAGATAGAGATGTTGATAGGGTTTATAAACCGGCAATGTGTTTGTAGTGATCGATAATGACGGCTGGCCACCGTGAATACCTATGCTAAGGGTGGTGTGTTTACAATATATATCTACCTAGGTTTCTATGGCATTGAGACATATATAATATTAGTGGCAGGTCAAGGTATTTGATAATTTCACAGGAAATTACAAAAACGTTTTTATTTTGTTCATTAACCGTTAAGATTGAAGCAAATCGACCTAGTTCAGTTCATAGGTACTTAATATTTATAGTTTTACGGTTCGGTTTACGGTTTGAAAACCTAGTTTTAATGAATTGGCCAACGGTTTTTTAAGTTCGACCCAACCATTAACCTTTGTTATTATTACTGTTATAAACAAAATATTAGGTCAGAGACCCACGTGTTACATGATTAATTCAAAAGTAAAATGAAAAAAAAAATGAATATTACGCCCACACCAAATTTTGAACACCTTTGTAAACAATATGATAACTTCAAAAGTCGCATTAAAACCTCTTGTAATTATAAGGAAATTAGCAATTTACATGTATATCAGCACCTAAAACTTTATACGGTTAAATGAAATTAATTAAAACCTAGAGAACTTGTAAAAAAGGTTAAAAGACTTAAAAGACAAAATCGAGGCTCTAGTTGATTTGGGCCCGAGTTCGTTTTCTGATTTGGTCCTAATTTAGCCCCTTTTTCATTGTCAAGCTGATCCATGTACATGTATGTATGTTAATTTTTGGGTCGGCTATATCATTCGCCCTCACTTGTAAAGAACCCGACCTCAAGTTCTTAGGGCGTGGAGTCTTTGTATAGCAGGTAATACTTGTAGATATCTCTCGTATGGAACATCTTTGAAATGGACATAATGTTATTGAAAACTTATAGATAGGCATTATGGTTGATTTTATAAAGGATCGTGTGAGAGTTGTATTTCATATGGCTTAGTTTGCTATAAGTGCCTACTAAAAACCGCTCCATTTATAGGTAAACCATTACATGTTCCACTTCAAACGTCTTAGAACATGCACATTTATATGTTGATGTTTTATGCATCGTGTTTGATCTGTCAATCTTCTGCTTTGTTACCTAATTATGAAGTATGTACATCTTCTACCAATTTATTGAACTTGTTGTATATCTTTCTAGCAAGTCGACTAAGCGTGTACAACATGTCATGGTGTATGTTTGTAGACAACTGAAAAATCAGAGGATTTTAACGAAGATGTTGTATGCAAACTCTATTCGTGAGTGTTGCATTCTACATCTTTAGAATCAGTTGCCGAATGGGATAGATTTCCAACACAATGTGCATTGATAAGGAGGAACTGGGCGGGTCAAACTTGTGTATGCTTTGTGGAGATTACCCAGAAACAGTGGAGCATCTCTTCGTGTCTTGTGACTTTGCGCAATCAGTGTGGCAATTGGTGGCACAATGGTCTAAAGTGGGGTTGGTATTTGCTTTCCAGTTTAGAGATTTATTAGAATTACACACTTTCATTAGTGGTTCCACCAAGAAGAAAAGGGCCTTTTATGCAGTATGTAATGACTACCATGAGGTGCATTTGGAAGTGTCGTAAAAAGGCAGTTTTCAATCAAAGACAATGTTCATTGCAAAAGGCATGCAATGATATTAAAGCTTTGAGCTTATTTTAGGTTAAAGCTAGGGCGAAACAACCGTCCCTAGATTGGAATAAATGGTGTACTTTCAATATGTCTAGTGTAGGATGGTGATACTGTTTGTATGAATCGGTGATGTATGGTGTATAGCTAGTACCTCCCTAGCATTGTGTGGAGTAAAATTTTGTTGATCGCTCAAAAAAAAGTATCAGTTTAATATAAAAAATGTAAAATACAAAGCGTAAAGAACTAATGACGTTATTGTAACTAAAATTCATTTAATTTCTCTGTTTTTCGGACCAAACATTGTTCATCAATTTTTATTTACCACATTTCACTCTATAAGACGAGAGTATACACAATACAAGTCATGTTTGGATTAACCTATCTAACCCATTAAACTTGGTGTACTATAACTAAAGAGGTTGATCGCAAAAATAAAGAGAAAATTACATAAATTGTCCTTTACTTATATACATAATTACATTCTTTGTCTTTTGTCTTTAAAAATCATGCAAAATATCCTTTATAAATAAATTTTGCACGCTCTTTGTCCTTTAAGCTAACTGATGTTAACTTTTCAGTTAACGTTATGGTAAAATGACCATTTTGTCCAAGGGACGTAATCTGAAATTTAATTATAAAGGACATAATCTGTAATTTACACAAGTTTTGTTTTGTTTTCTTTTACTTTTTCTATTTTATTTTATTTTTATCACTATTATTTTATCAATTACTTTAAAAATAATTCATTAAATAATATATTTTTAATATCAAAAGAGATGCTTTTGCATTATTTATTTATTTTTAATTGCTTTCTTATTTTAAATTTATCATAATTTTTTATACTATTTTTTACATAAATCATTGTTGTGATCGAGTTACTCTTTATTATTTTTACATTTATTATAAGTTATTTGAACAATATTTTATAGAGGTTTTGGAATTGAAAAGAGATGTGTCGTCAATGGAGTAATGTTTTATAGAGGTTAATAACATGTTATTTATAAAATGTTAAAAACATGTTATTTTATATGTAATATGTTCTTAACTGCTATCAAATATGAATCCATTACCAACGCATATTTCTTTACAATTCCAAACCGCATCCTGAGGATGTACCAACAAACTCTTCGATTGTAACACCCCAACCGATGGCGGAAACATCGAGGCGTCACGTAGTGATGATTGTTCGGTAGCTTATGGCAATACATATGTTTAATTAATCATTTATTCCATTACATATAATTTAAACTACATACATCCAATTGTCACAAACTGAAATTCTACAGACAATGATAAGAAACAAATTCAAATAATCTCCTCTTGGAATAGCAATATACTTCAAGCACCATTGTTCCCTGAAACTGTTAAGTTTGGAAAAGATGGGGGGGTCAACTAAAAGTTGGTGAGAATACATAGACCAAGTCTAGCAATAAGTTTGTAAGTTTCAAAAGTTTAGCAATTCATATGTCTATTGTATATCAAAGTCTACATGTGGAAACAAAAACACAAATGATAGTATGCACATAATCAATCCTCCGACAAAGTTTAGGTCCATCCCGCATCCACGGTTCTCCTTATAAAGTTTAGGTCCATCTCACATCCACAGTTCTCCTTATAAAGTTTGGAACGATAACAATCACCCGCGCTCCCCATAGAAATGGTCAACGAATCTAGGTGGGGTTGTCAATCCAATAGATCTATCATTATATATCGTCGGCTTGGCCAAAGCTAATGATTATGTAAGTTTAAGTGTAAGTCTAGCAAGTTTTTGTCTATGACATGTGGTATCAAAGATTTACAACTAGACACGTATGAAGAATTGCTCAAGTATAAAAGCATAAAGTTTCAAGCATAAAATGTTGCATAAACGAGGCTATGTAAACTCACCGTTTGTGTAATAACTTGGAATATGTCGAACCGCAAAGTTTGAATTAGAATATCCCAAAGGATTAACCTAAAGGAATAAATAATATTTGTAAGGGAACGAAAAAGTCTAAGTTATCTAGGATTAGGTACTTAGGGTTTCTAGACTAGAACTTGGGGATTTTATGGTTTTTATGAGGACATGTAAAAAAAGTGAAATGGTACGACTCCAATTTAAATAATACGGTTTTATGTAATTAATATGAAATAAAAGTGGAAATAAATGAAAAAGTAAATAATCAAATAAATGTAAAAATTATAAGTCATTGAGATAATAGAAATAATTTCAGTATTTATAGAACTCATAATTTTGATATCTTTTGTATTTTAAATTGATTTATTAACATTAAAATGCAATAATTAGAATTTAAATATAAATAAAATGTAAAAATATTTTTTTATTTTAAAACAGTAGTTAGTATGTGGTATAAGTGAAAATTAATTTTTTAAAATTATTTTACATATTATTTTCATTTAAAACATATTTTATTTGAATATAATCTATTAAATAGGATTAAATCATAAAAATTAGATAAAATAATATTTTACAGGAAATAAAATTACCAAAACGTTTTTATGGTTAAAAATGACTACACAAAAATTTTGGTACCAAAATGATTAAAAATAATTTTTTTATGAATTAATTATTGTTTAAACAAAATAAATACATTAAAAATAATAAATAAACATTTTTCTGAAAAATAAAGTTATAAATATAAACTTTAGGGTCTGAATAAGCTAGGATAATTTTTATAAAAAATTTGGACAAGGTTTGCTATTTTTAATAATTAAATAGACTTATAATGGTTATTATTTCCCACAAAAAGGTTGAAAAAAAAAAAGAAGAAAAGGGGACAGAACCCGCCCCTGGGAGAATCGAACCCGAGACCTTATTGTCATGGAAGCGCCCCAAGCCCAACTGGTATGGGTGTTTCTTTTGTTATATCGTTGGTTTCGAAATCATTTTATAAAGAACTTGAAAACCATCATCTTCCCCAAATATAATCTTATAAACCATAACCATCTAATCCAAACATGTAACACCCCAAAACCATTCGTTCGCCTAACTACGCCATTAGGCGTGATTAGCAATATAATAACACGAGACTTAGAGGATAATAATATGGGTTATATTCTAACATGGAAATAACCTAGTTAATAATATTATGTTTATAAATTAATAAAAGGTGTTTGAAACTAGCTTATGAGATAGTTTTTATACGAAAATGACAGTGGGTAAACTTGAGGGGCCTTAGTTGCCAATGTGACAAAGTGGGTTTTATAGATAAAAAATAATAATAATAATAATAATAATAATAATAATAATAATAATAATAATACAAAAACACACACACACATTGTGTGTATGTCGTGTATAACATCAGAAGACTTGGTCTCCTTCAACAAACAAACCCCAAACACAAGAACAAGGCCAAATTCAAGCTAAATCAAAGGGGTTTTCAGTGCATTAGCAAGAAAGGGATCATCTAAGGCCTAATGAACATCAAGGTACAAGAACTAGGGATGCAAACGGGTCAAACGGATGCAAGCAATGCGTATGGAAGCAAGAACGGATATGAGGTAAGTTTTACTTACACCAATATACTATAACATAGCTTAAATTGTTATAAACATTAGTTTCAAATCTTGAGTGTGAGGTAAAGATAAACCCCAAGGGGTAGAATCTATTAAGTGAGTTGCCTTATGTGCACTCAATACAAAATGTGGTTTATGACCTTAATCGAGATAATGAGTTATGACCAAATGGAGAAATCCATCAAACGGGTCAACTAATAAAGATATGTGAGAAATGATGTTTTAATCCAAATTAAACCAATTGAATGGAGTCGTTAAGCATGATGTTAAATGGGTCAAGTTTGTTTCACTTGAACCATAGATAAAAAACTTGGGTAACATAGCATTATGAACTAGGAGTCTAAACGGGTCAATGGTGATGTCCTCACCATGTGAATCCAACACTTGATGCTTGTATTCCAAGCATTAAGATTCATAAAGTCTAAACGGGTCAATGGTGATGTCCTCACCATGTGAATCCAACACTTGATGTCCTCACCATGTGAATCCAACACTTGATGTTTGAATTAAGGCCTTAATGGGTCAAATTGGGTAAAAGTCGCCATAAACATTCAAAACTAAGAACCGGATCATGGCGACATAAACCGGACCATAATTTCAGTCAAACAAAGGTTTATTTAGTCGGCAAGTCATTACTTAGGCTTCGGGAATCATCAAATGCGGTTGCGACATGATTCCCACGCTTAAAAGCCACCAAAATTACATCAGAAGCTTCGAGCGGCCGCGCGAATAAACCGACCGGCCGCGCGAATAGACCTGCATGTCAGCACGATCTTTAAAATTGCATATAAAATCGTAGAAAAATCGTTAGGAGGCGTTCTTTATATGCCTGGAAAGCTCTCGGAGCGTAGAACAATTCTCATTTGAAAGTCGAAGTCGGATTTTGGGTTTTAGAAGGGGTAAAAGCGATCCGAACAGCTGCTGCGCATAAGTTACAGCAGTTTGTTCTCCTGATAATGGGCCGTTTGGCCTGGTTCGTTCCGTTTCGACGTGTAACGACTATCGTACTAGTTAAATGTTTCATTTGACCACTCACTAACCATTCTTTGTGTAATGGTGCTAAGTAAAATGTGATGGAAGTCCCAGAGCAAGGATCTAGTCGCGATAAGAGCCGAACACACCCGATCACCCATACAAGCTTCCGCACTAGAATCTAAGGAACTCCCGTTAAAACGCAACATCTTAAAATATGTTTTAACTATTAAAATGTAAAAATTTGTGTGAACCAAACATGTATTTGATCTTAATGGGTTGACTTATAAAGAAAATTTCAAAGTTTTAAATCGGGAGTGGTTTAAGTAAGGTCCAAACCCGTATAATTTGGGCGTTGATCGCGTGATTACGGGTTAGGGTGTTACAAAACAATTAAACCACGAATGCTACAGATCATAAACTAAACTATGGGGCTTTTGTTCTACAGATATAATCGACCAATAAGAAGCTCTTAATCGCACAAACCTGAATCGAATGAAGGTGCATAAGCTCACGATAGAAAGCGATCCAAATTGTGATCTATACGATCGCTGCAACGTTTTTATGCGGAGAAAAATGTGGGGGTTCTTATTTTCGGCATCTTATGCATGTGTAGGTCGATTTAATTGAGATAAAAACATATTTATAAACGAATTGATACATTCTTATTTGGAAAGGCTGAATGGTTGCGAAAATGGATTAATTAGGCCATAAATCTTGCGTTTAAACGTGTGATAGACCAGCAGATGATGCCTATAACAATTGTGAATCACTTGGTAACTTTTAATTTCGGAAACTAAATCAAAACGAGTGAAATTAGGACGTAATCGGTGGGTTTTTACTTTTGGTTGACTTTTGATGGGGAAAAAAGAGTATATCTATTAGGGGTGAGCAAAAGACAGGAACCGACCCGATCCGACCCGACATAAACCCGGCCCGACCCGATACCCGATAATCATATAAATACAGACCCGACTTGAGAACCTGGAATAGAAGTCGGTCCTCGGTCCTATCACCCACGGTTCTACGGTTCCAGCAAGAATCTACCCGAAACCGAAATGTGAGCTTCAAATTCATAAAATCCATGTCTATTTCTTCCGATTTCTCCAGGATTATTATAGGTATACTGTTGTTTGCATAGTTGATGGTCAATTTTTTTGGGTTTATTACTTAATACTTAATAAGTAGAATTTGTTTAGTTTTTATTTGGGTTTCATTTGCCTACATCTTCTACACTGCTTTCACTTGTTTCCTAAGCTAATTTTGCCCTAAATAGCTTTGATATGTGTTCTTGATGGAAGACAATGAGACAAACATATAAACAAGTTATGTAGCAAGCAAGCATATATAAGAAATTTACATATCCTAATTTATATTTGATTATTTGTGTGAAGATCTATGACCAATTAGAAGAAGTATTGTACAGTACCTGGAGATTCATTGATGTATTTTTTTTTTATCTATGAAGCAATACTATGCGTAGGGACGAGTCTGTGATCCATTGTTGTTTTATTTAGGTTACTTAACATATGTAAAGAGGTGTTGAGTCTGGGTTGCCCATCTTTATGTTTCAAAATCGGTCCAACAGGTTAGTTTCGGTTTTACTGTTGTCCTGGACCGGAACCGACCCGAACCCGATATGGGTGTATAAATCAGAACCGAATTTAGACCCTATTCCTGCATATCGGGTCGGTTTCGGTCTTCTTTCGGTCCAATTCTCGGGTTTTTTCGGTCTGACCCTATTTATGCTCACCCCTAATATCTATAAATAAAAGTCAAATACAGAATATGTCACAATTGGCGTTTGGTCTAGAGGTTGTATTGTTGTGTGCTAAGTGCGACTCACTTCCAGACTCGGGTTCGAGTTTGGTTAGCAGCAATTTTTTTTAAACCAGTTTTTTTATAGGTTTTTGTATTATCAACACATATATATTTTATCAAATGTTAATATAAACGAAAGAAAATATTATTAAACACTAGCTTTTAACATTTTATAAACTATACGACTTGAAAATGTATTAATAATATCAATATTATTTGTGTAAAAAAAAGAATATTGACTGATAATAATAATAGGAGGAATCTTAAACAAAGGTGAATAAACTCGGGGAATTTTATTTATCAAAAATTAAGGAAAATACATAATGTTACATCGATTATGGAACTTATGAAGCCTCCATTTGGGGCGTGGTTATATAAATTACTATCTATATTCAAATTTTTTGTGATGTCATTGTTAAAGCGACTAGCTATTTAAGACATGTTTTAAACTGTTAGACGATCATATTAAAATAAAACATGAAGACATGTTTTTTCTGTGTTTAAATCAAACTGTTGTAACGTGATTATTTTTATCAATATTTTGGTGTAAGTTTTGTTTAAATAACTTATAATAATTATTTAATGATAAAAAAGAAATCGATCACACCAATGATTTATGTAAAAGGATAATATAAAAAGTACGGTAAATGTAAAATTAAAAAAAAGTAAATAATTTTAATAAAAAATTAAAAATACATAAATTAAGAAAAAAACTTATATTTTTATATAAAAATATGTTAGTTAATAGATTAAAGAAATTTTAAAGTAATTGATAAAATAATTGTGGTAAAAAAGAAAGAGAAGAAAAAAGTAAAAGAAAAAAACTTAAATAAATTACGGATTATTACCTTTTTAAATAACTTTTAGATTATATCCTTTGGGTAAAATGGTAATTTTATCTTAAAGTTAACTGAAAATTTAACATCAGTTAGCCTAAAGGACAAAAGGCGTGCAAAATTTATTTATAAAGGACATTTTGTGTGCTTTTTAAAATGACAAAGGACAAATAGTGCAATTTTATATATAAATAAATGACAATCTGTGTAATTTTGTCATAAAAATAAAAAAACTACATATACTTGATGAATTCAACTTTTAACCACATTTGTGACTATTTACATATTTATAACCAGTCAACATGTTTATAACTTGATTTCAACCCTTTTAAGGATGAAGGAGGCGCATTCAAGGTAGGGAATCGGGTTCATCGGGTACACCATTGCAAATGTTTCGCATTCTGATTCGAGATATTTTTTGGCTTGTGAACCCAAGATCTTTACCGAAGAAAGAGGTTGTTTGTAGATGTTAGGTATCAGTCGGCGTAGCGGAATCAAACACACACGCAAACGGCACACACGATTAGCACGCGATGAACAGAAAATAATAAACACGACACAAGAATTTTACGTGGTTCGGTCCCAGTGGGGGACCTACGTCCACGGGCTGCAACTAGGTTATTTCATTAAGCTCAAGGCACACAAGATTACAATACATGACTAGGGTATATATATATAGAACTATTAGGTTAAATAACTTAGGGACCAAGAAAACTAAACCGGGCCTGGCCCATGTCTTCTAATATCAACCTCAAAAACCCAATAACCAAGGACTTCACAAACCCAACAATCTCCCACTTGAAGGCCTTGCGAGGAACTCCAGCCTACCAACAAGTAAACAACAACCCAATCATCTAGTACTCGATAATGTCTAAACACACAGGAACAGAAGTCTTCCAGGTCCAACTCCCGAAGAACAAACCAAACTCCAAACCTGTCCATGTATCCACCTAGCTGCAGCGGCCCTTCTCATCAGTAACCTGAAAGGCCCATTAAAGCTCCCAACAACTCCAATATGGTAATCAAAGACCTAGACATGGCAAAACCCGCCATAGACACATCCTCAATCTCAACCGGACCCTACTTACTCAAATTGACAGGTCTAGAGAATCCAGAGGAAAGAACACTCTCCACTAACAGCAACCTCCCAGGAGAGATTTCATTTGGATCCTTTGTCTTCCAAACCTAACATCGATTTACAGACTGTGTCAGAACACCCCATGTGCTCCCACTGTTACAAAAATCCCGTCCATGCTCAGACCTCCGAATACGCTCAAGCGGATTACATGGAGTCCCAGAGTCCTTTGTTGTAAACTAGACTCGTTTAATTATCGAATCAGCGAGCCGAGACTTTACTACACGGAAGTTGGTTCTCTTCTTCCGGTTGCGCAACAATGTGCACACTTCAAAAGTCTTTAACAATAGATTTGCTAATGCTTCATTGAAGTAGGTAACAAGAAATGAAGCCAAATAGAATCTCGAACCCAAGAGTCTCACTACTTTCCACTAAGTCCCAATGTATCAAACCCCGACACATTCTCAGAAGTAGAATTTCCTATCTATGACACTGACTCTAAAAAAATGTCCATACCTCCATGCAGCCCTAACAAGTCAACTACGCCCAGCTCCCACTGTCTGTGTTATCCCAACCTATGCCAAACCGACACTCATGAGTCGAACCTCCACTCGTACTTCCCCAGCGAAAACCTTCACCCAGTACCAGTACAAAGATCCCCTCAAATGTCAAACCACTAATCACCACCGAACAAGAATTAACATCACAGTTCCACACAAGCTAACAGTCAAATGGTTATAACAGAAGTCGAGCTTTCATGGAAAGCAAGCGGTACCAAGGGTTCTATGACTGTATACACGACCAGTTAACGCAAACCCTAACCGAAAGATCATCCAACTAGCAATAGTTCACATGAATTGATACTAACCATTTTTTCACTTATGTCATCACCAGCACGCCCGGGCAAGAATACTTAGAACCCAAAGCATTCCAAACCAGCTAGTTCCATTTTCTCCAAGTTTTACCCATCGACAGTACCACATCCAAGTTCCCGTGACAAACCAATCAACCAACACTCAAAACCGTATAACATTCCGATTACTACCATCCCGCCTTCAGTTATAATAATAACAAACGAGAACAAATCGGAAATAGTGAGCAAACACAACAATGACACGGGCCTGAACTTGACGGATGTTCTACTGAACACAATCAAACAAACCGATTTGCTCCGGCAAAACTAATAAATCAAGTAACTGTAAACAATTACCTCAGACTATCTCTTGAAGACAAATCTCCACCTAATTACTGAACTCACAAAACCCGGTGTAAAAAATAATCACGGTTGATAAATGTCAAAACCCAAACTCAGAAAACAAATCCTACGTAGCCCGTAACTCAAACTCGGCCAGCGACTAAATAAACTTAATTAGTGGCTCCAATCGAATTCAACAAACTAAACTAAACATACAGCTCAAGGATTAAAACAAATTACTACCGACCTTCATCACCTCGTCTCGCAAATTAAACAAAAAAATAGTGTTTCCTTCCTTCTTGTAATAGTGGACAAACCCAAAAAAGAATTTTCTGTGTTCTCTACCATGAGCCACCAAGAAAGAAACCAAAATTATTTGTTTTCTCATTACCTTGCCTTTTACAGCAACAGTCACGAAAATAAAGGCAAACCACAACCAATATTATTATTTCTTTTGTCGCAAACCCCAAGAGAAACAAATATCTTTTTGTTAATTGCAAACACCGACTCTTAATTTCGAACTAAACTGGCGGCTTTCAAGGGTTTGACGAAACCCTAACCTGCTACTTAATTTGATCTTAAAAAATAGGGTAAACACCTCTGCGAAATCGTCTTAGTGCAAACCAACCATGTGTTCAACAAACAAGCCAAAGCTCTGATACCACTTGTTAGGTATCAGTCGGCGCAGCGGAATCAAACACACACGCAAACGGCACACAAGATTAGCACGCGATGAACAGAAAATAATAAACACGACACAAGAATTTTACGTGGTTCGGTCCTAGTGGGGACGCCCAGCTTTTCCCTAATATTATAATATTAATATTTTAATCATTAAACGATTTTAATTAATTAATAATATTATCTCAATAACAAGAAATACATTCTTATTCCATTTATAAATTTAACTATCTAAATTCGCCAATTAACGCATTGTAAGCAATAAGATACTAGTAAACCGACACTTATCCTGATAAATTTCTAAACGCGATAAAAATATATATATATATATATAATAAATACATAGTTCAAATACTCGTTTTGAATCGTTTTTATATAAAATTTCATAAAATAATTATCCTACTGATTAAACGAGTTTAATTCATAAACGAGACCGAGCCAGTAACTGGCTTGTATACGCGGTTCACATCCACCTAACTCACCTAGCTAAGCCTACCTATTTAAACACATTAACTCATCTCTTCTTCTTCATTCTTACATCAAAACCCTAACCCCTCAAGCTTCTTTTTCTTTCTTCCTGCCCATCCATCTCCACGTATACACCCAAACATTGACACCCGTGCACCATCACCTTTAAAGCCATCCATTTCAGCCTGTGTCAAGGTAATTACAGCTCAAATTGAGCTTGTGTGTCTGGCCATCTAGTTGAGCAATCATGACCCACTATAACCAGACCAAACTGACGCATCTTGATCCATATATCCTGATTCTTTATGCAACCATCGAACCCTCACCATTATCCTGATGTCTCCGACACCTCCTCTCTCTCAACCCAGGCGGCGCCGCCGCCAACAACCGCCAAACTCCTCCTCACAACAACCACCTACAACAACCATCAACAACCACGACCGCCTACAAACAGCAGCATCAGCGGCGACCCTTCACCCACACAACCACAACGCCGTCCTCGTCATCCCTCTCCCTCCCCGTAAACAGCAGCGGCCGCCTCCTTCTGGCCATCCATTGGCGGCGCAACAGCAGCAACAAGGTGCGTGGTAGATTTTGAATGACAGAGTACGGGAGTCGGGTTTCCGATTTGTTTGGTTTGGCTCGAGGTAGCAGGTGGTTCTGGTCCGATGGTGGTATCGGGCATGGCAATGACGACGATGACCGGTGGTGACATTGGATGGTTAGTCTCAGTTTTTGATTTGTTCGTTTCCTCCTTTTGTTCAGGTCTCGGGTTAAACCCGGACCTGGTCAACATCAGTCAACCAGCCAGACCTGGTCAGATCTGGTCAACATGAAAACCGGGACATGTTACGTTTCGTTCGTGAGCATGTCGGGAAGGTATAACGCGAGCCTTGTCTTTGATTTATTTATATAAAAGTATAAAACGAACCGAACCGATTGCGACTAAAAGCTATCTTACTAGTGACTTGAACGAACGGAAAATACTAACATATAGTATACTTAATGTCGAAAGGATAATTAAATGTTATATATGTAAACATATCACTTATCAAAATGTATAGTTTCTCATTATTATAGCATTTTTAAGCTAAACCATTCGTCGTGTAAAATAGCTTAGTTAAATAATGTTGTGATTATGAAATTGACGATTGAGTTTTGAGATAAAACAGACGACTTGTTTCGTCGGCTTATTACAAAAACAGAGGAAACTCTGCCCAAATTTTATAAAATATGATAAACGATCCGGCATTCCAAGTTTATAACTATGTGTAGACAAGATTATGTTTTTTACAAATAAATCCTAACTTTCAAATCTTAAGCCGTTAAAAATAGAAATATTTATGTTTATTAACAAGTACATATATATACTACCCAAGATAGGAGACAAATTAACATTTGAGTCAAGCTACGTAAATATTATTTCGTTATACAAAATGTGTCTTTATCAATAACTTCAATAATGTATTTAATTCAAATAGCTATACATACGAATACATTTTGTGAAACCAAACCAAGTTACTATCGGTTCGTTAAGTCATACACTTATTAAGACACGTATTCTTTCAATACGTGTCTAGGTAGTTGGATAAGCTATCTTTACAACCATAACAAAAACAAGCTTATTTGCATTAGAATTTAAGGCGTCGTTTATTTGTAATAGGATACAAGAGTTCAATTAATCCAAGTTCAGACTTGTTGCTACTTGCTAATACTTACATAGTGAATTTCAAGTGAGTTTACATAGCCCCTTTTTCCATTTCACTATTTTGGGGTGAAACATGTTACAACATCAATTTACAATTCAATCATAAGTGTCTATGTGTTATTCTATGTTGCATTATGTCTTAAACATTACTAGGGTAAGCACATTATTCTAGCATAATCATTAACATTGATCAGCCGACGGTATACAATGATAGATCTATTGGACTGACAATCCCACCCGGATACGTGTACCTCCTACATAGGTAGCGTGGGTGATTGTTATCGAACACATAACATAATCGAGTGAACCATATGCGTATGGGATGGACCACAGTATTCTAGTCACAAGGGTTGATTATGCACTCGATTTACCTGCTAATTTTGTTTTCACATATGGACTAGACTAGCCATGACACTCGAATTGTACAACATTTTTATTCAAACCTATGTAATTCTCACCAATTTTTGTTGACCCAAAATATTTTCAAACTTAACATGTTTTAGGTTATAGCTTGTTTGAAAATTAGAGTTAATGCTTGAAGATGTGTATCTAGTATTTTTCATTTTGATGTAAAAATTGTTGTAGAACATTTGTATGTAATGTATTTAAATCAATTATTGAAATTTATTATTTACCATGAGCTACTGAACAATCATCAATACGTGACATCCCGATGTTTCCGCCATCGGTTGGGGTGTTACACCTACGTCCACGGGCTGCAACTAGGTTATTTCATTAAGCTCAAGGCACACAAGATTACAATACATGACTAGAGTATATATAGAGAATTATTAGGTTAAACAACTTAGGGACCAAGAAAATTAAACCGGGCCTGACCCATGTCTTCTAATGTCAACCTCAAAAGCCCAATAACTAAGGACTTCACAAAACCAACAGTAGAAGAGGTGGCAGTACCTCCATGGTTGGTTCATACGGGTAAAATTGTGGGGAGTGGAAGGGAGGGAGTGGGGGGAAAGGAATGTTATTATTAGTGTTTGTGTTAGATTAAAAAAAAAACCAACAAATCACAAGTTGCCACCTAAATTTCGCACCCGCCCTTGGCCTTCCTGCCTCTTCCACGCCTAGCAGGGGTGATGTGGTCCCCCCACCCCCCCCCCCACCCCCAGCCTTAGAGTACTGCTTACAAGTTACACCATAGTAATCTTTTGTTGATTTACATGTTTAGACAAAAGTTATATGTATAATGTATCGTTGCAAACATATAACGTGTTAATCTTTTTTTTTTAACAACCAACGAAAACGAAAGTCCGATCATCCGAGTAAACCCAATAGCAAAATGCCATCTAAACCCGCGAACGCAGACGGCGTTGATGACAGAATCATGGCACGCCACCGAAGGTGAATGGCAATCCTTAGTGGGATAAAATCCAAGCGGCGCTGACAATATTGTTTGGAGCACTTGAGCAAACAGCTGGCAAGCAATCCAAGCACGAACAAATCCATATAACATCGTGGGCTGTAAACAGCTGGCAAGTAAGACAAAGTATTAATGGGCCCGATCCATTTCCCGAGGCCCATTAACACTCTTCACCATCCTTGATATATGTACTTGCATTTGCATTCATAGCTTGCATGCAAAAATGGCTTTCACTTCAAATACTCTCTTCTTACTTCTACTACTCATCTCTCTTTTTCTGGTATTTTTCTTTATTATAATATTATTATAAACCATTTTATTTGTAATATGTTGCATGTTTATGTATGGACATATGGTATAAATGTGACATGTGTAATGTGTACACATAAAGATATATTTTAGATATTAATTTTTATTTAGGATCTTTAAAAGTTAGTTTTATTTGTAATTTCTGATTTTCTTTGTATTAATGGGCTTTGCAGGTGTCTTTATCCTCATCATCCGAAACCCAAGACCATCAAGTCGAGGTTTTGTTTTACTTTTTATTGAATATGAAAAATAAGTGGACATTTGCTTTTGTTTTTTAGAATATTTGTATACTTTTTGTTTTATGTTTTTTTTTCTAATGTATTCAGAAATACCAATGAACAAAATTGAAACATATAAATGACCTTTTAACCAAATGAAAAGCATAATGATGAATGAACATGATAATACATTTTTTTTATAAAATATACATTTTTGATTAAATAAACAAAACAAATAACCTTGCAAGTAAAATCTTAGTATTTTATAGCAGAGATTGCGGTAAGAGGGTAAGAGTGTGTAGAGGTTGAAGTTTAGACAACTCTTTTCAAGGTTTAGAGATATTACTTCAAGTGTTTTCTCAAGGATTAAAGTTTCTTTTTATACTGTAAGGAGTGGGGGCGGGAGAGGGGGAACACCGCCGCCGGTAGGGGCGGGAGGCTGGCGTGGGGGTGGGGCGGGGTGGCTTCACCGGCGTGGGGGATTGTGTGGGACACGTGGCACAACGCGATTGATCAGTTTTTATTTTTATTTTTTTTAACTTTAACACAATATAATATTATTTCCTTCCCCCTCTTCCCCCTTCCACTCCCCACAATTATTCCCCTCCACAAGGGTCCCACAAGTGCCACATGGCGCTTCATCCCCCTCTTTCCCCCACCACTCCTTATAGTCTTATGAATAACTAGCAATTTTACCCGCCGCCGCAACGCAACAGATTGAACCGTGAAACAAATATTTGGCCGGTGAAACCAATAATAAAACAAAACAAATGTAGGGGGAATGAAGTTGCAATCAACTGAAACATGAGGGGTGGTAGTGGAAAGTAGAGGAACTAAACTTGCAATTAACTGAAACATAAAGTAGGGGGACTGAAGCTGCAATTAGCTTAAAGTTGGCTTATGAAGTGTTAGCCGACACTTCATAATGGTATATATAACATATACTCCCTCCGTCCCATTAGAAGTGTCCATATTCCCTTTTTTATTTGTCCCATATCATGTGTCCACTTTAAAAAAAATGATTAGCCAATTTCCAAATTTACCCTTAAAAACACAACTAAAATAAACAAAGAATATGATGGACCCACATATGACAAGGGTATTATTGTCATATGACAAGCAAAAAAGGCAATCATTTAATGTGCCTAAAACTTTGTGTTTTTCAAACCAAGACACTTTTAGTGGGACGGAGGGAGTATAATAGGGTCCTAAAAAAAAAAAAAACGGTTGTCGGCACAGCTTGTTGCCCACATGCTATTTCTATTCGCTTTTATATAATAGAAACTTATATTCTTCTTAAAAAAAATGAATAATTTTATTATTTTTTATATTTTTATATAAAATATAAAATGAACCGGATATTTATTGTATTATAGGTGGTGAAAGGACCAAACAGGAGGCTTTTGCCGTTTGTAGGTACTTTTAATCATGTGTCCAAATAGTTACTTCTTTTATAAGTTTAGGGGCTGGACTGTGTAAATTTATATTTGAAGAGTACATTTTGTATAACATGCAGATTGTGGAGGGCTTTGTGCAGTAAGATGCGGGAAACACTCAAGGCCAAACGTGTGCACAAGAGCATGTGGCACGTGCTGCCAGAGGTGCAAATGTGTGCCACCTGGCACTCATGGCAACAGAGAACTGTGTGGGAGTTGCTACACTGACATGCTGACTCATGGAAATAGACTAAAATGCCCCTAGATATATGTGATATCTTTTGGAGTTGTGTTTTAAATATATGTTGTTTTTTATGTAATATTTTCGAAGTTCCATCTTATGTAGAAGTAAAAAAGATAAATAAATGTAAAATGAGTACTAAAACAATAAAGTAGATGGTAATAAACTAATAATAAATCATCTTTCCGTGAGCATTCATATTCGATATCTATTTACAATCATATGATTTTACATCATGGACCATATCGAATTGAAATTTGTGAGACCGAGTCTCTTATGGTTTTGAGAGGTTGTGATTGAAGTAACTAGAAAATGTTCTTATTGTTTTGAGAGGTTATGATTGAAGTAACTAGATACTGTTATTGTTTACTTTTATGTATGTTCTCCTTATTTTACTTTTTAATATTTTTTAAAAGTCATTGATGTTTACCTTTATATTTTTTAAAAGGGATTGATGTTTACCTTTATGCATTTTAAGGGAACATTGTCCTCTTTATTTTGAAAAAAAAAAGAGAATATAATTTTAAAGATATTAAAAAGTACTATTAATCTGCATCTTTTGGTTGAGCTTAGGCTTGTTCAAATTGCTCGCCGCTTGTGGATCGTTCGCTGCTCGTTCGGAAAATGCTCAAAAAATCTCCGCTCGATCTTTCGCTCGGTTGTATATGAGCTGATCGGCTCGGTTCGGTTTGTAAATGAGCCAAGCACGAGCAAAGGTACGCCCGGCTCGGTTCAGCTCGAATAAATTCTTATTTATTTAATAATAAATATACACACAATTTACAGATAAATTTATGACTTTATATATAAGATTTTATTGAATTTGACTCAACAATATATGCAAACAAAATATAGCCAGCCCACTTAACACAATAAAAAAATAGTAAAACAATAAGTCATGAGGTGACAGTCTTGACTTCTTTATATTAATAGTTGTCCATCGCTAATTGTCACTTGATATCAGACCTACGTCACAATGCAACAACTGTTGTCTGACATATGCTCATCACCTCACCAGCCTCAATCTAAGTCTTATCCTTGGACACTGGAATCTCAATATTAGTGTTAGCATCGGACCTTTTGACCTTAGTTGTCACCCGACAATGGAAACATCGAAGGAAACATCCCAATTTTATAATAGTCCATATTATTCTCCGCTCGATTCTCGCTCGGCACTCGCTCTGAAAATTTGCGCTCGTAGAATGATCGTTCGGTTTTCGGCTCGATTGTAAACGAGCCGCTCCGCTCGGTTCGGTTTGTAAACGAGCCAAGCACGAGCAAAGCTTCGTTCGGATCGGCTCGGCTCATGAAAAACCCTAGTTGAGCCAATGTCGCACTCTTAAATTTTTATCTACGGGGTTTTATCACGAAGCGTGTGACACATCAAAATCCAGTCAATGGTCAAATGAACGACCTCTATATGTCTGTAAAATATGTATCGAAGCCAAATTTTAAATAAATTAAATGTCTCGCTAAAACAAGTGATATAAACCCATAAGCAGGTGAAAGCAAATACAATAAAGTTTAAATATGCAAGTGAGACTCCACGTGTATCCTACACTACTACTACTACCTTAGAGACCTTAGAAAAAAGCATGCTAAAACGTGTCAATAATAAAGTTGGTGAATTCACATGTTTTAATGTAAATAAATCCTACTTTTTGTTGTTTAGACTCACAATAGTTTGCTCATTATATCTAATGCTAGCTAGACATTATACAAATTATTACACGCCACGAACCATTGCTAAATGTTGGATGTTTAAATGCCTTTCAGCCCCGTTCATCACAACAGAGGCAACTGTTCAGGACAATAATGCACCCGCTCGATATCTAGTCGACATGGGTGGGCTTGTCTGGCCCAATAGATATATCCACATTTTCTCGCTATGTCATACTATGGTTCATACTGTAAGGACTTTATGATAAAAACACGTTAAATAAACAAGTGATATAATATAAGTGATTTACCATGTTTATGTGTTTGTGTAACATGTTTCTCCCCCAACAGAAAAACAATAAAAAAGGCCCTTGAAACTCACCTTAAATTACATGTCAAAATATTAATACCATGCGTGTTAATGAAAGGTGTTATGTCTACTGGTAACCTTAGTTTCTTCACTTTTTTTGATCTTAAACCATCTTAAGATTCTAGGATCCTTAGAAAAAGTTTATGGCTGCAAATTAAGGTTAAAAATTCATAGTAGGGGCTGTAGAGGCTTTTTAGAGTTGAGTGATTAAGAAATTTTGGTAAAGAAACGCTTTTTAGTACAATTCAACGACTTGGGCACTTGAAGCCGGTTGTTGGCCCGCAACAGCCTTGAATCCACAAAGCAGCCCAACTGCGTCCCTTGTTCCCACGTGTCTAGCTGACTTTTATTACTTTTGTGTTGGGCTGGTCCCTTCTTGAGCCAGGTCCTAGTGTCCTACACCTTGATGTTTTTTTCTATTATTTTTTTCCCTTTTTCTAATTTATTAATTAATATATATAATTAATAATAATTAATATATAAAATATTCAACCAAAATGTTTTATAACTTGTTTTCAATTCCCGGCTTGACTAGTGTTGGTTACGGACCCTATCACGTATGTCAGCGTAACGATATTAATTTCGTTTCGCGTAATATAGTTCATATATATAATAATAAATCTATAAAATATTTCTTCCAAATATTTCATAATTTAGGGGCTGTTTGGTTTATTAAGTGTTGAATTATTAAGATGTCTGAATGGTTAAGAAGTCTAAATGGTTAAGTGCTGAATCATTAAGTTGGACCTCTTAATGGTTAATTTTCTTGTCTCACATTTGTAGGAAAGCCTCATTAAGGTTCAGCTTAATTCAGTGCTTAATTATTCAGCAACATCCCAAATCTTAATGATTCGGACTTAATCATTCCATTCAGAGGTTGAAACAAACGCACTGAATGCTAAATCATTAAGCACGGAATGATTCAGAGCCTCATTAAGAGGCTTACCAAACAGCCGCTTAGTTACGATCTTCGATCCATTTAGGGTCGGACTCAATAATGTTAATATTAAATTCATCATTTAAAACCACGCTATGTTTTTTTAATGGCCAACTAACATTTCTGCCCGACTACTCAGGGGAGCCCCCACACTATGGGCAGACCCCCGCGACCCCAGCGTCCCCGGAGCAGCTGGGTGGCCAAGGCCCGCCCATGTAGTTTCCGAAACCGGGGAAAACCCAACTTCCACCCGCCCAAAGACACGACAGTAAATAATTGGTAAAACCTGGCCCACCAGAAGCATTTTGCTGCCGGTAGTACTCGAACTCCCTACCTCTCATAAAGAAAGCAAGGAGGGTGTCACTCCACCAAAAGGGGATTGGCATCACGCTTTGTTTTAGTTATGATATGTTAGTAAAAGTCCATTGTAATTTCTTAGTATATATTTTGAATTTAAATTATTAAAAAAAATTCAAAACATATGTTGTGAAAGAATAAAAAGATTTGCATTGAAAACATTGTAAAATAAATTTAAAGAAAACATATATAGTAAAATAAAAAAACTATAAATTTTCTTTTGAAAAATTTCATGATGCAACAAATATTTTTTTAAGAATTTTTTTTAACTCTTAAAAACGTATTTTCTAGAAGTAGTTTTTATTTAACTAGTTGTATAAAATCACGCGTGTTGCGCGTTTTACAATCGAGATTTAGATGAGGTGTTAATCAATCAATGAATTATACAATTGAGATTTCATTTTGGTTGTAAACGTTAAAAACATAAAGAAATCTACACCTAAGATAACACATAAAATTTGTAACGAAATTACATAATGGTATGTTATTTATATTAATAGTATATAATATAATAAAGTTTTTAAATAAAATAATAATGAAATTACATAATATTATATTATTTATATTAATAGTATATAATATAATAAAGATTTTAAATAAAATAATATGAATAAAATATTAATATGAATAAAATATTATTATAGTTACTATTCATTTTAAGTTACTATTCATTTAGTTTATTTATTAATAGTATATAATAAAATTGGGTGCGAGAAAAAGTATATTTCTAAAATAAGACATATTTTGGTAAATACTTTTCAAACTACCTATTTTGGTAAGGCTCCAGCTATTTACACCCTCACCTTCTATTTTAACCCCCCCCCCTTCAGAATCGTCTCGTTTTGGCCAAAGCGAGGTGCTTGGCTCCCTTTTGAACGGCCTCAGTACGAGGTCAGAAAAAGCTAATATTTTAAAAGTGAAGCGCCTCGCTTTGGCCAAAGCGAGGCTCATCGGATCAAAGTTTTATTTTGGTTCGATTTTTGGTGTTTTGAATTGTTTTTTTTTTCTTAAATGTATCTATTTCTTGACCTTCATCTGCAATATTTGAAAATTATCATTTCTTGACATGCTTGGTAACAGAGATGAACACTTTCTTCTTTTGTTCTACAATATTTTAGTTAGTTGTTAATGTTGTTCTAGTTTTTTCTACTTTTAGAAAAAATAAAAAACAATTTGAATGCGGTATGCGCGTTAAATTTCATTAATAGAAAAAATAAATCAAGGGATCCGCTTAGAGTCTAAAGCTTCGCATGTCATCTTTAAGAATTCAATTTCGATAATCCACACTTTTCTTCTGAAGCAAAACCTCTCTAGGTTTACCGTCACCAAACGGATTCAACTTAGGTCTTTGTTTGTCCACTCCAATTCCAATTCCAATTCCAATTCCACCGTTGTTCATCATTATCCACAATGTTCTTACCTAAATATCAAGTTTCTCAACTTTACAATGGCTGTCAAGAGTAACAATCAATCATGGGGACTTACCTAAAGACTAGATTCGGTGCAATCAGAATCTGGAGAGAAGTTATTATCATAATCATCCACAATGTTCTTACCTAAACTTGAGCAGCCGTCTAGTGGTGTGGTCTACCTTTTGCTTATGATCCAACACCAAATCTCATTAAATTAACGAATGATCCATCCATTTCAGCTTTTGTTTAACTATTTTAGCAACTTTCATAGGAATTCTCCATTTCAAATATGGATCTCGTTGTCGCTATGGTTAGTGGATACCATGGATCAGAGATATTTAAGCTAATCAATATCCTTGATCTACGCATAAGTGTGAGAGTCGATTGATGATAGTCGTTTTTGGCATTGTAAAGCGATCGTTACTGTAATGATCAGGAACATTCCAAATAACGTTTCATTTATGGATCCTTTGATCAAAAAATATATTCTCAAACAATTCCTAGCATTTGTTGCTTTATAAAGTGTTCGATGTCATTGTGAGTAGATAAATTTCGTTGAGTAGTGACTTTTTAATGTTCTTTATATATGAATAGTGACCCACTTCGCGTGTCATCTTGGTCGAACTCATGTTGCAACATTCGTCTCGTGCGTGTTAGGGTTCGAAATTTTAGGGCTTCTTAGTGGGTTTTTCCAAGACTTCATCCTTGTGCTTTGCAAGGGATTTACGAGGAATGGGTTGAAGGTTGTGTTGAAAATATAATAATAATGTAAATAATAATAATGTAATAAGTTATGGTTTCGAACGGTGGTTTGGTTGTTTTATGAAGGTTTGATCGATATCATCCATACAGAGTTCATTGTACTGGTTGCGGAAAGAAATCAACAGTCGGACCGGCACAAATTTTCATCTTATAAAAGAACATAAACACAATCATGTTACCCATGATCAGAGCTTTAAGTTATGATAGACAAAAATAATAGGAAGAAGATCAGAGCTCCAAAAGCAAGTGTGAAGATCAACATAAAGCAAGTTGAAGAAGAAGATGAACAGTGCTCCAACATAACTTGCACCGGCTTGAGATATGAGTTTGATTAGCTTAAATCTCTCTGTTCCATGGTATCCACTTTCACCTAAAGCTTTACTTTCCTACTTCCGTTTTGAATTGTTGCTTTATAAAGTGTTCGATGTCACTGTGAGTAGATAAATTTCGTTGAATAGTGACGTTTTAAAGTTCTTTATATATGAATACTTTCCTACCTCTGTTATGAATTAGTATATAGAGAGCAAACCGACGAGCATCATTAAAAATTTTAACTTCCCGCTAACCTCTGCGCCATCAACGACTACAGCAAACCGACGATCTTCCTCCACGGCACTCTTAATAGGCCTCTCCTTATATCACGGTACGATTTAAGGTTTCAATTTTGTTTTGTGTTGCTTTTTAATAATAAGTTTTGTGTTTATCAAACCCTAACGTCTAAAATATTATGATGTCGTTTAACTCCATGTTTGAAATATAGATCTCGTTGTCCCTACGGTTAGTAGATACCATGGATCAGAGAGATTTAAGCTAATCAAACTCATATCTCAAGCTGGTGCAAGTTATGTTGAAGCAATGATTTATTATTGTTATTTTATTTCTGTTTTGAGGGTGTAATGATGATGATGGTTATGATTTGGCAAACGATTTATGAAAGTATCAAGAATCGGAAATTAGTAAAATGATTTATGAAACTATCAAGAATCGGGAATTAGTAAAATGATTTTATAATTCTTTGAAGGCTGAACACGAGTATAATCAAACAAGGGTTCCGCGTTACGGTACGTTTTAATTGATCGGATGTGACTTTTGAAAACCATAAACGATTAGTTGAATTTCTGAAATGCGCCAAACAGAGTCCGGAAGTCCAGCATATCGATTAGACATGCAAAAATTGTATTGTGAAAAAATATGGGTATCGACTGTATATTCCGAGCACCACGTACAATGATTTATGAAAGTTGTACAAACTTATATGTTTCTACCAAAAAACACAAACGAGCAATAAACAACCCGAAACAACTCAAATGAATTTTGTTGGATTGGGAACAACTAAAAACATTGTAAAATGAATTAAAATTATTTTTTTTTATAAATAACAAGTATTTAAAATGAATTAAAACAAATTAAAACAAATTAACTTTTTTTTAAAAAAAGAAGCAACTAAGAATGAAATAGATTCTATATTACAAAATCATACTTGGGAGCTAGTAGATCTTCCGCCTGGTTGTAAACCACTTGGATATCGTAGGATATTCAAGAAGAAGATGAAAGCTGATAGAAGTATTGATAAATACAAGGCTAGGTTGGTAATCAAAGGATTTAGACAAAAGGAAGGTCTAGATTATTTTGATACTTACTCGCCTGTCACATGAATAACCTCCATTCGATTGTGTTAGTACATGATGTCCCTAGCCTAGTATAGGTGATGTTTGGATAGCGTTTCGGGTGTTTAGATGTGTTTGGAAGTGATTTGGGGTGTTTGGATTGCTGAGGGCGAGTAGTTTTTGTTAGGGGCAATTAGCTTTGCTAATTGCCTATATTGCATATCCCATAGCTAGCTAATTGCCTGTTGTAAATATGGGATAACTTGCTAATTGCCTGGTATTTATATGGCATAGCTCCTAATCACCTCCTGTGCATACAGGATAGCTTTCCTACTCGCCTGTTGGGCTCTGTACGAGTAGTATGGGTATAAAAGCATCCAATAATTGCCCTAATCATTAGTTGTCACATCACACAACCCCCAAACACCCTTCCCAAGGTCTGAAGGTCTGAGATAATCATTGTAAATACCTGAGCTCTGTTTTTGATTAATCAA
Source organism: Ambrosia x helenae (assembly GCA_030844895.1). Classification (NCBI taxonomy): domain Eukaryota; kingdom Viridiplantae; phylum Streptophyta; class Magnoliopsida; order Asterales; family Asteraceae; genus Ambrosia; species Ambrosia x helenae. Next base: position 16,622,403 of record CM061224.1, on the reverse strand, counting down.
TACAACCTTTGACCATATTTTGTGTGTGTGTGTGTTGATACCTCGTTTGTGTTTGTTTCATTGTCGTTTCTGTTATCCGAACCTTTTTAGAGGATTCCGCACTCTGAATACTCAAGCTCGTGATTGTCGGGTGACCCAAAAGTCAATCCTACAAGTAGTATCAAAGCCGAGGCTCTTATCATGAGTGTTTTGATAACAAAAACGAGTCAAAACAGGTGGTTTTTGTGTTAAAGTTGTGATTTTTTTTTTATGAAAAACCTGTTTGAAACTTTGAAACTTTGAGTTTTTCATAAAAAAAAACCCTTATTTTTCAAAATCTAAGTGTGTTTTTTACGGATAAAAACGTGTGTTTTTTTTTATTAGGGTTTGCTCTAAAAGTGTTTTGGAAAGTTTTCTAATCATTTGAGGATTAAACACATTGTTTTTGGTAAGATTTTGAAGCAAAAATGGTAGTTTTTGTGCAAAAGTTCATCTCAGACATGCATGTAGTGATTAGGATTATAATCACCACTTTTGCTAGCAATTAGGATTGTAATTGCCTGATATTCCTAATCGCCCCCAAATTGCTATCCGCGTCACTATTCACACAATTAGCTTTGTAATTGCCTCCAAAACACACAATTAGCTTTTGTAATCACTTGTTTACTAGCAATTAGGAAAGCTAATCGTGTCTAAGTCTGCTGAACCTAAAATTGACCTAAGTTTGACTCGCGTTGATCGAATTTGACTTTCGTTGACCAAGTTCGACTTTAAAAAAAACTTTGTGTTAACCGTCTTTGACCGAAGTTGACTTTTGTTATCCAGAGAGTTGACTTTTTCACTAGACTTTCTTAATGGCAAATGCAACCAGACCATGGGCTTTCGCGTCTTCAATGAACACCAAACCGGTTCAACAACGGCAACAACAGGGGAGTTCCGGATGTAATCCATGGGCCCATCTGGAGAGGAAATCAACATCAGATGCTAGTCAAAGTCAACCGAAACAAACCAGACAAATTAACAATGTTCAAAACAATCAAGAAACAGTTGTGGTTTCGGTTGCTCCTGCAATTCACTCTGCCCCCAGCAAACACGGATGCTGCGAGTATATTTACTATGCATACTGAGAAGGGTTTTGACCAGAAGACACAAATCATGGGAGGTAATAACGGGGAAATTGCCTGTTTTGCTCAACAAATAGAGTCTGTGGAATTAAAAAAAAGCGTTAGACAGTGCTCAAACCTCATAAGAGAGTACAGATGCATATAATGAATCATCCTCCAGTGAACAAGATCCTGAACGAAGTTCTAAAGAAATCAACAGAACTGATGCAAATTGTTCAACTTCTGAAAGGAGTGAATCAGAAGAGGAAGATGCTGATGATCAAAATCCAAAAGTTGGAGTTCAAATCAAGCACGGAACTGACTCTATTGCATAAGGATCTTTCAGGTTTGTCTGTTCTAACTGTGCCGAGCTCCAAGGTAAGATTGAAAGGCTGTCTGAAAACCAACAGATTCTTACTTGCGATCTTGCTAGTTGCGTAATCGCAGATGAAGTTTTGAGAGCAAATGAAATAGATTTTAAAAACTTAAATGAAATCTTAATGAAAGAAATTTTTGAGCTCAACAAAACTCTTGAGGAAATAAAGAAAGAATTAGCGCAAACAAAATATGATTATGAAAGAGCTGAACATAAGCTAGATGGTTTTCAGTTTGCAAAGTTTGTGCTAAGTAAAAATGATGTTGATCGTAAAAACCAGTCTCGGCAAAAGGAAAATCAAGGATTTGGTTACAATAAACGTTCTGTAAATAGACAGAAAGTGAAATTGAAACCAAAGGCTTTACCAGAGGTAGACCTTGAGGATTCTGATAATGAATTTCAGGAAACTGAGAAGGCTCAATCAGGTTCACATAGCTCTATTAAAAATCACATTTTGTGTGAACTTGAGCCGGAAAAGAAGCACTTTTAGTTTCCTGAAGGCACGGAAGGGCTTTACATGCTAGTGGGATCTGACAAAGTGTTTTCTGATAAAGAGTTTCCCATTAAAAATGTTTATCAATCCTTAATAAAACATGTTTTTGAGGAAATACCAGTTACGAAGCTCAAATCAGAAAACTCGTTGATCAAAAGAAACATGTTGAATACAAACCCACCAAACATGTGAATCAAAAGAATCGGTTTGGGAAAAATCAAAAGGGTCCTAAGATCAAAGAACTTAAGCCCATAAAATCGAAAGGTACTGATCAGATGAGACATTCTCTTCAAAATCATCAAACAAATTTTTCACCAAGATCATCTGATTATGATTCATATCCGAGTACTTCTCGATTTAGAAGCTCACAAGGGAGTTGTAGCCCTAGATTTTCTCAGGTTAGCTCGAGACAGTCATGGTATGAACCTTAGTACTATGAGGAGTGGAGATCATGCTATGAATGTAACGAGGTTGGACACTTGATTGCTAATGGTCCATATCTGAGAAAATTAAAGGGCAAAGCATTTAAAACCCCTAAATATAACAACCAAAGATACAAGTCACTGAACAACAAGTTCAGGTGACACCAAAGAATGTGAAAAAGAAACAAAAGGTTGTTGTTGATGGTGTAAAGCTTAAAGCTAACCAGGCATCAAGCTCAAAGGCTCCACATAAGGTTGCAAAACCCAAGGGAGGCCCAAAAGCAGGTCCAAAGACTAACCAAAGGGCAAAGCCACGGCTGACCCGAAGGTGAAGACTCAGGTACCACCTAAATCTGTCAAGCAAAGACCTGTAAAGGCTAAGCATGACCAGGTTTCGAAGCCAAAAGCAGCTGAAGCACCATCTGGGAGTTTATCTGCTTCATTAGCACCATCTACATCAACTGTTGTTGATGAAAAAACACCTACCCCTCATGGTAGATTGATGGAGCTACCTATGATTGATGACCTAGGCCGACCAGAGATGGTCAAGGCCTGGGTCCCCCCTCCAGAACTAATCTTTGAACGAGTGTGCAGGGTGTTCCAGGAGGAACTATCAGCAGTCATTTGATTGTTGACAGTCGGGCGTCTTAGCATAAGATATGTGTCATATATCTCTGATCATTTGAATAGAATATCTTTGGAGGATATGTAACCTTAGACAATCAAAGGAGGGGATTTGTTATCGATGAAGAAGAAAGAAGAGAAATGCTCGATGAGAATAATTCAAGACCCAGTGTTTCGACTAAACAACGGATGTCAGTAATGAATAAGAGTGGACTGGGTGATTGCTGCAGAACGGTTCCTTCTTTATCTAAAGGGTTACCGACCAAAGGTCTATGGTACCCTAATGGCGATATGCTGGATCTCTTTGACTTGAGTGAATTTATCAATGGTGGTTACAATATTGAAGCTGGATCCGCAACGGGTGGATATCAGTTCTTGGGAGGTCGTCACATGTGTTTCCTGCAACCTGCGAAGCCGAATCAGGTAGCTGCATTGAGCTGCTGTTTCCAGGATTGTCCTTGGATACATCAACACACATGCTTGACTACGGTTTGCATTTTCTAATCACCTCCATCTTCTTATTGATAGTGTAACTTTCATATCAATCACTAAGGATCCAATGATTATTTATGTCCACACTGACTACTGAATTGCCAAAAATTTTACCAAATCATTTGACAAATTTAAATTGGACTATCTTTGAAAGGTAAAAGGAATTTTGGGAAAATCTGAGTAAACCACATCGGAAAATCAGTTTTTTTTTTTTTTTTTGTTTTCTTCAAAAATCAGAAAAATCCAAAAATATTGTCTTTTTGGGAATTTTTAGATTTTTAGGGGGAGAAAATCACAAAAAAAATATATGAGAAAATAAAAAAAAATGAGAAAATAAAAAATGAGTTTCTTTGGTGAAATAGGGAAAATGATATCAAATCATCAGTTGGACTGTCTAGACTTTTATCACTTTAAAAGAAATGGAACTGATAAGTAACCTCTACAATGATGTATCAGTAGGCTCGAAATCATCTCCAAGCTCGGCACGGTGATATAAACCTAAATTAACTAAGAATTGTGTGGATTAACGTCGCGTTGGCATATGGTCTAAAAACCTAAATCTCGTTGATAGAATGCCAAAATCCGAGGTTTCTGGTCTTTAAGAGGTTGGTACATCTGGAGTGAACTGGGCGTCTCTGAGAATAAAAAGGGAGTGGCATATGTGACGTTCGTTGGGTTCGCAACCTACAACTAAGACACCTTTGTGTCATTCCCAAAGAAAAAGAAAAGAAAAACAAAAAAATAGAAAAAATTATGATAAGGAGATGTCTGGGAATCCTTTAAGAGCAAAAGGACCATGAATGCCAAAACCCTATTCTCAAAGAGAATTCGCTCAAAGGTATCAAATCATATACCTAAAGCATCGTACCGAAAATCAAGAAACGGTATTTGACTTGAACCCTGGTCTGGATCACACTGGTATCTCTGTTGCAGCGTTCATGCAGACCTGATCACCACTGAGTCCATTCCTTGTAAATACATATGAAAATAGCTTATTCACCGGTTACGAAGAAGCTTTGTGCATTCCTTGATGCGGGAACATGTCACGTGTGCGGGGAACACCTTTAATCAGTCTTAATATTACCTTAACGTATCTAAAGTGCCTAGCGATAAAACTTGATTTTGAGTTTAGGTTTACAACAATACTGCCAGTTGTTGTAGGATGCTTATTGGTAATTTGAACTAAAACTGAACATATAAGGGTTCTAGATTAGTCCGTGCACTGATGTGTTTCTCTAACAGATGAAACTCGCAAAAATATGTTGGTGTACAATTAGTTGATTTCCAGTTCTAGTTTAATTTCTGTTTAGATTTTATGTCTTCTTCATTTTTGATTGACCGATGTTGGAATACAAGTATTCTTCAATTTGAATCTCAGACCCGAAGCCGAAACACAAATAAAATCAAAATTTTACAAGATTTAAGGGACAAATATCACTTTCAGGGTCACAAATTGTCAATCGTGAGAGTTCAGGGTGAAATTTGAAAAGATCTAAATGTTCAGTGGGAGAATGATTCGTTTCTCAAATTGGTGGTCACAATGGACAAATCTTGAAAGTTCATCAAATGATAAACTTCAAGAATTTGATTGAGTCTGGATTATTTGTCGTTGTGTGCAGCTTTTATTAAATTTTTTTTGCAGGATCAAACACAACGAATGTGCATATCATGATTCAAACGACAAGACATGAAGCTGAACAAGGCCCGATCTTGAACAAAAAAATCATCCTGACCAGCAAGAACCCGATATTTCATCTTCAAAGAAACCAGATCGTGGTAGAGCTCCGGCAATCGAAGCTGAAGAAGATGAGAATCAAGAAATGAAAGTGAAGATGATGTTGATCTTCGTCCAAGTCATAGGATCGTCAATCATAATAGCGGAGATTTTTTTATTCCTCCCAAATAATTAAAGCTAATCGACGACCAAGACGGGGTCATATGAAACCACGACTAAAGCTCAAATCAGTTGATATATTCAAGTCTTCAGAGGTCATACACTGCTGTGTTACCCTAAGTTGAAAAATGTTGGATATGAAGACTTGAAGACTCGAAGGTCATATATCACTAGCTAGGTCCAAGGGGGAGTCTAAAAGCGCATTATTTGTATGTCCCTAGCTAGTGATAGGTCCCTATAGGTCGTTGGCTAGGTTAATCGAGTGGTTTATGGCTCGTAATCAACTAGCTAGGTCCAAGGGGGAGTCTATTGGTACATGATGTCCGTAGCCTAGTATAGGTGATGTTTGGATAGCGTTTCAGGTGTTTGGATGTGTTTGGAAGTGATTTGGGGTGTTTGGATTGCTGAGGGCGAGTAGCTTTTGTTAGGGGCAATTAGCTTTGCTAATTGCCTATATTGCACATCCCATAGCTAGCTAACTGCCTGTTGTACATATGGGATAGCTTGCTAATCGCCTTGTATTCATATGGCATAGCTCCTAATTGCCTCCTGTGCATATAGGATAGCTTTCCTACTCGCCTGTTGGGCTCTGCACGGTAGTAGGGGTATAAAAGCATCCAATCATTGCCCTAATCATTAGTTGTCACATCACACAGCTCCCAAACACCATTCCCAAGGTCTGAAGGTCTGAGATAATCATTGTAAACACCTAAACCTCTAACCATATTTTGTGTGTGTTGATACCTCATTTGTGTTTGTTTCATTGTCGTTTCTGTTATCCAAACCTTTTCAGAGGATTCCGCACTCTGAATAGTTAAGCTTGTGATTGTCGGGTGACCCGAAAGTCGATCCTACAGATTGGTTCTTGCTTTAGCGGCTTTACGAAATTTGGAAGTTCACCAAATGGATGTAAAAACTACATTTCTAAATGGTGATTTAGATGAAGAGATTTACATGGAGCAACCTGAAGGTTTCTCCACCCCAGGAAAAGAAGGCAAAGTATGTAAACTTGTCAAGTCTTTATATGGCTTGAAGCAAGCTCCAAAACAATGGCACCAAAAGTTTGAATATGTCATGCTTGACAATGGTTTCAAAATAAATCAGTGCGAAAAATGTGTCTATTCGAAAGACACGCCAGGAGGTTATGTTATTCTATGTCTTTTGTAGACAATATCCTTATCATTGGGTGTAACACCCCAACCGATGGCGGAAACATCGAGGTGTCACGTAGTGACGATTGTTCAATAGCTCATGGACTAAAAATGTAAATTTTGATATATTGATCATTACCTTGGTTTAAAATAGATCATCATATAGTTGATACCCGAAGACCGTTGGGTTATTTTCTTTCAAACACATGACCACAACAACAATGGTTGCTCGGGCTCTAGTAGCGCGGTGGCGGTGTCCACTATTATGGCGGTTAAACTAACGGAGGGTTGGCGCTTGGCAGTGGTTGTTTCGATGCTGACGTTGTTGGCAGAAGTGACCCGCGAAGGTGGAGCTTGACTCGACCAAAGAGAGTGGTTCCCGGACGGTGTAAACAAATGCAAGTTTTATAAGGTTTTTATTTTTTTGTGATCGAGATTTGTAGGGAAAAAAAGTGACTTGCTTCATAAAATAAATACCGATCGATCATTAGTCAACCTTTATTAATACTAGCAGGAACCCGCGCGTTGCGGCGGGGTTGCACTGTATTTGGCTGTTGCGTTTAGTCAATCACATTGTTGGTCACACATCTTAGATGACTAATCAAATCTTCATCTCCCTTTTTTTCTTTTCTATTCTTTTTCGTTTTGTAATGCGAATTTCTTCATGGTAGCCACCGAAGCATTCATCTTTTAATTTGTTTTTTTAATAGAAAGATATTGAAAGAATGCATTAATCATTTATGTTTCATGTCTGTTTCATGCAAAATACATTAACAAAGCCTAAAGATAACCCTTTCTTTCTCAAACCAATCTAGGTTCTAAACCGGTTCGGGTTTTTTTAAGAAGGATTAGAACCGGTTTTCGTTTTTGGCCAAACATGTACAGGCTAGAAACCGGAGTGGGCCAAAAATAAACCGAAACTTCGAGAACCGATTGGTTTACCCGCGTGTTTGCCGCGGGATCCAAATTCAAATTGCAATACAACAATGTGATTATTTACAAAACGCAAAAATGCAGATTCAATAGTACACCTTGGTACCCAATGTTGTGGTTCGATAGCCCTTCTGAAATAAATATTTATCTACTTGTTAAGTGTCACGTTACTAAGTTGACATGTTAACTTCTATCAAGCCAGAGTATATATTGGATCCACGAAAGCACCCATTTCTTGAGCATTTTCTAGGCATTCGTCTATTTCCCCTTTCAACACATTTCCAAATCTGAATAATAACCATCACATGATACAATGCTTAGAAAAAAAATAAAAATAAATGATGGTAGCAAGTATATGACATAGTTTAAAGCATACAAACCAATCCATGAATACGTACCATGGCATAAGAATTAAAAACAAATACAATCTACAAATTGATTAGCCGATATGTAAGAAGAAAGGCAATAACATCACAAAAATCAAATGAAATCAAGCGCAAAGAGAATACTACCCTTTCAATATCATATCAGCAGCTTTTCTTTTCATAATTTCCCGCGTACGTTGTGGCGCGAACATGCTAAATCACAAAAGAAATCACCAAGCTAAAATCATCAAAACAATTTACTGGCAAACGACTGCGTGTTGCTGGAGACACTTTAAACTCGGGTGGCGCTTGTTTTCATACCATTTAATTCAACATCCACAATGCAATTCCACTAACAATATATTACTTCTATTTCATTATCTAAGTGGTGTACGCAATTTTCCAATTTGTAGATGCATAATAATGAATTATATAATAACTCATTGAAACTATCAAAGTAGTAATATGAATTTTTTGCTGCTACTTCATTTGTCGCTCTATTCACCAAGTTTAAAATCAGAACAGTGAGACTTACAACAAACAACTCCAATAAAAATAATTTCGAATTAGTGAATGACGATTTATCGAGAAAAAATTTTAAACACTGCAACATAATCACTAAAGAGAAGGTTACGTGAAGTACCTAGAAAAGTGTGATTAGCCTATAAAACGGTAAGCATATAACCCACTTGCTTTCTCTTCTAACTCATTTTCAACCATTTTGAATAAGCAATTTCTATGTTTCTGTTTTACAACGTAGAGCATAAACACAACATATCACATTTTCTAATTAAAAAATAAACAACCAAAAAATTAATAATAAGGAAAATCCCTGACATTACCATGCTGATCCCTGTCAAACATCAATTGATCTTAAGTTGCATAAAAAATAATCAAAGGGTTTGATAAAGGAATTGATTTTGAAGAAAATTAAATAGGATTTCAATAAATGTTGTACAAAAGGGCATAAAAGAAAGAAATTGGACAAAAATTATAGATTTATACTAAGACTATTGATATGCCATCTTAAAAAAGATGTAAATTTACCTTATTATTCATCAAGCACCCATTATATAGTAGTATAGATATTCAATCAAGAATTTGGTTACTATTTTAAGTCAATTTATGTTAGGAAAACATAAATGTAGGCTCCGTAAATTATGATTTTTTAACAACCTAAATTGTTTCCAATCATATAGGCTCAAAAATAATGGTTATAATTTAGTTACGTTTATAATAATTTTTATTTTCTATACACTTAGACTTAGGGGGTGTTTGGGATTGATTATTCAAAACAGATTATGCGTTTTGGAAAAGCAGGGGTGGAGCTGCTTATAGATTATTGCGTTTTGATAGCCTAAAAAACTGATTATCTGCGTTTTCAAAACGCAATCCAAACACTAAAAACTGATTATCTGCGTTTTCAAAACGCAATAATCTAATAATCAGATTCAAAACGCAATCCCAAACACCCTCTTTGAATGTTTGCATAAAGAGGAAAAAAATAAAATTTTAGTTCATCATTTACTCAAATAGAACCTACATTATTTAATTAATCAAAAATAAATAAATAAATGGATCAGCACACATTTTGAAATAACATTTTAGAGACGATGTGGTTGAGGGGTACGATTTGATTGGTTGAGGGATACGATTTGATATTGAGGAAAATATAAATGGGTATTGGTATATGTACATGAACAATAAGATTGAAAATCGATGAAAATTTATTGAATTTTATTAATTGAAATAAACGAAATACAAGGATCGAAAAGGTATATATAATGAAATCAAAGGACTAAAGTTGTAAAACGAATAAAGTGAATGGGGACGGATGTCACATTGGGAGTAATGACAAAATGATAAAATCTACTAAAGACATGTTAAAAGCGAGATTTGATATGAAAGACATGGGTCTAGCGGATGTGATTCTTGGAGTCAAAATCGTTAGAACCCAAACTGGTCTTGTGTTAAATCAATCTCACTATGTGGATAAGATTCTTGACAAATTCAGTTCAGGAGACACGAGTATAGCTCGAGGTCCGATTGATACGACCCACCATCTAAGTAAAAATAGAGGCGAGGGTATTGCTCAATTAGAGTAATCAAGAATCATTGGTAGTCTAATGTATCTAATGACACGTACCGGACCCGACTTGGCTTACGCGGTAAGTAGGCTAAGTAGATATACTAGCCATCCAAGTGAAGAACATTGGAAAAGTATAAATTCGGTGCTTAAATACATTAGATACACACAAGATTATGGACTTCATTATACCCGTCATCAAGCAGTGATCGAAGGATATACTGATGCGAACTGGATATCGGATATAAAAGATTCCAAATCTATAAGTGGTTACGTGTTTACACTTGGTGGTGCGGCCATATCTTGGAAGTCGTCTAAGCAAACGGTTATAGCTAGATCCACGATGGAATCTGTATTTATCGCTTTAAATAAATCGGGAGAAGATGCGGAGTGGCTACGTCAATTTGTGGAAGATATTCCAAGATGGCCAAAGCCATTGCCAGCTATTTGCATATATTGTGACAGCCAATCAACGATTGGTAGAGCTCAAAGCTCAATGTATAATGGCAAATCAAGGCACATTCGTCGTAGACATAACACGGTACGACAACTGCTCAATACGGGTGTTATCACAATTGACTATGTTAAGTCAATAGATAACATTGTGGACCGTTAACGAAAGGTTTAAGCAATGAGCTAGTTTATAAGTCATCAAGAGGAATGGGACTAAAGCCCATGGAAAAAGGGAGTATGAGGGAAACCTAACCTAGTTGACTAGAGATCCCAAGATCTAGGTTCAATAGGACAACTTAATCATATGACCAAAAGGGAGTCACTGTGGGGGAGTACCCCTAACACTAAATAAAGGGAGTTATACACTTACTAGTCTATTCCAATCAGTGACATTGAGGAGAAGGTTAAGCATATTTTGAGGTTAATGATTGAGCGAAATCAAATAACCATGATGCTTTTAATGATTCATATGAATCACCTATGTTAGAGAGAAGTGTGATCGCTTAGAATGGATATGTAGGGAGGCACATATCCTAGAGCTCTCGCAGAACTAGGATAGTGTTCCATGACCATAAAGGACATGACAATGAGGAGTTGGCATAACTAGGGAGAGTGTTGTGTGAAGTGTATTGTCGTTTACACAAATGGGGGTATGTTCAAAGACATCAAGTTCTACATACCGCTAGTAGGCTAAGTATGTTTCACAAAGGAAGGTTCAAAGGTTACACCTACCTATCCTGCAATGCTCAACCGTCGAATTGTATCGTTGATACTTGTAAGAAAGGGGCGATCTCCATTTATGTGGGGGATTGTTGGAAAAATAGGTGAAAATGCTATTTTGACAATTGTACAAAAATGATTTTTCCTAAGTTTTGGACAAAAATATATATTTGAAACTGAGGTTTATTTATATATTTCTTTGTGGATTTATGTTCTATGTTGTGAGAGCTCCGCAACGAACCAAACCGCATCCAAAAAGGAGCTATGGTGAATGAGATATCAATGCTCAAAAGTAGAGAAGTGAAACAACTAAAGTTGAGAATGTGAAATGGAAAGTGGTGAGGAGAATTTGTCCCACATTGGAAGGAGGATAAATCTTGAACATGTTTATAAGGAGGAACTCCTCATCCTAAGTGTTCCATGGAATCACACACTATGGAAGCCTCGAAGGGTACCCTTAACTCGCACTCGCACACGCGCGTGGCGTGGGCGTTGAGGCGCAATGTGGCGCTTTGATGGGGCACTTTGCACTTCGCACACTCGCGTCGCCGAGAGCCGCCTTAGTATTTTTGACCATGAGCGTGTGGTTCAGTAAGCTAGGCGGACGTGGAGAACGAAAGCTTCTGTTGACGTAAAGCGGAGAACGGACTGGTTCGCTGACGTAGAACATAACACTATGCGTGACACTGGAAGGCAGAGACAAGTGTCGTCTTGTCCTGCATGGCGTGCGGGTGGCGGACTCGTGACGTAGAATGGAATTACGTGGCGCGCGACTACGTAGCATGCGCGTGGTAACCTATGCCTACGTGGCGGGTCAAACACTAGTGTGCGTCTGACACGCGCGCGGACTTTCAACAGACCAGTTTCAGAACAGCAGTGTAACTGACGAGTCAACCAGTGGCGCAGCATAGTAGGGGCGGGGAGGGGCGGCCGACCCCCCCGGATTTTCGCGCAGAAGTTCCGATTATATAGTATTCGTATAGAAAATTTTGAAAATATAGGGTTTCGACCCCCCAAAACGAGTGACTTCCGACCCCCCGAACCTTCGGGTCAAGCTTCTCCACTGGAGTCAACAACTTTGACTGACAGATAAAACAACAATTAAATGACATTGAAGACGTTCAATGTCAATTTAATTCTCTGGTTTAATTCCTTTTTCTGTTACAACTCTTTGTTCATTATAAAAGCCAAGAGTGTTGGCTGTTGAAGACACACGAAGAGTTCATCTCTTACACTTCTCCTCTAAATCTTTTTACCAGCAAACTTTTGCTCCTTTCTTCTCACGATCAAGGTACACTTCGGGTTTAGTGCTCACTCCGACAGTATACGCTGCTTCGGCTGTTGTACCCTGGAAAACAAAACGAGTCTCCGATAGGCTCGAAATTTGTTTTAAGGGCCATGCGTCTAACACAATCCTAAGCCACTACATTATTTATTTTCATCATTTTTCTTGCAATTTTATTTCATTTCAGTTGTAAAAGTATTTGTATTTGTATTTTTCCTTTGCTTCTTGTATTATAAAAATAATAAAAATTGTTTATTTATTTTTATATGTGAACGGTTCTTAGAAATATATATGTTTTGACTAATATGCATGCCTAAGAGACATTCGTCAACATTGTATAGTTGGGTTTGGATCGAGCTGATACCTAAGGGCTAAGACATATTGTCTCACGTTAAACTTAAATTCTTTCTTCCATGAACCTCGATAATGTTATCAACCCTATTGCTAAAGATTGTCCCTATTTCATATTCGAGTTCTACCACAACCTTTTTATCGTCGCGTTGGATATTGTTTTTGGACACACACATCTAACTCTACTCTATTATCGACTTAATTACTTGCTCAAACTTCCCTATTTCTTTGGCCTTGCCTACTTATTGTTGCTTCATGACACAATCTATTTAACCCGGAATTATTATTATATTTTGTTGTATGAAGACTATTATTTCCTTGCTATATATCGAGTATCATTATCAACAAACAACAATTTACATGTATTATTTGATTATTTTTACTCTAGTCTTATCGTTCAAGAATTTATCACTCTGAACCACGAGAGAATGTTAGATATTATATTTGTTTTGATCTTGTAGACCGGACTTTATGGTGTCAATACAACCTAGTAATCTCTTCCTCTCTCTACACACATATACATGCCAGATAGATTAGTCAAGAGTTCTACTCTACACCTACTTTACCCCTAAAATCACTACCCCTGCATAACACATGATTTGAATCCACCGACAACTTCATAGTCGGAGAACATACGTACCACTTTATTATCTGATCATCGAATGTCCCTTTTAGACATCTATAAAATAAGTTCAAATTAATGATAAATATATAAATATGTACAAAGATTGAAAACTAACATTTATAGAATATAAGTTGTATATTTTGCATAATATTTGTCTCGAAACATCTATATCTATACTATATTATAATGCATGAGGGAGGGGTAGTTTAAGATACCCAAAAGTTAAGAACTTATTTTTCATTAATAACCCTGAAATTAGGGTAAAATAGTCATTCATACATTATTTACATTTTAATACTATATCATAATTACACTTTAATCCCTTAAACTTTACTTAACTTTTTCTTATTTAAATTATAGTTAAACTTATTTTACTTAATTTATTCAAACCATCCCTCATGATTTTTAAATAGACATTTTTTTTTTGCATACTTTTATTAAAAAAAAATACATCATAATAATGAGCATTTTATTATTTTCAATTTGAGTATAATATTGCTATTTTTTTATTTTAAAAATCTTTTATGTGCTACGTGATTAACGATATGTAGGAGTGAGCAATAACTAAACCGTTCACCGAAGCCAAACCAAAAAATAGACAAAACTGAACCAAAATCTATTGAAAAAAATGAAAACATCAGATTTAACTTAAAATTGGTTATCGTTTTTTTTTTGTACCATTAGTTAACCCAAATTAGTTAAACTAAAACAAACCCATTAATATATTCATAACAGTGTGCCTGCACGATGTGGTAGTAAATACAGACACTTCTAATGGTTCATGCTTGGGTTAGGTTCAGTTCGGTTTAAGCATCAATCGGAACAAAAATCGATATTATCGGTTTATCAATTATGTTAACCAACCGGTTAATTGGTTCAGTCTATTTGGTTAGATTGTTGTTTTTAGTTCGGTTTAGTTAATTTTCGTTAATAACCAAAACCAAACTTTAATTTTGCTTAGAAGCACAATGAACGTATAAATACATGTAATTGATGTATAAAAGATATAAATGTATGAATGGTTCAGCTTTGGTTTGTTAATTTTGGTTAACCTAGGGTAAAAAAAAAACCGATATTAGGTTAACTTGGTTTTGGTTAATTTTTAGTTTGGTTTTGTATGTTTTTGTTCGATTTCGGTTGAGGTTCAATTATTGTTCACCCCTAGATATTATTAATCACGTAAAAAAAATCAAATTTTTAATTAAAAGTATATAGCAAATTATACTCTAATATGATTTGAAGCTGACTAGATAGGTTTATGAATTGTAGTGGCGGTATAAATAGAGGGGGTTTTGAAATTTTTAGCTTTTATACCTAAGCCTGTAAACGAACCGAACGAACACGATGTCCGTGTTTGTTCATTTAATTTTAACCGAACATGAATACATAATAAAACACATTTTTGTGTTCATGTTCGTTCATTAAGAAATTTGTCATGTTCTTGTTCGTTTAAAACCTAAATGAACAGTTCACGAACGAACATAAACGGACGTTCACGAACATAATAAATGTGAATGATTTTGTATTGCTGAAAAAACCCAATTACTAATTACTAATTGGTTATATATTTATACAAGTAGTTAAAGCCCAATTTATGTTTATATTTATGTAAATATAACTACGTATGTAATTAATAAACATAAACAGACATAAATAAACGAACATAAACGGACGTTCACGAACATAAATGAACAAACTTAACGTTTGTTCATGTTCGTTCATTTAACTAAATGAACAAAAAAATATTTTCGTGTTTATTTGTTTATTAAATAAACGACATAAACGAACTTCCCGCCGACTAAGTTCACGAACAGTTCATGAACATCGGTTCATTTACAGGCCTATTTTTACCTGTATTTCATGTATTTACATCTCCATTTCATGTATTTGTAGGCAAAAACATTTAGCGAAAGTTTGTTTTTGTTATTCACCAAAATTAACTAAATCGGACTAAAAACCGATAATCTACCAATACTAACCGAACCAAGGAACCAATTGTTTAATAAGATTGACTAATTGATGACTTTTGATTTTAGTTTCGGTTGAGGCTAATAATCGAACTTAACGGAACCATACACACACTTAGAAGTGTTTGTGTTTCCCGCTGCATCGCGCGGGCACTCTACTAGTCTATAATAAAGTGATTGGGGTGGGGACGCATATATAACTTGGTGAAGCATCACCACCCTTGAATTTTCACCAAAAAATTTAGGTTATAAATAATCAAATATTTATTAATTTATAATCTTTAGTTTTATCTTTATTATTACTTTATTAGGGTCAAGTTATCCTACAGTGACCAACGGGGTGGTGGTCCATTGGCAAAGGCAAAGCCTTTAAAACACCTAAGTTGTGGGATGTTTTGAGTTCAAATCCTAAAGACCAAGGGATTAAAGAAAGGGGAAATGGCCAAAATAGCCCGTTGACCGTATGATTTGCAAGAATAACCCTCTCCCCCCTCTTTGGAGAGACGGGACACGGCTCCCAACGAGTCTGAACCGTCTCCGAGAGCCTTTGGTTTTAGATCCAATGGTCAACCAACACGTGGCGTCTCTCATCCCGAGGCTGTACCGTCTCTCTCCAGACGGGTCAGAATTCAACCGTCTCTCTCCCAGACGGTTCACATTTCCCCATGCCGGCTGGCCTTCGGTTCAACCGTCTCTCCAGACGGGTCAGAACCCCCAAGTCGTCTCAAACGTTTTTGGCTACCGTCTGAACCGTCTCACGAGTGTAAATAAATACCCCAATTCACTTAACAAAATTTGCACCCACTGCCCTCCTCAAACCTTTCATCTTCCAAACCAATGAGATTTTTTGCTTTCCCAACCGAAGCCTACCGGCTTACGAAAATATTGTCCGATTACTTGGATTGTTGTTTCATCTGCGTACGGCTACTTGGATTGTTATTCCATCTGCGCTTGGGTTAACCCGTGTAGAATGGATCGATGATGTGGTGGTCTACATTATTGGCAAGTTCGTTCGCCTCCCAAATTTATGTCTCGGTGGTCGACGTGTGCACACTGGGAACTATTGTTACATAAAACGAGGAAACGTCTCGGACTTGTCTATGTAGACCACATACACCATTCGAAACAATGGTTCAAAGCAAGTAAACCTTGGAATATCCTATCAACCCTACGTCTGACGACCCCTACTGTTACTACCACCGCTATGGAGGAAACATCTAACATTAGGATGTAGTCTTCAATAGTTGGTTAGACATTTAGTATTACAACACTTTCGTGTAATACTCCATTCAAACAAAGTTCTTAGTTCTTAGCAAATAAATTTAGGAAGTTTGTTGTAATAGTATAGTTTGTTTATTGTTGTTGTAATAGTATAGTTTGTTTAATGAAATATTTACTTTAATATAAAAAAAACATAAATAAACATTCATTGCATTAATAAAATTACTTCGGTTACAAAGGTTTTATAAACTACAAGTTAAGACGATCCCTTATCATTTGCCAGGCAGACACATGTTTAAATTCTTTGCGCTCCCTGTTTTTATACTGTCTTTTTGTGTGTCTAATTGACACCTCTTCGGGCATGTCAGAGGGTACCTCCTGAAGTGTCCGGTTATGGTACCCGTTGAAGATTTGATACTTCGTGGTCAAATCGGTCAACTTCCGGCTAAGAGACTCGGTTGTTCGGTCTGATCCTCCAACCAGCCGATTGTACTCGTGCAATATACGGAACCATTTGTTGGTTTGGTGGGTGCTTTCTTCGACATGGCGCCATGTTGCAATCAGTGCAATTTCCTGTTCTTCGGTCCATCGTTGCGGTGCCATTTGGATGAATTAGACTGTGGTGGTGGACGGTGGTGGTGGGGTGGTGTTGGTGATAGTGTTAGACGGTGGTGGGGTGATAGTCTGACGGGAATGGGACGGAGTTTGTGACTGAGAACGGTATTTATAGGGCTGAGTTGGACAACCGAGGCGTCGGACTAATCATCGGGACTCACCGGACTCATGGGGAAATGTGACCCGTCTTGAGAGACGGTTGAACCGAAGGCCAGCCGGCATGGGGAAATGTGAACCATCTTGAGAGACGGTTGAACCGAAGGCCAGCCGGCATGGGGAAATGTGAACCGTCTGGGAGAGAGACGGTTGAATTCTGACCTGTTTGGAGAGAGACGGTACAGCCTCGGGATGAGAGACGCCACGTGTTGGTTGGCCACTCGGAGACGGTTCAGACTCGTTGGGAGCCGTGTCCCGTCTCTCCAAAGAGGGGGGGGAGGGTTATTCTTGCAAAACACACGGTCAACGGACTATTTTGGCCATTTTCCCTTAAAGAAATTAACCTTTCAAAAAAAAAAGTTATCCTACAGTGTAACAAATATGAGAAGGATATAAAAAACATAATGAATCACGAAATATGACACGGTGAACCATAAAATATAACACAATACTGAAGAAAAAAGACACAATGAATCGCAAAAATGACACAATAATGAAAATAAGAAAAAGACACAATGATATAACATAAATTCTAAAAACTACAAGTTAAAATCCAAAAAGGCGAAAACCTAGAACTTATGATCGTAGGGTTCTAAAAAGGCTACAACTTCAAGATCACTGCCTTCAATTACGCCATACAATGGTTGTTTCTGCCCGTGCTCGTCATCCAAACGTACATTCTCTTTTTAATATACATTTTATTTCTTATTCAAATTATTAAAATTGTTATTTTCTCATATTATAGTACATTAATTTATATGATACATCATAACACACATTTTATCACTTAAAATTAGATTTGTCTCAAAAAACTTTCGGGATATAACCTACTTACGTATATATTATTAACAAGAGTGGAAAATGTACTTTCAAACATAACCGAAAGTGTGTATCGAGACCGTAAAATATATCATGACTAGTACAACTCCATTTATGATAAAATCTATATCGGGATTTAGTTAAAAATAACGTGGCAATGTTGTAAGGGAGAAAGGACACTACTATTCATGAGTTTTTTTTTAACTTTACTGATTTCAACCAATCCTACACTGTCACATCTTTCACTGATTTCTAACTTTACTGATTTCAACAAATCCTACACTGTCACATCTTTCACTGATTTCTTTTATTGAAACCATTTTTTAGAGGCTGCATTTCGATTCACTTCACTGAAATGTTTTTTTTTTCTATAAACATTAAATATACATATTATTCAACTAATAAAATAAACTTACGTCATTAAAACTAAAAAAAATATAGAAATGCAAACACACATAAAAATATAGTTAATAATTATTTTTTTATGTAAGATAACTAACAATTTCATCTTTTATTAATTCTTTTTTCTAGTCTCATTTTTATTTCTAAACATAACATAGATATTGATATATATTTATTTTTCTCTATCTTTTTTTCTGAACATAAATATTGATATACTAACAATACCACACACTACTTAGGGCCCATCTATCATTTATCTTTTTCTATTTGTATATTTACACACACAATAACCCTATACATACACTATTATATCTATCTCCTTCATATATCTTCAAGCTCTATTCACTGAAGTAAAAAAAAAAAAAAAGAGCATACCTACAACTAAAAAAGAATAGAGAGAACAGATTAAAACAACAGGGAGAGAGAGAGAGAGAAAAAAAAAGAGATTAGTTGGGTTTCACGGTCCGTTAGATACAACCAGCAAATGGTTCACGGATCCACTATCAGCATTACGGCGGTGGTGTTACCATGCTGGTAGTGGAGTACCCGTGACCATTTTTGGTAGTGCCCCGTCCCCCCTTATTTTTAGTTTTATTGAATATCTGATCAAATCAAATCAATAAAATTATTATATATAATAAAAAAGTTATAAGAGAAAATAAAATGATATTTTGAATAAGAAATCAAATATATATAAAAAAACATAAAGGAAACGACATTTTTTTTTTTTTTTGATGTGTGACCATGTCGTTCTAAAATATCTTCATCTGTGTATGATTTTGGTAAAAAAAATGATTCTTTTTGTGAAATTTTGGAAAGTAGTCTAAACGTGGATCACGAGTCACTATAACTGGTCTTTGAGTTAGTGGTGAAACGGTTAGCATGATACCTTTCATCTCAAAGCTTTTGTTATTATTTGATTCTTATTCATTATCAAGAATATGGGGCGGTGGCGTGGCTCCGATACTGAAGTGTTGACCTATCAGGGCTGACAATGTTAGACGTTTACATAATTAGTGGGGTGTTCGTGCGTTGCGGCGGAAAACAACATTTATAAAGGTTTCGTTAAGCCATGATCAATTAACCAAAATATTTGTTTTGGTATGTTGCAAAATCATTAGCGGAGCTTGAACTGCATTAACCACAATCGAAACATTCAAATCCTATGTTCTAGAGGAAGTGCAAGCACATGAATATATACATAGCAATAATTGTGAGAAACGCTAAGCAAAAATTAAGGTGATCATGAGGAACTAGGAAGTTACACACATAACGACAAACCCTAATTGTAAACACATTGGTGATTGTCCGAAAATACATAATCTAACCTGAAATTGTGAAACAATGTTAATTCAACGTTTATAAAAGACAGATACGTTGGTTGATTTTAAGTTATTTTTGTTTCAGTCATTACCTAACCTTAACATATTTTTTTAATTGAAAACACTATAACAATACTATATGCAAATTAAAGATACTGCAATGTTATACGGTGTAATAATACTAAGAAAATATTAAGAATGGAAAAATTATGGACGTTTAAAAATCGTGGGGGTAGTTGGTTAAAATAAGGGTGCGAAAATGTAATTACTATTTAAATAAATAAAATTTGAGTAAAGTTGAGGGGATAAATGTGTAAGTATAGTATAAAAAACATATGGTGTGTTGTACTTTAAGAAATTATAATTATAAAACTTAAATATTAAGAGTTAATTGGGAAATGTATTATAATATAATATAGATAGTATAGATTGGTTATTACTTAAACTTAACATATCATTTTTTTAATTAAAAAAAAACTATAGCAATACTATACTCAAATTAAAAAGAAAAAAATGTTCGTTTATACAGTGTAATAATATTAAGAAAATATTAACGTGTGAAAAAGTTATGGACATTTAAAAATCGTGTGGTAGTTGGTTAAAATAAGGGTGAAAAATGTAATTATTAGTTAAATAAAAGGAATTGAGTATAGTTGAGGAGACAAATGTGTATGTATCATGTAAGTAGTTAACTTGTGTATTGTGTATTTTACTCTAAGCAATTATACATGTACAACTTGAATTATAAGACATCAATGGGAAATGTGTTATAATAAAGTTTAGATGATTTAAGCTCATTTTTGTTTTTTTCTTTTGTTTTTATTTCGGTTATTGCTTAACCCAAAAATATTTTTTTTTAAAATTAAAAAACTATAGCAATACTATACTCAAATTAAAGAGAATAGAATTCTCTTTTATACGGTGAATCAATGAAGTGATGTGACAGTAGAGCGCCCGTCCCCCTAATAGGTAAAACGATGTTCGGCTTAAAATTACGAAACCATTTAATATGATGTGACTTTACATATGATGCATTTAACCTGTGATCTCACGTACAGTGGCAAAAAAGACCTCACACTCATAGGTCACAGAATTATTGGTATAGCAAAGAGAAAATGATGGGATTTCTCCTAGCATGTTTTGTTTACGCTCCACAAAATGGATATAAAAAACCTTGACCTCTGGATGAAAATGTATATTATATCTAGGCTGTTCACGAGCCGAGCCGAATTGAACGGACCTTTGCTCATGCTTGGCTCATTTTCAAACCGAATCGAGCTGAGCGGCTCGTTTACAACCGAGCTGAAAGCGAACGAGCATTTTTCGAGCGCAAATTTTTTCGAGCTAGCGTCGAGCGAGAAACGAGCGGAGATTAATTTAGACAACCATGAAATTGGGATGTTATGTTCAATGTTTTGTTGTCGAGTGACAACTAAGGTGGAACTGTCGGATGAGGACACTAATATTGAGGTCCAAGTGTTCAAGAATGAGGTTTAGGTTGAGACAATGAGCATATTACAGAGAACAATTGTCGCATTGTGGCGTAGGGTGATATCAAGCGACGACTAGGGACGGACGACTAATAACATAAAGAAGTTAAGACTGTCACGTTACGATTTACGGTTTTACTACTAAATCTTCTGTTAAATATTTATTTGATAAAGCAGACTAGTCGTATTTTATTTGCATATATTGTGCCAAATGTTATGTATAAAGCCATAAATATTACTATAATTTGTGCGTATATATAATTATATATATAATAGATAAATAATAATTTATTCGAGCCGAACCGAGCCGAGCGGACCTTTGCTCGTGCTTGGCTCGTTTACAAACCGAACCGAGCCGATCGGCTCACTTACAACCGAGCGGGACGATCGAGCGAGCAATTTTCGAGCATTTTCCGAACGAGCGGCGAGTGATCTACGAGCGACGAGCGATTTGAACAGCCCTAATTATATCATTAGAACACCATAACCCTAACGATCTAGATTCGGCCATAAACAATAAAGTAGGCATCAAATTTATAGAACTTGTATGAATTGAGACTTCAGATAAAAAAGCATATTGATGGCACTGATTGATTCTGATTTGATTCCTGTTAGACCATGTGTAGTGGGGGGCTTTATTTATAAAGCCCCCTTCCTGATTGATTTACGTGGCAGCTGAGTCAGTATGGAGAGAGAAAATAAAAAAGGGGTATAGTGGCCCCTGTTTCTGATTGGTTGTTTATTTTATTATTTTTTTAATCTTTTAACTTAAAATAATTAAAATAAAAGACAAATGATTATATAAAAAATTACAAATAATATTAAAACACACAACTAATATTAATTATATTAAAAAAAATTACTAATAATATTAAAAAACACACAAATAATATATAAAACCACAAATAATAGTTCTTCTTCTTCTTCGTTTCCTCCTGCGTTTGGAATATACCGAACCGACCACGCTTGTTGGACCAAATCCGCCGTTAACGCGTCATGTACTTCATGGTCACGAAGTTCATGTACGTTGAGCATTCTTTGTTCCATATTAGCTTGCGGTAGATCCTGAACGGCTTCCTGTACATAATTTTGGCATATCGCTTTACCTTCATCTTCTAATATCATATTATGCATGATTATCTATATACATATAATAAACTAAAACCATTTTAATGACATGACAATTAAAAAGGCATTCTCTTCTTTGAGTGTGTCATGTGTCATCCCATGTGGCATTGAGATATTTTAGGAAAAAAATAATTTAAAAACAAAATTGGATTTTTCATCCTCATGTTTCCTCCCATAATTTTTTAAACGTTAATATCTTTAATATACGAGATTTTTTAAATAAAAAAATTACACCAAATTAACGAGCGTTTTATTATATTTCCAACGAGTACCATAGTGCTATATAAAAAATGGAGAAATTTTTTTGTGAGGTTTTATTCATACAGGAAAAAAAAACACAAAGTGTTCAGGTAATCATTAATCATGTATAGACAAGTCACTAATTATGTTTAAATTAGTAAATATGATTTTTTTTCTCAACCAGAGCCGAATAGGTTAATAGAGTTATACGTTGTTTTAAGTTAGGTATCAATATTAGTATGTTAGAGTTGTACATTTGTTTAGTCTTTAGGATATGTGTTAATATTAGAGTTACATTAAAGTTATACATTCTTTTAGGTTAGGTGTTAGCATTGGAGTTGTACATTGTTAATTTGTTTTAGGTTACATATTAATATTAGAGTTATACATCAGTCTATTTCATATGTAAAATTGATGTATCATATTAAATTTCTCAACCCGGGATGCTCCCGGGGTATAATCTAGTACATGCATACATAGCATCTCGCAGCTTGTCTGTGGTCCATGCACAAGCAGGATTTCTTATGTAATGCCAACGCTGTTGAAGAACCCCAAAACATCTCTCTATGTCCTTTCGCGCCGCCTCTTGAACCTTTTTAAAGTGTGCCCTTTTTTCATTGTACGGGTTACTGAACGTCTTAACGATAATGCTATACCTCGGATATATTCCGTCAGCCAAATAGTATCCGTGTGGGTAGTAGTTTCCGTTAGCATAAAAACATGCCTTCTCTACCCTGCCAGAAATGAAATCCCCAATAATAGGCGACTGCTAAAAAACGTTTAAGTCGTTGCATGACCCCGCAACACCAAAATAGGCCGACCAAACCCAAAGATCGACTGAAGCCACCGTTTGAAGAATAATCGATGGTCCTTTTTGGTCACCACGTGTGTCTTGACCTCACCAAGCTGTTGGGAAATTATACCACCGCCAGTGACGACAATCAACGCTACCATCATTCCTGGTAACCCATGTTCATTCGTATGCACCTCGTAATTTTTTTGTAAGTCGTACCAAGTGGGCCTTCTAAGATACCGGGCTCCGTACAACTTTATTATTCCTAAAAAAAATAAAGACAAACATATATAAAAAAAATTGATCTAACTATATACAAAAATATATAAAAAGGTAAATGAAGTTGCTTTAAAAAGTGATGTACCTTGGCAAAAATACTCCAAAGAATCGCGTGTTGTTTTCTCGGCCATTTTTAAATACTCGTCGTTGATATCCGTCGTGTTGCCGTATGCGAGTATACGCAGTGCCGAGGTACACTTTTGAATAGATGTGAATCCCATCAACCCCCTAGCATCCGATTTATTTTTAAAGTAAGGAAACGCGTTTTCCAGATCTTCGGATATACGTAGAAATAAACGTTTGCTCATCCGGAAATGACGCCTAAACGTCTTTGGGTCGGGGTAAGTCGGGTTTTCATCAAAGTAATCCTTCATCAATCGAGCATTTGCCGATACACGATCTCGTTCGTAATACTGTCTAGTTTGTTTTGGACGTGTAGGCGCACCAGTTTCTTCAATATACCTCGCCGCAAGCACAAGCGCACTCGTAACCACATCTTGCTCCAACTCTTCGTTTGTCGAATTACCCTCGTCGCGTAGAAACTCTTTGTAATATTCTCTCGCAACGGATGATGACGCGGGGGAACCCATTTTTTTAAATATTGGTAATACGTGTTTTGTGTTTGAATTTTTTTTTTGAAAGGTATTTTTGTATGTTTATATTATATATGTGTGTTATGTATTTATAACCCAAAAAAAATAGCCGTTCAAATAAAGAAAACGGTCATATGACCGTTGCCACATTCCACATGCCACATTTCCATTGGTTTTCAGATTACATGCTCGGCGTTATTTATATAAAGCCCCCGCCCTTTTTTTGAAAATAGCGCCCAGGTGTTATGGTGTTTGGAGCGCTATTTTTAAAAAAAATTGGGCAAATAACGCCCCACTACGGTGGGTCTTAGGATGGGTAGTGGAAATCTTAAAGAGCAAATGCATGTGTATTTCATTAAACAAGGCCACGAACGATCCCAAAAAAAATGCATGTGTATGATGTTTTTTTTTATATCAAAAATCTATAATATCTATAGATGTTTTTTTTTATCAATTATTTAATTTATAATTGACCTATATATATATATATATATATATATATGTAAAGTTTGAATTAAAAAAAACAACAATCCCAACGTTCATAAACCTTGGCCAATCAAAGAGCTTGGTGAAGACGGTGAAAATCCACCCATTGTACCGAAAAAATCTTGAGTGGGGCGAAGGGGGCGGTGTTCATGAAATTGAAAGGCTACAAACCATTTGGCTACATCATCACAACCAAATTGCAGGCATCAGGAAAAGGATCAAGATGGATAACAAAAAGTATCACTAAGGATATGCAGTCAACCATCACAAACAACCATTACCGACACCAGCTGTTTGATGAGCTGGCAACAGTAGATGCTGGCTCTTAAGCAGTCCATTAAGCCACTTCGAAAATAAGCCCATTATTCAGCAGTATTCAACTGACCAGTGAATATCTCCAAGGCCCAGCAGCATTATAAGAGAAACAAAACGAAATTCAGTAATAAATACATGAAAGTATAAAATTGATATGAATAAACATGAGGTAATACATGGAAATAAAGCCTCAAGATAGCAATCAAAAACATTCATAATCATTGTCGATACTTAATAGCGGTATACAGCTCAGATAACAAATTATCTTAAAAACCCTTGCAAACACAAACAATCACAATAATGGCACAGGACCGTTCAAAACGCATCATAGCCTCACGTTTTTTAGAAACAACTTTAAGGCTCAGAAAGGGCGATCAATTGTGGCTGCGACTAAACTATCACCTCGCCATAACAATACAATCAACCCTTCTTTAACATCATCGCCTTAAACCCTCTTTTTCATCATCGCCAACACAAACAATCACAATAATGGCACAGCTACTGATTAGAACGCATCATAGCCTCACGTTTTTTAAGAAACATACTTTAAGACTCATAAAGGGCGATCAATTGTGGCTGCGACTAAACTATCGCCTCACTATGACAATACAATCAACCCTTCTTTAACATCATTGCCTTAAACCCTTTTTCCCATCATCGCCACAGAACGATAATAAGCTACAAATTCCGTTTAACATATTATATTAACAGTTGTAAAAGGCATAATGCAGATTCCGTTTAACATATGATATTAACAGTTGCAAAAGGCATAATGAAAACACATACCCATCAAGTTAAGCAAGCGAAATGAAACCCTTCTTTCACATCATCGCCTTAAACCCTCTTTTTTCATCATCGCCAACACAAACAATCACAAAAATGGCACAGGTACTGATCAGAAACCACTAACTCATGAGAAACCTAAAAACCATACAAACTAACAATAAACACCCAAAATATCAGATTTATCATCAAAAACGAATCTGTAATTAAAAATCCCAATCATTATGAACCACCACGAAACAAATAATCAATCCCACAAAACAACTAAAATCCAACAACAACAAAAACAGAACCTTTTTGCCATAATTATCAACAAAAAAAACTCCGTAATCAAGGGTTACAGGTAACCCTTCTTCCTTGATTTGAACATCAGGTCTAAAAAGAGCTAATCAGGCAAAACCCCAACTTACCTTACGATGGCCGCTGCCATGAACGGCTGTGAAGCCACCGGCAACGGCGTGGCAAGCCCACGACCTCTATGTTGGTCTATACTCGCCGGAAATGATAGCCGGACATAAAAAAGCCAGTAAAAGATTCATGCAAATAGGATTACATGTCAGATCTAGCAGGCGACACTACCGCAGCCAAAGGCGACCATAAACGCCACCAAACACGGCCACAACGTCTCCACACCACACAACATAGACGCCACCAAAGGCGGCCAGACACGGCCATCGGCGACGATGAAATATGACCTTAGGTTTGTCATCTTGATCGGAATCTTTGTCAGATCGATCTACTCGGAAAAAGGGACATGCATCTTGATCGGAATGGTGGTGTGAATGGCGACTGTAGCGTGGCGGTGGCGGTGGCGTGATGGGAGGTGATTCCTCCAAATGGAGAGGTGATAAGAGAATGAAGGTAAAGATCTGAATCATCTGATGGTTTTAAGAAAACCATTACCTGGTTTGTGGTTTGTAAGCACAAAAGACCAAAACAGCCTTTCAAAGAAACATAAATTACAATTATGCCATGAATCACTGTTCAAAACATTTGTGTATTTATATAGTGTAATATTTAATGATCATATACACAAATATAAACATTGTTTACGACAAGTCGGGTAAAACTACGATATTCAAACGAGCCTCGATGACAAGACTGGCCCTTAAGGGGTGCGGGAAGGACTCTCGGCCCGGGCCCAATTTTTCGGGGGCACATTGACCCTTTAGCAATCCAAGTTTTCTTAACAGTGATATATTTAATTCGATGTATTTTTGTATGTTTGAGCCCCAAAATTGTTAATCGGGTATTAATCAAAGTAAGGGTAGTTTATATAAAACAGAAAGTAAAGAAATGTTGAGAGATGTTAAGAATTAAAGAAGAAAATGAAATGGTTTGAGAAACAAAATTGCAGATTTATTAATTAGACCATGTGTAATGGGGCGTTAATGTCAAAATCGGCGCCCATTTCATCCAAGAACACCCTCCACCCTATGTGAAAGGGGCGTTAATGGCTGCTAAGTAAAAATTTTCGCATGGGTGAAAATTGGATTCATCCAATCAATGATTGCCACGTTTGAAATCATTCAAAATAAAAAAAAAAAAATTCACCTCAACCTTTATTTCAAGCCTCTTTCACAACACCACTACACCCTTTGCTCATTTCAAGCCCCTTTCACCCATCAAAGTGGCCCCACATGCCTCATGTCAAAAAATGCCACTTTCACCCACCATTACACATGGTCTTAGTGTAGGACTAGAGAGGATGAAGAAGTTGAAATGAAGAGGGCTCACACTTAATTGTTTTTGCTCTTTACCGGGTTTTGACTTCCTTTTAACTTTTACCCATTTATATTTTTATCCTTTGAGGGATTCGAACTCCCAACCTCCCCCAAGAGGATTTGTTAGACTACAACATAAGTAGGAACTAAAATTTGATCCATCAATTTGATATTACTTTAATCGTAGCTTAAAAAATAGTTTACATTATTTATTTCGTTAAGGCCTAAAGCTAAGGTTAAGAGGCACAATTTTTGCAGCTCGACCCGAGCACCTGATTTTCCAAGGCGGCTCGATGACACTCGTCGCATCACGCAAGCCAGGTAAAAATATAATCAAGAAATATTTACATAATAATAATAATGATGATAACAATGATCATTATACACAAATATAATCAGTGTGTAAGATAAGTCAGATAAAAATACACTCTTCAAACGAGTCTTGATGACACACGTCGTGTATCACGCTGACCAACCCACTAGTCTATAAATAAGGTGTTTATTTACACTGACATTAATTGAAAAGCCTAAAACAATAAATGGGTAGGTCCATCAAATAGTCCATATATGATAAGGACTAAATTAGACCGTTTGGTTAATTAAACAAATGGTTTGAGAACACACTTATATGGCTTTTCTATCAGAAAAATTGTAGCTGGTTTAAAGTGGGAAAGTTTACCTTTTCAGATGGTTATTGCTCAGGGTTGGTCTCAAGTTGATTTTCGTCCATCCAAAAATCATGATCATACCCATTAAGGTTGAAAGGGCCCGGCGTGTGGGAGGACTCGAACTTATGTCCAGAGGGTTGTTAGGACTAGGATTTCACCATTGAACTACGCCTTAAAAAATTTAGAAAAATGTATCTCATTTAGTACATATCTTTACTACACGTGAACTCACAACTGAAAGGTAGTTATTTCTCATGTTAGGTTATGGGTTTGATTTTCACAATGGTTTTTTTTATAGATTTATTGGGTTTCCTCCTGAATTAGTGTATAAACATTATTGCCTAGTAGAGTTGGATGTGATCAGGTGGTTCAACTGGTGACACGATTATACTCCACCGATCCGTTAATGGTCTAAATTTACCATTAAAAAAATATAGTTATTTCTCATGTTAGAGTCGAGTAAGAAATGGAACCCCTTTTTACCCTCTTGCAATGCTAAGAGCATTGCTCTATAATAGTGTGAGGGGGGCCTCTATATTATATAGAGTGTGTATAAGTGGTTGTGAGTAGAGGAGAGATGAAATATATAGAGAAGACACTGTTTTTTCAGTAAATTTGAAAGATATACTGTTCACCCTTCATAATTTTTTAATATTTTTAAAAGTGGTTATGAGTAGATGAGAGAGAAAATGTAATGATAAAAGTATATAATAAATATTATTAAATAAAAAATGAGAGAGAAATATAGTAATTTTTAGTGTAATTAGAGAGATGAAGATGAACTATCACCGTTCACCGTGTACATCTCAAAGTGGAGTCTGATAGATGACAAGAAAACTATTTGTAGCAGCAATAGTGTTTTTCACTTTTTGTTAGTAGTTCAAAATAATGATTTTTTACCAACTTTATTCTTAAAACCATGTACGACTAGTCGACCACTTTTTTTTTTGGACGGCGAATTTCGATTAGCAAACGATTGGTTCGCACTGCCACGACAGCAGCCCAGACCAAGATCTGTCCCTTGGAACTTACGTTGTCTTAACCGGACCCGCGTCCTCGGAGTATCAGACTTGGTCTCACGGCGTCCTCCCGGAAACCGTACCGCCTCCACACGACCGATCACCTCGATCGCTAGGGTAACGACCGGATTAAAACCGGGGGTGGCTCAGGTTCGAACCAGGATCATAGCGGACCGAGATTCATCCCCATCATTGCCAAGTCCCACCAAATGTGTGCAATGGGGATCGAACCCGGGACTCACGAGGAGGAGCCCGGGCCGCCTACCACTCTCCACAAGTGGGGGATGACTAGTCGACTACTTAGATCAGGAAGGTTTGTGTGTACACAAACTGAATAAACTGATGACGATAAATTGATGACGATAAACTGATGACATATGTTTGATTTATTTTATGCGTAACCTAACTCATTAATATCACTACAATTATTTTAGTAGGGCAAACACATGAGTTGTAACCTCGTCGTCTTCCATCTGAACGCCTTTCTTATATAGGCATCACTACAGGGGTTGAAATTTATTTATTTATTTTTGCCTTGTTTGACGATTGAATATTTATGTCAACTTAAGTTAAGCCTGAACTAATTGTGTAATACTCGTTAGTGACAGGCATACTGATCGAACCAACCAGTGGTTAAACTACTACCGATTTTGATCATACAATACGTGAAGGTTTATATAAATTTAATTAAACTGTTTTATTGGAAAAATGGAAATAAATAATCCAACTATTGACTATTGGCCAATAACAGTCCCAACTACGAAAATCACCAATATTGGTCCCAACTTTCGACATATTGGAAACCAACGGACCCAAACTAACGGAGGCTAACTCCGTTAGTGTGATGCTGACGTGGCATGCTTAGGTGGCAAGATGATCCTACGTGGCATGCCACATGGCAAAATAATCCTATGTGGCATCCTACATGGCATGCCACGTGGCAAAATGATCCTATGTGGCATCCTACGTGGCATGCCACGTCAGCATCACACTAACGGAGTTAGCCTCCGTTAGTTTGGGTCCGTTGGTTTCCAATATGTCAAAAGTTGAGACCAATATTGGTGATTTTCGTAGTTGGGACTGTTATTGCCAATAGTGAATAGTTGAGATTATTTATTTCCATTATTTCTTATATTAAATATATTTTTATTGATATTATGATCAGGGTCGAAAGATATATAAGTGAAGCCGGAGGTGTCCCAGCCCTACGGTTTTTTTTGTTAAATAGTGTAATTTTTTCTGTTTTCATCCAAAAATTTTACACGTATTAAGTTCGGCTCCCCCTTTTTTTGCTAAGTAGTGTAAATTTACCTGTTTTGGTCCGAAATTTTTATACGTATTGAGTTGAGTGAAAATATACGTTCAAACAATACAAGTAAAAGTGTGTATTGGGACAATAATATACACACACACATTATACAGGATACAACTCAGTTTGCGATCTAATTCAATAAAAATATCTTGTATATACAAAGTTATAGAAGAGAAATAAAATGATGTTTTAAACAAGAAATCAAAATTATTAAAAAAAAAAAAAAGCATCAACGAATCGACAACCTTTTGACTTGTGACCATGGTGTTCTAAAATGCCTCCCATAGTGGCATCTATAGCTTTGATAGATGTTTGATTCTTTTTATTTCGATTTTGGAAACCACTCGAAAGTGGATCACAGCACCAATAGTGATGAAACGGTTATTATGATAAATAGGCATCCTCGCATTTTATATATTCCTAGCTTTTGCTATGATTTGATTCTTTGATGGGACACTAGCTATCGTGATATTGAAGCGTTGAACTCTAGCTCGGGCATGTTCGGCGTAAAGAGTTAATCTGATTTGAGAAAACAACTTCGAATGAAATAAAAATTTAACATGTTAAATTTATATCCAATATTCGATATGTAAATTCGGACGAGTTGAAAACAATCCGAGATGATCCATAACAGAAAGGGGTAGTCTTGTCACCTATTTATAAACCAAATTGGGTAGCCTTAACATTTTAAGAAATAGAGAAAAAACAATATGATAAACAACATAGAGAATCTATATATATATATTGCAAAGGGATTAATCCTACATGTCATACTCGTATGCAATCTCTCCTTTGAGAGATGCCACATAGGATGTGATATATTGCAAAGGGATTAATCCTACATGTCATACTCGTATGCAATCTCTCCTTTGAGAGATGTCACATAGGATGTGATGTGGCAACTATAAACCAATTAAAAAAAAGAAATAAATATGATTTAACCTAATCTATTATAATCTTTAAACTAATCTATTAAAAACATAATCTACTAAATCTAAATATTAAACCTTTATTATTTTATCTCTCGTGTTTCATCCCATAACTTTTAAACGTTAATATATTTTATATACGAGATTTTTTAAAGAAAAAAATTACATCAAATTAACGAGCGTTTTATTATCTTTCCAAAGAGTACCATAGTGCTATATAAAAATTGGAGAAAAAAAATGACTATTTTTTGTAACCCGACATGTATTGTGTCGGGTTTGGGATTAGTTTAAAAAAATTGTGGGTTTGGGTCGGGTCTGGTGATACCCGACCCGATTACCCGAAACAACATACCCAAATACTCGAACTACATACTCGATCATATACCCATGAATTTTTTAACGCATCACATAACCCTTAGACTAATGCGTTCGATATTTCAATAATAATCAACTTTTTTTTCTTATTTCATGTTAGTTCTTTTTAGAATGATCGGTTACAAACTTCCGAATTCATTTGTAATGACACTAGATTTATACCCCGGCGTAGAAATTCGTTTTTTTTTTTTATATTTGAATATGATAACTTATGACAGAGATTTTTTTAAAATAATAATAATAATAATATATTTTATTATGTTATATTAGATATTTCAACCCGGGACGCTCTCAGGATAAAAACTAGTAAAACAATATGATAAATGACATATGCATTAATTTAAGCTTGTTTTATGATAAACAACATAGAGAATAAAACAATATGATAAATGACATATGCATTAATTTAAGTTTTTTTTTTTATAAATGTTATTGTTTACATATATAAAAAAATGGTGTTTATAAGAGCAAATTAACAGATGAACCTATTGGTCTAGTGGTATGGTGCTCTCCTTGTAAATGTGAGGTTGCGACTTTTAATCCTTGTGAATGCAAGGTAAAGATGGAATTAAGGGTGTTAAATAAGTTTTCTGTTAAAGTGAATATCCAATTCAATATATTTCGTACGTTGGTGCTGCACAGGATTGCCAGATAAGTAGATTGCACTAACGTTGTCACAGTAGACCAAAGTTGCACGAGAGAGTGGATGGTGAAGCTTTAGTAATAGGTTGTGTAACCAGCAAATCTCGGCGACTACATTGGCGACCCCCCTATATTCGGTTTCGGCACTAGAACGGGAGATGATACTCTGTCGTTTAGACGACCAAGAAATAAGATTATCCCCAAAATAAATACAATAACCACTCGTAGACCGTCCTGTGTCAGGACAGCCAACCCAGTCTGCATCCGTGTAGGAAATTAGGGATTGAGTGCAGCTTGCATGGAGAGTCAGACTAAAGGATGTAGTGCCCTTAATATACTGAATAATTTTCTTCAATGCATTCCAATGATCAATAGAATAGGTTTCGCGATTCAAAAAGGGATAGCGGCGCAGCTTGTTGCTCGCTTACCCATTATCCAGATGTAACTTGGTTTTTATCGTGAAATTAAGGAAAATTATTTTTTAAAAAAGTGAGGTTAATGATCAATACAAGGGGAGTTCATATGCATACATACCTGCAGAACTGCATATGAAATGTCTGGACGTTTAAAGGTCAAAGACTGAAGGGCCCCAGCCAGACTGCGAAACAAAGTAGGGTCATGAAAGAGATCACTCGAAGTGGCACTGTGTTTACCTGCTGTGTCAACAAGAGTAGAAACATAATTGCAGGACTGCATGCCCGCACGTGAGATAATGCCATTCGTGTAGGTCCGTGGAATGGATTGATACAAGCCAGATCAGATCTATCAAGGTGCGGAATCCCTTGATAGATGTTTATGCAAAATGATGAATCAAACAAACGATCTAGAACACGAATAAAATACTTATAAAACCGTATTCTATTGATTATAAACAGATTACAATCAATTCAAGACAACATTGCAGACACACTGACAACATCAACTGAACAATCTCTCAAAACTATCAACCCTAGCCTACACCCCATGCCATGTATTTATACTAGCATGGGCTTGACCAACAAACAAAGAAGATGCCCACACCAGAACAAAAAAGATGACTATCTTCTTTGTTCAACAAAGAATATGACTATCTTCTTTGTTTGTTAACTTCTTTGTTTCCTAGGGTACTATAAAGACGATTACACGTTATACAAAACGACTATCTACTAGTTATTCTATCTAGTAAACTGTTGTCACACAGAAATGCACCAACAAACCCCCCCTTAATAATAGGTTTTAGATGTCTTCGTCTTTATGCAACTTGATGACTCTAAGTCTTTGGATTGCTTCAGCTTCAATGTACTAACAAACTCCCCCAAGCTGATGAATCCAATCTTTGAGTTTCTTAACCACTTTGAGTCATTTGATCATCATGATCTTTACCAACTTCTTTTTCTGGTGAGCAAATCCTGACTTGAACGAGTGAGCATTAATGTAGATCGAGGTGGAGGATCTCAGTGTGAAATCTTGACTTCTGCACTTCACTTTGATAACAGCATCAATACATGCATCTTGACTTCTGCACTTCACTTTGACATCAGCATCAATCTGTGCACTATCACAAACAATACCTCAAAAAATACATTAGCCAATTTCACGTTAAAGATAAACCAATATTTTATCCCGATATGCCAATGCATATGCAAAAACACAATTTATCAGTTCAAAGTGGAAGACCTTAAAAGGAAAATCTTTTTAGTATTTTGGTTTTAGAATATAATAAAACAAACTGAAAATATTTACAATGCATCTTTTTGTGAGAATCATGTGCAAGAAGATCATATCAGCTTTTTTAAACTGTTTCACACTTTCAGTTAATTTTCTTAATTTAGTTTTGTGAAAAACAGTCCAAGACGATTACCGATATTGTTTATCCACTTAAACAAGCTACACGAAAGTTTCAATGCTTTTACCTTGTGATATGATTAAATGTATTTTATACTGTAATACCAGTGTGTTCCACAACATGACATATCCCCGCGATCAAGGTATGCACAAAGCTTCTTCGTAACGGGTGAGTATATTGTTGCCATCCGTATTGTATACAAGGTACAAGTCACATCGGTGTACACGTCAACATATATCTGGATGCAGAAAAGTGACCAATATGAACTTAACCAGGGTTTGGACAAATACCATTTTATTTTGGTACGCATATTAGCTTGAGGTGTTTTTGAGTTTTCCATCAGCATATAAGGGTTTTAGCATTATCCTTTTTCTTTTTGCCCTTTTAAGATATCCTGGCTGTGGCTAGGTCAGCATATTTTTGGATGCAGCAGAAGGGCAGCCAGGTTATCCCCGGATGTTTCAACAATTTAAAGACCCGAAACCTCAGATTTTGGCAATCTATCAACGCAAGATTTAAGATTATAGAATCATACGCCAATGATATGTTACCCACTTGGTACACAGTCCTTTATGTTTATATCACTTAGCAAGTTGATTTGTTCGTGTCTCTTGCCTACCGGTACATCATATGATGGAGCTATTATCACATATAACACATATAAGTTTATTTTTCAGTGTGACAATTCAACTACTGATGTACTATCATTTCTTCTCTTTCACGCCATGATTTCTCATTTTCTGATTTTTTTTAATGTTTTTGTATTTTTCGAGAATTAATTTACTCCCCCTAAACACACGCACACATCTAAATCTTTTTGGCCTAGGGAAATTTCTTCCCCTAAATTTTTGTTTTTCTGAAAATAAAAAGAGAAATTTAAAAAACAAACAGTCTCCTCCTTAAACCGACAAAAGGTTTTCAATGTGAAAAGAAGAATAAT
Source organism: Ambrosia x helenae (assembly GCA_030844895.1). Classification (NCBI taxonomy): domain Eukaryota; kingdom Viridiplantae; phylum Streptophyta; class Magnoliopsida; order Asterales; family Asteraceae; genus Ambrosia; species Ambrosia x helenae. Next base: position 16,587,008 of record CM061224.1, on the reverse strand, counting down.
ATGTATAACTTTAAAGAGCAGGAATAATATCTTCACCGAAGTAAACCATTCGTTACCATTAGTAACCGATAAGTCACCTCAGATAATTTACAGGAATAACCACTGTCAAATGAATCAACAGTCCTCCACGGTCGTCCTGCACTCACTCAACAATTCAGTTAGTACGAGGAACCCAGACTCTAGTAGTCTTGGTTTGACCCGTTCATTCACATAAGTAAACTCATTTAAATGTCCATTACACCTTTCAGGTGACTTGGATCTGTTGCTTGTCGATTTTTGAGATTGATAATTGGAAACATTTTGATAGTGATTACTTGAAAAGTATTGATTCCGATTATCATACCCTGAATTTCTGAAAATTCTTGGTTGATTATTTGAGCTATGGAAACACCTATAATCATCACTTCAAGTGTTTACATGTTGTTTTTGAAAATTTCTTTTGTGAAAATTTCGATAACCATCATTCTGGTATCGATTTTGATGTTGGTACCTATTTGATTAACCATTGTAATTATTGTATCTTGGTGACTGATTTATTGGTTCATCAAATTGTCCTGAACATGAAGTCTCAGGATGAGTTTTTGAATGATTTTGTTTAGAACATGATACTTCATTATTACCCTTTTCAACCCGATTCCCATCCTTAGCAACTCCCTGTTGTTGCTTTTGAACAAACTTCTTCTGCAACTTACTCTCACCAGATTTGTCAATTTTGTTAAACGGGCAACAACTAGCAACATGCCCTCTAATGCAACAGTTAAAGCAAGATCTTTTCTTAAGCTTAGATTGAGGAGTAGATTGTGAAGAAGAAGGTCTAGATAGATGAACCACATTGGAAACTACTTCAGTAAAAACAATTTCAATTTGTCCCTGAGCAATAGACGACATTGGTAATTCACTATCAGAAAACATCTTGTCATTACCCCTAAGTTTATACAACTTCTTAACAGTGGTTTTCTGATTTGATTTCCTAAAATTTTCCTAGTTTACACTCTTCTTAACTTCTACAACCTCATTCATCTTTTCTTGACTGCTGTTAGATCCACCAGATTCCTTTTCTGCAGAACTAGGACTCTTAGGCAAGTCAATATCCTAAGATTCGACTACAGGTGGTTTACCATTTACCGCATTAATGAACTATTCCTTAGTAGGCAAGAATTAATAGTTCTCATTAAAGGGAGGAGGGACATCATTGTATACTAACCATGCTGACTCATTCTTATCCTTTTTTGAATCTATGATGATGTTATGGATGTACTTGGTACTACGACACTGTTCAAGCTGCCTGTAATGACTCAACTAACCCAGTTAAGTGTAACGCATGGTTGATTTGCTAAGGTTGACCTACTAGTTTGATAAAAGTTATTAACCTGAGTTTGCCAGGTGTCACAAAAGCCGGCTTGGCTCTGTTCACTTAATGAGTTGAAATGTTGACCTCGAGCTTGTCCATTAACACATCGAGCAATTATTTTTTTATTTTTTAACATATATACATACATACATGTACACATATATGTCTCTCTCTCTCTCTTTATATATATATATAAACATATATATTAAAATTTGGGCATAATTAACATATATTAAAATATCACTTTTTGTGGAAAATTGGGTCCACTTTTATTAAAATTAATAATAATAATAATAATAATAATAATAATAATAATAATAATAATAACGATACTCTCGTTATTCGTAGAAAACATAATAGTACAATGCTGATTACAAAACTAAATAAATAAAATAAGTACAAATACAAAATGTACAAAATCTTGATTCAAGTAACTTCAACCGCATCATCTTCTACTAATTGCCTCTGCAAGAATAAAGTATTCGTTGATGGTTTTTGGTTGAGGCACGTATCTGTCACGCTTCCTTTAAAACAAATTCCGCGCCTCTTTTCAGAAGGTCTGTCTCCCAGGGTATAAAAACCGGAACAGTAGTGTACTACTGGAGATGACACTCATGCCAAAGATAACACCGGGTGTTTTTGGTATTTTTGATATGTGGGAATAAGAAAGTTGTATTTAGTTTTGAGAGTACTCCTCTCAAATCGTTGTGAATTCTTATAGTAATATGTTTATGAGATGATCTCATCTCATGCCTATACAAGAACCCAAGGTTCACCTTATATACTAGAAAAGATGAAGCATCTTTCACACTTAATTTTGTAATTAACAAGTTATTAATCTTGTAATTAACAAAATACTTAATGGATTTTAAGTAGTCAAATAATTCTTCATAATGACTGTGTTGAAACATTCGTTTTGACCAGGTCTATGTAACCGTTTTGGTACTGATGTGAAATTGTACCATTTCACTAGTCCGCGCGCCACGTTAAGAGCTAATCGTGCTTGCGTGCCCCACCACGTATATTAGGACGCTGGGCACGCACTGCTATGTCTCTTACGGGTGAACACCCTCTGCGCATACATGGGCGTCACTTGGTGATGCGCTACGCAGACCTGAGACCCACGTGCTAACTGAACCCAGAAGTTTTGCCATCCGCTGATGACAACTTGCGCCCCAACTAGACGCGCACCACTTGTAGTTTATGGTTTACCTCAAACTTCTGCCATGTACCAGACCATGTGCACAAGGTAAAAAAATACAACGGCAGCTCGCGGCGTTGCGAGCGTGCGAAGTGCAAAGTGCGCCATCAAAGCGCCACATTGCGCCCATCGCCCACGCCACTCTCGCGCATGTGCGAGTTAAGGGTGCTTCGCACCCTTTACGGTCCCCACTAGTGTTTGGCTCAAGCTAAATAATATACAAGGAGTGCTCCGTCTTATAAATTACTTCATGTTTTGTCATCCCACTAATGTGGGGCAAAACTTAATCCATTTTCTCATCTTTTGTTGTTCCAACCTACTACTTTCAAGCTTCGATATCTCATTCATCTTAGCCCCATTTTAGACGTGGTTTGGTTCGCTGTGAAACTCTCACAATATAGTACACAAACCCAGAAATAATTATTTATATAACACATATATAAATATATTTATTTAAGTCCAAAATTAGTGAAAAATCATTTTCACTACCATTTTCCCAACAATCCCCCCAAATGAATGGAGATCGATTAAAACACATAAAATTCCTCGATGAAACCTCAGTAGTCGAGTATTTTAGGATAGGTAGGTGTAGCATTTGAACCTTCCTTTGTGAAGCATACTTTGCTTACAAGGGTTTTGTAGACGTGGCATCCTTGAACAACTCCCTGTTTATGTAAACGACAATATACAGTCACACAATACTTTCCCTACACAGGCCATCTCTTCATTATCGTGTCCAATAATGGTCGTGGAACACTCTCCTGGTTCTGCGGGAGCTCTAGAAATTGTGCCCACAATTTCATTCGAAGCAATCACACTTCCCTCCAACATAGGTGATTTTCCTTTAAATCATTAAAAGCATTAGGGTTTACTATGATTTACAAAAATCATTTAACCATATATTATGCTTATCCTCACAATAATGTCACTGAATATTATAGGAATGGATTAGGACGTATTCAAACAACCTTTTACAGTTTAGGAGATATGTATATAACCATATATACTAGCTTATATATAAACACTAGTGGGATGCCCGCGCGGTGCGGCGGGGAACACAACACTTAAAGGTTGAGTCGAGCCAGGGCTAGCTCGAGTTTGACTTGCACTTCATACCGAGTTGGTTTGGGTTGACTCTAATTTAAAATAAAGATGGAATCTTAAACTCGAGCTCGACTTAATTAAAAATCAAGTTGGTTTGCTTAACTTGATTTGATTAGACTTTACAACTAAATTACAATGAGGGTTAAAAATATAAATTATTCTTTCCAAAATTATAAAAATAAAAATTTTCCTAATTACCCAAAGGACTAAGTATGCATATTACACAATTTATTAACTCTTGTAAGGGCTTATATATGCTAACGGACTCTTACATAGGTAATCTCTATTAATGTTTTGCTTGAAACATAAGTTGATAATTACGTCAAAAATAAATAATGAACTCCGACATTTGCATTTTTGTTTAATGAAGAAGAAGCCGGGCCAATTGGTTGAATGCATGTTTATGTTTGCGTGAGATCCAGGCCGATGTTCAAACTGTCACACCCATGTCATATTTTGACCCAACGTGGGCTCGGTTACATGTTGCGCCATCACCTGCAATGCAACCACTACCTATGCTTACCATAGTAAATCTAACCAATTATTATAGTTTATAAGTTGTAAAAATGGATGAAAACTATAAAACAATTATAAGCTATAGTAGTTAACAATTTATAAAAAAATTTAAGAGTAATGAGGGTTATAGTTGCTTTAAACTATGTTAATAAGATATACCAATATTAGATACAATAAAACTTGTGGACATTTTTAACATTTCTTTATATAAATAAAATATGAATTTTATTTGATAATCTAAACCTAGATAAGTAATGTATATAGCTTTACATACATTTAATATTGTCGTGTATTTATTATTGTTGTTTTGTTAACCTCTTTATTTCAATATTAGTCTTCCTTTTCTTTTGTTCTTCGTACATGACTCGTAATAAATGTAACGAATACAATGAAAGTTAATGTATTTGGTTTTGTAACAATAACATGGAAGCCATACATGTTGGTTCGTTCTAATTCTAATGGATGTGAATTAGATTAGAGATTCAAATAACAACATCAAACTTCCACAAATCGTCCTAGATGCTAGAGTTCCATCATCACTAACATACAAGCGAAATCAAACAAACAATGATCTTAATCATATTATAAAACGGGAGTGTTTTTATTTGTGTTACATCACTGATATGTGTCACGATGCACGAATTTTCCAATATTGTGCACAATTTCCCTCGTAATACATTTCGCTTCACATATTGCGTGTTTCTCTTTTGAGCTATATCTCAATCAGGAACATGAGTTGTTAAAGTTTATCGCAAGATGCTACCACTTCCCGTATTTTCAATGGTTATTCTTAGCCACCACTATATAACGTATGTGAACATAAGAACAAAGATTATAGAGAGAAAGATAGGATGGAAAATCAGAGAGCTCTTTATCAATGAGTTATACCAAGTACAATAAGCCTCTATTTATAGGGACATGTTAAATTTATCGCAAGATGCTACCACTTCCCATATTCTCAATGGTTATTCTTAGCAACCACTATATAACGTATGTAAACATAAGAACAAAGATTATACAGAGAAAGATAGGATGGAAAATGAGAGAGCTCTTTATCAATGAGTTATACCAAGTACAATAAGCCTCTATTTATAGAGACATAACAATAATACAAACTTAATGGTATATATGAGTTAGAATATGCATAGTCACCATAATATATATGTTTATAACAAAGAAAACATTAATACAAATGTAATGGTATATGGGAGTAAGAATATGTATAGTTGCCATAATGTATCTGTTTATAACAAAGAAATTTTAATCATAGCACAACTCATTTTTCTATCTTCTTATATTATCATTATTTATACTCAATGCTAGATGGGTTTTAATTAATATAATTTAATAATATTTTAGAAAGACTATTTTAACCTCTCACTAACTTCATTAAGGTAATGTACCATAAGCATAAAGTATAGTAATTACTTAAATTTGGTTGGAATCATTGTCTCATGCTTTATAATATAGTATAGATATATCTTAGCTATGCCCCCATAGTGACCACCCTTCGGTTCATGATTAAGTTTGCCTATTGAACCTAGATCTTGGGATCTCCAGCCAACTAGGTTAGGTTTCCCTCATGTCCCCTTTTCCATGGGCTTTAGTCTCATTCCACAACTTAATCTCGTATCAACCACCAGGTTGTTGGATCCACAATTATCTTTGACTATGCTAAGTCAACAACGATAATTTGCATATTGAGATAAGTTGTTCTAGCGCGATCTTGACCCGCTGGTCAATTTGCCATTTGTCAATTAGTAAGACTTATAACATGTGATCTCATCTAAGATCTAGTTATAGTTGCAGGATAGGTAGGTGTTACCCTTTGAACCTTCCTTTTTGTCTTTTAAATGACATGAAACTCAATTCATGGCTAAGCACGTTTTCATGCCTTTGGTGATGTATTTCAAAGTCAAACCAGACTTCGAGTCTTACCAATTGGCATTTGAGTCCAAACAACTCGATTGACTCCTACAACCATCTTCATATTCTCATGGTCATGTGTTTGCAATGTTTGTTGGATTACCAACATCCTTTTGTGAAACCTTCCACTTTCAAATAGAAGCTACCCCCACATTTAAGTGTTATTGGATAGCATCCAAATGAGGTGATGAAAGGTTCTCCCTTTCGTATGGAGTTGAGAAAACTTCTCAAATACCATTTTTACATCCCCTACGGGTTATTTCTTAAATGGTTCTTCCCCTACATTGCGAGTGGGTGCCCAATATACAAGGAGTGCTCCTCCTTATAAACCACTTCATGTTTTGTCATCCCACCAATGTGGGACAAAACTTAATCCATTTTCTCATATTTGATTGTTCCAACCTACAACTTTCAAGCTTCGATATCTCATTCATCTTAGCTCCATTTTGGACGTGGTTTGGTTCGTTGTGAAACTCTCACAATATAGTACACAAACCCGGAAATAATTATTTATATAACATATATATAAATATATTTATTTAAGTCCAAAATTAGTGAAAAATCATTTTCACTACCATTTTTCCAACACTTTTAATTTAGACGAGTTAAATGAGCCAATCAACGAGCAACTTAATTACCTAGCTTTCCTTCGAGCAGCAAGCTTTTATAAACAACCTTATACTTGATTTGTTGTGTTATTGGGTAACTTAATGATAATCTATTTTAACGCATTACTTAACCTTAAATGAGCTTAGCAGAGCGAGTTTAAAAACGTGATTAGCTTATTTACAAATGAACCGAATCGATTTGGCTCTTTTCACTTACTGATTTGAAATTTTGAGCTCGAGTTCGTCTCATGACAAATTTTTTTTAAAGTTTACCTATTTATTAACATACATACACACACAAATATTAAAATTTGGGTATAACTAACATATATTAAAATTTTTGTTTTAATTTAAACAAGTTAAATGAGTGAGCAAATGAACAACTTAACCTTAAAGTTGACTCTTTTTTTTTATTGGGGTAAATTCATAAACACCCACCACAACACAGAAACTTCATTAGTTTAAGGTATACTTAAGCCAAAATATAAATTACATATATCACTTTATTATAGATATACCAATTTTGATCTCTTTTAGTGAACATAAATTATAGAATAATTATTTACCCTTTTGTTTTACTAGACCTTAGAAATGTTAAATTTTCCCATCTTTTAAACATGTTTTGGAATGATTATTTGACCCATATTTTGACTAAAGTTTTAAAATGTTAAATTACCTATTTTAACTGTTTTTTTCTTTTTTGCCTTTTTAGTTCTATTGTTTTTTTTTGGTTTTTACTTATGTTTTTAGAATAATTATTTGACCCATGTTTTATATAATTGGTTCCCTATATCTATACTATATTATAAAGCATGAGATGAGCATACTTGATAAATTTAAGTAATTACAAGTGTGATTGCTTAAAGTACAAATAGTTGATGCATTTGATGGGGTAAACTGGACTTTTAGTTATAAATAGGGAGGTTAAAGAGTGTTATTTTGGAGAATATGAAGAGAGGTAATAGTCATAAATATGGAGATTAGAGAGTGTTAAATTGGAGATTATGAAGAGATGTAAAAACCGCTTAATATACACAAAGTCTTGCAATTCATTTCAATTGAATTATGTATTCAATTCAAACTTGAAGTAATCTTAAGGCTCTTCATATGGCCTATTTGTATATATATTTAAGACTATGCAGTGACTTCGTCATTCAAGCTCCGTAATTCAAGCCCCATCCTTCCTGCAAAGAAGAGGGGGCCGAATAACCCACTGTCTTCTGCTCTCTTTTCTTTTAACTTCCGTTTCATCCAGCTTCATTAAGGCTTTATTTTTCTTTTTACTCAACGGACTTGATGAAGATTTGAAAATTTTGTTGTGGTAATTTGATCCCAATAATGAAATGAAACATTTTTTATCGGATTCTTAGTGATGCCATTAATAAGCATTTGTTTTTTTTCATTGTTGAATATGTCTTACTGGTCGTTGTTGGAATGGCATATGTAAGTTTGAATCTTGGAATTCATGTTCTATTATCGGTTGGAGGATAAAAAATATTGTGGTTTAGCTATAGATTCAACATACAACTTGTCAGTTACCAAGAGCAGCAACATGTTTTTCTCATTTACGTTATGCCTTTTGTGAAGCTCTTACAATAACATTATTATTATTCATCTGTTTTGTATATTGATTTTAATATTTGTTTATGTAGAAAGAACTGATTAGACCAATGGACCTTTGTCTTTTTAAGCATACAGTTGACCATGGACTTGAATTAAGGAAATCAACATTTGAATGTGTAGATACATTGCTTGATACTTGCCTTGATTAGTTGAACCCATTTTTGTAGATACATTGCTTGATACTTGCCTTGATCAGTTGAACATATTTTTGTAGATACATTGTTTGATACTTGCCTTGATCAGTTGAACCCATTTTCTTTTCTCAAAGTTATCATTTTAGTGAACATATTGGCTAGATTTTATTATTATCTTTTTTTAGTCTCCGATGTCCCAAATCGTTAATTGCTTTTGGTTCACATTAATTTTTCTATGAAACTTCTTGTTAAATGAGTTAAAAGAAGACCAATAAACAACTCTTTTCACGAAAATCAAAATTTTAACGAAAGCGTGCGTCTTCTTAATTTTCCTTAGCTAAAGTACATGATAAAAGGATGTGTGTTTGTATGTGTAATTGTTAAATGTTTTAATCCTTCATTTTTCTTTAGCAATGTTAATAGTTTTTTCTGTTAATTTTTTTTTATTTATGTTAATTGATTGTTTACTTCATGTTGTAAAAACACAAAAAAACTTACTAATCTAACTAATTGTTTTCAAAAGATGAGAATACATCTACTTTGTTGCATTTATTCTTTATTTGATATATCGATTATATAAGGAAATCGACATTTGAAGTTTGTAGAGCATATATTGATATTTATTTTCAGTGAGATTGGGTTTTCTATTCAAAATAGGGTTACGCCATAGCTTATTACCCGTTATCGATATGCTATCCTGCTGTAAATTTACCTTTTATTAGGGGAGACGGGGCGCTACCAGAATTGGTCACGGGTATCCCACTACCAGCACAGTAACACCGCCACCACCCATGCTGGTAGTGGTCCCGTGAACCAAATTCTGGTTCTTGTTACCGTGCTAGTGCACGGATGTGGCACAAACTTTCACACAATTTTATTCTTTTTTATAGTTTAATCTCTTCTTTCTCTCTTTCCATTCTTTAGTTGCAAGGTTTTTTTTTTTTTTTTTTTTTTTTTAATCTATGTTGAAAGGAAGATGAAGATAAAGATGGTGATAGATATAAGTTGTGTTTGTATAGATATGTGTATTGTGTGTGTGTGTGGAGTACATAGAGAGTTGTTTTTTTAATTTTTTTAAAATTTAAATTAATAAAAGACAAAATAGCAATGTGATTTTTCTTCTTTTTTGAACGGCGTGAATTTTTTAATTATTATTATTATTATTATGTGTGAAAATAATTGATAGTTCGGTAAAGAATTAGTGGAGTGCTGCCTACAAAAAAAATGTTTCAGTGAAGAAAATCAGTGAAGTGATGTGGCAGTGCAGGATTGGTAGAAATCGGTGAAGTGAAAACAGTTTCAGTGGAGCACCCCTTATGCCCTTATGAAATGAAATATAAAATGTATTTTAAAAAAATTGTAATTATACAACACACGCATGAGTAGGGCTGCAAACGAACCGAACGAACACAAACAATGCCTTGTTCGTGTTCGTTTGTTAAGGAAAATATGTGTTCACATACAGTTCATGAACACTTACCGAACGAGTTTTTTTGTTCGTGTTCGTTTGTTAAGAAAACACTCATGTTCATGTTCGTTTGTTAAGAAAACACTCATGTTCGTGTTCGTTTATTTTCGTTTGTTAATTTTGTTCATGGACGCATACGAACACAAACGAACATCCATGAACACAACAATTATTCATCAACACAACTGAACACAAAAAAAGTGTCTATGAGCGAAAACAAACACAAACGGACATATATTAACTTTATTATAAAATCGAATTCACATACATATATTTACCTCATATATGTATTAGGGAAAGGTTAGGGTAGCTAGTATATTAGACAAGATAAATGAGGGAAGATTAAGATGGTATGGGCATGTGAAGAGGAGGCAAATGACGGCCCCAGTTAGAGTAGTCGAAATCCTCACTGTAGAGGGAAAGATGTGTAGAGGAAGACCCAAATTGACTTGGGATGAGCGAATTAGGCATGATTTAGTAGAGATGCACCTCTCTGAGGACATGGTCGAGGATAGAGGTTGTGGAGGCACCAGATTAAGATTAAGGTTAAGAATTATTAGGGATGGTTTGGTTGTACCGTAGCGTTGTTCTAGGAGTCTAGACTTTTCCTTACAATGGAAGGAGGTCTGTAACTGTGATTTGTATTTGGGTGTTTATGGGTTTCATTGTTTTTTTGATGGCATATATCCCTTTTTTAATACGTGACATTTTCAATGTTTCTATAAACTCAGTAGCTCCTTATTAGTTTTTAGTGCCGTTTGCTTGTTGATTTGTGTTTCGTCGAGTCAGGGGTCTCTCTGGAAGCAGCCTCTCCATTACTAAGGATAGGGTTAAGGTTTGCCTACATCCCACCATCCCCATACCCCACTCTTAACCTTGCTACTTGTGGGATTTACTGGGTAAGGTTGTTGTTGTTGTTTTATATTTACCTCATATAAATTATTTATTTATTCATTTGGGTAAAATAAATAAAAATAAAAGAATATGAAGACAAATTATAAAAAATTAAAGACCTTATTAAACTATCGAACACAAACGAACATAAACAAACGACCATAAACGAACACGTCCACGAACATATACGAAAGAACGTGGCCTCTGTTTATGTTCATTCGTTTAATTAAATGAACAAAAGTTTTTGTTTGTGTACGGTCATTTATTAAACGAACAAACACAAACGAACTTTTCGCCAAACAATTCATTAACTGTTTGCTGAAATTCAGTTCGTTTACAGCCCTACACATGAGTCTTTCCTATAAATACATCAACAAAGTCCCTCAAATTTGTATATAGCTGCTAAAAAGTATGGATGTGGAGAAAACATATGAAGGTCATGTGGTGGTGTTACCCTACCCAAGCCAAGGCCATATCAACCCACTCCTCCAATTTGCTAAAAGACTTGCCTCAAAAGGCCTTAAAGCTACCATTGCCACCACCCGCTACACCCTCTCCTCCATCACCTCCCCACTTGTCAATGTGGAACCGATCTCGGACGGGTTTGATGATGGCGGTTTCGCTCAAGTTCGATCCGAGGAACTCTTCCTAGAGTCATTTAAATCCAATGGCTCACGTACACTCAACCAACTCATCAAAAACCACCAAACAACCAAGAATCCCATCACTTGTGTTGTGTATGATTCTTTTTTGCCTTGGGCTCTTGATGTGGCCAAGGAAAATGGGATTATTGGGGGTGCGTTTTTCACTAACTCAGCCGCGGTTACAGCCATTTTCAGCAGGATTTATGATGGGGAATTGAGGTTGCCAGTGAGATCGGAGGATTGCCCTGTGGTGATTCCAGGTGTTCCTCCAATGAATTTGGAAGATTTGCCTAGCTTTTTGAATGCACCCGAAAGTTATCCTGCTTACTTGAGGATGAAATTGAATCAGTTTTCCAATTTGGATAAAGCTGATTGGATTTTCAGCAATACTTTTCAATCATTGGAATATGAGGTTATTGTAGATATTTTGATTAATATTTTATTTGCTTTCAATGAATTTAATATATATAGAACTTTATAAATTTTCTTAAAGTAAATTCTTTACTTTTTTTAGTATAAAGTTTAAGATGGGTGACTCCTCAATTAGTAACGTGTATTGTTGTTGGTTCATTCATAACCTAATAACTAGTAGGGGAGTAAAAGACAAAAGAATAAGTAAAATCAATATTTTTAAAATATCAAAATATTTGATGGGAGAGTTCTAGCTTATGTTTGTATTAATCCGCGAATACTTGCGTTGTGTTTCCTTTCATGTTTGTGAAACGATTTTCGAAACGGTCTCTCTAACGATTTACTAGTCAGTCAGTCAGTTTGTTTTGATTACAATTTAGAATTATTGTTTGGTTTCAATTTTTTTGAAATAGGTGATGAAAGGCATGGGGGAGCAATGGCCAGCAAAACTTATAGGTCCAATGGTACCATCAGCCTACTTAGATGGCAGAATTGAAGGTGACAAAGGTTATGGTGCAAGTCTATGGAAACCACTTGATGATGGCTGCACCGAATGGCTCGAAACCAAACCTCCAAACTTGGTTGTGTACGTATCTTTTGGTAGCATGGTGTCACTAACCCAACAAGAAATGGAAGAAATTGCTTGGGGTTTACAAGAAAGTGGTTATTACTTTCTTTGGGTGGTTAAAGATTCAGAAAGACACAAATTGCCCAAAGAGTTTCTTGATCTAACCACACAAAATCAAGAGAAGGGTATGATTGTGAGTTGGTGCAACCAACTTGAAATTTTGGCTCATAATTCAGTGGGTTGTTTTCTGACTCATTGTGGGTGGAACTCAACGCTAGAAGGGTTAAGCCTTGGGGTGCCAATGGTCGGGGTCCCCAAGTGGGCTGACCAATTGACCGATGCCAAGTTTATAACGGATGTGTGGTGTGTAGGTGTTAGGGTTAAGATGGATAGAGGAGTCGCGATGGTGAAAAGAGAAGATGTTGTTTTGTGTTTGAATGAGGTAATGGATGAAGGGGAGAGGAGTTTGGAGATTAAGAAGAATGCTAGAAAATGGAAAGAGTTAGCTAAAGAGGCCATAAGTAAAGGTGGGAGCTCTGATAAAGCCATTGATGAGTTTATGATGACATTTAAGGACTCATGCAATGCAAGAGATAAGACAATGTGTTGATGTTTTTTGTGCATCTAAAATCTTGATTTTAATAAGAAGAAGACTACAAATTATGTCCATGTAGTAAATAATGATCTTGGTATATCAAGTACTAGTAATTAAATGAAAAATCAGTGATGGTTATCTATGAAAAATGTATGTAAGTAGTTGTTTTCAAGAAACAAACTATAATAATGGTATAATAATTTTTCTCATTGTTATGCATAAGAAGTTTATGTAACTGAATGTTTATTTCTTTCTTTACACTATGAACAAATAATTAATACGGATTGTTGATACAATAAGGATATGACTAGAAGATGTCTGGAAGTCTCCTGAGGGTACTTCTTTCCTCACCTGGTCCCGCTAAGATGAAAGAAACCGTTAGAAGAGGTCAGAGACTGGATTCTGTGAACCACCATTCGACACTCAACATTAGTAATCTATCAAACATAAGTAAATACACGATGAATATATATACATACATACATACATACATATATATACACATACATATATAGGATAATGATAAATTAGAAACTTCCTTGAGTTGGAGAAACTCAAGAAACCCCATATCTACCATAGATCAAAACTCATCAATGGTTGTAATTGATGCTAACCAATTAAATATTCAAAAGTTATTATTCTTTTTATTTTGGACTACTAAAGGGTAATATGGGTAACTTTTTAAACTTTTCAAAGTACAACCGACACATCACATCAACTCAAAAGACTTTTGACCAACTTTACAACCTAATCTCTCCATCTCTCTCTCTCTCCTGGGAACTTCATTCATCATATCCTATGTAATTTAAAGACTTTTTTTTGGCTCATTCTCATTTTTCGAGGCTTTTTATTAATAATAAATATTGAACAAGAAGTTTTGATTTAAACGAGGCTTTTTATTACAAATTTTGTTAATCATCTTTTTCCTCTGTTTGATTTTTTTTTTTTGTATGAAAATCACAACATTAATATTTATATATTTAAAAATCCTAAAAAAACTATGTGACATGTGTTGTTACAACTTTTGGTAGTATGTTACAAATTTTGTTCCTGTAACACCACTTATATTGTAGTATGTTACAACTTTTGATATTGTGTTACATCTTACACTGCTAGTATGTTATAGCTTTTGTTATTGTGTTACAACTATGTGACATGTGTTGTTACAACTTTTACTAGTATGTTATAGCTTTAAACTAGGGATGAGCTCGGGACGGTATCGGTACCGAACTGATACCGATCCCGACAATACAGATACCAAAAAGTCCAAAAAACCAATACCGATACCAATACCGATACCGGTACGGTATCGGTATCGGTTCGGTACCGGTGTGGTATCGGTACGGTACCGATGTGGTATCGGTATTTTACCTTAAAATACCGATACCATACCGATCCCGTACCGATACCGATAATACCGAAACCGAAAACCTCTAAATGTGGGTACCGATACCGATACCGAACACCCTCGGTTCGGTATCGATTCGGTACGGGATCGGTATTTTTTCGGTTCGGGATCGGTTTTCGGGACCGTATGCTCATTCCTACTTTAAACATTGTAAACAACACAAACATGTTACAAAAACATGATAAATAAAATAGGTTACATTGTAACATAGACATGTTTTACATATCTTCCAATATGTTACAAGACATGTTACATATGAAAACCACATATACAAAAACACCCACAAATACACAGTGGCACCCTTCAGTGTGTCGTTTTAGCACGGTCTCAGATCCACAACAATCAGCCATAAAGAAACACAAACAAATGTATTTACATTGTTACACTTTAAAACAAGTTTACGCTGTAAAAAAGAGCAATTTTACATATTTACATACATATCGTAGTTAATGGTGCTTATGTAACTATTTAAACCAGTATAAGAGATTTGGAATTTTATTTCATAAATATGTAAAAATTGACAAACACACTATACCACTAAAGAACACAATAATTTGTTTTTTGATATATATACACAATCAAATTCAAACTTCAACATAAATAAAAAACTGAACATTCATACTCAAAAAAATTTAAAACTAAACATTCATACAAAAAAAAAAAAGATGCTATAAACCTGTAAGCTCGTCTCAAACTCTACCTTGTACCTCAAATGAACCATCAAACCTATAGATCAGTGCAAAGTCACCACAAACCGAATAACCACCTAACTCCTTTCGCAAACACATACACCTCTGTGTTCCTCCGTCCACACCACCGCCTGTTTCCCTGTGTTTATACCCGTCGCCGTGTATCAGCGGTATGCCGCATCGCTAGATCTGAACCCATGAAATAATAATAATAATAATAATAATAATAATAATAATAATAATAATAATAATAACAACAACAATAATAATAAGAATAATAAAAAGATAATACAAAACCATTACATCATTGTTGAAATAAATGATATATAGAAATACCCTTATCTGATTTCAAACCAACAAAATATATATTATATTAATAAAGCTCATGGCAAATTTTACTAGAAAGAGATATGAAATACTTAAACCCACTAGAGACGATGGTTATATTCTAACCATTTCAAATCTGGAACAGAGACGATGGTTATATTCTCACCATTTCGGATCTGGAACAGGGGCACCACTAATCATCGATTCAGATTTGGAACAGGGAGACGATGCCGACGGTAAGAATGGAAGAGATGGGGATTTGAGCAGACGATGATGGTAATGACTTCTCTTCACTTGTTCCTTCCAAAAAACATCAAACCTTTTGCGTCTGCTGTAAGTCCTTATATAATAATCGATTTGAGCGGACGATAATTATTAATGATCGATTGGAGCAGACGATGATTATAATTATTGATACCTAAAACATGGTAGGGGAAGAAGTGGCGGTTGTTAAAGCAGAAGAAGTGGGTTTGTTAAAGGAAGAAAAAGGGCTATGATTGAGATGTAGAGGGTGTGTAATTGATGAAGCTTCCATAGATGAAATTGAAGTTATGAACCAATTAAAAAATGTTCATATGAGAGAGAGAGAGAGAGAGAGGAGAGAGACATGAAATTGAAGATATGATGACTGATTGAAGTATGTATGTCTGATGTTTGTTTAAAAAAGGGGTCAAACAATGTGATGGTGGAAGTTACCATCTTACCCTTTTGCTAAATGTTAAGAAAGAAGATGTGGAAGCATGACAACCATAGGATGAGTTTCAAAGGTTTCTCCAACTCAATATGGTTTCTTAAGGATACATACCCTATATATATATATATATATATATATATATGATCCGGATCATTTGAGAACTCGTCTGAGTTGCGAGAACTTAAGAACTCTTCTAAGCCAATCAAAATGTGACACATCCCCAATTTATAATATTTTGTAATACTTTAATAAGGGGGTAAACATGTCATTTTACACTATTGTGAATGGGTATTTTAGTAATTTACAAGTTGAAATGATTACTCTTTTATCTCTCTCCCTCTTTAACTCAAAACCATCTATATATTATCTTTCTCTTTACATCCCCTTTATCTCTCTCTCTCTCTCTCTCTCTCTCTCTCTCATAAACACATTCAAACACACAAGATAAGCACACAAACTTGTCTTTTTGAGGGGATCAGATGGGTTTGGGGTTTAGGTGGCGGGGCGATGGTTGTGGTGGTAATGGGGGCGAGGGAGGCGGTATGGAAGGAGACGGTGGTTATGGTGGTGACCGATGGTGAAGGGAGGGGGTGTGGATGAAGGAAGCGGTGGTGTCTGGCCAAACCGGACTTATATGGTGTGTAGGGGTGAAGGCCACGAGGTGTTTGGTGATGGTTGTGGTGGTGAAGCCGAAAGGGGGTGGGGTGATTGTGATGGTGAACGGCGGAGGCGACGGGGGGTGAAAGAAAGAGATGATGATGTTGTTGTTGTGCTCCTTCGATGATGATGTTGTGCTCCTTCGATGGCTGCAGATCAAAGATTCAGGGGTGCTCCTTCGATGGCTGCAGATGAAAGATTCAGGGGTGCTCCTTCGATGGCTGCAGATCAAAGATTCAGGGGTGCTCCTTCGATGGCTGCAGACATCCTTTGATGATGACGATGGCCTGATAAGAATTTTTCTTATTATTATTACAATAAAAGGAGGAATTGCGTCGGTAATCGAAAACCTTTTTCAAACAGAAAAAATTACTGCTCACACAATTATTATTATTAGTAGTAGTATAAAGGAGGAGGCAGAAAGTGGTCATGGGATTCACAGTACAAAATGAGGATGTTCAGACTCTATTTGTTTCTTTTTCTATACAAAAACCACCACCAGTCTTTTAAAAACTTGTTTATTTTTTTAAATCAATGTAAGTTCAACGGTGTATATGCCAGATCTTTATTTTTGTATACAAAATAATAATAATAGGGTTAAGCAATCCAACCTACTGATTACTTGAACCAAAACTCTTAAAATCCCCTCCAATATTATTATTATTATTATTATTATTATTATTATTATTGTTGTTATTATTATTATTATCTTTTCGTTCTAAAGTAGGAAGTGGCAACAACATTTGAAACACAAACATAATTAAACAAGTGCCCTCACACCTTTGGATATGTCAATGTAAGTAGGAGTCACATTTGTTTTTTTTTATTGATGTACACTGGTGTAATATGATTATTATAGCTATCACTAGTTATCTACAATGGTGTAATAAGAAGGGGGCTACAGAGGAAGATTAGAAGCGGCTGCGGGTGGACCATTATTCGAATAGTTTAAAGAATAAACTAGTTGTTACATATGTGTAATTAGTGCTTGCTTTTTACTAGGTTGAAGTTTCTCTCATGATGTTGAAGGTGATGATAGTGGACAGTATTTGAAGAGTTAGTTAGATGTAGGTTCTATATATTTTAGTGGATTAGTAATTTGGTTATGTTTTTCTTTTCGTTGGTATAACTATATTACATTGATGTATTTGTTATTTTTCATGCAAGTTTTGTTGTTTACATTGGTGTAACTATATTACATTGATGTAAGTTAAAGAGTTTATACATGTTGGTGGGTTATTTTTACAATGGCTCTCAAATTTATAAATATTATTTGGGTTTTTACACTGGTGTAAATAATTTTCATAGATGGGTTTCCTAAACAATGGATGCATAGATTGATTTTGGAATATGTGTTATTTTTTGTTTTAAAAAAGTAAATGAATTAAAAATAAAATAAAGGTAAAAAAATATTATACTTTTAATAATTGAATAAAAAATAATATGATATTATATTACTTTTTTATATCCCATGGTATTTTATCTAAATACCCCTTCATGTACTTTATTATATTAAAAATACTAACAAAAAGTTGTTTAACATGTCAAGACAAAAAAGCCCCATCATTTAATCTAAACCATTGGATCATCAAGATCGATGGACAAGATGAGTTCCAATGGTTCTCGCAACTCAGACGAGTTCTCAAAGTATATATATATATATATATATATATATATATATACGTGAGAGAAAAAGAGTATAAGAGGAGGTGATGGTAGAAACCCAACAATTAGCTGCAAACAATTGATATGGTGTGTGGTAGCAAGGAGTTGCTTTGCTTTGCGGGTGAGAGCTTACTGTGAGAACAACATAGCTATGTAGGTTATATGTTACCTCCACAGCTCAGAGACCATTTCCTTAGTAAATGGTTATATCAGCAGCTCGGGGTTGCCTCCTTAACTTGCAGAAGGATATGTTGTTCAAAAGAGAGAAGATTAAGGGATAAATCCAGGTTACTGTAGTGAAAGTGGAGAGAACCTTGAGAGAGATGAATTGAAAGGGATGCTTATGGAATGGGCCAACGGCCTCCTTTAATAGCAAATCGTTCTTACTCATAGGCTGTGTAGGTAGTTTTCCTAGCTTCCTCTTTTCCGGTCGCTTATCTCATCATTTCCTTGTATTAGTTTAACCTTTCCCTTTTGGTGTAAGAGACCAAGTCTTTCTTTTCTAGGGGAGGAAGTTGAGTTCCTAGGGTTTAGCATTGTCTTATTATTTGACTCTCTACAAGGGCTGCCAACGGGCTTATAAACCTAGGCACAAGCCTAGGCCCTCAAAAAATAGGGTCCCCAATTTTTCATAAAGTTTGTATATGTGGATTCGACCCAGGTTTATAAAAAAAACCTCAGTTTCTGATTTATGGGGCCCAAACAGTAAAGCCATAGAAAAAGTCCCAATTTTCATTCAAAACTCCAGACACAATAACTCAATAACTATAACGAATTTAGCTACCTAAAATCCCTAAGTTAGTGCCGCTATCATCGTTCCAAATTCTCCCATTGTTTCAGTAATCGTTTCTTTTATTCTTTGGTTTTTACTCAATGAAGTCAATGGCGTCAGGATTAGGTGAGAATTTATGGGCGAAATTGAGGGGTCGTCCTAAAATCAGAAGGATAAACCAGGTAGGTCCAACGGCTATTTTTTTTGTATAACACATACAACTTTAAAGAAAATTAACTTTACAAACTATAAAACTTTTAATTTTATAATGTCTGAAGCCCACGTAAAGGAGGAGGGTTTTCAGTTTATATTCTTAATTGTCGTTTGCATACATTTTTTTTGTGTATTAAGTAGCCGGAAACAAGGCATCGCCCAAAAAGGAGACTAGTTATGATGCTTTGAACAAGTTGGTATAAGATGTATGTACCTATTCTAAAGACTAAAATAATGCTATAAGGTGTCTCAACCAAAGTAGACATAGTTTTTTTTTTTTTTTTTTTTTTTTTTAAATTATAAAAATTCAAAGGGCCTCGACTTTATAGTTTGATTAAGGCCTCCGAAAACTTTGGAAAGGCTCCATTATTGTTTTAGTACTGTAGCAAGATGCTATTGAGTTCTTTAGCAAAGGAGTTGATGTGTGTAGCATTCGCGCTTCTAGCTTCTGAGCTTCTTGATTTCTTTAAAAGTGGGGCTTAGCTACCAATGACATATGGGTGTTGCGGTTTGTTGAAATTGATTAAGAGAAATTGAACTTTGGATTAAAAGTTTTATATATGATATTTTATAACTAGTGTTGGACTTTTCAATTAGGATGTTTCAAGAGTTTAATTAAGGTTTCAATGTTTCAACTTGAAGTTCTAACACTAGGGTTGTCAAACGTATTCATATCTCAATGAAAGTAGAAGCTATTATGATTTAATAATATTATTTTATATAATAAAAAATAAGATAATCTTAAGATTTTTATTTATTGTATAGTAAACCAATAATAAAATAAAGACAAAAATAAAAAAAATATAAATTAACAAATATTTTGTTAATTAGGTTATTTAGTTATTTATAACCTAAAATTTTTGGCAGGAACATAAGGGTGGGAATAGTCTCACCAAGTATCATGTGTCATCACCCCAATCGTTATATTATATATACAAATATATATTTGTATTTATATAATATATATTGTTATATAAATTTCGAATATTGCATTTTGTTTCAGCTTAGTTAATTTCGATTCAATTTCGTTTGGTTGATGTTTGATTTCGGTTAACTATTAAATTATTGCTCATTCATAGACATTGTTAATCACATAACATATCAAATTTTTCAATTGAAAAAAACTATATAAGCATTATACGCTAATTAAAGAGAATAAAATGCTCGTTTTTATGGCGTCCCATTACTTGTTTAAAAATATTAACATACGAAAAAGTTATGATCGTTTAAGAATCGTGAGGTAGTTAATTTTATTATGGGGGGGGGGGATAAAGAATAATATTAATTAATTATCTATAATTTTATGCAAGATGCGGGAATTAAAATGATGATATTAAAGTGTAAAAATGGTTAAAAGACTAAGGGTGGTGGGTGTGGTCTTGGGCAATGGCTTCAGATAAGGGATATCCATTACACCACCACTTCCCGTTGGGTAGTGTTTTAGGTTTAAGGTATCCGATGAAGTGTGTGTTTTTGTAGGTGAGAGATATAGAGAGAGGTTAGTGCATAGTGTGTATAAAATTATGTGACCTATGATTAGGTTACCTTAGGGTAGTGCCCCACGAAATTAATGTGTTTAAGATAATCTGATGTGGCAACAAGAGATTGGAATTTGTTAGGGTACCATCTATGACTATACCCACCATCATAATACCCTTATTTTTAAGTTGTACCCTATGCATTAAATGAAAAAAGACTCTTAACTTTTTGGTGTGTTAAACTATCCTTATAATATGTGTTATATATAATGCATAATTAATTATATTTGAAAGGTGTTTATAACAATTATAAGTGATCAACTTAACAATTAAGTTAACAAACGCTTAGTTTTATTTGTTGAAAATAACCTGTTAATATGGCCTTAGGGATCATTTGAGTAACATTACCAGTATGACATAACTAATTTTCAATAGTTACTTGATGGCAGTAATTGTAAATATTGATTAGTTTAAGGGGCAATTAGGATTTTTCTTTAGATACCTTAATAGAGAATGTATAGAGTTTTCAAAACTTATCACCGTTCATGATCACTATTCAAGATATTAGTATTTGATTATATCAAATAAAAACACTTGAAGAACACCATTCAACCATTCTCTCTAAAGGATCCATCAACACAAGGTATCTTAACGAGAATCATGGCTTAATCATCATCTTCAAAGATAATCATTTTTACAAATAAGTTTTACTAATTTAATTATGTTATTGATTGAATAAACGTGATTAGGTTCTACTTTTCAAACCATGTTTAAATATAATTAACATCATTCTTAAAATTAAGTTGGTGCCATATTTCCGGATCACAACTTTATACGCTATCAAATCTGAATCATTGTGTCCAGATTAGTGGTCCCATAAGGAATTCATAAACTTTGGTGGTACAAATTATGTGCATATCACCCTTAACAAAATTACGAAACTAGATTAAATATGAAGTGACCTTACAAATCGTTCATTAAATGCCTGATCTTGATAGTGACAAAGGAGATCTCCTATGTCAAAAGGTAGTTGGATTAGTCAAAAAAAAAATGATGGGGAAGTCCGTACGATGATATGTTTGCTCCTCTCAAAATGTCTACTATCTATATCTATATTATATTACTAGAAGTGATCCCGCGATACGTAACGAGACAAACCAATTTTAAATGAAAGTTAAATATAAATTTAGATGAAATAGTAATAACAACACTAATAAAAAAAACCTAAAATTAAATTATTGTAAAAATAAAAAAAAAATCTTTAGTTTTCCCCAACGCCAATCGGTTCTAGAAGGTTTGGTTTATTTTTTTGCCAATCGTGGTTTCTAGCCCGTGTCAATTTGACAAAATAACTTAAAAGGGTCCAAACTTGTTTTAAACCCAAACTGGTTTGAGGAAAAAAGGATCTGTATGCTAATTTAATATAATGGACACTTTTCAAGCCTTTTTTTCCCTATTTTATTGTCAAAGATGTTGAAATATAAGTTTCTTAAAAAACACTTCAATATCTATTTAGTCTCAATAATTCATTTATTCGGAAGCACGAATAGAGAACTTGAACCAATATGAATATCCAGTAATAATTGCAACGAACTCATCTCCTCACGTACCTTCAAATTATATTCCGTGAAGAGTAATTTTTTATATAATGTTCCTAATAAGTAATACAATGCTTTTTAGGGCCGCTGGTAGAAAAAGAAGTATAATCTATAATTTGATTTAGTCAACAAATTATAGTTTTTAAACATTTGATCATCATCATCATCATCATCATACTCAGTTAATCCCACCTATAGCAAAGCTAAGGTAGGGTCTGAGGAGGGTAAGATGTAGACAGCCTTACCTCTACCCCTAAGAATAGAGAGGCTGCTTCCAATGAGACCCCCGGCTCGATGTGGTTTGGTATCAAGCCTTGGACATAAGGGACATAACACTTAGCAATCAGGACAAACCCGATCGGTGCATGTACCCCTTTGTCTTTTGGCTATCAACGCCACCACATGATGCATGATTAACCGTCCGTCGTTTTTAACGTTATTTTCACGAAATAAGTAAAATAACGTTAAAACTAGTGCAACTTTACTTTTGCCCCCCGATGGCCACACATATATACATTATATGCGCACACCGTAAGTGGGGCGTTTTAATTTAGAGAAATATAATACATTTGATAAAATGTTAAATAACTTACTCTTATTACATATAATTAATATGTTATTTTAATTTAAAGAAAATATAATATTTTCAATTTTATGTGTCGTGTCAACGGTATGATATTTAGAAATAGATAACTTTAAGTCTATATATTTGTTCCTTAGTTGTATATAATAACATAATACTATTACTTATTTTGTTTTTATAAATTTCTTTAATTTTGTTTTCTTCTAATTATATATGTATCTTTTTTTTAAAGGCTTAGTTCAGTGAAAATCCTTGTACAACCCTAACTTAGCGGTCCCAAGTTCGAATCTCTACCCACACACCGGTATCCTCATTGCCTAAGCTCAAACCGTCACGGAGAATTTTTTTGTGGTGTGCATGGATCGAACATGTGACCTACCCCTAGGATAGGAACCCATAAGGGAAAACCCACCCTACCTCAAACCAGCTGAGCTGGAGATCATTGGCATATATGTATCTCTACCTTATTTTTTATTTATAAGTTTAGAGAATCAGCACGTGGTCATTCCATTTGCCTTCGATACTTTTAGATCCTAGCCCCTGAGGCAGTTCGCTTTTTGGAGCGGGTGCAGAAGGTGGTCCACAGTGACTCGCAAAGCCCAAGGAACCAAGGGTTTGTATTTAGTAGAATAGGCTTTGCGATTCAAAAAGGGATAGCGGCACAGCTTGTTGCTCGCGTACCCATTATCCAGATGTAACTTGCTTATTATCTAAAACGAAACACTAACCCACCAAAAAAAATATGAAGGTATCAAATCAATTTATAAGTATAAAAATTATTGTTAGAGAAAATGTATTTAGTTCATTTAATTTTTTTTTGAAAGGCGAATTTCTTGCTCCTTGTGAGACTTGAACTCAAGACCTCACACTTTTTAGTGTATTAAAAGGCTTTGCCTTACCACTGGACCACCAACCCCAATGGCAGTTCATTTAATTATAATTATAAGGTTATTAAATAAAGTATTAATTAGTTAGAATTTTAATTTAAATAATGTATTAATGATTTGATGTAAATTACAATGATGCCCTCCTATAATGAAGTTAAATTACCTTGTTGCCCATCTAGAATGCACTATATAGTAGCATAGATAAGGCTCGGGTTATTCGGACATGCAGGGTTTTTATTTAGACATCCTCTCCACGTCCCGTGAAGGCCTCCACGAGCTATATAGAGGCGAAATCAGACCACCACGTCCTGTGGGGGGTCTCCACGGGCCGTCTTAAGCCTTCCCAATGATTAACAATCATTGGCAATGATTGGTAGTGAGTGGGAGTTGTGAAAAAAAAAGTGTGGGTGTTTAAGATGAGTTAGAGGGGTGAAAATGAATGTATATAGGTGTTTGGGATGGGTTGGAGTATATAATTTTAAACAAAATGTTTGATTTTTTATAAAAGTTTTTTTTTGTTATTTATATAAAATGATTTTTTATATGGATGTTAATATTAAAAATACCTAGAATTATCCTTATAAAATGATATAATAATCATTGCGTAAACATTAACGTTTATGTTGCCGAACTAAACAAAACACAAGATACGAACAATAAAACAAAATAAACCATAATATTCAAACATTTTTATAGTTAAAAATGTTCATACAATAATAACATCCAAATAAACAACTAATCATCCTGCCCCTGAGATGCACCGGACGTACAGGCCTGACTGCAGGACGCCCCACCCTGATCGGTACGCGATGGCCCATCCTGATCTGTAGATGGTGGAATACACCAACCACCGAATATCAGTTCGCATCTCCTCCATCTGCTCCAGAACCTGCTGAAGTAGCTGGTTCGTGGTACCATGAAACCTAACGGCATGATAAACGCGGGGAGGATGTTGTCGGCCATCAGGATGCATGTCCGCCATCTCTACATCCACCTCTGGATCGCCCTCACGCTCCGTCTCGGCAATGTGTGGCATCTCAACCTCCTAGGCTCCAACCGGAAACTCAATGTGTACCAACGGCAAGGGTACAAATGGCTGGTCAACCGGACCCAGGGCCCGCTGGTAATAAACGGGTGGTTTATCCTTGGTTTTTCCCGCCACCTTCATCTGCTGCATAGTTAGCAAATTTAACGGGCTGAAACGCACAATAATAATAATATTAAATAATAATAAATAATATTAAATAATAATCATACCTAGGCCTCATCGGCTATGGCAGATGCTTCTCAATATGAGTAAACAAGTTGGCTACAGCAACACGCTCCGCGATGGCGGTGATGATCCCCCGACCGGAATGCCCCCCCCCCCCCCCCCCGCTGAATGCCTATGAGGGTAAGAAGCTCTCAATATGAGTAAACAAGTTGGCTACAGCAACACACTCTGCGATGGCGGTGATGATCCCCCGACCGGAATACCCCCGCTGAAAAGGTCGGTATGCGAGACCCTTCCGTTACTGGTACACCTTCCAGCAATAGACCAAGTAATTTGACGGTGTATGTAACAAATTAAAGGGTCCCGAATGTTGCTCGCCCTATCCGACTTGCGCAGGATAACAACAACAACAACAACAACAACAGCAACAACAACAACAACAACAACAACAATTAATAGTAATAATAAATAATAGTAGTAATAGTAATAAATAATAATAGTAATAATAATAATAATAATAATAATAATAATAATAATAATAATAAATAATAGTAAGAATAATAATAATACCTCTCGTCACGCGTTCCAAACACTGGAACATCGATAGTGGGCCACCACGTCATAAGCATGTTATCTGGCAATGTGGTCACGCCGGTAGTATACATATTTTGGACGAGCTCATCCTCGGTGAACCAGCCGATACGCGTAGCCCGCTCGTCGCCCGAATATGTATAGAGCTGACCAAATAACCTGAATTTGATCTCAGGATCATGCTCCGAATCGGGATCCACTTTAGCTTTAGTGGAGTATAATGGAAGGTGGAGATGAACTCGATCGTTATGGGCCGAGGTGCATCGCGGTGGTCATTACACATCTGATCCCAAGGACTATCGGTTGGGATCCACTCCCTTGCCCTCACCTCTGCACCGATCGTCCGAAGTGCATCCCGGTCAACTCCGCGCGATGGGTGTATAGGATGGTCAATCATCTTCTCCCATCTCTGCACCTCATAAGTGTCATGATCTAGCATGTATGGACAGCCTACCATGTCATCTAGTGCCATAGAATCCTCGTCATGAGGCACAGGCGCATTAGCATTTGCCATAACTACAAAACAAAACAATGCAAAACAAATTAGCGCATAAACATATTGTTCACAAAAAAAAACAAATACTTGTTTAGCCGTTTTAAACAAAACGCCTAAACTAGTATAGTTTAGGCGTTTCAAACAAAACGTCTAAACATTTTATATTGAAGTAAAAACAATTTTTATCATGCAATGCAAAGGAGAAAACATATACTTGGAGAGGGACGTTGTGCCTATCCTCTTCTAGCGGTTCTATATTTCCATGCTTCATACTAATCAAAACTACAAGACTCATAAAGAACAATCTGCATAGTGTCTACTGTCTAGTACCTTAAAAACACAACAGATGCCAAAAACAAACAATGCACGGCCAAAATTACATAGAACTATAACCACAATCAGGTTGTGTATATGTTCTTTATATGGCACCAGACGACCGTTCATGCACAACTACTAAGGTGAAATGAAAAGGGCACAAGCTACAATGAACAATAACTTAACCATAACAAAAGTTCAAATACAAAATCATTGTAGATGTCCATTGCAGACCACTCCAAACAGTAACCTTTAACGAATTGCGCTCTTACATTCATCTTTCATAGTATCAAGTCACCAGTAATTGATTAATTCAACAATTAACAAAATCTTATTAAATCAAGAAAGCACCATTACAAGAATTCTAGCACAACAAAGCATCTATCTTCATCTCAATTGCATTCTTCCACAGAAAAATAGAAAGTTATACAACATTGTTCCAACTTAAAATACTTCTCCAAATTCAAAACAACAAGCATAGCCCCATGCCAATGACCGACTAAATGTAACACCCCAACCGATGGCGGAAACATCAGGATGTCACGTATTGATGATTGTTCAGTAGCTCATGGTAAATAATAAATTTCAATAAATGATTTAAATAAATTACATACAATTGTTCTAAGAATTTTGTACATCAAAATGAAAAATACTAGTTACGCATCTTCAAGCAATAACTCTAATCTTCAAGCAAGCTATAACCTGAAACATGTTAAGTTTGAAAATATTTTGGGTCAACAAAAGTTGGTGAGAATTACATAGGTTTTGATAATCGAATAAAACTTGTACAATTTACGTGTCATGGCAAGTCTAGTCCATATGTGAAAACATACTAGAAGTAAATCGAGTGCATAATCAACCCTTGTGACTGTTATATTGTGGTCCATCCCATACGCTCATGGTTCACTCGATTATGTTATGCGATAACAATCACCCACGCTACCTTTGTAGGAGGCACGTATCCGGGTAGGATTGTCAGTCCAATAGATCTATCATTGTATACCGTCGGCTGATCAATGTTAATGATTATGCTAGAATATTGTGCTTACCCTAGTCATGTTTAAGACATAATGCAACATAGAAAAACACATAGACACTTTATGATTGAATTGCATATAGAATGTTGTAATATGTTTCACCCCAAAAATAGTGATAAATAGAAAAGGGGCTATGTAAAACTCACCTTAGCAAAATGTTATGTCTCGTGAAAAAAATAGAATAATGTGTTGTGAATGTATGCGAGGCGAATCCCAAAAACTCAACAACGTAGCTAGTCCAAATTGAAGAAAACGAAAAAGAAAGAATATCAAGCTTCCAATTCGCCAATTACAAGAGCTTATAATCAAAGCTTCAATTGTAGAAGTAATAGACTATAGAAGAAAGGTATGAGGGAAAGTTTAATCGGATTGAAACAATCGATTTAGAGGTGCAAAGTATAATGGGTCATAGGTGGGTTTTTATACTAGTTTTGGAGTCAATTAGCCATTAAAATTGGTCAACACCATAAAGTAAGGTTTTATGATGAATTGACTATTTGACTAAGACTTTGACTGTTTGACTAAGACTTTGACTAATCAATTTAAGGAATGTGTTAAGTTTATTTTCTTCTGAAATACTACACAAGATGATAGTTGGCTCAGTTGGTTGTCACTGTGTGTTGGTTGGCTGTGGACGCGGGTTCGAGTCCCGGTCCACACAAATGTTTTTTTGGCAATTATTTCCCTAAAACTATATTATTCTAAATTCATAATATGATTATATAAGCCCGAAAGTGACTCGAAATATTTTTAAAACGTACAAAAGTGTCGAGATACAAATAATTATTAGTTTAAGGTATTTAAAACATATATTGTTTAAAACAATACATTCTTTTTATCAAAAAAAAATTAGGGGAAATTCGCGATGTTAAAGTCTTCCCTACTTTTGGAAACTTCGTCCCGAAGTTATTAAAAACACAGGTTTGAGGTTGATTAGGTAGAAATTAAGGCAGCTGTGGTTTGGGTTAAGGCACGACATGAATTTATTGGTAATAGAATAATTTGTTTCGAATAATTTGGATAAGAGGTTTGAGGTGTGAGTTTTAAGGATTGGATTAGGTTCGTCTGAAGTAGCAAGAAGCATAAGAATCTAGCAAAATACTAAACTTATGTTTTAGGAATCTTATAAGAAATGCATGAATTGATTGGCTATATGAAAACCAAATGAACTACTAAAACCTTATTAGAATTTCACACTACCTTAAGGTACCTGTAAATTCATGATTACGTTCCGGACCGCAATCACCAATTTACCTTACATTAGGGTTTTGTGTCCTTCTATGACTCTAAACACACATGTAAGTAATGCAAAATAACCTTGTGATTGAATCGTTTACAATGTATCCAAAAATGAGTCCAACTGTTGAGTAGGAAAAAGATTTCTACCAGTCAGTGAGTAAGAACCTCTACCGATTGTTGAGCAGGTGCGATAGTCTCTACCAGTCGTTGAGCAGGTTGTAGGGCCTCTACCGACTGTTGAGCAGGCATGATGACCTCTACCAATTGTTGAGTAGGTTATTTGGTACTCAACTAACTGTTGAGCAAGTACTTCATCCTCTACCAGTTGTTTGATTAAGTGCACCAATTATTTCACACATAAATTGCAAATTGATAATATGTACATATAAACAATCAAGTATCAAGCATAGCATGCGAGTTGTAATAGTGTTGTCCTAGACAAGGTTAATGACTCTAGGTGTGTCTATAGCAAATAGTTTATATTCCATGATTTCTAGTATCAAATGTTTAAATATGGTAGATAATCGAATCCTCATGTATAACTAAGGATTATGTTTGATGCAACACACAATCAAGTTTCAATAGTTTGGTTATCATGGGTAACTAGCTCATGTGTGAGAAGGTGAAGGATATGAATTTAGTTCTTGAGACGATGATGAAAAATCTTGAAGCAGAATCAAGGTTGTGAGAGATAGTGAATGTGAAGATAGTTTATAAAGAGTTTATTTTATAGTAAGGAGATTATGTAGCAGTGTAAATTTTGGGGTTTGGATCAAAGGTTATAATCAAGTATATAAGAAAACATGATTAGGGTATATGCCAAATATTGTAAAAATTTGAACAAGTTGAAAATGAGTGAGTGTCGATGGAGAATTTAGAGACTAGATATTATTCCTATGGAAAAAAAAAATCTTATTTTCAAAATTGGTTTTATACATAAAGCAAAAGTTGTTAAATAGTACAAGCTAAGTGGGCTTTGATTAAAATATTCCCGTTAGTTGAAGATTTCAAACATGACATTAGGTTTTGAAGATCAAGGTTCTATTAAGTGATTTTTAATAGTTTAAAGCATTATATAGAAAATTGTTTGTTACGTCAATAAATAAACAATTGAATTTAAGTTCGAGGACATCTTTTGACAAAAATATGTACTTTGTAAAGTTACTAGGTAATGAAAATACAACAAGATTTAGAAATCTTTAGTTTGTGCTAAGGTATGAGGTTATAGTTTTTAAAAAATAAGTAACATGTGGAGAAATGAAATAATATGATTTGGGTAGGGTGTTGAATATTTAAAAAGTGGCTAAGATGGTAAGGTGAAGTGTGATTGTGAAATCCATAGATGGTTATGATATGAGATTGATTTAAGCTGTAAAATTTTGAAATTTTAGAGCTTAGTTTTAAGGGAAGTGAGTGTAATCATCTATTCATTAATTAAAACGAATAAATGAAAACGTTGACTTATCAAAGCTTCTAGATTCTAATAACATAGTGAAGACATGCTTTAGCCTATAAGTGAACACTCATCCCGAGAATTCCCAGGTAGGCATCCGGGTCCCTCGTCTGATTGGGATATATGCGCAATGCCAGTCCTAGACAGAAAACTCAGAATACAGGCATTCACCCTTCCAGATTGCACGTGTTCGTTATTAAAATCTAGAACTTCGACGAGATCTTCAAGGTGGTTCAGGCTAAACCTTAGGATTTGTCCTATTAGTCTAAGAGTAGATCTTGTGATGGAGAGCACTCTTCTTGTAGGGACTAAAGTAAGGATAAGAAGTAAAATAGAGAATATAAACAAGTAAGGTTGCAAGTAAAAGGAGCAAGTACTGATTAAAATCCTATGGTTATAGACTAGATTATTTTTTTTTTCTAATAACCTAATTCCCTATAACCATGGCTCAGATACCAATCTGTAACACCCCAACCGATGGCGGAAACATCGGGATGTCACGTATTGATGATTGTTCAGTAGCTCATGGTAAATAATAAATTTCAATAAATGATTTAAATAAATTACATACAATTGTTCTAAGAATTTTGTACATCAAAATGAAAAATACTAGCTACGCATCATCAAGCAATAACTCTAATCTTCAAGCAAGCTATAACCTGAAACATGTTAAGTTTGAAAATATTTTGGGTCAACAAAAGTTGGTGAGAATTACATAGGTTTTGATAATCGAATAAAACTTGTACAATTCAAGTGTCATGGCAAGTCTAGTCCATATGTGAAAACATACTAGAAGTAAATCGAGTGCATAATCAACCCTTGTGACTGTTATATTGTGGTCCATCCCATACGCTCATGGTTCACTCGATTATGTTATGCGATAACAATCACCCACGCTACCTTTGTAGGAGGCACGTATCCGGGTGGGATTGTTAGCCCAATAGATCTATCATTGTATACCGTCGGCTGATCAATGTTAATGATTATGCTAGAATATTGTGCTTACCCTAGTCATGTTTAAGACATAATGCAACATAGAAAAACACATAGACACTTTATGATTGAATTGCATATAGAATGTTGTAACATGTTTCACCCCAAAAATAGTGATAAATAGAAAAGGGGCTATGTAAAACTCACCTTAGCAAAATGTTATGTCTCGTGAAAAAAATAGAATAATGTGTTGTGAATGTATGCGAGGAGAATCCCAAAGACTCAACAACGTAGCTAGTCCAAATTGAAGAAAACGAAAAAGAAAGAATATCAAGCTTCCAATTCGCCAATTACAAGAGCTTATAATCAAAGCTTCAATTGTAGAAGTAATAGACTATAGAAGAAAGGTATGAGGGAAATTTAATCGGATTGAAACAATCGATTTAGAGGTGCAAAGTATAATGGGTCATAGGTGGGTTTTTATACTAGTTTTGGAGTCAATTAGCCATTAAAATTGGTCAACACCATAAAGTAAGGTTTTATGATGAATTGACTATTTGACTAAGACTTTGACTGTTTGACTAAGACTTTGACTAATCAATTTAAGGAATGTGTTAAGTTTATTTTCTTCTGAAATACTACACAAGATGATAGTTGGCTCAGTTGGTTGTCACTGTGTGTTGGTTGGCTGTGGACGCAGGTTCGAGTCCCGGTCCACACAAATCTTTTTTTGGCAATTATTTCCCTAAAACTATATTATTCTAAATTCATAATATGATTATATAAGCCTGAAAGTGACTCGAAATATTTTTAAAACGTACAAAAGTGCCGAGATACAAATAATTATTAGTTTAAGGTATTTAAAACATATATTGTTTAAAACAATACATTCTTTTTATCAAAAAAAAAAAAAATAGGGGAAATTCGCGATGTTACACTAAACTCAAGTTTTCACTCGAAAAACAAAGCATAACTAATCTCCCAAAACTTGCAAAGCCAATTATAACTGTAGTCGATAGTAGCAGTATAACTAAAGAACACTTTCTATCCTTTTTAAAACAACTAACCCACACACCTTCTAATCCTACTCGTAATCTACACCAATGTCCAGCAACAACAATATAAATAACAATCATACCCAATAGAATCCCACCACCTTCCCAAATAAAAAAGAAAAAAAAAACGAGAGATTGAGAGGAGAGAACTTACAATCAAAGAGAGAGAGAGAGAGAGAGAGAGAGAGAGAGAGAGAGAGAGTTGCTGGAACTTCAGAGGAGAGGATTATTGTTGGTGGTGAGGATTGTTGTTCAGAGAGAGGGAACGAAAGAGATTGAGAGGTGGAGATGGAAGGAGACGGAGGTGGAGATTGTGGTGGAGGATGGGGGCGGTGGTGATGGATGGTGATAGTTGTGTGGAGACGGTGGTGGATGGTGTGGAGACGGCGGCAGATGATGGTGGTGATGGTGAAACGTTTAGAGAGAGAGAGAGAGGGAATGAAAAGTTCAAAGGCCCGCCCACGTTTTTTTTCCCAGAGAGAGAGATTGTGTGAGAGAGATGGTGATGGGTTTTTCCCCGGGCCGTGGAGGCCTCAACAGGCCGTTGAGAGTTTTTTTTTTTTTTTTTTTTAATTTCAGATAAAAGGAAGCTTCCTCTAGAAGCTTGGTTTTCCCCGGGTCGTGGTGGGATTAACGGCCCGTTGATGAGCCCTCCTCCACGGGATGTAGAGGAGCATTCCATGGGCCATGGGGATCCCCACGACCCCATGGGATTCATTTTTTTTTTAGTTTTCTAAGTGTGTTTTATGTATTTTAAGCTTGATATTTGTGTTTTTTATTATAAAAAATTCATTTCTTATCATAAATATAAATTCACGTATACAACAACTTTTTCCCACTTAATAATTCGGTATGCATGATAAAACAGTAACATATGATAAGCTATCTTAAATCAACATTGTCTCTTGTTTTATGCACCTTTTGTAGGCGATCTTCATACAACGTCTCCCACAGTCCCACTCTATTGCCTGTTCATCTCGAAATTGACGCCACGTTCCATTCAGTTTTGGCATTGAAGAGTCTTTAGCTAACTCAACCAAGATGAAATGGTTGTGGTTAACCAAAGCAAATGATATGGTCACATGGTCTTCAAAATTGCTTGCACCATCAAACAGTGGGAAGTAAGTCTCACTGTGGCCACCCAGACATAAAAATTGAACAACCACCCTAAATTTCTGAGCAATCAGCAATCCCGTGGAGGGCATATCCATCCAATGGGTGTCCGGGGCAGGTTCCACTCCCCTCCAATTTAAGGTCTCGTATGGTCGTTGTACCAACTACGATCTTGATTGCTAAAAATTGGCTCCCACCGGTCTCTCTTAACCTCCATTTCCTCCCGGTCTCTGTTAACCTCCATTTCCTCCATAAGCTGTCTGCGGATGAAGTACCACTGCTCCTCTCCCCACCCTAAACACACAGCTACGGATCGGAACCCACAGTTACCGTCCCATGGACATTTCGAATGTTTGAAATGCATTCAGGATATGTAGATGGAAGCCATCTCTTAAACATGTCGATGACGAGTTTGTTCCTGTCACCGTCAAACAATGAGATTTAATATGTGTATAAAAATGTATGCATGTATGAATGCATATATCATTAGTTTGTACATTTTCTCTACCAACAGTAGAAAATCGTTATCGTATACAATTGATTTGTCCTTAGATTGTTTACCTCTTTCCGAATGGCTGCTTCCCCTATGTTGAAAAATTTATATAATAATAATAATAATAATAATAATAATAATAATAATAATAATAATAATAATAATAATAACAACCACAACCTTATCCTCCTTTTTTTTTGTTTTTCATTCGTTGTTGGCCACCCACGAATATTGGTTTGTACCTCAGGAGGTTGATGGTTAGTCATTCTTGGATTCAGCACAACCTTTATTTTCAACATGTTTTTTTTTCACTTCCGGTGGTTGTGACTTTAGTTGCTCATTGTCTGCATCCATTTCCTGCTGAAAGTGACACTCAAGAGCCTCAACTTCTTCTGGCATATAATCAAGTCGTGTTCAAAATACGTCGATCTTGAGCAGTGATACTTGTATACCTGTATTAAGAATTCACAGTTAATAATAATAATAATAATAATAATAATAATAATAATAATAATAATAAGTATAAAAATTGGTATTACCTCTTCTTTCACACGAATCCAGTCGACATGCACATGGCAATGCAAAACTCGTCATAAGTCGGTGATCACAAGTCTTATTTGTTTTCGTAAATATTTTATCTTATTGAGCTCGAGGACCAACGTATCGATCGCTGCATGGGAAACCTTACCAAGTATGTTTTGAAACATCGGTAAGTCATGGTGCACCATTCTTTGTGATTGACTGACTTCGAACGAGTGGTTTATCGCTATGCGCTGTGACTCCATAAATTTGTCTATTTTCATCACAAGTGCGTGGAGCGAGCTGTTCGGGCCCTTAATGTATCTCTTAAACCTTGCATGTTGACTCTCAACTCTGTTGGTTGTATACTGACCAAATGTATAATTTGTGTGTGTCCATGCTTGCACAAACATTTCTTTATAATCTTTGAACCAAACTTCATGTATGTATTCAAAAACCTCTGTAAAAATAATAGAATAACGATATCAATAAAGAAAATATTTATGCATTCATGCATGCATGCATTCTTGTAAAGCAAAAAATTATAATATATACCTTTTCGACCATCCTCACACTGTCATTGGTAGAGCCGGTCAAGGTTATACTCGTATAAATCTGGCCTAGGAGATTTGCACAGTCGAGCCCAAGATTGCAAAAATATTTTCCAATCTGCTTTTGAAAATCCTTTTTTATAATACTTTGCAATATTTTGTTGAATATGCCATATGCATGGCAATAATAATAATAGTAATAGTTATAGTAATAATAATAATAATAACAATAATAATAATAATAATAATAATAATAATAATATTTTGTGAGATGTACTACCTGCATAGCAACTTCGAAGCATTTGAAAAAATCTATCACATGCATTCATTTGAGAAGATCTCTATCCGTGATATACACGTGGCTCCATACACTCTTGCAGCAAATATCTGAGCCTTTGTAGCACCCATACGTAGTTACTCGTTTTCTCTTTAATGATAAATGCATGGATGATACAAAACGACTTGTCTGTCGATGTGACACCCACAACTTGAACAAAAGGGATTCTATACTCGTTCATTTTGTAGGTAACGTCGATCAACAACACATGCGGGAAGGCACGCCAGAGATTGTACGAGACCCGGTGTACAAAGAAAATATCCTCAACACCATTTGTCTCCGGATTCTGTCGGGTGTAGTATGTAAATTTCTTTTCAATCAAGATACTCTCGAGTATCTGCATAACAATAATAATAACAATATTTAATATTTAACACTAATAATAATATTTATATATAATAATAATAATATTTAATAATTACACCTGCATTGGAGTTTGGTCGCCGTACATTGTGTGTTTAATCTTGCTTATCGTATTGTGTATGTCTCGTAGAATGCATACAATATTTGGGTTTTGTTCTCTAATGGCCAAATGTATGTTTGATGGGCCCATGTTTGAAAATAAAGCCTTTCCACCGAATTTTCTTCGAGCGGTGTCAGCCTCCTAGCAAACGCGTGACCCTCAACATGTTTAAAAGGGTCGTGGTTATGACTCGGATTATTTACCTCCAACTTCCAACCATCGTTGCCTAGCCACCCTATCAACTTAAAGGGACAGTTAACCTTTTTGCTACCCGAAACCCGTACTTTGGTTGTAGTGTGGTGTTCGCTACCATGGTTGCATCACAGTCATATCTTAACTTTTTTTGCATAATATCCCTTGCCTTTTGAAATTGAACGTCCTTTCACTATGACATAACCGCTATCAAGGGATCTATCGTAAACCCATTATTTCAACTCTTCAACAGATCCGAATACTTGGAAATTTATATAATAGTCTAGTCTAACTTTATTCTAGTCTAAATTATATACCATTGTAAATATACACTAGTACAATCCAACAAAACCTAAAACATGTAAATATATACTAGTGTAAATAAATAAACGCACCTTATCGGTTTCATACGAAACATCTGGGTTAGGTTCCACTTTTATGTCAACACCTTCATAAGCGCCTTTCTCGTTGTCAGCAGCTTCCTCAAAGCCGTTATCACCTTCCTCAGAGTCATTAGCACCTTCCTCAGGGAGTTCAGACTGACCCTCGTACTCATATCATCACGTCCCGATGGGGTCTCCACGGCCCTTGGCTTTCTGCTTTCCACGACCCATTGTGGCCCCCATGGCCTGGGAGTGTCTAGGGTTTTGCAAGGGGATGTCTAGCTAATTTCACCCTATTATAAAGCATTTGACAAGATTTTCTTAAAATTTAAAAGGTTGTTTCTATTACAACACTCAATGTATATAATAACTATATTTTGGGGGCAATTTTATCTTTGAAACAACATATTTAATCTAAATGAAGTCAAGAGTCAATAGATATTTATGATAGCTCATGACATTTATCTATACTACATTATAAAGGGGGAGACATGGGCAAATATGTCCATATTGTCTAAGTTAAGATGGCATCCCACAAGAGTCTTAAGTGTAATCCCTAAATTTTTACACCATGTCTTCCACTTATACCCTTGTGTACCATCTTTGATAGCAATTGTACAAAATAATAATGCAAAACGGTCAAAACGGTTTGGTCAGAACGGGTAATTTGTAAGGAGTTAAATTCCTTTTTTCTTGAGTTTTAAAAATAATTAATGTATAAAATATCATTAAAATGTAATTAATCTGAATAAAGCGATTTAAGAGGTTATAAGTACTTTCAACACCATTTTCTTGTTAAAAAACATATTATTTTGAACTCCAATCTATTCATAAAATTGTTAGACTGGTTTTTCTACACTTTGTAGTTTAGATTTATACATTAATATGTTACGGTAAAGTTGTACGATTTATAATAAATAGTTATAATTTTGTTTTATATTTCTTAGATTTTTAGGAAATTAGTTCTTTAATTAACTCATGAATAACTGTTACTTATGAGTATAAAATAACTCAAAAGATGATATTCTTTATAATACAATTCTTAAAAATCTGTGCATCTTGATAATGTTTTAATCATGCATCCTTTATACCTTTTATTTCAGAGTTATGCATAAATTTTTTTATCTAATAATTCCTCATGGATTCTAGATGATTCTTCGTGGAAAAGATATTCAGCATCATAATATAGTAAATGATATGATGATAGTGAACGAGCTTACATATCAGCCTCAGCCTGATGCTGATATAGTTTCTCAGGATTCAAATGTGATGTCTTTATTAAGTTTGTTACTTATGTATTATTTTAAATTTTATAATCATCTTTTAGGTATTTTAATTAACAGGTAGTTGCAGTTGTTACTATGGGATTCGTCGAGGATGCGAAAGCTCATATCGATGTTCAAGGATACAATGTTTATCATAAAAACTGACTCATTAAGGTTTGAATGCTTTTTACATGGTGATCCTTGAGGCATTTTACTTGATGGGTCATTTTGGGTTATAATGTTTCCCTAATAGGTCAAAGGGGTCAAATAAAAAAATTTTATTCAAGTGGGTCAAATGGGTTGGAAGTGTCTGTGTTATATCTTTAGTGCTTACAAGCTTATAGCCGCCTAAATCATTTTATTTATAAACTAAAATAGATTATTATGGTGATAACATAATTTTTTAAATCATATTTTGACAATGACTATTTGTAAAAATATGGGGCGAGTCGGCCGACATGAACCACTTTGCCCGCACTAAAGACAACCCGTTTTAACCCATTACCTAACACGTCCATTTGACCATTTCCACTTATGACACATGAAGTTTTATTTTTCCCGCTTGTTATTTGACATATTCCTTTAATCAAATAGAGTTACGGTACTTCTTGTTGTGCAACCATTTGGAGACTTTGGAATGTTGTATCATATGCAAACAATTTGAATTTGTCATGTTAATTAGTTTCATAATAAGAGTGAAATTATTTTAATCTTTTACCCGCCACAATGCACGGTGGGAAAACTGCTAGCGTATTACAAGTTTTTTTGGATCCCGCCGCAACGCGCGGGTAAACCCACTAGTTTCTACAAGTAATTTGAATATATTAAAAAGAAAAATATAGAAAACAATTCATAATGCTACATGTTTTGTTATAAAATCTATTAATATATATAAAAGAATTGAACATTGCTGATGTGGCGTGCAATGATGCCTTCAACCTCTCCATGAAACTGCCACGTGGCATCATAATTGAAAGATTTTAGTGTTTTTGAATTATCTCCCTTTTTAATTAAATTGAGTTATTTTAGGAAAAAAGAATTTAAAAATAAATTTAAAATTTTCTCTCTTATGTTTCCTCCCATAATTTTTAAACGTTTATATCTTTTATATACGAGATTTTTTAAAGAAAAAGCACCAAATTAACGAGCGTTTTATTATCTTTCCAATGAGTACCATAGTGCTATATAAAAAACGGAGAAAAATCGACTATTTTTTGTAGGGTTTCGTTAATACAGGAAAAAAACACACAAAGTGTTCATGTTATTCATTAATCATGTTTTTTCTTTTAAACTAGGTTCTTATCTACGATGTTGAAAATCAGCCCAATCGCCATGTTATCATTGGAATTTTACTAGGTATATTTCATCAAGAGAAGCTAGGAGAAAGAATCGCGCAACACTGCAACACATGGTGTCACCTTATAGCAAGGTTTTTTTTATTTATTTAATTATAATTACAAGAGTAATAATTATTACTATTAGTATTAGTATTATTAGAATGGTTATATTTTTCAACCCCGGGACACTCCCGGAAAGAATTGATAGTTGCTGACATGGCGTTCAATGGTGGCCTCAACCATCTCTTGATTATGCCACGTGGCATAATGAGATGCAATGGTTACAACTTCCAAGTTAAGTGTTTGTTTAGTTGATTAGGTTAGGAATTATAAGAGCCATTAGAATGTGAGAAATTAGAGAGATGTAATGAGTTTTTGAATAGTTGCAACTTACATAAGTGATTCTTTACATGATTACTTATTAGGTTTTAGATTAGGGAATATGAGTTATTACTGATTAGAATACTATGAACATGCAATGATTGAGAGATTTTGTGGTTAGTTAACTTGAGCCATTTGCAATAGGTTATCACGTAAAATTAGATTTTTCAACCCCGGGACCCTCCCGGGGTAATAAGCTAGTTTTATCTATATCTATACTATGGTTAGGAGTTATGTAGAAAGTGATGTTTTCCTAAGAAGTCTAGGAAGCCACACATTAATGACATGTGGCACTCCTAATTTCCAATAGAAAAGAGTATCTTGGTAATTAACAAATTAGATTAGTTTTTATAATAATAAAACAATTGATAATAATAACTAGATAATTAAGGAATATATTTCAATTTTCAAATTTCCTATTTTTATGCTACTGAATATTAACTTACGTATAATCATCTTCATCATACAATTATCTCAACGAACATCATCACCATCTTCATCATAATTCCTTATGATTTCAACTAACAACCATTAATAACGATAAGACACTGTCAGTTGGAATATATTTCAATTTTCAAATTTCCTACTTTTATACTACTGAATATTAACTTACGTATAATTTTCGTCATCATACAATCTCAACGAATATCATCACCATCTTCACCATAATTCCTCATGATTTCAACTAACAACCATTAAAAAATGATAAGACATTGTCAATTGTCATAAAACACTATGTGAAGAAATAAACACTGGTAAAACACTATACGAAGAAATAAACATTAGATAAAACATATGCGAAGAAATAAACACTGATAAAACACCTTGCAAAGAAATAATCACTGACAAAACACCATGCGAAGAAATAAATCAAGTAACAACCATTAAAAATGTTAAGACATTGTTTGTTATGATAAAACACTATGCGAAGAAATAAGCATTGGTAAAACACTATACAAAGAAATGAACATTTTGATAAAACACCATGCAAAGAAATAAACACCGGTATGTAAAACTTACACAAAAATACATGAAAAACATCGTTTGATGTATTTAAATTCATACAAAAACACTACAAAGTTGAATTGATCCTTTATTGGCGTTGATTATTGTTAAGTGTGTTTTTTTAGTTTATTGGTGCTAAACTTTGAGAGAATGCATATTGAATAAAGGATTTCCACTTATGTTTCATATGTTGTTTCCTCTAGAAGATTTTCAAAGATGAAATGATCGTGATTTTTTTAACAGGGGAAATGAGCGTGAATGTAGAGATGTTGTG
Organism: Ambrosia x helenae; assembly: GCA_030844895.1. Taxonomy (NCBI): domain Eukaryota; kingdom Viridiplantae; phylum Streptophyta; class Magnoliopsida; order Asterales; family Asteraceae; genus Ambrosia; species Ambrosia x helenae. The sequence continues at coordinate 16,546,349 of CM061224.1, read as the reverse complement.
CAACAGTTTTTTTTTCCATTTAAAACAATAGTGACTTTACAAGAATACCCCTACATGTTCTAATTAACTAATGATTATAAAACACTAATTACATAAATGCCACTCATTTAATCCACGCCATTAAAAATCTAATCCAATGGTTGTAAACATTTCCTAGACTTCTTAGGAAAAAACACTACTTTCTACACGAACCCCACCCTCTATACCATATTATAAATCATTTCCCAATAACTTTTTAAATTTTAAAAGGTATAAGTTTAGTTGCTTAAGATACAACGCATAATACATAAAATAACTACTTTGGGGGGGGGGGGGCAAATATATCATTAGAACACCATATTTAATCAAAAGAAAGTTACGAGTCAAGAAATGTTTATGAAACCTCATTACATTCAATTTTATAATTACTTTGAACATATTAAATAGAAAACATATAAAAAACAATTCATAATGCTAAATCTTTTATTATAATCTTTTATATAGAATTAGGTACTTTATAAAAGTTAACGTTTTATAAACTTGATCATACTATAAATAGATTGGGAAATCAATAGTGAAAGTTGTGTTTTTAATCATAAGGTAACGGTTTGAATTCTAGAAGTATTACGTGTATGAATATTCATACACGTAAACATGCCTAATCTGATCTAAACTACATGATCGCCGTATTTAACGACTGAAGAAGAAAGCTTATGTTTAATTTAGCCGTCTCTAATTATCTATCTCTATGCGGGCTTAAGTTTCCTAAACCCAAGATTAGACTCTATATATTGATGTATTGTACTTGTAACTCCTTATAGCACTCAAATAATAAAAGAATCATTATACAATTTACACATTTTTCGTAGGTTACCGTTTTAACAAAGTCTGGCTCATAGTGTATCTCACTATCTTACTAATTGTTTTCAAAAGATGAGAATGCAGAGAGGAAATTAATGAATACATATAGTTTAGTGCTATTATTCTTTACTTGAGATGAGAATACTTATGTCATGTTGTTTCAAGTATTCTTATTTAATATATATAAAAAGTTTTGGATGTATTTTACATCGTAATGAATTGATACATTTTGATGAAATTTAAAGTTCCGTCGCAACACGCGGGTTACCACTAGTAAAAGAAAAAACTTCAAGCTTTGGACGAAACATTTATGTTCCCCAACAAAGATCGAATTATTATTTCTGTTAAGATGACCAACGGGCAATCGGTGAAAGATATGACAAGCAAGTTTGACAAATTGGAAAAATTTGAAGGCCAGGATTTCCGTCGATGGCAAATTGGAAAAATTTGAAGGCCAGAATCTCGGTGAGCATGCATCCTCTCCTAAATTGGTTTCATTTTATTTTTAAAAAAAGAAGAAAAAAAAGGACTACTTTTATGGGTTAACCTATCAACGATGACATGTTAGTCGTTACCCAACCTCCACCGCTTTATGCATAACAAATTAGTTAACCTATTTGAAGGATCCTATTTTTACATATGGACAGTTGTATGTTGCGCTATCAAGAGTCGAGATGGACTGAAGACACTAACATTAGACAAATATGGTAGCGTTATAAACCAAACAGCAAATGTTGTGTACAAAGAAATATTTGAAGGTTTATGAATAATTTTATAAGATTTAAAAATGTTTTTTTTTTGCTGTATTTAAGGTTTATTAATGTTTCTTCTAAAGTCTTTACATTGAAATTTGTTTTTGTCATTATTTCATATGTTTTCGTAAAGTATAAAAAATCACTTTGAATTTTCATAGTTCATGTGGCTTCCATTAAATAAATATGATATTATTCATTTGATTTGTTTGTTTGTTTATAAATTTTGTCAAGTCAAACTTTAGTTTATCGATATGCCCATCATTGCTTTACATCAAAAGCCTTGTATGATATTTGTTCACTCAACCAAAATCTATACCAACTATAGTCAAGTTATTCTACATAGTGTAACAAAAATGAGAAGGGTGAGAAGGATACAAAAAACACAATAGATCATTAAATATGACACAATGAGCCACAAAATATAACACAATACTGAAAAATATAACACAATGCTGAAGAAAAAAACACAATAAATTGAAAAAATGACACAATGATGAAAATAAGAAAAAGACACAATGCTACATAAAAGACACAATGATATAATGTATATTCTAAAAACTACAAGATAAAACCCCAAAAACTGAAGACCTAAAAACTAACATCGTAGGGTTCGATAAGACGGTTCCAATGCCGCTTTAATGGGTTCAATCGGAGTCCGTTTTATACCCTTCCTTCGACTTCATATTTTTCTTTTGTTGTGTATTTGATCCTAACCCTTACCTAACATTCCATAATTGGTCTACTATAATCTTTATAGAATTTTGTCATTTAATTTGAGCATGTACGGTATCTTAATACGGATCTCTTATTCAGTAACGAACTATAACAATAATTGAAATTCCATTTCAATTTGGGTAGTTTGTAAATCTACATCTTATCATTAATCTATATCTATATATATATATAATAAACAAAGCAATAAATCCCACGTGATATTTAAAGATGCTAACCTTTTCATTTAGTTTGCCATGTGACATTAAGTGATTTTAGAAAAAAAAATATTTAAAAACAAAATTAGATATTTACCTTCCATAATTTTTAAACGTTAATATCTTTTATATACGCGATTTTTAAAGAAAAAATTACACCGAATTAACGAGTGTTTTATTATATTTCCAACGAAACTATAGTGTTATATAAAAAACGGAGAAAAAAAAAACAACTATTTTTTTTGTTTGAAGTATTAGGTGTTAGCATTGGATTTATAGATTGTTTTAGGTTAAGTATTAATATTAATATTAATATTAGAGTTATGCATTTTATAGCATTTATGATAGGTGTTAATATTCGAGTTATACATTATTCTAGATTAGGTATTGAATATTGATATTAGAGTTATGCATTTTTAAGTCTTTATGATATATGTTAATACTAGAGTTATACATTGTTTTAAGTTAGGTGCCAATATTAGTATGTTAGAGTTGTACATCTTTGTAGCCTTTAAGATATGTGTTAATATTTGAGTTACATTGGAGTTATACATTGTTTTACGTTAGGTGTTAGCATTGGAGTTGTACATTGTTTTAGGTTAGATATTAATATTAGAGTTATACATTGTTTTAGATTAGATGTTAACATTAGAATCATACATTGTTTAACGTTAGGTGTTAACATTGGAGATACATTGTTAATTGTTTTAGGTTAGGTGCTACTCAAAGTTTTCGTGCATGTAACTGTAAAGTGCATCAGTCTATTTCATATGTTAAATTGATGTGTCATATTAGATTTCTCAACTACGAGACGCTCCCGAGATATAATCTAGTAAGTTATATAGAAAAAAATCTCATTATTTTATTAACTACAAAGTCACTAAACTGATGACATTAAGGGTATGTGTAGTGGTGGATAGTTATGTTGGGGTTATAGGATTAAAATATTAAAAAGTAATAGAAAAGGTGTTATGTTGGGGTTATGGAAAAAGAGGGTGTAGTGGGAAGGAGGGTTATGTTGGGGTTATAAATGATTGGTAATGATTGGTTAATTATTGTTTTTTATTTAAATAAGAATATTTAATAGTTAATAATATTTCATTAAAAATAAAAAAATTACAAATACTAAAACAAAAAAAAAAAAATACAAATACTAAAAAAAAATTACAAACCATAAATAAAAGATAAAAATACTAGAAACCATATTTTTTTTCGATTTTTGCCTTTCGGCTCAAAGCCATTTCCAGCGCTTTCCCCTCTAGGTGGTCAAAGTTTGCCGTGTAAAAAGCAAAGTCGCGTTCAAACTGTCGTTCCTTCATGATGTCAACGACCTCTCGGTTTTCTTGGATACGCTGAGCCCCGATATCGCGCAAGTCTTGGAGCCGCTGGTTCATTTCAGCAAATGCCGGGACTAACTTATCAACCCCCGACGAAGACTCCGTCCGTGCGGCTCGAGCAGCCCGTCGACCGGCGGGACGAGGTAGCTCCTCCGCCCCCTCCTCCCCTACAAAAAAGGGATTTTCTTCTGGTGAGTTGAGGTCGACATAACGCGCGTCAGACGTAGGCGTTTCGGGATCAACCGAGTCAGAGGTCCTCGACTTTTTTGAAGGCCTCGTATTTTTGGCCCTAGATGAAGAAGATCCAACAGTTGGGCGCACGGGGTGCCATTTTGTCACACCCTCAAAATCCACTTGCGGAGTTTTACCGCGAGGCGCATGACAAACCAGGATCCAAACCAACGATCACAATAAACAAGTCTAAATGAATATAAATGCAATTTCAAAACATAGTTTAAAATCCCCGTTTACAGCGGAAGCTTATTCAAAACAATTATTCAATAATAAACCAATGTTCAAAGTTTGTAAATCATGCAACTCTAGCTAGACGCCGTACAGACGCGTGCGCCCTAGTTCCATTCGTGCTACCTTAGCGACCTGAGAAAACATGTAAAAGTTTACGTCAGCACAAAAATGCTGGTGAGTTTACAGGTTTTGTATCCAAGTACCAAGTCCACCTGTCCATACTATAACAAATAGAAAACCAGTATACGCTAGCTAGGCGTACGTTTTGTTACTACCACGATTGGAAAACCATTACTAACGCGAATACCAAAAGTATGCCCGATGTAGTTCCTGTTGTTCCTGTTGTTCCTGTTTGAGACAATATGCACCCGCCGACCCTCCAAGTCGACAAGCGGGGTTGGTCACTCCCAATAGCGCTATTCACATTTCCCCGTTGTGCAAACCCGCACATTCATGGTTCCCCCCGGGACTTCCAAAGATCGTGTAGTACACAGTGTAAACCATAGTATGACAGTAATTACCAAATAATCGTTTTAACACATGTTTTCTCCCCCGAAAAGTGTAAACCAGTTTAAAAGAGGGGCCGTAAACTCACCTTAAGTTGCGTTACTCCTTAACCCGAGTAAACCCAGCTGCTATGCTAGTCCCGTAAGCGGCGACCTAACATACGACAGTTACAAGTACTTAGACTAATAACCCGCAGGTTAATTAGTCCCTAGATGTCCAGACCATAACCAAGTTCGTTTGAAAACACCGTGACTGTTTAACCGACCCAAAGTACAAGACACGACATCCCATTGGTGACCCGAGACTCCCCGTGTTATGTTTATGCTCCAAAACGTACAATAACGCAAGTACACTTAACATACGTTAACGCACAACAAGTTATAGCACATAGTTCACGTATCACCGAAATACATCCAAATATATGTTACCAAGTTATTAGACATGTTACGGGGTTCCTAGCATGTTACTACATGTTAAATCGGGTCTCGGAATGCTAATTTACACTTACAGCAGCAGTACACGCGATTAGGAAAAATCAACTAGCATTTAGGAAAGTCAACTAGTGATTAGGAGTCCTATTCGCCCCTATTATAGGCGATTAGGGGCTACTCCCCTGAACTTACTAGTGATTAGGGCTATTCACCTGAACTTACTAGTGATTAGGGCTATTCCCTGAACTTACTAGTGATTAGGGCTAATCACCTGAACTTACTAGTGATTAGACCTCTACTCGCCTGTGTTATAGGCGATTAGCACCCTACTCGCCTATAACATAGGCGATTAGGAATGCTACTCGCCTGTAACCTTGCTGTTCCGGTTTTTCGCGCGTTTAACGCTCCAAATCAGATCCAGAACGTGTGTAACCACCCAATATCATCCCAAACACTATCCTAAACATGTTTAACCAAAATCCTTCGTTCAACCTCGTATAATCAGTCCTGCATGCAACCAAGTAATCCAAACACCAATTCACATAGCATGCAACATCATACTAACACATGTAATCATAACCCTAATAACCGATTACTGAGATTTCTAGCATCATAATATCAATATCAGTTCTGACCTAACATAATAACACATCAATCCATCATCATGAATCATAAAAACCCTAGCTTTCTAATCATACACACCCATAACGCATGTATATTAGTTATAATCCGATTAACAACCCTTATTGACGATTTTCAGAAAGCTTTTTCGTTTATGAACAGGTCTGGACCATTAGGGATTGATTAAAAACGTTTACAAAGTGTTATGGATGAGAATCAAACCTTAGGATTTTGAAAGAATGATGGTTAGACCTTGAAACCTTGTGTTTTTGATCAAAATCGCCTTCCAGAGGTTGTTTATGTGTTTGGGGCGGTTATGGGACGACTAGGGTTGATATTAGGAAGTTTAGGAGGTTAAGCATTGTATTTATAGGCGTTTCTAGTCGTCCAGCACGTTACTAGCGAGTATGCAGCAGTTTCAGGCGATTAGGGCTTGTAATCGCCTGAATGTTCTAGTGATTAGGGCCTACTCGCCCTTAGCTACACACGAGTAGGGCCTACTCGCCCTTAAGGGCTCCCTACTCGCCTCCCTATAGGGGAGTAGACCTCCTACTCGCCTATAGGGGTTGGTCTTGTGTGTTTTGCGCGTTAAACCCCGTTTTAACATATGTTAATACCTATTCACGTACCGACAAGTCATATAATGATTGTAAACACATAACACAAGTAAATACACATATTTACACTCGTTCACCAATTCCCGGGACTCGAGACTCGTACGTTCCGTATGCCCTGACGATCCTACAAATCGTCACCGTTTGTACACTTGGTTAAGGACCGACATCTAACGAACCTCTAGACCAACATCCAATGATCTTCTAGACTAACCAATAGTTCCCGAACCATATCCCGACTTAACTAACCCAGTTAAGTACAATATACGCGTGACTCGCTAAGGTAGACTTTCATCTAAACAACGTTGTTAACCAGAATTTGCCGGGTGTCACATCATCCCCACGTTAAAAGAATTTTCGTCCCGAAAATTGCACAAGTACTAAAAGAACAAAAGAATAACGAAGGAAACAAACAATAAGATAGAAACCAAAAGAGAGATTTACCCGAGTTGTCACATCATCCCCACGTTAAAAGGAATCTCGACCCGAGATTCATTCAGCTGCCGAAGAGACATGTCTCGACTCGAACGCTTCCTTAGGAAAGAGATGAGGATACTTAGACTTCATCTGATCCTCCCGTTCCCATGTATATTCCGGTCCCCGGTTCGAGTTCCACCGAACCTTAACGATACGAATCTTGCTGTGACGCAGGCTACGAATCTTGTAATCAAGGATCTCTACAGGTTCTTCCACAATCCGAAGACGATCATCAACCTTGATCTCTTCTAGTGGAACGATGAGAGATTCGTCAGCCAGACACTTCTTCAAGTTTGACACGTGAAAGACGTTATGTACGTTACCAAGCTCCGTCGGTAGATCAAGTCGATATGCCACCGGCCCAATCCGTTCCAGGATCGTAAATGGGCCGACATATCGCGGATTGAGTTTGCCACGCTTCCCAAAGCGTATGACGCCCTTCCACGGTGAGACTTTTAGAAGTACCTTGTCATTGACTTGGAATTCCAGTGGTTTGCGACGCTGATCAGCATAACTCTTTTGCCGGTCCCGTGCCGCCGCCAACCGATTTCGAATCTGTACGATCTTTTCCGAAGTTTCGTACACTAGTTCAGGCCCAGTGAGTTGACTCTCACCCACTTCAGCCCAGCAAAGAGGGGAACGGCATTTCCGTCCGTACAGTGCTTCGAACGGAGCAGCTTTGATGCTCGTGTGATAACTGTTGTTGTACGAGAATTCTACCAACGGCAGATGAGCTTCCCAACCCTTGCCAAAATCGATCACACATGCCCGCAGCATGTCTTCTAAAGTTTGAATCGTACGCTCACTCTGACCGTCAGTCTGTGGATGGTAAGCCGTACTCATGTCTAGTTGGGTACCCAAAGCCTTGTGCAAAGACTTCCAAAAGTGAGAAGTAAAATGGGAGTCACGATCCGAGATAATAGAAACTGGTACCCCGTGCTTAGAAACAACTTCTTTCAAGTAAAGACGAGCCAAACGATCCATGGTGTCGGTCTCCTTAATAGCAAGAAAATGAGCTGATTTCGTCAACCGATCGACAATCACCCATATCTTGTCGTTCCCGCTTGGTGATTTAGGAAGTTGTGTGACAAAATCCATAGTAATCCGTTCCCATTTCCATTCCGGAATTTCAGGTTGTTGCAGGAGACCCGACGGTTTCTGGTATTCCACCTTGACCTTAGCACAGGTCAAGCATTTGCTCACGTATGAGGCTATGTCCGACCTCATGTTTGGCCACCAGTAAAGCACCTTCAGATCTTGGTACATCTTATCCGAACCAGGATGAATAGAATACCGGGACTTATGAGCCTCATCAAGGACAAGCTCCCGTAGTCCCCCGAACAAAGGAACCCATATACGTTCTGCGAAATAGTGCAGACCATCAGGCCTTCGCTCTAGGTGCTTGTCGGCACCGTGCATAGTTTCAGCTTTAAGGTTTTCCTCCTTCAAAGCTTCCAATTGGGCAGAACGGAGTTGATCAGGTAACGATGAATGAATAGTGAGCTGCAACGCCCGAACGCGACGAGGTTTAGTAGATTCCTTCCTGCTCAAGGCGTCTGCTACAACATTCGCCTTGCCAGGATGGTACTTAATAGCACAATCATAGTCGTTCAAAAGTTCGATCCAACGGCGCTGCCGTATGTTCAAGTGTTGTTGGTCGAAAATGTGTTGGAGACTCTTGTGATCGGTGTAGATGGTGCATTTGGTACCGTACAAGTAATGTCTCCAAATTTTCAACGCGAATACCACGGCACCCAACTCCAAGTCATGAGTTGTGTAGTTCTTCTCGTGCACTTTGAGTTGACGAGAAGCATACGCAATCACTTTCTCGCGTTGCATCAACACGCAACCGAGTCCATGAATGGAAGCATCACAGTAAACAACAAAATCATCAGGACCCTCAGGTAAAGACAAAATAGGAGCAGAACACAGTTTAGACTTCAGTTCTTCAAACGCTGACTCTTGTGATTCACCCCAGTCGAATTTCCTATCCTTCTGAGTGAGAGTGGTGAGGGGTTGAGCAATCTTCGAGAACCCCTGAATGAAACGACGATAATAGCCCGCAAGGCCTAGGAATTGCCGCACCTCAGTTGGCGTCTTTGGTGCTCCCCAGTCCTTGATCGCTTCGATTTTAGCTGGATCGACATGAATCCCTAGTTCATTAACCACATGTCCTAGGAATTGAACCTCGCGTAACCAAAAGTCACACTTTGAGAACTTGGCGTAAAGTTGTTCCCGTCGCAAGAGTTCCAAAACTAACCGCAGATGTTCCCCGTGTTCGGTCTCGTTCTTGGAGTAGATCAGGATGTCATCAATAAACACAATGACAAACTTGTCCAGATACGGTTTACAGACGCGGTTCATCAAGTCCATGAAAACCGCCGGTGCGTTCGTGAGACCGAAAGGCATGACCAAGAATTCGAAATGGCCATAACGTGTTCGAAAAGCAGTCTTTGCAACGTCAGCCTCCCTGACGCGCAGCTGGTGATAACCGGACCTTAAATCGATCTTGGAATAATAACTAGAACCCTGAAGCTGGTCGAATAGATCATCAATACGTGGAAGAGGATAACGGTTCTTGACGGTTAACTTGTTCAGTTCTCTGTAGTCTACGCACAATCGGAAACTCCCATCCTTCTTCTTAACAAATAAAATCGGGGCTCCCCAAGGGGAAGAACTTGGCCGGATGAAACCCTTGTCCAAGAGTTCCTGTAACTGACTAGACAATTCCTGCATCTCGGGAGGTGCAAGACGGTAGGGGGCCCGAGCAATAGGAGCAGCCCCTGGTACAAGATCAATACCGAACTCGACTTGACGATGAGGAGGAAGACCAGATAAATCATCGGGAAAAACATCAGGAAACTCGCGTACCACCGGAATGTCGTCAATCTTCTTCTCATCACTAGAGGAAACAGATAAAAGTGCCAAAACGGCTGGATAACCCTTTCGAAGACACTTAAGGGCTTTCATGCTAGAGATGATGTTTAGCGGAACACCACCCTTGATACCGTACACAGAAAGGAATTCTCCATCAGGGAGAGGAATCCGAATAACTTTATCGTAACAGACGATCTCCGCGCGATACAAAGATAACCAATCCATTCCTACCACAACGTCAAAACTACCCAATGGTACCGGCATAAGGTCGATGGGGAACGATAAACCCGACAACTCTAATTGACACTCCCGAAGAACACTAGTAGCTTCAATCGTTTTACCGTCAGCTAACTCAATAATATACTTGGTCTCTAATGGTACGGGTACTACATCTAGCAGTCGACTAACATCCATGGATACAAAACTCTTGTCGGCACCAGAATCAAATAACACGCTAACAGAACGATTATTGAGAAGAAACGTACCGGTGACTGTGTCAGGGTCCTGCCTAGCCTCAGCAGCTCCAATGACGAAGGCACGTGCATTTCTGCCGCCGCCCCCGTTGTTACCATTCCCGTTGTTCCCACCCTGCTTCAGTTTTGGGCAATCCTTCTTGTAATGCCCGGTGTCACCACAGTTGTAGCATCCTTGTTTCCCTGTAGTCCCCTGAGTAGTCGGAGCTGAACTGTTAGTCGGAGCCTGAGTCGATGGAAGTGTAGCCCGACAATCCTTAGCATAATGCCCTGTTCGCTGACAGCGGTGACAACGGTTACTATCGCAGTTCCCTTGGTGATGGCGTCCACACTTGTTGCATTTGGGCAGTTTTCCCGCATAACCACCCTGCTTATTACCCGAAGAAGATGAACCCCCATTATCAAACCTTTTACCCTGCTGTGTAGACCCAGATCCTTTCCCGTCATTTTCCCACTTGCGCTTGTTGTTCTCTGGGGCCTTAACTGTTGAACCCTTCGCAGGCAAAATCCCCTCATTCACTTTTAAGTTGGTCATCCTATGGGCCGATCGAACTACCTCCGCATAAGTAGGATGATTCCCAGCAGCCACTAGCCCTGCAATTTCCGGCACTAACCCGGAGACATAATGTTCAATCTTACGATACTCTGGCACGTGCAGATCGGGACACAGCACTGCCAACTCATTCCTCCTCACAGTATACTTCTCGATTTCCGATCCAGTCATCTTGAGGTTCCACACCTCATGCTCCAGCTTCTGTACCTCTTCTCTCGGGCAATACTCCCACTTCAGCAACTGCACAAAGTTCTCCCATGGCATAGCATATGCCTCCCCAATACCCATGTTCTGGGTGATGCCATTCCACCAAGTCAATGCCACGTCCTGAAACAACGCAGCAGAATACTTTACCCGATCTTCTGGGAGACAGTTACACATCAGAAATACCGACTCCACTTTCTCCAACCACCTAAGCAAACTAACCGCACCCTCAGTGCCAGAGAATTCCTGGGGCTTGCAGTCCCGGAACATCTTGTAGGTGCACATGGGTGGGGGTGGGTCAACAGGACCACCTGAAATGAAACGTATGAGAAAACACGAAATACGTACACAAGGTTCACCAATGAGGCAAAGGAAATGGATAAAACAACTTACTACCACCGTTGTGCCCTAACTGAAAGGCAGCTTGGAGCAAGTTGTTCAGATCAGCCTGTGATAGGTTAATACCTCCACCACGACCACCAGCACCACCGCGACCACCACCACGTCCACCATTGCGACCACCTCCACGTCCTCCACGCACTCCAGACATGATTCTGGCAGAAAGAACGAGAAAATTTAGTTTCGCAGTTAAAGATAACCACTAATGTTCACAAGATCAAAACTAGATCCAATCCAGGACTATCCCCTCAAACCCAGAGCTCACTAGGGCTTCCATGCATTTCGTTTTATGATTTTGTGTGCACCCAAAATGATAAAACGCTCTACATGGTCCTCCAAGTGTTCTCCTAGTTCAAAGTTCAAATCACCGAACATAGACTCTTAGCTATACACCGTAATACTACGGTAGTTCATGACAAGTGTTTCTATTGGAGTGCGAAAGGGAGATGTCCGAGCCTTGGACAAATCTCAAGAGCACACGAGTTACCCCAATAGACCACACTGCCTAGAAAACAAGTAACCCAACCTAAGATAGAACGGATGATGTAACGTAGAAAGACCAATGATTTAGAGACACCCCGACAAGACCATACGTAAACCACTATAACGTTTAGTACCATGTGATCGTCTAGTGTGTGCGACTCGGCTATAGACTAGACTCTACATGCAGTCCTAGTTCACTATAACCATTGGCTCTGATACCAATCTGTCACACCCTCAAAATCCACTTGCGGAGTTTTACCGCGAGGCGCATGACAAACCAGGATCCAAACCAACGATCACAATAAACAAGTCTAAATGAATATAAATGCAATTTCAAAACATAGTTTAAAATCCCCGTTTACAGCGGAAGCTTATTCAAAACAATTATTCAATAATAAACCAATGTTCAAAGTTTGTAAATCATGCAACTCTAGCTAGACGCCGTACAGACGCGTGCGCCCTAGTTCCATTCGTGCTACCTTAGCGACCTGAGAAAACATGTAAAAGTTTACGTCAGCACAAAAATGCTGGTGAGTTTACAGGTTTTGTATCCAAGTACCAAGTCCACCTGTCCATACTATAACAAATAGAAAACCAGTATACGCTAGCTAGGCGTACGTTTTGTTACTACCACGATTGGAAAACCATTACTAACGCGAATACCAAAAGTATGCCCGATGTAGTTCCTGTTGTTCCTGTTGTTCCTGTTTGAGACAATATGCACCCGCCGACCCTCCAAATCGACGAGCGGGGTTGGTCACTCCCAATAGCGCTATTCACATTTCCCCGTTGTGCAAACCCGCACATTCATGGTTCCCCCCGGGACTTCCAAAGATCGTGTAGTACACAGTGTAAACCCATAGTATGACAGTAATTACCAAATAATCGTTTTAACACATGTTTTCTCCCCCGAAAAGTGTAAACCAGTTTAAAAGAGGGGCCGTAAACTCACCTTAAGTTGCGTTACTCCTTAACCCGAGTAAACCCAGCTGCTATGCTAGTCCCGTAAGCGGCGACCTAACATACGACAGTTACAAGTACTTAGACTAATAACCCGCAGGTTAATTAGTCCCTAGATGTCCAGACCATAACCAAGTTCGTTTGAAAACACCGTGACTGTTTAACTGACCCAAAGTACAAGACACGACATCCCATTGGTGACCCGAGACTCCCCGTGTTATGTTTATGCTCCAAAACGTACAATAACGCAAGTACACTTAACATACGTTAACGCACAACAAGTTATAGCACATAGTTCACGTATCACCGAAATACATCCAAATATATGTTACCAAGTTATTAGACATGTTACGGGGTTCCTAGCATGTTACTACATGTTAAATCGGGTCTCGGAATGCTAATTTACACTTACAGCAGCAGTACACGCGATTAGGAAAAATCAACTAGCATTTAGGAAAGTCAACTAGTGATTAGGAGTCCTATTCGCCCCTATTATAGGCGATTAGGGGCTACTCCCCTGAACTTACTAGTGATTAGGGCTATTCACCTGAACTTACTAGTGATTAGGGCTATTCCCCTGAACTTACTAGTGATTAGGGCTAATCACCTGAACTTACTAGTGATTAGACCTCTACTCGCCTGTGTTATAGGCGATTAGCACCCTACTCGCCTATAACATAGGCGATTAGGAATGCTACTCGCCTGTAACCTTGCTGTTCCGGTTTTTCGCGCGTTTAACGCTCCAAATCAGATCCAGAACGTGTGTAACCACCCAATATCATCCCAAACACTATCCTAAACATGTTTAACCCAAAATCCTTCGTTCAACCTCGTATAATCAGTCCTGCATGCAACCAAGTAATCCAAACACCAATTCACATAGCATGCAACATCATACTAACACATGTAATCATAACCCTAATAACCGATTACTGAGATTTCTAGCATCATAATATCAATATCAGTTCTGACCTAACATAATAACACATCAATCCATCATCATGAATCATAAAAACCCTAGCTTTCTAATCATACACACCCATAACGCATGTATATTAGTTATAATCCGATTAACAACCCTTATTGACGATTTTCAGAAAGCTTTTTCGTTTATGAACAGGTCTGGACCATTAGGGATTGATTAAAAACGTTTACAAAGTGTTATGGATGAGAATCAAACCTTAGGATTTTGAAAGAATGATGGTTAGACCTTGAAACCTTGTGTTTTTGATCAAAATCGCCTTCCAGAGGTTGTTTATGTGTTTGGGGCGGTTATGGGACGACTAGGGTTGATATTAGGAAGTTTAGGAGGTTAAGCATTGTATTTATAGGCGTTTCTAGTCGTCCAGCACGTTACTAGCGAGTATGCAGCAGTTTCAGGCGATTAGGGCTTGTAATCGCCTGAATGTTCTAGTGATTAGGGCCTACTCGCCCTTAGCTACACACGAGTAGGGCCTACTCGCCCTTAAGGGCTCCCTACTCGCCTCCCCTATAGGGGAGTAGACCTCCTACTCGCCTATAGGGGTTGGTCTTGTGTGTTTTGCTCGTTAAACCCCGTTTTAACATATGTTAATACCTATTCACGTACCGACAAGTCATATAATGATTGTAAACACATAACACAAGTAAATACACATATTTACACTCGTTCACCAATTCCCGGGACTCGAGACTCGTACGTTCCGTATGCCCTGACGATCCTACAAATCGTCACCGTTTGTACACTTGGTTAAGGACCGACATCTAACGAACCTCTAGACCAACATCCAATGATCTTCTAGACTAACCAATAGTTCCCGAACCATATCCCGACTTAACTAACCCAGTTAAGTACAATATACGCGTGACTCGCTAAGGTAGACTTTCATCTAAACAACGCTGTTAACCAGAATTTGCCGGGTGTCACACATTTGGTGCAGTCTTTCAGCACGCGCCAACATTTCACGTACGCGAAATTCCCGTACGTCTGATTGTATTCTTCCAAAGCCGCCACAAAGACATCCTCGTCACTTTGCCCACTTTTCCACCCGTACTTGGTGCGCTGATAAATGCCCTGAAAATTTGTGCATTTTTGGTTGATATCGGTCCACTTGCCCGATATCGAATCATTCTCCCGGTAGCCTTCTCCTTTACCCGAGAGACCAAAAAATATTGTCCGTACTCTTTTCCAAAAATCGCCTTTGGATTGATAGTTGGCTGAAAAAAACATACCAAAAAATATAACATTACCAAAACAATATATAATTACCAAAAAATATATATCTTACGAAAAAAATATATATCTTACCAAAAAAATATATATCTTACCAAAAAAATATATATCTTACCAAAAAAATATATAACATTACCAAAACAATATATAATTTCTTACCGACTTCAGGATCCTCCGACACGTCAACCCACGCTCGGGTTAACGAGTACAACTCGTGGTCGGTCCACGGTATAACTTTTTTCTTGGCACGACCGCCCGTCTCTTTTCTTGTGTGGCGTCGGGCGGGTGCTTTGCCTCGCACGGGCTCTTCCTCTTCAACTGGGCCTTGTGTCTCCGGAACCGACTCTTGCCAAGCGTTTGAAGAGCCGAACATTTGGGATGACCCGTACACTTGGGATTGGCCAAACCCACCTCCTATGGGCATCCCAAAACTCCCTCCCATGTTAACATTATACATGTTCGGGTCCCAACCATACGGTTGGTTTAAGAGGTTCGTGAAAGTTTGCGGATTTGAACCCGAACCCGGAGCTATAGGTCGGGTGTTGTCGCCACTGGTTTGGGAACCAAACCCGAAACCTCTACCGAAAGGATTCATCTCTTCCCTCACAATAAAATTTCAAAGTGTGTGTGTGTAGTGTTTGTGCAGCTTGTGTTGTATGTGTGTGAGTCTTGTGTTGTATGTATATTTATATACAATTTTTTTTTTTTTATTAAATGCTCGAACAAACCACCCCAACCCCGGTCAAACCTGCAATTTATCCTCCCAATGCCATGCATAACGCTCGCTGTGTGGGTAAAGAATCAAACCCAAAACGCCCTATAGCGCCTGGGGGGCGGTGTTCCCCGGCGCTATAGGGCCTATAGCGCTGCACAACGAGCCCACTACGGGTACTCTAAATAGATGACGATAAACTGATGACGTTAAATTGATGACGATGAACTAATGACACGTATTTATATATCTATTCCAATATTCTAACATACAAGTGATAGCTTGGAGCAGGGGTGGATCCATGTGTAATTTAGGGGTGGCTAGGCACTCCCTTGAATGGGTGATTATATATAAACCCCCCAGCTTCTATTTAAACCCCCTCTAAGCGCCTTGTTTAGGCCTAAACGAGGCGTTTGGAGGGGGTAATTTATTTTGGTAGTTTTTTGATGTTTTGAGTGGTTTTTTTTTAATTTAATAATTATAAAAAGTTAAAAAAAAATTAAAAAACAAAGTAATAACCCTCAACATTGTCATTGACTTAAACTTGACATCATCAATCACGTAAAGTCAATGAATGTGGTATGCGCGTTAAATTTCATTAAATGCGGCAACACAGGCAAGTCCTCGTCTGATAACAACTGAAAAGTAGCCGGTGCAAGTTATGTTGTAGCTTCCAAAACCAATCGGCCCCGTTGTTGCTCATATGTTATTATCTCTTCTCTTATTCTCTGTTTCTCTAGTTCTCGATGGATTATTGCTCTCATATCATGGATCAGAGAGATTCAAGCTAATTAAACTCATATCTCAAGCCGGTGCAAGTTATGTTGTAGCATCCTTGATCATCTTCTTGTTCAACACACACCAGCTTTTTCATCACAGTTTCCAACCACTAATACCAGATTGATGATGCTCAATTTCGGTTGATATAGAGTATATCAGAGAAAGATTTAGTTGAAAGTGGATACAATGGATCAGAGAGATTTAAGCTAATTAAACTCATATCTCAAGCCGGTGCAAGTTATGAAATGACACATGCAGAATGTAATGTCATGCACAATGTGATTTGTATTAATGGCAAAGTGATTTGTAAGGGAAGAAGAAGAGAATGTTATATATGTTTACCTTCCCATGGAAACTCTGAAGACCTTAACGGAGGTTTGCTAGAGGGTCATTGGTCTTCAGAGTTTCCAACCCCTAATACATTCATCAAAGGATATTCATGTGAGAATGATTTCGTACAAGATTCCTATGCAAGCAAGTCAAATTCAGTTGTTACACCGACTTGAGATATGAGTTTACAGGTAAAGAGATGAAAACCACTACTAGGGTTCTTTTCAGTGAAGGCTGTGAAAAGCATGCAGCGGATGATTGCCAGTGAGATTGATAACTGGACAGGTTAGCCAGGTGTTTGTCAAAAAGGTAGAGCACACCACTAGAGCAAAAAGTTGTGTGTATGAATAGTGACCCTCTGGCAAACCTGCCATTAATCGGTTTTATTTAGCGTAAAAAGTTCATTGTACATATACCTCCTTATCTAAAAACAAATCACATCATTGTAGAGGTGTATAGGTTACTCATTACCGTTGGACGTTGAAGGTAAACATGGACAGTGAGAAGTGAGATTGATAACTTCTCTATGGAAGTTGCTAAAATAGTTAAACAAAAGCTGAAATTGAACAGTTATTTGGCAACATACTTGAAATCAATGGGAAGATAAAACAATCCTCATCCACAATGTTCTTACCTATGAGTTTAATTAGCTTGAATCTCTCTGATCCATGGTATCCACTTTCTGAATCTGAAGAGAAGCTATCATCTCAGAGAGATATCTGTCAAGTCCAAATATTTGCAAGTCCAAATCATTGTACGATGTCTTTTTCAGAGGACCTCGACTCTTGAGATGTTGCAGGTGTTTGAAAAGTTTGAACTGAAATTGAACTTTTCATGCAAGCAAGTAAAATTCAGTTGTTTTACTAATTTCATAGTCTTGATACTTTTAACAATCGGTTTCATCTTTGTTTTCTTGAGTTCAACTTTCCATGATCTACCTTTATCATCTCAGAGAGATATCTGTCAACGATGGAAGGGAACCCGAAACAATAAAAAGTAATTACAAAGAAGATGATCAAAGATGCTACAACATAACTTGCACCGGCTTGTGTTATGAGTTTAATTAGCTTGAATCTCTCTGATCCATGGTATTCGGTTGTTTTCAGGTTGTCTTCATCGTTGACCGCTATCTCTCGGATAACAACTGAAAAGTTGTCTCATTAATTCCAATTCCAATTCCAATTCCACCGGTGCAATTAGAATCTGAAGAGAAGCTATCATCTCAGAGAGATATCTGTCAACGATGATGGCGCAAAGGTTAGCGGTAATTTTGGAATGTTTCTGATCATTGTCAGAGGGTCACTATTCATACATAAATTTTTTTTTTTTTTGGAATGTTTCTGATCATTTAGATATCGGTCAACGATGAAGGCAACCTGAAACGACATGATAAAGGCTGTACATGAACATTTATAACCTTTCTGTACCTGTGGCCAAAAGAACCTGATAAAGGCTGTACACGAGTATAATCAAACAAGGGTTGCCCGGAGTTTGATTAGCTTGAATCTCTCTAATCCATGGTATCCACTAACCGTATCGATCATTACAGTTATTTGGACTGTTGCTAAATTAGTTAAACAAAAGCTTAAATTATACAGTTATTTGGAATATTATTGATTATTACAGTGAGATTGATAACTTCTCTATGGAAGTAACAAATTCAAAACAGAGATAGGTTTGCCAGAGGGTCACTATTCATACATAAAGAGTATAATCGTGATGTGATGGATTTTTATATTTGCAACGTAGTTCCTTTTTACCTGGTTGTAAAGGAACTTCAGGTCAGCCAAACGTTTGTCAAAAGCAAGTGTGAAGATCAAGATCAAGAAGACTGGATACCATGGATCAAAGAGATTCAAGCTAATCAAACTCATATCTCAAGTTGGTCTAACAACTGAATTTGACTTGCTTGCATAGGAATCTTGTACGAAATTATACAGTTATTTGGAATGTTCCTGATCATTACGGTCAACGATGAAGGTGTGTTGTATGTATAAAATTGTGAATAATTGTGAGAGTCGATATGAGAGCAATAATCCATCGAGAACTAGAGAAACAGAGAATAAGAGAAGAGATAATAACATATGAGCTACAACGATAGGCGTTTTCGATTTCTAAATGAATCAACGACTTAAACTTGACATCATCAACCACGTATAGTCAAATATTTATTCTCCATATCCATACCTTGTTTCAAGTATCTTGTAAAATTCATTTCGTCTTCAAGACTCCTATGAGTCAACAAAGGTTGACTTTTTTGAGCATTAACAATGACTATATTACATTATTATTATTATTTTTTTTATTATATTTGTAATTTAGTTCCTTTGTTTTATTATTATAATAATTTGTTATTATCAAGAATCGGAAATTAGTAAAACGATTTATGAAAGTATCAAGAATCGGAAATTAGTAAAACGATTTAATAAATCATTGCTCAGACGTTAGGGTTTGATAAACACAAAACTTATTATTTATAAAGCAACAAAAACACAAATCGTACCGTGAAATAAAGAGAGGCCCATTAGGAGTGCCGTGGAGGAAGATCGTCGGTTTGCTGTAGTCGATGATGGCACAGAGGTTAGCAGTAACTTTAAATTTTGAATGATCGTCGGTTTGTACAATGAATTTTACCTGCTTTGCATGAAAAGTTATTTTTAAATGTTTGTTAATATATCTTTAAATGTTTGATCTGCAATATTTGAAAATTATCATTTCTTGACATGCTTGGTAACACCTTGATCTGTAATATCTGAAAATTATCATTTCTCGAAAAGTAATTAAAAACATGTTGGATCAGTTTGCTCTTGTTTGCTAAGTAAGAACTTGCTATCTTGACACTTAAGTGTTTAGCAAGTCCTTGTAAATCAGATTATAAGCACAGCGGAATGTTATAAGTTAAAGCAACACTTTTTATGCAAAGGCAGAGTTATAACTCCCCCTTGATGTTTGAAACTAAATAAATGACAAAGTATTTATTATGAATCTAAGTTGTAAATGAGAATTAGATACTTAAAGAGATTCACAATAAATACAGAAATGGAATATAACAATGAGAGTGTTTGAAGGATTTTTCTGTTGAAAATCAATGTCTAAAATAGAAGGTTGAAGCCTTCTATTTATAGACGATTACATGCATGTATCTTGCCTAAAAAGCAAGCACAGAAAGTCCAGTGACAAGTTGCACAAGTTGCAACATTGAAAGAAACAAATAAAGCTAAAAGTAATATTAAACAATAAACTACTGATGCAAAAGGGCGGTGGGAAATATCTTCTGCTAAGTGCTGATGAAGGACAACTACTGAAGAGTAGTTTTGTCTTCAGTACTTCTGAAGTGAACTTGTCTGGTTTGGACTTCAGAACTTCTGCAACTTCAGCACTTCTTCATATCTTCTAATCAGCAGTTTCTTGTCTTCTCTTTAGTACTTCTATACTTAGCCAAAAATGACAGAAGTGAATTAGACTAAGGTTTGCAAAAGTGGTTTCACCAATCCTCTTTGTCCTAACAATCTCCCCCTGGATTGATGAAGCCAAAACCTTACTAATTCCTTATGTGTTTCTTCTGTCTTGAACAATCTTCCATATCTCTTTGTACATGGTGTTCTTGAGCTGGTTGTACTGATCATCAGACAGAGATCCTCTCTGTGGTTCTAGATGTTGAATTGTGAGCAGGTCTTGTGTTGACAGTTTCTT
Organism: Ambrosia x helenae; assembly: GCA_030844895.1. Taxonomy (NCBI): domain Eukaryota; kingdom Viridiplantae; phylum Streptophyta; class Magnoliopsida; order Asterales; family Asteraceae; genus Ambrosia; species Ambrosia x helenae. The sequence continues at coordinate 16,525,697 of CM061224.1, read as the reverse complement.
CAGATCACTGATCTTCTTGTAAGCCCTGCTTGAGAAGTCTCTTCTTGTCAACAGTACTGAGTTGTTATCAGTAAGTGACCATCTGATGATAGGGATCTTTGACTTGTTAAAGTCAGAAGAATAGGGAACCAGACTTGTCCCTTGGGTTGATGGTCCTGAGTGCTGGATGTCTTCAGTTTCAGATAGCCTCAGGTGGGATTCTCTTCCTTGTTGATGTTGTTGCATACCAGGCATCTGAACAGTTGGGAGATGGTGTTCAGTCACTACTTTGGTATGCAGCTTTTCTGTGATTGTCTTTTGTATTTGATAAGCAAAAGTGGAAGGATACCTGAACTGTGTTAACAGAGGTTTCTCCTCAATGTCAAAATCTGAATGGACTATTGAGCTTCCCTCAAGTAGTACCATTTTGAAATCAGTTTTGACATTGTCCTCTGTCTTCTTCTTTTGAGCAGCAGATCTTCTAGATACACCAGAAGTTCTAACTACTGATCTTGAAGGATCAGCAGTTTGAAACTTCTCAGGATTTGCAGCCTTGGCAGCCAAATATTTTCTATATGTATCCATCAGTCTTTCTTCTTTCCATCTGGATACAGAGGCTTTTGAACCATATCCTTCTGCTACTAGCTCTTCTATTATCTGGGCTCTCTTGGCCTTTCCATCTTTGCTTGTGGCCATTTTCTCTGCAAGTAGTTGTGCTCTTCTTGTCAGCTCTTGCATAGAGAGTCCTTTGAGTGTAAAGGCTTTAGTCTTGCTGTTCTTGGTAATATAAGACACCAGTTGTTGTCTTTTATCCTGTTCAGCAATCTCATCAAGGCTAGCCTGCCTTTGTAGTTCAGCTGCATAAGCCTGAAGTTTTTCTTCATGGCTTAAGTCCAAATCATCCCTTTCTTCCAGAGATTTCCAAATCTGATATTCTCTGGCCTTCTTGTTGGCTGCAATTAAACTCTTCTCTAATAGTTCAGCTGAATGAGAAATGGGAGAAGGGTTTAATACAGTCATTGTTGTAACAGATGTAGGCCTGATGGGATCAGATGTTGGTTGAATGGGAGCAGTGGTTCTGGAAGGTTCAGTTGTTTGAGGTTGGGAAGTGTTAACTTCTGATGTGCTGACAACTGCTGATGGTTTGTCAGCTACTGAAGGATTGTCTTCAGTACTTTCTGATTCTTCATCAGAAGTTTGGTCATCAGAAGTTTCTTCATTACACCTTAGGGAATCATCAGAACTTTGGGTCTCATCTTCTTTCTCAGCAGCTTCAATTTCTTCAATAGAGACACCAAACTGTTTGGCCAATTTTTCTTTCCTGGCCTGATCTTTCTGATCTCTTTCAAGGAGTGCCACTCGTGCCTTTACTCTGGCTTGGAATGACTCCTTAGGTTCCCTGATCTTCTCCCCCTTTTTGGATTCATCAATTATAACCCTTGAAGCAGAGGGTTGGGAGAAGTGTCCTTGAAGATGAGCAATCTGTTGGCTGTTGAAGTCTATTTTGTTTGACAGATCGTTCATCTTGGTCTTGATCACTCCAAATTGGTTCTTGATTGACAGCTCCAAGTCAGCTGTATATGTTTGGAAGTGATTTCTGATGAGTGTATTCATCATGTGGTACAGGGGACCCTCTGGGCTGCATAGCTGGTTCAGGTCTATGCTTGTTTGCCCAGGGAATTGGGTAGGCATTTGCTGTGAAGGGGGTGTTTTTGGAAGATCCTCATGTTGTACAGAGGATGCCACTCTAGGGGTTTTAGGGATTGAGTGGACTTTAACCTGTGCAGAGGTGACTGGCTTCTTGAGCCTGGATACCTTTGCAGCAGGACCTTCAGAAAGTGCCGTCAATTCAGTAGTTGGAGTTTTTGAAACATCATCCAAATTAATGGAATCATCTGTATCCCTGATGTTGCCCTCAGTGAGGACTGTCTCAGTTAAATCATGAGCTGAGCCCAACTCAGTTCTCTCATGAACCTCTGTTTCTTGGTACTGAGGATTTCCTACTTCAGGCATTAAGCCTTCATCAGTAGTTGCCACATCTGAGGTCTTAGCTATGTTACTTCTGTCCTCAGATCCACCACTGGGTGGTAACTGAGTAGTAGCAGCCTCAGATGCCCCAAGAGTCTCTAAAATTGGGCTTAAAGACTCTGGTCCACCCTCATCTCTTGGGATAGGGCTAGTAATGTCCACATCCATGTCTGATGTAGTAGTTATGTCCCCTGTTTGTTGTGGTTGATGGGGACTGACATGATCAGATGGGACATTCTCTTTTAGCCCAGAGAGAAGTTTGGCAATTTCTATTGCCTCTTGTTCAGAAATTTGTGGGGAGGGTTCAGTAGTTTGGGCAATAGGTTGTTGTTCAGCAGTTTCAAAAGAAGAGTGTGTTTGATATGTTTTTCTAAGTCTTTTTCTTTTGAAATGAACAGATATGGGTGCTCTTGGTGGGGTTTGAGATGGATGAGACTGAGAGGGTGTTTCAGTCTCATCAATTTGAAGAGCAGAATGCTCAAGAGCATGTTCAGGCATCTCAACCTCCTGAACAGCTTTTCTTTTGGGTTGGTGGGTTGCAGTTTTTGTTGGCTTGGGCTTTTTGGCTTTTGGTGGTGTGGGTGTGGAAGATGTGGGCTTCAGGGGGACTTGTTGTTGTTCTCCCTGATCATCTTCTGGCCAGGCAGCTGGTTTGTTAAGTCTTGAGTATGCTTGTGATGTTAAAGGGTTTAAAGTTGAAATTTTTCCCACAAGCACCTCATTACCCAGTTCCCCTATTATGCATTGCATAATGAACCTTGGGTACAACAAAAACTTTTTCTTGGTATTATTGTGATGTAACACCAACTCATGGAAAAACAGTTTTGATGCCCTGAATTTAGTTTCATTCACAATGGAATGAAATATTGGTTGAAAAGTGGAGGGCATCTGGTCATATGACCCTGTTTTTGGACTCAAACACATAATTATATAATGAAACAAAAGTTTGTATTTTGGTTCAAAATATTTTTTGAATATTGTTGCATGGGAGAGAGTACCTTGATAACCACACTCAGTCATGGTTAGATGAATATCTTTGTTAGCAACATGGTCAGGGGCAGCTACATCATCCAGACCCAGTCTTGTTGCTAGTGTGGCCGGTGTGATGGTCAGTTGTTTCCCTTTTATCTTTGAGTTGAGGGAAATGACCTCACCACCCATTGTAACCGTCTCAGCATTTGCCCAGAACTCATTCAGAGTTTCAGTATGAATTGGTGGGTTAATTGTGAGAGCAGTAAAGTATTGGGATTTGACGACAAGATCAATGATCTCATCGTATTGGGACCAGCCTTCTTGTTTTTCAAGAAAGGCTCTTTGATTGTGTCCCTGTTTTAGAACTAGATCCATTGTGGTTTGGGTGTTTGATCGAACAGTGAATTTTCAGGTATAGGTTTTGAGAGAGTTTTGAGAGAGAAGGAGGGATATTTTGTGAGTTTAAAAGGATAAGTGTGTGAAAAAGGTATTTATTAGAAGTTTTAACCGCTTGAATCTTCTTTATTAGAAGTTTTAAAACCGCCTTTGGTTAAAAATCTCTTTATCAGAGGTTTTAAACTTATTAGGTCAAACCTCTGATGATGGGAAAAGTCAGATTTGCCCTTTTGACTTAAACTGCTGATGAAGGATTACTTCATCAGTAGTTCCCATTTTCTCTTCAGCAGTTTTAACATCTGATGAGAAATGTTTATAAATACTTTATTCATAACTTCTGAAGTTTATTTTATCAGAAGTTACACACTTTTTCAGAAAGTTATCCCTATACTGATGATTTTTGTTCATCAGTAGTTTCTCTCAAACTGTTTTTGTTCTTCAGAAGTTTTGTTTCAGACTTTTGACATTTGTAAGTGAAAACCAGAAAAAAAGATGGAAAAGGTTAATTTGAAATCCACCAAGGTAAACAGGATGGAATCAGGGGTGGAAAAAGGAAAAATAAAATTTTTCATTTTGATTTCACCATGGTAAACAGGATGGAATCAAGGATGGAAAAAGGAAAAAGAAAAATTTTGATGCATAACAGTAGTGATTGATGTAGAAGTTTGATGTAGAGTTGGGTAGAATCAAGTGTTAACTTGGATTCTAACTGATATGCAGAAAAAAAATAAAATAAACACTTACAAATTTAGCATTCCAAGCATGGAAACTAACTTCTGAAATGTTGATGTGTCAAGGGGCTTAGTGAAGATGTCAGCTATCTGATTAGCTGTTGCTACATGCTTCACCTCAATCTTGCCTTTTTCATAGCAATCTCTTATGAAATGGTACCTGATCTCAATATGTTTAGTTTTTGAGAACTGTACCGGATTTTGAATGATGCTAATGGCAGATTTGCTGTCTACAAACAAAGGTGTCTTGGTCTCTTTGATTCCATAATCAAGAAGTTGATATTGGAGCCATTGTATCTGTGATGTACAACTTGCAGCTGCAATGTATTCAGCTTCAGCAGTTGAAGTTGCAACAGATGTTTGCTTCTTTGATTGCCATGACACTAGACAGTTCCCCAGGAATTGACAACCACCAGATGTTGACTTTCTTGTCATCTTACACCCTGCATAGTCACTATCTGAAAATGCTGATAACTTGGTATTGCTTGAAGCAGGATACCAGATTCCCAGCGTTGGAGTTCCTTTCAGATATCTAAAAATTCTTTTGACTGCAATAAGGTGTGATTCCCTTGGTGCTGATTGATATCTAGCACAGACACATGTTGAGAACATAATATCTGGTCTAGAAGCAGTTAAGTATAAAAGGGAACCTATCATGCATCTGTACATGGTTTGATCAACCTGTTTTCCTTGATCATCTGGTTCAACTTGTGTGATAGGTGTCATGGGAGTGGAACATGATTTACAGTCATTTAAAGAAAATTTGTTCAATAATTCTTTAACATATTTTGATTGATGTATAAAAGTTCCATTTGTTTGTTGTTTGATCTGCAGTCCTAGAAAGTACTGCAGTTCTCCCATGGTACTCATCTCAAATTTTGATTGCATGAGTTTCTTAAAATCATCACACAGTTTTGTGTTTGTTGAACCAAAGATGATATCATCAACATAAATTTGAACAAGTAAGACATGATTTCCAACATGTTTAATGAAAAGTGTTTTATCAATGGCACCTCTTGTAAAGTTATTTTTGAGTAAAAAGGTGGAGAGTGTATCATACCAGGCTCTTGGAGCCTGTTTGAGCCCATAAAGAGCTTTGTCCAGTCTGTACACCCACTCAGGATGAGAAGGATCCTCAAACCCAGGTGGCTGACAGACGTACACCTCCTTTTTGATTTTACCATACAAAAATGCACTTTTCACATCCATTTGATAAACTTTAATTTTGTTGGAAATGGCATAGGCCAGAAATAACCTGATGGCCTCAAGCCTTGCAATTGGAGCAAAGGTTTCATCATAGTCAATTCCCTCTTCTTGAGAGTACCCTTGAACTACCAGTCTTGCCTTGTTCTTGATTATCATACCAGCTTCATCTTGTTTGTTCCTGAAAACCCATCTTGTACCAATTGGTTGCTTGTTTTGAGGTAAGGGACAGATTTCCCAGACCTGTTGCTTGTTGAACTGTAGTAGTTCATCTTGCATAGCCTGCACCCAATTATTGTCTTTGAGGGCTTCCTGGTACTTCTTTGGTTCCAACTGTGAAATAAAGGCTGAGAATAGGCAAAAGTTGGAGAGCTGGTTTCTGGTCAGAACACCTGTAGCTATATCACCCATGATTTGATCAAGTGGATGATCTCTGTGTTCAATCAGTTGTTGTAAACCACTGACAGGTGTAGGTGGCTCTGGTTCTTCAAACAAACTACTGAGGTCTATGATATCTGGTTCAGCAGTTGCAGCTTCTTCAGTAGTTGCAGGTGCTGAAGCAGATGTTTGAGTTTGGCCTTCAGTATTTGTTTGATCAGAAGTTTGAAAAACTTCTGATGGTGTTGTAGTTGACTTAATGACTGTTTGAGGAGTCCATGGTGCAGGATCCTCATCTTCAAACCTTTGATCACCATAATAAGTAGGTTTGGAAGAAGTAACAGCCTTTTCAGGTCCAAAGTGAAAGTTGTCAAGGTCAAAGAGTTCAGCAGGATGTGCTGGAATAAGAGTGTGTTTTGACTCATTGAACTTGACATTCAGAGCATGTTCGGCTCTCCTTATTTCCACCTCCTTATAACTTATAACTTTTTCAAAAGTTAATAAGTTACAAAAAGTGTTTGGCAAAAGGAAAAGGACTTTTTGTTTTAACTTTTTGTAAGCCTATGATAAGTTGTTTTGGAAAAGTAAGGGAGGAGTGACTTTTTGAACCTCCTTATAACTTATTGATGCTTATTTACCTATATGCCCTTATTATATCCTTACACCTCTCATCCTTATACCTTTTTTAGTCATTTTACCTAAATAAGTTAAACCAAACATTTTTTTACAAACTAACTTATCAACTTATTGTTTTTCCTCACCACATAAGCTAATCCAAACACTTTTTTAAAAACTCATTTTTAAAAAGTCATAAGTTAATAAGTCCTTTTAACAAAAAGTCCTTTTTGCCTCAAATAAGTTTATCCAAACATGCCATCAATGTTTCTTCTACTATCCTGGTGTGAGAATTAAAAACCTTGTAGGCTTTTCTAGTTGAAGAGTAACCAAGAAAGTAACCTGAGTCAACTTTGGCAGCAAACTTTGAGATAGATTCCTTGATGTTCAAGATGAAACATTGACATCCAAAAGCCCTGAAAAAGGAGATAAGGGGCTTCATGCCATGAAGAACTTCATAGGCAGTCTTGGAATGTCTCTTGACCACAAGAACTCTATTCTGAACATAACATGCTGTGTTAACTGCTTCTGCCCAAAAGTACAATGGCAGTCCAGAATCAGCTAACATTGTTCTTGCTCCTTCTATCAATGTTCTGTTCTTCCTTTCTACTACACCATTTTGTTCAGGAGTTCTGGGAACACTGTATTGTCTAATAATCCCTTTAGACAAACAGAATTCATCCAGAGTTTTGTTCCTGAACTCTGTCCCATTGTCACTTCTAATGGTTTTGACAGATAGAGAATATTGTTTCTCTACTTGTAGAATGAAGAACTTGATGATTTCAGCAGCCTCATCCTTGGAAAATAAGAAGAATACCCATGTGAATCTTGAGTAGTCATCAATGATGACTAAGCAGTACTTCTTTTTACCAAGGCTCATAATCTTGACAGGCCCAAATAAGTCCATATGGAGTAGTTGAAGACATGCAGTTGTTTTTGATTCTTCAATAGACTTATAGGAGGACTTATGCTGTTTTCCCTTTAAACAGGATACACAGTGTTCTTGACACTGGTATACTTTCAAAGGTAGACCTCTGACCAAGCCCATTTTTGTGACTTTATTTATGGTTTTAAAGTTCACATGGCCAAGTCTCCTGTGCCAGAGATCTGTTTCTGAAGTTGATGCCCTTGAGAAGAAACAGGCAGTGTTGTTCAATACTTTGTCTTTCTCAATGTCCACTGCATAGACATTGCCACATCTTTTGGCAATCAGCAAAGTATGATCTTCTATAATCTTCTCAATCAACTTCTGGCCTTCTGGTGAGATGATCTTGCAAGCTGTCTTTGTGAAAAAGGAAGAATATCCTTTATCACACATTTGTGACACGCTCAGCAAGTTGTATTCAAGATTTTCCACCAGATTGACCTTATCAAACTGTATTTTGCCAGAGGAGACATTGCCATGTCCTAGCACATATCCCTTGGCATTGTTCCCAAAGGACACAGATCCTTCTCTTTGGCTGATAAAGTTGTTTATCAGGTATCTGCATCCAGTCATGTGCATAGAGCCTCCACTATCAACATACCATATGCTGTTTAAGCCCCTGGAAACTCTCTGCACATAAAAGCAAATTAGTTAGATTTGGAAACCCAAGCCTGTTTGGCTTTGGGTTTGCTCTTGAGAACAGTTACAGTTTGTTCTTGACCAGGTTGAGAAATCCATGTCTTTTTGGCAATGGATTTTTCATGAAGAACCATGGTGGTAGCCTTTTTAGGACCACCATCAACCTTGGTCATCAGTAGTTCTACCATGTTCTTTAGATTTTGAATCTCAGCAGTTTGTGAAACTGCTGATGATTCTGGTCTAACTACTGACAAGGAATTTTGAGAAAAAGATTTTGGTTGAGATTTTATCTTTTTCTGAGAAAAGGTGTTTTCAGGTTGTTGTTTCTTGGGTTTAAAGATTTTTTCATAATCATTTCTGATTTGATTTCCCACAACCTGTTGTTTAAATTTTTGATTGAACTGAATTCCTTTTCTGTATCTACAAAATTCAGTTTTGTGGTTGAACAGGCCACAAATTTCGCATTCTTTTGCCTTAAGTTTTTGATCAGAAGGCAAATTTCTGACAGTTGTGAAAAGATTTTGCTCATCAGTAGTTTTCAGGGTCTCAACTCCTGAAGTAGATGAAACTACTGATGGCTTGTTGTCAGTTTTTGTAAATACTTCTGAAGTACTTTCTTTAAAAATGCCAGGATTTCTATTTAGAAAGTTTTCATGGAAAGATGTGCATTCTTTCCCTTCAGAAGTTTCATTTGAAACAATTCTTCTCCCATCTTCAGTAGTTTTGGGAGAAAAATCTGTTGGTGTTTCAACATGATGGTATCCTATGCCAAACTTAACATTTGAAGCACTTTGTTTGTTTAGCAGTAGTTGATACCCCCTACAAGATTCAACCCATTTTTCACAAGTGATCCTGGTGTCAGCAAGCTCTTGTCTGACATCTCCCAGGTCATTTAGCATCATTTTGATTTGTGCTTGGGTTTCAATAGCAGAGTCAGTTAATTTAGAAACCTCTTTTGTTTTAGCACACAGTTTTCTTTCCAAATCACATTTTATCTGTGTGTATTTTCTTTCTAAATCATTGTCTTTGCCTTGTAGGTGCACGTTTGTCTCTCTTATGAGAGCAAAAGTTTCTTTGCAAGAGTTTGAACAAAGTTTTGTCAAAGATTCTTTTGATACCTGAGACAATGCAGATTTTGAGGTACAGCCTTCAAATGCCATTAAGGCAAAGTTCTTTCTGCCATTGTCTGGTTCTCCCCAGTTGATGTCAAACACTTTGTTGTCTGCATCAGGATTACACTCTGTGGTGTCATAAGGGAGACTGCTCCAGTCAACATACCCCGAGGTAAAGAGGCTTTGTTGAGGGGGTTGTTGAGGCTGTGGAGGAAGTTGAGCAGCTGGAAAGGGAGGGATTGATTGTTGGCTCTGCATCTGTTGAGCAGGCACTTGAACATATTGTACTTGAGGCATATATTGCTGTTGAGGAGCTTGTGCCTGTACAAAATGAGCACTCCCTTGAGTTCCATTGTTCCTATTATAATTGGGGTTATAGTTATTTCCAGATTGTGATTGGTTAAAGCTAGAGCTTCTACACTCTCTAGCAAAGTGTCCCAACTTCTGACACTTGTGACATCTCAGTTTAGATTTGTCAAAACCAATTTTTGTATTACTGGTCAATCCTGGAAATTTCCTTCCTGACCTTTTATAAAACTTGTTAGTTTTAATGCTTAGCATGGCCAGTTGGTGTAGTATGTCCATTTCTTCCAAGTCATCACTGCTAAAATTTTTCAAATCATCCATGATAAAACATAGATTATCAGCAGTTTGACTTTGGTCATCATTGTCATAACCTGGGAAAGATCTTTCTGATGAGATCCCAGTGGTTATGTCAATATTGTCATAAGATCCATAGGAACAAGTTGGTGAATCTTGTCCCAAAAGTGCTGTACTACCTGGTAGGTAGTCATCAGCAGTTTTACCAGAAGTTTGTAATTTCTTCTTTTGATCGATTTCTCTTTCAAAAGTGAGTAATCTCCCATGGAGTTTTGTAAGAGTGAGGGAGCTAAAATCTGGTGAGGATCTTAAGACAATGGAGTAAGTTTCCCATTTGTCAGGTAGAGACCTTAAAAATCTATGTAACATAGATACTGTTGTATAGGTCTGACCATTTAACTTTAGCTCAGAGATTAATGAGGAGAATCTTTCAAATTGTTGTGTCAAAGTTTCCCCATTAATATAAGCAAATGTTTCATATTGTTGAGCCAAAATTTCTCTGGTGTTGGCAATCACCTCTTCAGTTCCTCCAAACTGTTCTTTAAGACAGTCCCAAAGTTCTTTGGCACTTTCACAATGTAAAAGGCCAGAGTATATTTCATTTGGGAGAGCCATTGCCAACATAGAGAATGCCTTAGCATCTAGCTCAAGTTTTAGGAAATCCTCATCTGTATAGTCTTTGGGATCCTTAGGAATCCCTTCTTTAGTTTCAAGATTTATGTTTACTGGTTTGTGTGGACCATATATCACAGATCTCCAACAACCTGTGTTGGTTTGTGACAAGGTATGTGCCATTCTTTTCTGCCATATATTGTACTCATTTCTCACAAGCATGGCAGGTTTGGTGGCAGAACCAGTATTGTGTGGATCCATTTTTAAAGAGTATAGATTTGTCTGATGACTCTTTTAAATGATGGATATTGATTTCAAGTGAACTTTTGATCTTTTTATTGAATATCAATAAGAGCTTTGTGTCTGATTCTCAATTTGTTAGATTGATATGTGATCAAATAAACCAATGCTCTGATACCAATTGTTGGATCAGTTTGCTCTTGTTTGCTAAGTAAGAACTTGCTATCTTGACACTTAAGTGTTTAGCAAGTCCTTGTAAATCAGATTATAAGCACAGCGGAATGTTATAAGTTAAAGCAACACTTTTTATGCAAAGGCAGAGTTATAACTCCCCCTTGATGTTTGAAACTAAATAAATGACAAAGTATTTATTATGAATCTAAGTTGTAAATGAGAATTAGATACTTAAAGAGATTCACAATAAATACAGAAATGGAATATAACAATGAGAGTGTTTGAAGGATTTTTCTGTTGAAAATCAATGTCTAAAATAGAAGGTTGAAGCCTTCTATTTATAGACGATTACATGCATGTATCTTGCCTAAAAAGCAAGCACAGAAAGTCCAGTGACAAGTTGCACAAGTTGCAACATTGAAAGAAACAAATAAAGCTAAAAGTAATATTAAACAATAAACTACTGATGCAAAAGGGCGGTGGGAAATATCTTCTGCTAAGTGCTGATGAAGGACAACTACTGAAGAGTAGTTTTGTCTTCAGTACTTCTGAAGTGAACTTGTCTGGTTTGGACTTCAGAACTTCTGCAACTTCAGCACTTCTTCATATCTTCTAATCAGCAGTTTCTTGTCTTCTCTTTAGTACTTCTATACTTAGCCAAAAATGACAGAAGTGAATTAGACTAAGGTTTGCAAAAGTGGTTTCACCAATCCTCTTTGTCCTAACAAAACACTTAAAAATGAATTAAAAACAATTGTTGCGAGTTATGTTTAGTCGGAGGACCACGTACAATGATTCATCAAAGTTGTACAAAGCTGGATGTTTTTACTGGAAAACCAAAACGAGCAATTAACGAAGCGAAACGGAGAGTTATAATTTTCTTGGCTTGGAAACAACTTAAAAGAACCAAAAATGAATTAAAATTATTTTTTGGTGATTAACAGATAATTTTAAAGAATTAAAAGAAATTCAATTTTTTTTAAAAAAAAGGCCAAAGCACCTCGCTTTGGTCAAAGCGAGGCACTAAAGCGATCATTACAGTTATTGGACTGTTGCTAAATTAGTTAAATAAAGCTTAAATTATACAGTTATTTGGAATATTCTTGATCATTACAGTGAGATATGAGTTTAATTAGCTTAAATCTCTCTGATCCATGATATGAGAGCAAATAATCCATCGAGAACTTGAGAAAGAGAGAATAAGAGAAGAGATAATAACATATGAGCTACAACATAACTTGCACCGACTTGAGATATAGAGTTTAATTAGCTTGAATCTCTCTGATCCATGGTATCCGGTTGTTTTCAGGTTGTCTTCATCGTTGACCGCTATCTCTCGGATAACAACTGAAAAGTTGTCTCATTAATTCCAAAACCTAAAGAGAAGATATCATCTCAGTGAGATTGATAACTTCTCTATGGAAGTTGCTACAATAGTTAAACAAAAGCTGAAATTGAACAGTTATTTGGAATGTTTCTGATCATTACAGTTATGCCTTTTTTGGTGAAATGAACTTGAAGAAATGATTTGGTGGATATATCATGAGTTAAACAAAAGCTGAAATTGGACGGTTATTTGGAATGTTCCTGATCATTACTTTTCATGCAAGCAAGTAAAATTCAGATCATTACTTTTCATGCAAGCAAGTAAAATTCAGTTGTTGGACAGTGAGATTGATAACTGGACAGGTTAGCCAAACCATACGAGGGTGGCAGGAAAAAGTTGACATTTTGATCCAAAGGAAATTCAGGTTAGCCAGACGTTTGTCAAAAGAACATTTTTTATAATAATTATATTAAAAAAAAACAAAAAACTAACTCAAAAGATCAAAAAAATAAAAAATAAAAAATGATCCGAAGAGCCTCGCTTAGGCCTAAGCGAGGTGCTTCGAATTAAAAATCAGCTTTTTCTGCCCCCTCGTACTGACCTCCTCTTATTGAATTCAAAGCGCCTCGCTTAGGCCTAAGCGAGGCGCTTTGAGGGGGTGGAAATAGAAGGTGGGGGGTGGGAATAGACGAAGCCCCTTGAATTCATCTCACTTGTAGAAAATATTCAATTTTTGTTAGAAGGCACCTTATCATATACTTTTTAGGACCCGTGATATTAACAAACTGAAAAAAATAAGAGAAGCAAACCATATAGTTTGGTGATTATTCATGCTAAGTCTGTGAAAATGAAAGCTCTTGTAATGGAGGAATTAGTTTGGGTAAAGAAGATGAAATAAATAAAGTAAGAGAGACTAATTTATCTTGAACAAAGTCAAAGGAATTTATTTGTAAAACTTTTCTTTTTTTTAATGGCCAACGAATTAATTCTGAGCACTCTTAAGTACCCTTTTGGCGAATCAGGTACTCGAGAGTACCCGGACCACCAATTGCCACCAATTCCAGGGAAAACCCGACCACTCACCCTCCCGAAGGCACGACGGTGAAATAATCGGTAAAACCGGTTGGGATCAGGACTCGAACCCAAGCCAATGGTCGAGTCATCCCTCATTTCCTCTCCACTAGGGCTGTTCACGAGCCGAGCCGATCCGAATGAAGCTTTGCTCGTGCTTGGCTCGTTTACAAACCGAACCGAGCGGCTCGTTTACAATCGAGCCAAAAACCGAACGAGCATTCTTCGAGCGCAAATTTTCCGAGCGAGCGCCGAGCGAGAATCGAGCGGAGAATAATATGGACGATTATAAAATTGGGATGTTTCCTTCGATGTTTTCATTGTCGGGTGACAACTAAGGTCAAAATGTCCAATGCTAACACTAATATTGAGATCACAATGTCCAAGGATAAGGCTTAGATTGAGGCTGGTGAGGTGATGAGCATACGCCAGACAATAGTTGTTGCATTGTGACGTAGGTGTAATATCAATTGACAATTAGCGATGGACAACTATTAACATAAAGAAGTCAAGACTATCACCTCATGACTTATTGTTTTACTATTAAATCTAGTGTTAATTTTATTTTGTGTTAAGTGGCCTGGTTATATTTTGTTTGCATATACTGAGTCAAATCCAATAGAATCTTATATATACAGCCATAAATTTATCTATAAATTGTGTGTATATTTATTATTAAATAAATAAAAATATATTCGAGCCGAACCGATCCGAGCGTACCTTTGCTCGTGCTTGGCTCATTTACAAACCGAACCGAGCCGATTGGCTCATATACAATCGAGCGGAAGAACGAGCGAGCATTTTTCGAGCATTTTCCGAACGAGCGACGAGCGATCCACGAGCGGCGAGCGATTTCAACAGCCCTACTCTCCACCAATGTCCTCCAAATGTAGCTAGTTGGAATTGAACCCGAATTGAACCCAAGCCTCCTATAGAAAACTTTAAGCCCTCAACCAACTGGACTACAAGTGTTGGACACGTGATTTAAAACTTAATTTACATATTAACCCCTTTAGTTAAATAAAAGTTACAGAATTGACCTTCAAAATTCATTTTGTTTCTTTTATCGACATTGTTGCGTAACTCAAACTTTGATTCTGACAAAACGCGAGAAAAAAATTAATATTGTGTTGCTTTTATTATGTTTTACCTTTTCACTTGTGTAACGATTATAAATCAAAGAGACATTTTTTAGTATACAAGCATGTCAAAGTTTAGATTTATAACTAACTATAAAAAAATATATTCTTATAAAGAAACTCGACCTCGTGTAAATATTTATATAAACATTACATGTATTTGTGTCACATTATATAACTGTTTCATCTAAAATACGTAACCATGAGCATTGGATGAAAATAAATTCGTCATTTTGTGCTTAAGAAATAGATTTAACGGATTAGCAACTCAAGCCTCAAAAATGCGGTTAGTGTTCTCTTATAATTCATCTTGTTAGAAAGTAAATCAAGGGGGATCAGATTATTATCATCATTTCCCAAGTTAGAAGATTTCCATCAATACTTGACAGCTATCAATATCAATTATATAGCCGTTATGGCTATTTACCTTATTTAGGACAATTGTAATAATTATAAATGATATGTATCTTGTCCATCTTTTATATAACAATCAATAAGAATTCTCCTCTGATTTTCATCATGGTATCAGAGCAGAGTCTAATTTCCTGACCTGCTCATCACTTACCCATCTTTTCATCATTCATAAAACGAGTCACCATGTCCGGAGACGGTAACTCGAGTAACTATCTCACCCTACAGCTTGCCAATCTGCTCAAAACCGGGATTAATTCCCAATCCAACAACCCAAAACTTTCTGACAGCCTACACATAAATCTCAAATTAAACAGCCAGAATTACGCGTTATGGACCCGAATGATCCGGGTTGCCATAGGCGGAAAATCAAAAACCTTATTGAAACATTTAAACTCAAACCCTCCTGACATAACCGACACTTGCTAGCAACCTTACCGAGTTTCCCACAGTGAAATCGTTATGGGAAGCCCTGGCGGTCACATACAGCAGCGGCAGAGACAAGTTACGAGCATTCAAGCTTCATGTTAAAGCCAATGACATCAAACAAAACAATACATCCCTTGAAGAATTATGGATAACCCTACAGGGTATATGGGGAGAAATTGACAGGATAGATCCAAACCCCATGAAGTGTTCCGAAGACATCCAAATCTATTCAAAAATCAGGTCCGAGCAAAAACTTTTTCAATTTTTAAACGCTTTAGATCGAAAATTTGACTCTATAAAAAGGGAACTGCTTCGACTGGAACCTCTCCCAACAGCGGAGGCGGCTTACGCCGCCGTCCGAAAAGAGGCTGCTCACCAGAATATTCTGGGAGCAACTCTCAATGACACACAAGGAGTAGGAGCCGGTCTAGTTGTTACCGAAAAAGAAGGGTTAGGACTTGTAACAAAGGGCCGACGGTTCGACGGGAAGAATGGTTCTTTAGTAAAAGAGGATAAAACTCACCTGAGGTGTGACCATTGCGGTATGACAAGACACACCAAGGAACAGTGCTTCAGGCTCGTCGGTTATCCCGAGTGGTGGTCCGATGGCCACAAAAAGGGCACCAAAGTTGTTGGACCAGAAAAGGGCAAAACCTCCACCGCCGTGGGCAACAATCATGCCGCCAGCACCAGCGGCGGCAACCGGAAGGAGCATGGCTTGGGTGGGATTGCTTACTCAGAGGAAGAAGATGCTATGGATGGAGGTAACCGGATTGAGGGACTAACCTCAAATCCATTGTGTAACCCTAAATTTTTTCCCCCAAATATGTTAAATCTCATAAATGAAGGAGAAAGATATGAATATAATGTGAAAGAACAATGTGATAAGGTAGGAGAGATGAGCTCTGTTGAGAACAAATGGCGAATCCCAAAACAAGGAAAGCCACAAATTCCAATTAGTATACAGAGCACTTCACGAGCTCATGTCCCACCACAAATTTTTTTTAAAAACCTTTTGTTATTATTAATTCACATTATAAAGAAAAATGGGAGGATGGGATGGTATAAAAAAATGAGAATAAAACCCCCCAAATTATTAAGATGGTGTTTTAATAAAATTAAAAAACCTTCTTTTTTAAAAAGAAGAAATAAAAATAGAGTTTTTTTAAAAAATAAAAAATTAAGTACACGTCAGGCTAATATAGCTCAAAATTGTACTAACACAGATGAATCATGGATTTTTGACTGTGGTGCGACTGACACCATGACCTATGATTTATCGGATATTATTTCTGAAACTAAACCTAGAATCAACAATATCAAAACTGCCAATGGGGGGAATGTTCCTGTTAAAGGAGGAGGAACTATTGAAATATCTCCAACTTTAAAACTAAAATATTGCCTATATGTTCCATCCCTGTCACATAAACTGCTATCCATTAGCCACATTACAAAAGAGTTAAATTGCACCGTCTTGATGCATCCAACTTTTTGTATTCTTCCGGATATCAGGACGGGAATGATCATTGGGCGTGGCACTGAATGATCAGGATTATACTATGTGGATGAAGTGACTCAACGGGGAAATGTGATGCTTGCTCATGGGACTACAAATAGAGAAGCCTGGCTTTGGCATAGGAGATTAGGACATCCATCTAGTAGCTATTTACATATTTTATTTCCAAAACTTTTTCCTTCCAATAAAAATCTAAATTGTGAGACATGTGTCTTAGCTAAAAGTCACAGACATACATATCGTTTAAATAATACTAGGGTTGAGACTCCATTTTCTTTAATACATTCTGATGTGTGGGGTCCCGCAGAGGTTAATGGGGGACAAAACATTTGTTTCTTTGTTTTATTTATTGATGATTGCACTCGTATGACATGGATCTATTTTTTGAAACATAAATCTGAGGTCTTTGAAAAATTTACGATTTTTTACACTATGATACAAACTCAATTTAAAACTAATATTCAAATTCTTAGATCGGACAATGGCGGGGAATACGTCAATGAATCTATGAAACAGTTTTGTGAAAACAAAGTAATAATTCATCAAAAAACGTGCCCCTACACTCCTGAACAAAATGGCACCGTTGAACGAAAAAACCGTATTCTTTTAGAAATCACACGGGCCTTCTTAATCGAGTCTCAAGTCCCTACATCTTTTTGGCCGGAAGATGCTGCCACTGCCACATATTTAATTAATCGCCTTCCTACCAAAGCTCTTAACCTTAAAACCCCCATTCAAGTCCTTTCTGATTTTACCAAAATTCCTCCACCTCTCACTTTACAACCACGAGTCTTTGGTTGTACTGTCTACCCGCATATCCCTAAACATGATCGGGGTAAACTTGGCCCATGCGCAGAAAAATGCATCTTTGTAGGCTATGGAATAGATCAAAAGGGGTATAGGTGCTACAGCCCAACACGTAGACGTATATATACTACTCTTGACTGTGATTTTCTTGAGACCGAATTTTTCTATACCTGCCAATACAGTGGCCAGGGGGAGAAGAAGCATACTGACCCACTGGATTGGCTAACATGGGCTCCCTCTTCAACGAGCAAAGAGTATCACAGTACCCAACGAGAATCACCTGCTTCCTCACATCCTGCTAGTGCTACGGACCAAGAATCTCCTTGCCCTACACCTACACCTCAAAATGGTGAACCTCAAGTCTTTCAAAACGAGGAACCGCAAAGTCCTCCTAGTATGACTAATAATGAATTTCCAAACGATACATCTAACAGTGGAATAGCAAGTGAACAGGTTATGCAGGAAAATCAAGAGGAACTAATACAGGAAGAACACAATGAAACAACCGAGAAATACGTACCTCCTCCAAGAGCCAATAGAGGAGTACCTCCAAAACGATATTCTCCAGAAAAGGAGGCTAAATCATCTAGATATCCCATGGCAAACATGGCCAACGGAAATTTGTCTAAAGAAGCTAAAGCTTTCACTGCTGCACTCCTGAATGAACAAATTCCAAACTCTGTAGAACAAGCCTTGAAGTCTAAGGAATGGAAGGATGTTATGGAAACAGAAATGGATGCGCTTATGAAAAATGAGACTTGGGAAAAATGTACCCTTCCCTCAGGAAAGAGACCAGTTGGATGTCGGTGGGTCTTCACTATTAAACACAAACCAGATGGAACAATAGAAAGATATAAAGCTCGACTAGTTGCCAAGGGATACACACAAACATATGGCATCGACTATTCTGAGACTTTCTCTCCAGTAGCTAAGATCGATACAATCCATGTCCTCTTATCTATTGCTGCAAACGAAGGATGGCCTCTTCATCAGTTTGATGTTAAGAATGCCTTCCTTCATGGAGAATTGAAAGAAGAAGTATATATGGAGGCACCTCCCGGATTCACAGATAACTTCAAAGATCGAGAAGTGTGTCGTCTGAAAAGGACTCTCTACGGTCTCAAACAATCACCTCGAGCTTGGTTTGGTAGATTTACATTGGCTATGAGGAGATACGGGTTCAAACAAAGCAATTATGATCATACCTTGTTTCTCAAACGAAAAGGTAAACTTATAACTTGTTTAATTTTATATGTTGATGATATGATTATCACAGGAAACGATAAAGAAGAAATGGAAAAGCTAAAAGCAAATCTATTTAAGGAGTTCGAGATGAAAGACTTAGGAAGACTAAAGTACTTCCTTGGCATTGAAGTCCTAAGATCGAAGCAAGGGATTTTCATATGTCAAAAGAAGTACATTCTTGATCTCCTTGCTGAAACAGGAATGATCGACTGCAAGCCAGCTGATACACCAATGATAACCAACCAAAAACTCTACATGGAAGAAGGAGCAAAATTGGCTGATAAAGAGAAATACCAACGTCTGGGGGGCAAACTCATATATCTTTCCCACACTCGTCCAGACATTGCATATGCTGTAGGGGTGGTTAGTCAGTTTATGCACCAACCCCAAGTTAATCACATGGATGCTATTCGAAGAGTTATCAGATACCTCAAAAAGACGGTTAGCTATGGTGTTCTCTTCCAACCAAACAAACATTCGAAGATTGAAGCCTACACAGACGCTGATTGGGCAGGAGATCAACAGGACCGAAGATCTACATCAGGATACTTCACGCTAGTTGGAGGGAACTTGGTTACTTGGAGGAGTAAAAAACAAAAGGTGGTTGCACTATCCAGTGCTGAAGCTAAATTCCGAGGTATTGCAAGAGGACTGGCAGAAGTCTTATGGATACGTAAACTTCTAACTGAAATTGGATTCATACAGAGGGAAGCAAGCAAAATCTTGTGCGACAACAAAGCTGCTATACAAATTTCTGAGAACCCTGTTCAACATGACCGTACAAAACATGTAGAAGTCGACAGGCATTTTATCAAAGAAAAACTCGAAAATGGAATTATAGAACTTCAGTTCATTCGGTCAGAGGATCAACTAGCAGACATACTTACAAAATCTGTCAACAGAAGACTTTATAACAATTTCTTATACAAGTTGAGCATCGGGAATCCCACTACTCAACTTGAGGGGGAGTGTTAGAAAGTAAATCAAGGGGGATCAGATTATTATCATCATTTCCCAAGTTAGAAGATTTCCATCAATACTTAACAGCTATCAATATCAATTATATATCCGTTATGGCTATTTACCTTATTTAGGACAATTGTAATACTTATAAATGATATGTATCTTGTCCATCTTTTATATAACAATCAATAAGAATTCTCCTCTGATTTTCATCACATCTTTTATCTATTTGAATTCTTAAGGTGGCATCTTAGTTGTTAGTATTAAAATGCACTTATGTTCCCTTCAATTCGCTACACGTTTTAAGTAACATGTTCTAACACATCCGTTTTAACTGTATGAGACTTTAGTCTAGTGTCTTACCAACCTCTATTTTTAGGCACCCGCTGATGTGGATTCCTGAATCCACCACTGATAGCTTGTATCACGTTTGTATCTATATTCTAATTAATACGGAACCTAACTCGTGTCCCTTCAAACTCTTCTTATAAATGCATGATCACTAGACTTTCTCATATTCACACCATAAAAAAAACATTGATGAGTTTGTAATGTCACACATGCAAAATAGATAAGACAAGTGTTGGTGTTGAGTCTTGTGTGTAAAGGCTCTCGATTTTAGTATGAATCAGACTTCAAATTATGTGCATGAAGTAAATACTAAATAATGATGGTACATCAAAGAGGCACTTTGAAGTGATGAATTATGAATTGGAAAGACATGTGTAGGGAAAATGTGTAAGAAAAATGGGTGTAGGTGTTCAATGCAAATCAAATTTTAAGTAAGAAAAATGTTAATCGGGTAGACGCACCTATCTATTTATCTATTGTTTAGACCAAACGGAGTGGTAAGTGAATGGGGGCATTAATGCCCATTTTTGGCGTCCATTTCACCTTTGAACACCGCCCCCTTGTGTTAATTGGGCGCTAACGTCACCCAAGCGAAATATTTAGTGTAGGGTGAAGGGTGAGCCGGCCAATCATTTTCTGCCACTTCATTTTTATTATTTTTTCTTTTTTTTTTTTAATTCAAATTTAATATCATTATATACACTCACACCACACCACTGCACCCCTTACAAATTTCAAGCCCCTTTCAAACCCCTAGTGGCCCCACATGTCACATGTCAAAAATTGCCCAAGTGAGGTAGGGATGGCAAAAAAACCCGAGCCCAACGGGTATACCCGAAACCCGAAGCATTTGGGACGGGTATACCCGATACCCGACGGGTATGGGACGGGTTTGGTATTGGAAAAAAAATATTTCGCGGGTATGGGACGGGTATGGTTTTAGGTGATACCCGACCCGATTACCCGAAAGTAAATACCCGCTTACCCGAAATATATACCCGAAGACTTTTAAGTTTTATATATAACTTTTCTTAACTATTTTTTTGGTAATGTTTCATTCTAATAGATTCATTATTTGAAAAATAAACTTTTCGTCTAAAATATATATTCAAATAACATTATTATTTATATTTATATGCTATGAAATATATAAATAGTTTTCAAAATTCATACTATAATATATATATTTACATATTAAATGTTTCAAAGATTATTATAGTGATGATAATATATATGCTACTTATTACAATTTCATATATTCTATATATTTGTTACATAAAACTATAAAAGAAAATAAAAATATATATACATGCAAATACCAACGGGTATACCCGATACCCACGGGTATGCTCTATACCCGACGGGTAATACCCGACAAAAACCCGATGGGTAATGGGGCGGGTATGGTATGAGATTTTATAATCGGGTATGAGTATGGTATTAGCCAAACCCGACCCATACCCGACCCGTTGCCATCCCTAAAGTGAGGGGATCCAAATTTCACCCCCCACTACACATGGTCTACGTAAAAAAGTTTACGTACTCCAAAAACGTCTTTTCTTTGCTCTCTCATTATATACAAACATACTTATTATGATTCTTTTAAAAAAAATGATTATATATATACACAATTATTCTATGAAAAGTTAAATTTTCCAAATATATTTAACATACAAATAATGATTTTTTTTTCTCAAAATTAAGAGATTTCATAGGTAATCTCTTGTGTAAAAATAAATATAATTTCTCACATATTTTTCTTTCACAGTTGATATCTTTGAATTGGAGCTTTTTCAGTTTGTAGAATTTTCTCAATCGTTGAAACATCTAAAATATCAAACCACAGTTGAGTAGAGCATGATAACAAAAATAACAATAAATCAGAATTTGTGATGAGAAGTGCATGTTTATCAATTCTGAATTAATAATTAATAATGATACCTGATAAGCCAACGAGTCCGGTAATCGCGAGAGATGGAAGACGACACTTTATCAGTATGTTTGTCAAACCTAATCTCATAACAAGCTCTCTCTACATATACACCTAGGGAACACCCTAATAATGTTAGTAAGGGTAATTCCGTCTATCAAAGAATCACATATTATTAACTTAGTGATTTTATAGTAATTGATCATTATTATATAAATAATTGTGATCGCTACACATAAATATACCAACATAATGTATATTTATTCTAACATTCTTCGACTTAGTCAGGTACTCATTTATTATGACTATTACATTGGTCTGCAGATTAATACTTGATGTGTCGTGATTTTAACATATAAAACATGCATAATTAGTCCCATAATAGGACAAAATTCGGGCTTAAATTACTAATTTTGGCTACTTAATCATTCCTATTCGTATGTTTCAGAAAATTGGAGCTCCACATCGAAAACAAGTGATTTTCGGAAAAGAACAGCTAAAAACAGAGATTCCTGAGGATACGAGACTCGCAGCATGTTCCTGTATGTGTGAAGACCTTTTCCGGGCTTAAACGATAATCAACCCGGACATTAGAAGACAAAGCAGTAAAACTCGGGAAGGAATTGAAGACTTAGATGCTGTATCAGATGCAGTATGGCCGTGCTTACGACCGTGCACCCGTCCCAGGTCAACAAGTCAACATTTCCAAGTTAACAGAAGGAAAAAGGTCATATTTATGGGTTGCACGGGCGTGCCAAAACCTTGTGCACGGCCGTGCCAGCTGAAACGTGCTCCCTAAGGCTCAAACAGACAAGACTGACAACTTTTCTGAAGAGCACGGTCGTGCCAACACTTGGCACGGGCGTGCATGCCCTGAAAACCGACAGATTCTGCTTGAAAGAACTCTGGAATAGTACCTGCTGTCGAGCATGGCCTGTCACACCCTCAAATTTCCACTACGGGTTTATACTGTGAGGCGCATGACATACCAGGATCCCATAGCCATAAGTCATATGAACGAACT
Organism: Ambrosia x helenae; assembly: GCA_030844895.1. NCBI lineage: Eukaryota > Viridiplantae > Streptophyta > Magnoliopsida > Asterales > Asteraceae > Ambrosia > Ambrosia x helenae. The sequence goes on along the minus strand of CM061224.1, from coordinate 16,502,880 downwards.
CTAAATGCCCAAACCATTTAGTTCGTTTTCAAAATCCAAGTTTAGTTAAGCTGCGGAAGCGTAAACCAAATTTAAACCTTCTAAAAACCATGCGCAAAATAACGCGCCCAAATTAAAACCTTATGAAAGAAAATGTAAAAGCATAATATGTAGTTTAGGTGTATGCCCAAGACCCCAAATGCAGTGAAGTGTGCAGTGCTTTCTAATCCTGGCACCGGAAGCTAACTACCTGCAAAAGCATGTAAATCGTGGGTCAACAAACAATGTTGGTGAGTTCACTAAGTAAAGTAAATGAGTATGTAACTGCGCTGGTTTCCAAAATCACGTAACCAACTAAAACGTAGGTCCTCCAGACCAAAATATTCAAGTTTCATCAGTTTAAGCGTGTCAGGGGTAGCTAACCCACTCATTGCAACTAAACAGAATTATTGGGACACCTTCAGTAACATAATAATTTGCCTCAATAACTGGTGTCTATCAACACCAGTTCTCAAATGTGGTCAGAAGTTCATGCCCGTGCCTCAAGCACCTCAGGCATGAGGTTGCTGCACAACCTAATAGCGCTATCAACTAATACCCCGCTCGCCTCCAGCGATTAACCCAATAATATGCAAGGACTTTCCAAATGATAGTGTGTTTAGTTCACAAAGGACCAATAAGTTTTAAACTGATCAAAAACTCGATCCACACAAGGAATCGTAAACCCGACCCACACAAGGAGTCAAAACCCGACCCACACAAGGAGTCAAAACATCTCAAAACCTGAGATATAAAAGTAGCCCCAAAACCGGACTAGAAAACGTTTTGTATGTTGTCTCAAACCCGAGACGCATGCTTTTGAGAAAAGAATAGTGAAACTCACCTTAGGTTGCACGTGAATGATCCAAATCCCTCAAACAGTAACGAGCTACCGAATCCCTATTACAAGTGTCACTAGGTGAGTATACGTGCATAACCAACGCATCATGTAACTCGTTTGTCCAAAACTTCTAAAGTTCAAATCGTGTAGTGACACCTAGTGACTCTACATGCACAAGTAAGTCCTACGTATCCCGTTGGTGATCATATTGATTATTATCAGTTTTATACCTCATACACATCTCGTATAAGTATTCATGCAAGCTCATGTCAAATACATACCATATAAGACTCCAAATAGTCACGTAAACATTCCTTACACAATCTGCGTTTTCAGGGCAGATTGTACGCTGTGAAAAACGAATTATTTAAAATACTTAACGAACGAATTAAACTCCCAAATTTTTACTGAATATTTATCAGGATTCATTTGATAACCCATATTTATATGTTTTCTCAAAACCAAACACAAAAATTATTCAAATTCGTACAACACATCTATGTCCAGAAAATTTTCACAGCAAATCAGTTTAGTAGAAAAATTCCCAAAAATTGTGTATTCACCCAAACGATGTGAATCCACTTGGAAAGCCAAGTTTTTCAAATATTGACCTGCTGTCCAAAGTTCACAACTTAATTCTTTGTAAAACTCGAGTTATACCCGTATAAAGTTGGCCCAATTTATAATTCCGAAAATCTGATATGACCTTTAATCAATTAAAATTCCAAAAACATATCAAACGACATCCAAATCAGATGATTTTCCCCATTATAAAAAGCTAAGACCATGTACAATCCATTCATGCAAAGAATCGATCAAAACAATCAATTTAACATCACAATACAGACCCTACAAAACATCATAACGAATCTGCCAGAAACTGAAACTTGCTCCCCAAGTTATTCACAAACCCTAATCATGCATAAAAATCTCTAATACATGAATAACTCATATTATTCTGATTAAACACCTATATTATCATACAAAAGCCCTAATTATGATCACTAACAACAATCATCATCATCAAATCACAATGAACATTCAAGAACACCCACATAACCCTATATGCGATTTTTATATATATGTATACTCTATGATTTTTAAACTTTTCAAGCATTATAAATCATTATAGAACATGTGAAAATTATACCTTTCCACGCAAGAGTCCTCCAAGCCTAGAGAATTCACCCAAATTAGCTTGAAGAGATGAATAAGGTTGATGTTTATTGAAAATTGAGAGTGTGTGTGTGTGTGGGTATTCACGGCGCAAGGGTGGGTTAGGGTTAGGGTTTTATTTTTTTTTCATCAATAATTATAAGGGGATTTGGCTTGTTGCCCAAGTAATTGGGTATTAGGGCCTTTTAGTCTACTAACTGGACCCGTTAATCATGTTTTAGCCCAATACCGGGCCCGATAATATTAACCACCCTAACTTACTTAAAAATCATTGTTTTTATCATCTCATAACATATTAATCATAGAGTGCACGTAATTTGCATGGTTTACGTACTAACTATCAGTTAAGCAGTAATTCGCATAAACACTTAATTCACATAAACATGTTACTTCACGTTCATCATATTTCAATTGTACACATTATTATGTATGCTAGACAAATCACCAACGTTCGGGATACAGGACTCGTGTGTGCATTGTGATGATAACTTTACTTATTATAATGTAACATATGTTATTATCACATAACATATGTTATTACCCTATAACATATAGGAAAACCTTCCTAACTAACCCTAGTCAAGTGTTTAGTCACGTATGCACATGCAAGTTAGCTAGAGTTTAGTTAAGGTAGGAACCTGAAAATGCAGGGTGTCACATCATCCCCAAGTTGAAAAGAATTTCGTCTCGAAATTCGGCAAGTAAACAGAAGGCCAGCTAGAAAAATGCGTGCTTGGTTCCCGGATGTCACATCATCCCCAAGTTGAAAGGAATTTCGCCCCGAAATTCACTTTGAGAGAGTTGCTTTACGTTTAGTGTTTGGTATATGCATAGTTTCAGGTTCAGTAAATAGATGTGGGTATTTAAGCCGCATTTAATCCATGTGTTCCCACGTGCATTCCGGTCCTAGACGGGAATTCGATTGTACGTTAATAATAGGTATAGTGTTTTGCTTGAGTTTCTTGGCGCCCCGCTCAAGAATCTCCACTGGTTCTTCCATGAACCGTAGCCGATCGTCCACCTGGATCTCCTCCAGTGGCACCATCAGTGTTGTATCCAATAGGCATTTCTTTAGATTCAATGCGATACGTGGGATACATCATGTACCCCACCGAGTTTATTAAGCGAGTTTAACTTGTAAGTTACCGGACCAATCCTTTCGACAATCTCGAATGGTCCAATGTATCGCGGGTTCAACATTCCCCGTTTTCCAAAGCGTATCACCCCCTTCCAAGATGACACCTTCAACAGAACCTTGTCCCCAACCTGGAACTCCAAAGGTTTCCTACGCTTATCAGCATAACTTTTCTATCGATCTCGAGCATTAGCCATCCAATTTCTGATTTGCACAATCTCCTCAGAAGTTTCGTGCACAAGTCCGGGACCTGTTAGCTGGCTATCCCCAACTTCAGTCCAGCAGATGGGAGACCAACACTTGCGTCCATAAAGTGCCTCTAAAGGCGCACACTGTATCGAAGTGTGGTAGCTGTTGTCATACGGGAATTCAATCAAAGGCAAGTGCTTATCCCCACTGTTGCCAATATCCACCACGCACGCTCGTAGCAGATTCTCCAATGTATGGATGGTATGTTCACTCTGTCCATCCGTCTGTGGGTGATAGGCTGTGCTCATATCTTAGCGAGTCCCAAAAGCGTTTGGGAGAGTAGTCCAAAAAAATGAGAAGTGAATCGCGCATTGCGATCGGATATAATAGAAGTAGGCACCCCATGCCTAGAGACTACCTCCTTGATGTAGAGATTTGCTCGTTTCTCCAGCGATTCTGTTTCCTTTATTGCCAGAAAGTGTGCCGATTTGGTTAAACGATCCACGATAACCCAAATCATGTTATGGCCCGTTGGCGTTCTAGGAAGCTTTGTGATAAAATCCACAGAAATACCGTCCCATTTCCACATATAGATTTCTAGTTGCTGGAGTAGGCCTGAAGGTTTCTGATATTCAACCTTAACCTTCGCACAAGTCAAGCACTTACTAACATAAGTGGTTATTTCAGCTTTCATGTTTGGCCACCAGTAAAGAGTTTTGAGATCTTGGTACATCTTGTCCGAACTAGGTTGTACCGAATATCGAGAGGTGTGAGCTTCATCGAACACCAGTTCTCTGAGATCCCAAAACGTGGTATCTAGACTCGATTCATGAAGTATTGAAGACCATCCGTCTTCAGTTCCAAGTGCTTATCAGCACCATGTAACGTTTCAAGCTCGATGTTTACTTCTTTCAAAGCGTCGCCCTGGGCTTCACGTATCTTATCAGGAAGATTAGAATGTACGGTAAGTTATAAAGCTCACACTCGTTGGGGTTTCGTTTCCTTACGGCTGAGGGCATCAGCTACTACGTTAGCTTTCCCTGGATGATACTTGATGGCACAGTCATAATCATTCAGAAGCTTGACCCATCGACGCTGTCGCATGTTCAGCTCCTTTTGATCGAATATGAGTTGGAGGCTCTTGTGGTCAGTGAATATTGTACACTTCTCCCCATAGAGATAATGCCTCCAGATCTTCAGAGCAAAAACCATTGCTCCCAGTTTCAAGTCATGGGTGGTGTAATTCTTCTCATGAACCTTTAATTGACGTGAGGCATACGCGATCACCTTATCACGTTGCATCAGTACACACCCTAGCCCTTGGATAGACGCATCACAATACACCACAAAGTCCTCTATACCCTTAGGTGATGATAGTATGGGTGCTCTGCAAAGATTTGCCTTTAAAAATTGAAAAGCAGACTCTTGGGCATCTCCCCACTTGTAAGTAATACCCTTCTGTGTTAGAGCAGTGAGGGGTTGAGCGATCTTAGAGAATCCCTCAATGAATCTGCGATAATATCCCGCAAGACCAAGAAACTGGCGCACCTCAGTAGGAGTCTTAGGAGCCTCCCACTTTTTAATAGCATCAATCTTGGCGGGATCAACATGTATTCCTGCCTCGTTATCCACACGTCCATGAAATTGGACTTCTCGAATCCAAAAGTCACATCTAGAGAATTTTCGCATACAACTGCTCATTTCTCAATAGTTCCAAGATCAGCTGCAGATGTTGCTCGTGCTCTTCCCTGCTCTTGGAATAAATCAGTATGTCATCTATGAACACTATGACGAATTTGTCCAAATAAGGCTTGCACATGCGGTTCATTAGATCCATGAACACAGCCGGTGCATTGGTTAGCCCAAATGGCATCACAAAAAAAAAACTCATAATGTCCATAACGAGTTCGAAAGGCTGTCTTCGCCACATCCTTCTCTCGGACTCTCAGTTGATGGTATCCTGACTTCAAGTCAATCTTAGAATAGAAACTCGACCCTTGAAGCTGGTCGTACAAGTCATCAATACGAGGCAAAGGGTAGCGGTTCTTAACCGTTACTTTGTTCAACTTCCGATACACATGCGGAAACTCCCATCCTTCTTCTTATCAAACAGAACTGGACCTCCTCATGGCGAAGAACTGGGTCTAATTAAAGCCCCTATCCAATAGCTCTTGGAGTTGGGTAGACAGTTCTTGAAGTTCGCCTAGTGCTAGGTGGTATGGTGCGCGTGCAATTGGAGCTGCCCCAGGTACAAGATCAATTTGAAACTCCACTTGACAAACAGGCGGAAGTCTTGGTAGTTCCTCTGGAAAGACATCTGGGAAATCTCGGACTACTGGGATGTCCTCAATCTTAGTTTCAGTTTCAGCTCGAGTGTCAGATATGTTAGCCAAAATGGCTGGACAGCCCTTACGAATACACTTCTGGGCCTTCAAAAAGGAGATGATGCCCACCATGGCACCACCACGATCACCCTGTACAGATAAAAGTTCTCCACTTGAGAGGGGAATACGAACAATCTTCTCCCGACAGAGAATTTCAGCGGGATGCTTGGACAACCAGTCCATGCCAACCACGAGATCAAAGCTTCCAAGGGTGATAGGTAGAACGTTGATGGCAAACGATTGCCCATCCAACTCGAGCTTACTGTCACAATGGGTGTGGGTTACCTCAACAGGCTTCCCATCAGCTAGCTCTATGGTGTACGGGGTATCAAGAAGAGTAGGAACCATCCCTAGTTGTTTGCTAAGTTTTGATGACACAAAACTATAGTCCGCACCAGTATCATATAAAATAGAAGCAAGAGTGTCGTACCCGTCACGACATTGTTATCAGTCCTAGCTTCCCCAGAGCCAATCACAATTGCTATTCCACGAGCCCCATTGTTGTTATCGTTGTGGTTATTGTTGTTGAAGGACTTGTACCTCACATTATCCCGCGTTCTCTTGCTATCACCAAAAGTAGAAGATGAAGCACCATGCTTCAGAAAAGTACCATGCTCAACAGCTTCATCAATGAGTTTGCGAGCCAGGTGAAAGATTTGTTAGATTTTGGGTAGGTGAGCTGCAGTGGCCAAGCCATGAATATGAGGGACCCACCCTTTTGGTATGAAATTCGATTCGCTGGTAAAGTTGGTTAATTAGATTCGAGCACAAAGTATCTAACTCCTGTAGCTTGGTAGTGTAGGCGTCGATCTCAGCCCCATCCGTCTTTATATAACAAATTTCTAGGTTTCATCACAATGTGTTACGTTCTCCGTCCAAGTATCTATAACTCATTGAGTGTGCATGTAGCATACATTACCCCATCCTGCTCGGGGCAAATGCGCATGGAAATGACTTATACTATCGAAGCAATCAGATGGTCTCCTTCAGTTCCGTTAGAGTTATCGAGGTTTACGACTAATAAAAGGCTTTGAAAATATGATGGTAGGTTGTTGTTGTGGCATGTGTGTTCAAGGAATAAGAAAGTTCAAATGTGGAAGTCAGGGGAAAAGAATGATTTAGCAAAATAAATCTTTACTAGCTTAGGAAGATGCGAGAGCCTCAACCACCCTATCGTTGATCATAAGAACTCAGTCTTATCTAAGTTAGCAAAGGGAAATGAAAGAAAAGATAGGTAAGAAAAGGTAAGAGCCAATCGTCGCCATGCTCTGTCTAGATAGTAGAGCCTTCATCCTCACTTTCCATGTGCTCGTCCTGCTCAGGTTCCCCTTCCATCCCTTATCCTTCCTCTTTCGCGATGTCAATGTTATATGGTTCTCATCACGTACAGTCTCCTTCTCCGGTCCAGTGTAAGTCAGCTCAATGGTCAACAGCACCATTCGTTCCTCCAATCGTGACTGTCAGTCACTAGTAGGTTTCGTCTTCCTTTGAGATGTTGCACTGCATCGCAGTCCTTCGTAACTCCCCAAGAGTGTGTGTAACAAGCCCCAATCTAATGTGTTCCCATGAATCTACCAAATACTTATGAGTAACAGGGATATGCAGTCATACGTCCGCCCGCTCATACTAGGTGTAAGGTACTAAAGTAAGAAATAAGTTCTATATGTGTAACCCAGTCCCGTCTGAATTTCAAATGGAAGTAAGAAAGAACAAGTAACAAGGAACAAAAACTAATTGTCCCCTTGCTCAGTGAAAAAGGATAAGTCTCAGTATTTGAATTTCTTCACAGTTGATTCGGTTTGATGGTATCACGTCATGCGCATCGTGCAGCTTTCCTGTGTACGTGCGCCACAACGCTCGCAAGGGCTTTCTCCCCTGTACAATTGTTGTTTCCTCATCCACGAGGTTTGTTAGGATACTACTCCCAGTAATGCGCCACCTGGTGTAACCCTGGGTTCCCACCATTGACGTGTTCAGAATTAGGTCTAGAACTAGAAGATAACATATCTCCCGAAATCGTATGTAGTAGATATATGTAGCTAAAAGCTATTTGTGCACTTAAATTGTGAGTGTACTTATGCTATGATGATTATAGACTAGACTCAACGTGCAGTCCTAGTTCACTATAACCAATGGCTCTGATACCAATCTGTCACACCCTCAAATTTCCAGTGCGAGGTTTATACCGTGAGGCGCATGACATACCAGGATCCCATAGCCATAAGTCATATGAACGAACTCTAAATGCCCAAACCATTTAGTTCGTTTTCAAAATCCAAGTTTAGTTAAGCTGCGGAAGCGTAAACCAAATTTAAACCTTTTAAAAACCATGCGCAAAATAACGCGCCCAAATTAAAACCTTATGAAAGAAAATGTAAAAGCATAATATGTAGTTTAGGTGTATGCCCAAGACCCCAAATGCAGTGAAGTGTGCAGTGCTTTCTAATCCTGGCACCGGAAGCTAACCTGCAAAAGCATGTAAATCGTGGGTCAACAAACAATGTTGGTGAGTTCACTAAGTAAAGTAAATGAGTATGTAACTGCGCTGGTTTCCAAAACCACGTAACCAACTAAAACGTAGGTCCTCCAGACCAAAATATTCAAGTGTCATCAGTTTAAGCGTGTCAGGGGTACCTAACCCACTCATTGCAACTAAACAGAATTATTGGGACACCTTCAGTAACATAATAATTTGCCTCAATAACTGGTGTCCATCAACACCAGTTCTCAAATGTGGTCAGAAGTTCATGCCCGTGCCTCAAGCACCTCAGACATGAGGTTGCTGCACAACCTAATAGCGCTATCAACTAATACCCCGCTCGCCTCCAGCGATTAACCCAATAATATGCAAGGACTTTCCAAATGATAGAGTGTTTAGTTCACAAAGGACCAATAAGTTTTAAACTGATCAAAAACCCGATCCACACAAGGAATCGTAACCCGACCCACACAAGGAATCAAAACCCGACCCACACAAGGAGTCAAAACATCTCAAAACCCGAGATATAAAAGTAGCCCCAAAACCGGACTAGAAAACGTTTTGTAAGTTGTCTCAAACCCGAGATGCATGCTTTTGAGAAAAGAATAGTGAAACTCACCTTAGGTTGCACATGAATGATCCAAATCCCTCAAACAGTAACGAGCTACCGACTCCCTATTACAAGTGTCACTAGGTGAGTATACGTGCATAACCAACGCATCATGTAACTCGTTTGTCCAAAACTTCTAAAGTTCAAATCGTGTAGTGACATCTAGTGACTCTACATGCACAAGTAAGTCCTACGTATCCCGATGGTGATCATATTGATTATTATCAGTTTTATACCTCATACACATCTCGTATAAGTATTCATGCAAGCTCATGTCAAATACATACCATATAAGACTCCAAATAGTCACGTAAACATCCCTTACACAATCTGCGTTTTCAGGGCAGATTGTACGCTGTGAAAAACGAATTATTTAAAATACTTAACGAACGAATTAAACTCCCAAATATTTACTGAATATTTATCAGGATTCATTTGATAACCCATATTTTTATTTTTTCTCAAAACCAAACACAAAAATTATTAAAATTCGTACAACACAGCTATGTCCAGAAAATTTTCACAGCAGGTCAGTTTAGTAGAAAAATTCCCAAAAATTGTGTATTCACCCAAACGATGTGAATCCACTTGGAAAAGCCAAGTTTTTCCAATATTGACCTTCTGTCCAAATTTCACAACTTAATTCTTTATAAAACTCGAGTTATACCCGTATAAAGTTGGCCCAATTTATAATTCCGAAAATCTGATATGACCTTTAATCAAATAAAATTCCAAAAACATATCAAACGACATCCAAATCAGATGATTTTGTCCATTATAAAAATCTAAGACCATGTACAATCCATTCATGCAATGAATCGATCAAAAAAATCAATTTAACATTACAATACAGACCCTACAAAACATCATAACGAATCTGCCTGAAACCGAAACTTGCTCCCCAAGTTATTCACAAACCCTAATCATGGATAAAAATCTCTAATAAATGAACAACTCATATTATTCTGATTAAACACCTATATTATCATACAAAAACCCTAATTATGATCACTAACAACAATCATCATCATCAAATCACAATGAACATTCAAGAACACCCACATAACCCTATATGCGATTTTTATATATATGTATACTCTATGATTTTTAAACTTTTTAAGCATTATAAATCATTATAAAACATGTGAAAATTATACCTTTCCACGCAAGAGTCCTCCAAGCCTAGAGATTTCACCCAAATTAGCCTGAAGAGATGAATAAGATTGATGTTTATTGAAAATTGAGAGTGTGTGTGTGTGGGGGGGGGGGGTATTCACAGCGCAAGGGTGGGTTAGGGTTAGGGTTTTATTTTTTTTCATCAATAATTATAAGGGGATTTGGCTTGTTGCCCAAGTAATTGGGTATTTGGGCCTTTTAGTCTACTAACCGGACCCGTTAATCATGTTTTAGCCCAATACTGGGCCCGATAATATTAACCACCCTAACTTACTTAAAGATCATTGTTTTTATCATCTCATAACATATTAATCATAGAGTGCACGTAATTTGCATGGTTTACGTACTAACTATCAGTTAAGCAGTAATTCGCATAAACACTTAATTCACATAAACATGTTACTTCGCGTTCATCATATTTCAATTGTACACATTATCATGTATGCTAGACAAATCACCAACGTTCGGGATACAGGACTCGTGTGTGCATTGTGATGATAACTTTACTTATAATAATGTAACATATGTTATTACCCTATAACATATAGGAAGACCTTCCTAACTAACCCTAATCAAGTGTTTAGTCACGTATGCACATGCAAGTTAACTAGAGTTTAGTTAAGGTAGGAACCTGAAAATGCGGGGTGTCACATGGCCGTGCCAAAACACCTGGCACGCCCATGATTACCCTGATTTGCCTATAAATAGCAAGCTCAACTCAACCATTTGTCATCTCTTCTTGTGCTTTCTTGGGCCGACTTCCAAGCTTCTTCCAAAGATTTTTGGGTCTTGTGGGAGGCCTTAGGGCCATCCTAACATCCCACCAAGGTTAGGCCTCGTCCTACCTTGATTATCTTGGCCAAGCATGGGATCGTAGAGTAGTTCATGCAATAAACATCGAGGGTCGTGAGGATTATACTAGATATATAACACTAGGAGATGGAAGGCTTGTCTATGAGCAGCCATGTTCATGTGTTGATCATTCTTATGGTTGTATCTTTCTATCATCTCCGAACTCACTTCGATTTGTAGACTTTTATTATTATTAGTGGTAGTTTGTCTTTAGTTATTTGTTGTGTTATCTACTTTCTAATTCTTGTCTGTTTATCTTGTGACAGGTTCAAATGGTGATTAACTTAATAAACTTAAATAAACCTTAACTTAATAAAATAAACTATCAAGAGGTTTAATCATCTAGTAGTACTGAGCTAAATCCAAGGCGAGGAAACCGATAGTGAGACAGATCCTTCGGGCTTCTGACATCAAAACCGGGTTCTAAGCAATGGCTTCTGAAGTGGACCAGATCTGAGTGACACATTTCTGGTACTTACCAGATGAATGAATGATTTTCTTGGCAAAGGGCGGATTCCCTACGGGTGCACCAGTTATCTTCGGATTACACACCTTTACGATTATGTTCCACCTTTGTTAAGGATTTCATTCATCTCGGGAGGTTATGGGTTAGGATAATTAAGTCACAAACCACTAAACCAACTTTATATTTACTTGATCATTAAATATTAAAGTGTCACAATTAAGATAAATAAAACAAGAATTCTATATCTAGGTCTCGTTAGTACAAAACCATTAACCAATGGGGATACACGTCGCCTGAGTTGACTGTGAGAGAGATCCTTCAGTCTTCATGATCGTGAACCTACTTAGGGGATACGATGTTGTCAGGACTGACTCTAAGGTGTCACACCTCAACAACGCATAGCGGAAAGCAAGTTGTGAGGTAACGGAAGTTGTTACCACAACGTTTAGCGGATCACATATAGTTACGTGTGGACATTTTGCTAACACCCTCTAGTGAAACATTGTTTTAATTTCGTGGTTGACGAAAGTTGTTAAAAACAGGAAAAACACGTTTTACCAAGATGAAGCGAAATTTAAAGTTAACATTGTATTACAAAACACAAGATAACATAGTTTTAGATAATTTATTAGGTCCCAACATCATATCCACCGTAGTGCCCAGCCAAACCACTCTCTAATGACTTATGCATCGGTACCTGAAAAACATGCTTAAAAACATCAACATTATGTTGGCGAGTTCATAGGTTTTAGTGCAATAAAAACTTTCAAGTTTAATAATAACGTATGATCAATTAATACTAAAAGAGAACCAAGTAGACTCGCAAAAATCTGCTAGCATGATGTATCCTAAGGCTCCTAATCAAACCATAACTATGTTCCCGTGGTGACCTCTAGTCCAAGAGGGGCTTTTAGGAATTTACATTCTCCTCACATAGACATCGCCAATCCGCTAGTCGGAGAAACAGAGGGGGCGTAAACCCAATAGATCTACAATATAAACAACGGCTCTAGGCTAGGAGTTAATGATTAAGAAGTGCTGGGAGTGTATCAACCTGCCGGGACACGGGTGTCACGTGAAGTTCCACCAGTGCACAAACCTAAGGCCATTAATTGTTTTATGTTTATAGTCTAACTAATCATACAAGCATATAAATCCCCCGATTTATAAAACGTTAAAAAACATTTAAAAGAAAAGGGGCCACGAACTCACCTCAATGCAACAATCTTGAGTATTTTATCCAATTCCAATTTACAGTCTTTCACCTATTTACATCCCATACCGTAGGGCCAATTCAGAAATCATACTAAGTCTAATTAAGTTATTCACCAAATTTATCTCGACTTAGTTAACCAATAGTGTTGAATTTTTGTTATCCCTAACCCTATTAACCCATTGGTGACATGTGACGCATGGTTAAGTCTAAACATCGTATGGTTCATTTAACATTCATTTAGATATTCACATATACTTTCACGGTGTCACATTATTATCATATATCATACATTAACACTTAGTTCTAACATGCAATTCAATCCTAGGCATAGATAGCATACTTGAACATACTTACACATATTTCACATCAAATGCTTACCAATATTTCATATCAACTTATGATTCTTTTATAGACTCTTGTAGGACATAAAACATGCATATAATTCATGTAACAAAACTATTTTGGCTACTATAATCTTGTTACAATACGTTAGTATCTTATGCCTTATAATCACGTTTCGGGCCACTTTCAGGGCATAGTTTTGCACTGTAAGCGTCCTTTATCAAGGTAAACATCTAATGTACCTTGATTAGTGATTTTCATAAAACATTTTGCACTTATATATTCATTTTACATCAGATCTACATGCATGCATTTCAAGTGTACAAATTTATCAAAATCATGCATTTTAACGCGTCTTTTGCAATTATTCTCAAGCTTTTGTCTTAGGTCTTTCATGTTAACTTTATTACACCTTATTTATCACCAATTCACCATTATAAAAACCTGTTTTAAATCAGTTTTAGAAAATTATCTTCCAAAGCTTAGTTTTTTGGCGTTTTAAGCCGAATAACGGGTTCCGGTCGTACATGCAAGGTTTCCCAAGCGTGTAGATCCTATCAAAACTTGTTTTGCACTATTTTAGGTTTATGAAATCTATCAAAATATTATTATGATCAGACCTGAGTTTAAGCCCAAAATCATTGCAAACTTATAAATAAATGATACTCATTTCAAGTCTAGACACATCAACAAGCCACATTTCACATATATTAATAAAAATCCCCTTTTTTATAATTATGAATAACATCATTATATGATAAATTTTCAGATTTGTGTTACTTATGAAAACCTTCTTGCATGTAGTTAAAAACCAAGGATCTTAATCATCCAAACGTTGAAACCAACAAACAAACATTCCAAGACTCATACACACACACATGTACACACACACACGCATATATACATATATACACACCCACGCATACATACATATATACACACCCACACATACATACATACATCCATTTATTCAATCTCCTTTCATTTCCCCATTAGTTTTAGTTTTTAGAAACCCTTTGTTTATTTGGTGAATACTTGTATAAAAACTAGAAATAATGATATAGTTTTAGATTAGTACTCACCTTTATAAAGATTTGTGAGGTTTTGCTTCTAAAACTTGTAGTTCTTGAACCTTTAAACCTTCTAATCACCCAAGAGGTTAAAACATTCAAGTATTCTTGCACATTTTGATGATGATATGAACAAAATGTGAAAAATGGTGGGGATGGGGAGGTTTTTTGGTTGGGGAGGGGAGGGGAAGAGGAAAGGAATATGGATGGTTTTGGTAGAGTGTTTGAGTGAGATGGAGTGAATGAATGGAGATGTGTCTTGGGATGACACACATTTATAGCAAATGATTAATAATAATAATAATAATAATAATAATAATATATTATTATTATTATTATGTGAGGGAGAGGGAGAGGGGCGGACCGAAGGGGGAGGGGGTTGGGTATATTATTATTTTTTTATTAAAAGTTTAACATAATATACACAACCAAACATTTTATAAAACCTTAAAATATTAAATACATAAGGTTTTCACCCTTTAGTCAATAATAATATTCCCCAATAAAAATTATTCATTTTGGACTAACCAATTCATATAGGAGATTTCCCCATCGTATTGAGTCTCAGTTTCGCGTCGTAGCTTGGAAAACACGCAATTACTAGACTTGGACAATTTAGAAATCACCGTTTAATCCCTCAAACAATTATAATAATCATGTTCACCCATAAAATATCATGTTATATAAATTCACGCATTACGGGATAATTAGACTTTCTACCGTTAGTCGGGTCGTCACCAAGGTTTAATATGGTCATTTATCACTATGTGACACGGAACCACTAAAATTCCCAATAAATTTCCAACAATATTCATTCCCAATAGTATCTCTTTAATTATTGCCAAATTAAGTTTAACACATAATATTCAATCATATTTACAGTTATTATACTTGTACGGATAGTACCTGGATTTTTTACCAGTTGTCACATAAGGTGAGATCCTTCAGTATGGAACGCGAGAGCTAAGGGAGGTGTACGGTGTTCTAGGTCGGAAGTTAAGCCTCCATTTCAAGAGGAAGATGAGTTAGAGGACCAGAGACTTGACCGCGGTTTGGGAAGCCTGTGAATGCAGGGCTCGGTCAGTGAACCTTCATGTGGGCCCGCATCGGTAGGTTAAGCATACTACTCAGTAGTGGCCCCGATTCTCTATCAATGAGTCAACACTTCAAGCTCACTCTCGTCCACCTCAGAAATAATTAAACTTAATACTTTTTCTAATAACAAACTGAACTACTTATACGGAGGGCCCCGAGATGTGTATAATCACTATCTCTACTATTTTATCATTTTATTTTATAAAACCCAAAACCCTTTTTCAAAACTATTTTTCTTAAGAACAATCCATCTGTTTTATTTTTCTTTTAAACCCGATTAGTTATTTGATGAACGGGGTGAGTACGAGAAAGTGTGTTCTTTGGAATAAGATACTCGGTATTTACGCTAGAAAGTTATGCTATACACGTCAGGTTCTCTGCCTATGTGTTAGTTTTAGTTTCTAAAGTAATTATCGTTTACTTATAAATTTAAAACTTGTTTAAAATGGTTTAGTAAGAAATCATCATTTCCCCAAAACCAATGTTTTGGAATTTAAAAACATCAAGTTTTTGGCACCGGGAAAATGATATCATTTAAAATTACTAAAACCAAAGGCACATCAATACTCATATTAGTTCTAAACCCAGAATGTTGGAGAGAAATACAGCCGTTGAGTCTATATTCAACTCAGGTGCCCCCATTAATCATACACCCAAATTTAAAACTTAACGTTATGATCAATTCCCACTTATGCCTTAATCGTTGATTTGTATAATTATTGTCTATACGCCATTATGCATGCTTAATGTATTTCTTAGAGACATTACAAATTCAAAACGAATGAGAAAAAAATCATCATTAGTCATTCACAGTATGATATGCAGTTGTACATGGTCGTTAGTAAAACCCTTCTCTCTTATTTAGCCCTTAATGAGACTTATGGGTAATAGACCTTTAGTTATTGGATCCATAAGCATATTGTGAATGCATTCGATACAAAATTCCGATTTCCACTACTTGTTCTTAAAATAAGTGAACAATAATTTCGTATCGAACTCTAGTGCAGCTCTTCTCAAACTGTTACTGTTCGAGAAATTAGGGTAGCTGACTTTATCACAGTAAGTATTCAATATAGTATTTAAATGGAGTAATTAAATTATGAGTCAACTAATATATTTACCCAACAACATTTAGTGACCATTTCATTGTGATCAACAACATATTATGTCATTATAACTTAGGTTGTTGTTACCAGATCCTTATTACTCCTCAATGAGATAGTTATATCTGCTGACATTATGATATACCCTGAAATCGACACTTGATTTCCTTTGAATATAACAAAATTAGAATAAGAGTAGTCAATCACTTTAAGTTAGCACTTCTTCCTCAGATTACAGTCTCTTGTTTCTTAAAGACATTGTAATGTTCTATTAGATGCTCTTCAATAATCTAGACAAGTCTATTGTTAAGCAATATGAACAATATCGATCATAAACTTAAATTTACATTAGACTTCTAAATTAATGGGGATAAGGTAATAATCCCATTTATCCTATTATCCTCTAAAGGAAAGCAATGTTGTATGTTACATATGTAACGACCCACTTAGAGTAAAACTTGTGGGATGAAACTAATAACCCGTTGGGTCTATCTCCGTATATTTTGATTCCTATCACGTAAGAGGAATCCCCAATTTTCATCATGTTAAAATTATGCATGAATAATGCTTTGACTTAGGTAACATATATCGAGAAATGTAATCTATGTAAGGACAAGTTTTCGTTAGTTTCTCCCACTCATCTTAAGGTAGGTGTTTTAATCCACTTAGTTCTTAATGAAGAGATCTTTATTATTCCAACACGTTTTATGTTTGCATCAACCCATACATGGATCTTATTGACTTAGAGACTAAGTGTTCTTAACCTTCATATTAGAACTTTCGAGTTATTTAATGAACATGTAGATCATTATTATGGAAAGTTGTTTTAATATCTATCTAACGTGGCTCTTAGTTATTATGAGCTACTAGGATTGTAATGATCCTTAAAGAAATCTTTTGTAAGATAGTTAAGAAGATTCTTTGATAATTTATTCCCTCTTGAGCATAACCTTTCTCAAACAATCGTATCATATAGTGTTCCCATTCGGATCTAGTTTAATTCTGAATACCTTTAGGTAATTCAACCAAATCCCAAACGTTATTCTAATTTATGGAATTAAGTTTTGCTAATAATAACTTTATTCCCTTTAAAAGATTGATTGATGCTAATGATTTAATTAGAAGAGGTAGAATCGGTAAATTTTTCAAACATCCATTTTGCATTAGTCAGGTAGGTTACATAATCATCAAAGTTAGTTGGCTTTTAGACCCAGATGACCTCTGCACTTGAACATTGGGTTGATTGTGATACAAATTTATCTTTAGTTATGTATTTTCATTTTCAAGTATATAATGAGTAGTATTAGTTTCTAAGTTTGCAATGGTTGGTGCAGTAAGGTGTACAAAATGAATAATCAAAGTTAAATTCGGAGTTAAATTTAATGAGTCTCGAACCCGCATCTTGTGCTTCCGGAAAGACATGATAAGGACTTTTACTGCTCCCACTTAACTCAGAAATCTTAATGAATTCAGCATGCATAAGGTCTAACATTTGGAAGACCAATATATTAATAGAGAAAAAATCTAATGATGTTTGTTGTCATTTCTTTTGATGCGGATTCCTTTAGTTTTAGCAAGAAATCTAAGTTAACCAACATTTAGGCAACCACAAAAATTTTTTAGGAGTACATTAAATACTAAGGAGACTAATTGTACAACTGAATAAAAAAAAGTGTATTTTGTGAACTAACAATTACTAATCTAATACATTACCTTCAAAGTTCAAACTAAAAGTTCTAATCAACATCTAACTAGGAATTACAAGTGTGAATTTCATAGAAAACAATGATTTGGTAAGAAGATTTGCAACATGAACAACGATAGCCAATTAGTGAAATATGAGTCTCTTTATCATGTATGAAAAATTAAGGTCAATGTCAAAGATTTTTCATACATAAATGAAACTAGTGGTTTATAGCGCGCACCCTCATTTTAAAATCACATACTACATGTATAACCATTAAGCCAGCCTTGATGACGACCTCAACCACGCTTGACAGGATTCCAATAGGATGCTTTCGCTTTATCAGAGTTGCGATCCCAGCTATATGCGGCGCAACCATGCTAGTTCCCGAGATCATAGCAAAGTTTTGCGCACTTAATTCTAAACCTAAATTTGCATATTGTGAATTAGTTAACCATATGGTAAACCATGTCAATCCAATTAACAAAACCTAAACATGTCTCTTAAAAAACAACAAAACTAAAGCAAACCAATGGCAACAGTACCTGTAACCATAGATTAGTATTTACCTAAAAGGAGGAAAAAACATACACTGTAATCCTCCATTTTTTTCTACAGTCGTTAGCGATGAGGACACCAAGAATGCCTTGTGTGCTGCACTGCTGTAGCCCAAAGAACGTTTATCAACCACAGAGAAAAAAATACACATGAAGAAATTGTGTATATAAACATGGAAGCACCAAACATACGATACTAAAGAAAGAGTCGCTCGGTGTTTGTAAGCAATAAAGTGTATTTGGTTTTCTAAGAGGAAAGTATCTAGATAGTGGCCTTCGGCTTTTAACTACGAAATAAAATAAAACCAATTCAGGTATATATTAGCAAATTAAAAAGAACACACACACAATTTTCTCTGTGCAGACAAAATCAAAATGCATAACTCATATTGGCGGTGAAAATAAAAACACACCTCTCCAAAGAAACATAATAAAAAAGAAATATATATATATATATATATATATATATATATATATAGGGAAATTATAATTAGAAAACCTCCATGAGTTAAAAAAACTTAAGAAACTCAATGAGAGGCTCATAATCAGCCACATCTTCCTACTTTCTCTTTCACAAAAGGGTATTTTGGGTATTGTAACAATGGTGGTCCAAGTTTCTATCTCCTCTATCTTTCTCTCTGACACATACACATACATCAAGATACCCACCCATCCCTTCTCATCTCAGCTTTTATCTCAGAATTCATCCTCTCTCTTTTGTATTATCTCTCATTCACACAACACATCAACCACCATGTCTTTGCTTCTACTTCTTTCTCACATTCAATTATACTTTTCTACCTAAAAAAGAATCATGGAGTCCTCTAAAAAATCCATCTTTTGTTTAAAAAAAAAAAATAAAACCCACCTTCAATTTCCCTAAAACCCCAAAACAACACACCTTTGATGTAAGAGTCAAGATCCGGTGGTACGACGTGGGAGTGGTCTAGATCTTGGTGTTGTTTCTATGTAAAAAACGATCCAGATCTTGGTGGTTTTTTAGATCCGAAATGAAACGGTGACAAGCGTCATCAAAGATCCGACACATGGGATGAGACAAACACTATACAACAAGTAAGTTATTGTTTCTAGATACAATAATTTTATTTAACTAACATTAGCCTTAAAAGAAAAAAAGTGTTGATCACAACCAAATTGACCTTGGATCTCAACATATTGGAGGGTTTCTAGAACATTTCTTTTTTGTTTTTTTTCATTTTTTATAATGTTTTCGGATCTATTTAAATGCCTTTGGATGGGTTTTTAAAATTTTATGTTGTAAAGATTATTGTTTTCACAGTGCCTTTTGATGGGTTTTTAAAACTTTTCTTATCAAATTTATGTAAAATAAAAAATCAATTCAACCTTACTCATAGTATAAGTTGTTACACAAATATTTGAATCCAGACTATGTTATACAAAGTATAAGTTGTAACACAGTAAGAGAAGTTGTAACATACTATGATGATTTTTGCTGGATTCACATATATGTATTGAAGAAACAAATGTTCACCTTAGAATTGATATGAACGATCTGCTCCTACAAGGAAGATCCTTCGCAAGGATGGATGACTTCTTTACGATGGGAACCTGCAAAAGACAATATTCCGGTGTGGGGCGACCGCCTCGAATCCAGAGGATTCTACTTAGCAGACACAAAAACGTGGTCGGTCGTAGTGTGTTCTCCAGGGGTTTTCTGAATGGCCTATTCAAGGAGACGAAGTCCTCCTTAAATAGGTTCCACACGGACCTTGACATTCACCCTTAACTTACCCAGTGGGCCGAGGCCCAGTTAAGGGTTTGCCTCCACACCGGCCCATAGTTAGGCCCAACAAGAGACATTATGTGGCCGATAGGAAATCACAGAGGGTGGTCGTACCTGTCTTGGTGACGTGTCGTCATATGGTTAGTTGCAGGCCTGGGTCGATATGATTGGTCCTCATATGTACTGCTGTCCCCTCTGCAGGCTTTCGTTAGTGGAGATCTTCACTGAGGTGGTCCCGTGTATTCTGATTGGCTAATCGGTGCATGAGGTGTGCTGCTTGTCTCCCGCGGGTTTGATATTGGACACGTGTGCGTCCCCTGTTGGTCGATCGTGCAACATGCTCCTTGTCTCACGTCGCTGAGCCTTCATTGGATCGTGCTTTATTGTACGATCGAGTGTGCAGCTGCCACGTGTCCGCTCAGGGTATTAACCCGCGGGGCTTAACGAGTTATCCCCGCTGATTAGCCGTTTAGTCCGCGTACGCGTCCCGCGAGTTTACCTGCCCCTAGTTGGGCTTACTTGGGCTTAGAGCCCTTGTTCTTATGTCCTGGCCCTTTTGGTTTTGGGTAGGGGCCCGAGTGAATTTGGGTCCCTACCCCTTCAAGTCCCCCTAGTCCAGCGGGGCTCTCGGTTGTGTGCAGCACGAGCGTGAGGGTCGTTGGACTGATTAAAAAGAGGGTGCGAGCTTCTATGCCATGTTTTTTGATATTTTGCGGGTTTTTGCAATTTGCGGGCTATGTATATTGGCGGGTTGTTACGGTTTACGTCAGGCGGTATACATATTTTGTATCGCGAGCGGGTGATTGTCCGCCTTTAGTATGTTGTTTGATGTTTGTTTCGGAGATCATTTTCTTTTGGGGGGAAATTCGAAAAGTTGTCATTATGGCAGTTGCTTTGACGGTTGAAGCGACAGGCTCTCTGTCTGCCGCGACTGTTTTGCTGTCCCGTCAGTTACTTGTAGGTGACTTTTGGGATAACCGTGTCAGACGCGTGTGCTTTACGCGCGGCGCGTGGCTCGATTTCCGGTGTAGTGGGCCACGTGTCGTGTAGATGGTGGGCTTGGCAGTGTTTCCCTGGCCCACCGTAATTAATGCTTAGGGTATAAATAGTGCTCTTAGCCTCATTTGTCTATTTTTCTTCCCTTGTTTTCCCTGAGTTTCTTCCTAATCCCCTTGTGTCAACCGTCACCGTTTGTGAGTTCTGTGAGATTCCGTTTCAATTTATTGTAGTCGAAGATGGCTGAAGCTGACGTTAGGGGGAAGAAGGAGGTCGTTTGTATGTCTGATGCTCCTATCAAGTGGAAGAGAGAGTCATTCGAGCAATTTCTTGAACTTTATGAAATTCCGGCCAGTTGGGGTCCGGTTTTGCCGTCGGACGGAGAAACAGTTCTCGATGCTGGGCCTGGCAGGATGGCTTTGTATGCTGCCCATTTTGAGTTGGCTGGCTTCCGATTACCAGCGACTCGTTTTGTGTGTGACTTGTTTCTCCGGTACGGCATGTATTTGACTCAACTGACCCCTCTGGGTATGACCCGGATGGTTCACTTTGAGTTTGTCTGCCGTTCTCAGGGGGTAGAGCCGACTTTCGAGATGTTCAATGCCTTTTATCGGCTCACCCGTGGGGGTCCGCAGTGGTTCTCGTTTGCCCAACGGAGCCGGATTAAGCCCGTTGGTAACGAACCACCGCGCAGCATGCATGATTGGAAAACCAAGTTCTTTTTCATCCGGCAGGGGGTTGTCCCGGTGTCGTTGCAGTGGTTGGCCGTGTCTGCCAAGGCCAAGTTGAAAGATTTCCCGGTTATCAATTATGCTGATTTTGACTGGTATGACAAAATTACCGAGCAAGTTACATCCATTGATATGGCCAATGTAAGGCCGGAGGCCCTGTTGATGGCGGGTGTCAGCCGCGTGGGTGGTAGGGCTGACCAGAACCCGCACTTCTATGTGGGCGGTAAAGGTATGGCTGTTCTTGCTCTTTGCGTTGTTCTATTGCTTGTTGATCTTGTGCATTTGACTTATCTATTTTTTTTACAGAAACAAGCTGTTTTTATTCCATTGTGGCGGGTGTTGAGGGTGAATTTCGTTGGGAGCCGCTCCGTGCGGATGAGGAGCCGCTCGTGGAGCTAACTCTTAAAAATTTCATGGCGGTGAATGTGAGAGATTTTCCTGGGCATGCCCTTATTCCAGGTGATGTTCCCGTCAATCCTCGTCCCCGGAAAGCGGTTTCCGCTGCCGGGGCTAATATTACATCTGTCTCTGATGACGAGGTTGAGGATGAGTCTTTCTCGTTGTCTCACCGGAGTCGGGCTCGTGCAGGTATTAGCCATGGTAGTGGTGCTTCTCGGCAGCCGCCCGCATCTGGCGTTGTCAAAGAGGGTGTGGACTATGTTGAAGTGTCCGACACACCACCTCAGACGAGTCGACCTGGTGCGGATGCGGGTAGTGGTGGTTATGGTGCTGGGAAACGGCTGCGGGATGTCGTTCACATGATGGACTCCAGTAAGCGGAAGGTGCCTGAGGGGGATTCTTCCGCGTCGGGATTGAAAATTCGGTTGGGTGCGTCCCATAAGCGGCCACGTCTGGCCTCGAAAATCGTGAAGGAGGTCAATCCAGGTATAGCCTCGTGCTTGACTCTGTTTTTGTTTTGTGGCTTCTTTATCTGACATGTTTGTCCTTGTAGGGGCATCTCGGCTTTTCCCTGGGGGCCTAAATTGTCTGACGTGTCTGGCCCCGATCTTCCATTCCCGTTAGTCCTCCGGTCACAACGCAGGGCGGGGTTGACGAGCAGCCTAGTGGGGCTGAGGTTAGGCAGCAGCCTCCCCCACAGGAGGACGCTCGGGCCCCGGACGACAAGGAGGCTGCAACAGCTCGGGAGGTTAAGCGTAGGGAACAAGAGAAGGGCAAGGGCGTTGAGATTGGAGATGATAGCGGCGTTGGTTTGCATTCGAAGTCACCCGGCGGTGGGCAAAATCCGCGTGAAACCATGTTTTCGAGCGGTGTTGCTGAGGATGCTGGGTATGTTGATTTATCATCGGGCGGCGGGTCGGCGGGTGGTAGTGATGGTGGTGGGTCAGTCAAGGGGACTGCGTCCGCGGGAGGTAGCAATCCCAAAAAGTCATATGCTACGGGAGTTGCATCTGGTGGGTTTAGGCTGGATACCGCGACGGGCCCGGTGTACCGTCCTGACTGGTCTGTCCGCGAGGATGGCCGCTTCTTCCAGATGGATACTTGTGAAGAGTGGTTGTTGGGCTCTATCCCTCCGGCGGAGCGGGCATACACTGCCTCACGAGATCGACTGGCCCTTCTTCAAGATGGTGCCGCTGGTTTGGCCATGGCTGCGGCTACGTTAAGTGAAGTTCACCGCGGGTTTCAGGGGTTGAGGCAAGCTGAGGAAGAGCTGGCAGCGCGGAAAGCGGCGTTCAAGAATGTGCTTGACAAGCACAACAAAGATTGTGTTGCTCAGTCCAAGGCCTTATCTGATGCTTTGGCCCAGGCTAAATCCTCCGAGGAACGTCATGCCAAATCCTTCCAGGAATGGAAAGCCTCGTGCGAAACCACCAATGCGCTTATAGCTAAAGAGCGCGACCGCGCACAGGGGTTGGAAAACGAGGTGGACCGCCTTAAGGGGGCCTTGGAAACGCGAAAGTCTGAGCTGGAGAAGGAAAAATCTGAAACTGCGGCTGCGCGTGCTGCCTTGGCACAGAAGGAGGAAGCAGAGTTGGTCCAGGCAACCCAGGTGTCGGCCTTGGAAAATGAGGTTGCTCTGTTGAAGCAGGAAGTTGATGTTCTTCGTGATGAGAAGAAAACTTTAGGTATTGACATCCAAGGTCTCACCACTTCCCGCGACGACGCCCGGGAATCCCTGCGTGTTGCTCGGGCGAGCTATGAAGAGGCATTAGGAGATGTGAACTGGCTGATGACCGTTGGGCTACAAGGGGTATGTTTTATTTGCAGTTTCCTTCCACCTTGTGTTGTTTCCTCTTCTTTCTTTTTTTTTACGTTTATGTGTATATCCTTCCTGGCTGTAGGTGTTTACCCGCGTGTGGGAAGAGCCAGCCCTTGTGCAGGTTGTTGCCCGTTTGTTGGAGAAATCAAAGCAGTTTGGTGCGGTTCTTGGCTTCAAGCAAGGTTTTGATTTCTGTCTTAGCGGGCGTCCATTGGAGGCTAATCCTTATCGTGAAGTTGACGCGGAAGCGGAGTATGACGCGGAGGTCGCCGCGTATGACGAGCTCTCATTCCCAGTGATGGACGTGATAGCTGAATGCGTGAAGTCGCCGGATGGGGTGCGGCTGCTCCGGGCCGCTTTTGAGGAGGCGGATAGGGAATTACAAACTGAGAAAGAGAAGGACGTCCAGGAAGAGGCTGCTCGTGCTGCGGCGGCACTTCGCGGTGAGGGTACCTCGTCCGCTCCTACAGATGTGACCACTTCATCCATTCCGCCTAACGATGATGCGGAAGATGACTTTATTGACCGTGTTGACTTTGGGGAGGATTGAGTGTTATACATTTTATTACTTTATTTGCATGTGTTTGTATTAAACAATGTTATTTTGTCTTAACACTCGTGTGTTGGAAATCGTTTCGTTGTATGCGTCCTTTCATCCTCCTTGTCATGATTGTTTTAGGGATTTTAGGCGTCAGCCGTCAGTCATTAATGACTCTTGACGGCGTGATGGACGGCTGCAGGTGACACTTGTCACCTCCTATCGATTGATGTGACTCGCTGTATTAATGGCGACTCATGAGTACTCCCCCTTGGTAGTATATAAATAGGTTTAGTGCTTGATTTGTGTTCACTAATCTCATTCTTCTCTTCTCTGCTTCTATCTTCTTCTTCGTCAAAATGTCAAGTCTTCCTTCTCGTGCAAGAAGTTCCGATGATGAAGTTGAAGATAAGTTGGTTGTGGAGTGTTTGCTGAACCTTCACAATGGTGCTCCTCCGGTCAGCCAGGCTCAGGTGAGACCCTCTTTGGTGGATCCAGAGAGCAAGATGAAAGCCTTGGCTGAAGTGTGTGCTCAGGCTGCTGCCGGAGTCGTGGCTTCAGTCGCCTGTGAGAGTTCTGCTGCCGGGGCTCGACGGATACAGATGGTGGCTGGGGCACATGTGCCGCTTGCTGCCGCCGACGGTGGTTCCTCCGTCGGTTCTAATGGGCTGCCGGCGGGAGTGCTGGCCCTTCCTGCTGTGCTTCCGCCCATCCCGAAGCTTCGGTTCCGGCGTACTGACAGTGGGTGGGCCCACGTTATTGTTCTAGATTAGGTTTGCCTCCTTGGTGTTTTAGTAATGTATGTATTGGCTAGGGTTTGTCGAGCATCTGTGTTGCGCTCTTGTAGTGCATAGTTGTTTTTTTGCTTGAATCCGGACGCTCGATGTTTTTGTCGATATTTTGTAATGTGGAATGAACTTCGTTATTATGACTTTGATGTTAGCTTCTTGTTTACATTGCTTCTGTGTCATTTCATTTTCATTTTCACTCATTTTTTTTTGTGATTCTTTCTGTCGATGAGTTGCTCGCGAAAGTAATCATGCGGGTCGAAGCAGCTATGTCACATGCAAACGTCGACATGCCTTTTGATCTGCTTAGTCCGCGATCCATTGCTTGTAAAAGCAAGTTCGCGGACCAAGGCGGCTGTGTTACGTGAAAACGTCAACGTGCCTTTTGATCTGCTTAGTCCGCACTCGATTGCTTGTGAAAACAAGTTCGCGGACCAAGGCGGCTATGTTACGTGAAAACATCAACATGCCTTTTGATCTGCTTAGTCCGCAATCGATTGCTTGTGACAGCAAGTTCGCGGACCAAGGCGGCTGTGTTGCGTGAAAACGTCAACGTGCCTTTTGATCTACTTAGTCCGCACTCGATTGCTTGTGAAAGCAAGTTCGCGGACCAAGGCGGCTGTGTTGCGTGAAAACGTCAACGTGCCTTTTGATCTGCTTAGTCCGCACTCGATTGCTTGTGAAAGCAAGTTCGCGGGCCAAGGCGGCTGTGTTGCGTGAAAACGTCAACGTGCCTTTTGATCTGCTTAGTCCGCAATCGATTGCTTTGAAAGCAAGTTCGCGGACCAAGGCGGCTATGTTATGTGAAAACATCAACATACCTTTTGATCTGCTTAGTCCGCAATCGATTGCTTGTGACAGCAAGTTCGCGGACCAAGGTGGCTATGTTACGTGAAAACATCAACATGCCTCTGAGGTATTGCTATTCACTGGTATTAACATATTCACACGATTTAAATTCAACAGTTGGAATATTCATTAATTGTGGGGCCCGAAACCCACTAGATGGTTACATGACATCGATTTAACATACTATTACATGTAACAGATTCGTAGCTGGGCAGCATTCCATGATCTCGGGACCGCGGTCCCATCCAGGCGCTCTAATGCGTACGCGCCCTTTCCCAGTACTTCTTGGACCCTGTACGGGCCTTCCCAGGTCGGCGCGAGCTTTCCTAGTGCTTCAGCTGTGGATGCCTCGTTGAGCCGGAATACGAAGTCACCGACTTTGAATTCTGTCTTTTTGACCCGGGCATTGTAGTACTGTTCCAGCTGTCTTTTATACTTGGCTTCTTTGAGTGCTGCTAACCCTCTTCGCTCTTCCAGCAGGTCCAAATTGAGGCGCAGCTCCTGATCGTTGTCGGTTTTTGAGGCTAATAGGACACGCGCGGATGGGCAACCAATTTCTGCGGGGATCATGGCCTCAGTGCCGTATGTTAGGCTGAAAGGTGTCTCCCCGTTGCTGGTCTTGGTTAACGTACGGTGTGCCCACAGGACATTCGGTATCTCGTCTACCCATCCTGACCGCCTGGTGTTCAAGCGGGCTTTGATCCCGTCAACGATGCTGCGGTTTGCGCGTTCGACTTGTCCATTGGCTTGCGGGTGGGCGACGGATGTGAACGTTTGCTCTACCCCCATGCCAGCGAGCCACTCTTGGAGTCCGGCATCCGTGAACTGTAAGCCATTATCGCTGACAATGTTCATTGGTAGACCGAAGCGGCAGATGATGAACTCCCAGATGAAGCGCTTGACTGCGCGGGCGTCAATAGATACTAGTGGTTTAGCCTCGACCCACTTCGTGAAGTAGTCGATTGCTACGATTAGGTATCTAACATTTCCCGGTGCTGTCGGGAATGGACCCACTATGTCAATTGCCCACTTTTGGAAGGGCCATGCAGAGGTGACTGGTACTAAGTCGTTCTTGGGACGTAATGTGCTTGGAGCATGGCGTTGACAGGCATAGCACTTGCGGAGTATTTTGACGGCATCAACATGCATGCCTGGCCAATAATATCCCGCATTCATTAGTTTCGCAACAACCATTCTTGGTCCTGCGTGTAGGCCGCAGATCCCTTCATGCACCTCCTTGATGAGGAACATAGCCTTTTCGGGATCGACACACCTCAATAGTGGGCCCAAGTACGACCTCCTGTATAGGGTACCGTCCAACACTTGATAATGCATGGCTTTGAGCTGTACTTTCCGCGCTCTGGACTTGTCCTCTGGTAGGGATCCGTTTGTTAAGTAGGCGGTTATCGGTGCCATCCATGATGGGGTGTCCACTTGTACGACATTGAATTGGTGTGCGGGTACAGAGGGTGCGCTCAAGACTTCGACTCTAACGTCCTTTGCCATGTGTTCGTAAACGGAGGCTGCCATCTTGCTCAGTGCGTCAGCGGGCTTGTTTTCACTCCGGTTGATGTGGAGGACTTTGCAATACGTGAACCGCTGCATGAGCTTTTTAGTTTGCTCTAAGTATAGGGCCATTTTGGCATCCCTCGCCTCGTATTGTCCGTTCACTTGTGCGGCGACGAGCATTGAGTCTACATGCGCGTCGAGGAAACGGGCGCCCATCTTGTCCGCAATTCTGAGGCCCGCCAGCAGGGCTTCATATTCCGCTTCGTTGTTTGTGCTCTCAAAGTTTAGGCGGATTGCGTATGTGAATTCTGCGCCTTCTGGGTTGACGAGCCGCAAGCCGGCTCCCGCACCGTCGTCACTCTTCGCGCCGTCAGTGTAGAGTGACCATTTGTCGGTCTGAGCCGTTGGTGGCGGTGGATCTTGCTCCAGCAGGCACTCCGCTACCTTATTGGCGGGTACCTCTGTTGTGAAGTCCGCCAAAATTTGCCCCTTGATGGCTGGACGTGGCTTGTAGAAGATTTCGTGCTCTCCCAGTTCGATTGCCCATTTTGCTAATCTACCCGAAAGTTCTGGTTTCTTCAAGACGTCGCTAATCCGGTAGTCTGTGAGTACATTGATAGGATGGCCTTGGAAGTATCGCCGTAGGCGTCTTGATGCATGCACTAGAGCTAAAACCAGTTTCTCCATGGTCGAGTAGCGTGTTTCCGCGTCCAACAGTGTTCGACTGACGTAGTACACGGGGGTTTGTACGCCCTTCCGGTCGACCACTAGGGCCGCGCCAACCGCTTTGTCCGCTACCGCTAGGTATAGTGTCAGTGGCTCTTTAGGTCGCGGGGCTGTTAGCGTGGGCAGGTTCATGAGGCATTGCTTCATGTCCTGGAACGCGGTTTCCGCCTCTGGTGTCCATCTGAAATTGGTTTTCTTCAAGCAGTTGCGCAGCGTGCTCACGAATGGGAATGACCTTGAAGCGTAGTTTGACAGGAAGCGGTTCAGAGCTACAAGACGCCCCATTAGGGTCTGCACTTCCTTCACTGAGGCTGGTGAGGGCATACGCTCTATGGCCTGTACCTTTTCAGGATTCGCGCGGAAACCTTCCTTCGTGACGACAACTCCCAGGAACTTGCCTTCCTCCATGCCGAAAGAGCATTTACTGGGATTGAGCTTCATGCGGACTTGGCGTAACTGGTCAAAAGTCTTTTGTATGTCCGTTAACATTCGATCCTCCTCCGTACTTTTGATTACGAGGTCATCTACATATACCTCCAAGTTGACTCCGATCTGTGCGGCGAAGACTGAGTCCATTAGTCGCTGATATGTTGCTCCCGCGTTCTTGAGCCCGAACGGCATCTTGGTGTAGCAGAAAGTGCCCATGTCCGTTCGGAAAGCGGTTTTGTCCTCGTCGCCTTTTGCCATTTGAATCTGGTGATACCCCTTGTAGGCATCAAGAAAGCATTTGAAACGAAAAGGAGCCAGAGAATCAACCTTCAGGTCTATCTCAGGTAACGGATAGCAATCTTTCGGGCACGCTTTGTTCAAGTCTTTGTAATCTACACACATACGCCACCCTCCATTGGCTTTGGCAACCATTACTGGGTTGGCGACCCATGTTTGGTATTTCACCGGGCGAAGTATGCCTGCGTTCAGCAACTCTGTGACTTGTTCGTTCATTGCCTTCGTTTTTTCCGGCCCCATGCTTCGTTTCTTTTGTACCACTGGTTCCGCTGACTTGTACGTGGCGAGCCTGTGTTCGGCTATTTCTCGAGGGACTCCTACCATGTCCGCCGGTGTCCACGCAAAAATGTCTTTGTTTTTTATTAACAATTGCTTCAAGTGAGTTCGGACCACGTCTGACAGTGCGGGCCCGATGTTTACGGTTTGCTCGGGGAAGCTGGGATTGAGTATCCACTTCTCTGGCTCGGTCGAGTTTGGTTTTTTGGCGGATTTAGCTGGCTTTGTGGTCTCTGCTGTGTGACATTGGCGATTGCCTCGGATAAATGCCACCCCCTTTCGGGTTGGAAAGCCGACTACCTGGTGCGGAGCGGATGCGTTGCTATTGAATTTGGCCAGTCCCTCTCTTCCTATTAGTAGGTCATGTGCTGAGTTCACTGGGAGTACCATGAATTCGCATTCCTCCGTCCGCGACAAATTACCATCCGACCAAGTAACTGGGAACGTGATGACCCCCCGGGGTAATATTGACTCATGAATGAATCCCGATATCGGTTCGCTCACCGGTACCAAACGCTTCTTGTCCGCCTCATCGAGCTGGTTAAAACACTGGTCGTACATGATGTCCGCGCTGCTTCCCGGGTCCAGAAACATGTATGGTGTGCGATAATGACCGAATACCCCCGTGATGATGAGCGGGGATGTAGACGACGCTCCCCCTTTGGGGACGGGCAAAACGACTGGTTGTTCTTTCCATGCATCTTCACTCGTCTCTGTCAATTGATGCTTGTTTCGTTTCTGTCCGCTTGTTCGTTTACCGGTCATGTTGCAGCTGTATCTTGAGGGGCGCTCTATGAGATGCGTTTGCAAATTGCGTATCCTCTTGTTCGGTCCTTCTCCGCGATCGTCATTCTCACGGCCGCGGCCATTACGCTGTACGTTTTTGACTAGGTGACCCAATTGCCCCGACTTCAAGGCGGATTCAATCTCCATCTTTAAGCTGTAACAATTATCAGTGTTGTGCCCAAAGTCGTTGTGGTAGTCGCATCGCTTGCTAGTGTCCACATTCCTCCGCTTGCCCAGTGGGCGAGGTTCCTTGAAGTTATGTTGTTCGGTGGCGAGTACTTGGGACGGTGTTTTCGTCAGCGGTGTCCACTCTGTATTTTTCTTAGATCCTCCCCGCCCGTCGCGGGTGTGTTTGTTGTTGATGATCTGGCGGGCGTCTTGTTGCGCGGAGTACTTGCCTTCTTCTGTGGATCCGGTGATGCGGGACCAGACTGATTGTTTCCCTTTATCCCTTCGGGCCCCTTGACTGTTGGGATACTGGTGATGACGAGCATGGCGGAAAGATTTCTCAGATGCTGCGTAAATTTTGGCTGCTTTGATAACTTCATCCCAAGACTCTGGGATTCCGTCTTTTCCTGTGAGGCATTTCATGAGGTCGTCGTGATGAACCCCATGAATGAAAGCTGCTCGCGTGAGTTCTTCTCCGCATCCTATTTGCATTGCTTCCCGCGTATAGCGGGTGATGTAATCTTCGAGTGCCTCGTTGTCTCTTCTCGCGCAGAGTAAGATGTGGGCCTTATCTTTTTTATGTTTCCTCTGATGTGAGAAGTGCAATGAGAATTTTGACAACAAGTCGTCAAAGTCCATGATGCTGCCTGCTGGTAGGTTGTCAAACCAAACTCTGGCCGCACCCTGAAGCGTTTGGGCAAATAGGTGGCACCAGACTTGCATTGGCCAATTTTGGCTGTGAGCTGCGGTGCGGAAGTCGTGCACGTGATCATCCGGGTCACGTATCCCGTCGTACTTTCCGATGCTATTCGGTAGCTTGGCTTTTGCCGGTATTGGTGCCAGTGCAACGCGGGCACAGAATTTAGATTTTTCTGCCAGATCTTTAGGTCTGTAGGGCTTAACTAGGTCGTCATCACCCTCAGCCTGCGAACTTGACTCGTAGCCGTCTTCTTCCTCTGTGGGAGCGTTGCCCTGGCTGCGGGAACCCTTCCCGCGACCTCCGCTACGACTCCCGACTGTGTTTTCTTTTTGGGAACGGCTTGGCGTTTTGTTTTTATTTGTTGCCCCTGTAGCCTTGTTGGTGGTGTCGAAGTTGAGTGTCTTTTGGACTCGTTGTTGTGCCTGCTGTAATACCCGTTTTTGGTATCCTGCAGTAAGTTCTGCCTGCTTTTTGAAGAGCCAGTCGTCTGGGTCTTCTTCTTCCCCGTGCTCATCACCGTCCAAGTCGACAGTGTTGTGAGCTGCAGCTTGACTGACACCTATCCTCCTTACTGGCTTATGGGCTGCCTTTGTGACTGTGGCCGGTGGGGTTTCCTCCGACCCTTCCTCGTGGTCATCCTCGATGACCGGTGGTTCTTGGTTCTTTGTCGAAGTTCCTTCAGTTGCCATATCCTTGGTCGAAAGATTATGAAAATTGTTGCTCTAGCCGACACGGATGGCGCCAATGAAGAAACAAATGTTCACCTTAGAATTGATATGAACGATCTGCTCCTACAAGGAAGATCCTTCGCAAGGATGGATGACTTCTTTACGATGGGAACCTGCAAAAGACAATATTCCGGTGTGGGGCGACCGCCTCGAATCCAGAGGATTCTACTTAGCAGACACAAAAACGTGGTCGGTCGTAGTGTGTTCTCCAGGGGTTTTCTGAATGGCCTATTCAAGGAGACGAAGTCCTCCTTAAATAGGTTCCACACGGACCTTGACATTCACCCTTAACTTACCCAGTGGGCCGAGGCCCAGTTAAGGGTTTGCCTCCACACCGGCCCATAGTTAGGCCCAACAAGAGACATTATGTGGCCGATAGGAAATCACAGAGGGTGGTCGTACCTGTCTTGGTGACGTGTCGTCATATGGTTAGTTGCAGGCCTGGGTCGATATGATTGGTCCTCATATGTACTGCTGTCCCCTCTGCAGGCTTTCGTTAGTGGAGATCTTCACTGAGGTGGTCCCGTGTATTCTGATTGGCTAATCGGTGCATGAGGTGTGCTGCTTGTCTCCCGCGGGTTTGATATTGGACACGTGTGCGTCCCCTGTTGGTCGATCGTGCAACATGCTCCTTGTCTCACGTCGCTGAGCCTTCATTGGATCGTGCTTTATTGTACGATCGAGTGTGCAGCTGCCACGTGTCCGCTCAGGGTATTAACCCGCGGGGCTTAACGAGTTATCCCCGCTGATTAGCTGTTTAGTCCGCGTACGCGTCCCGCGAGTTTACCTGCCCCTAGTTGGGCTTACTTGGGCTTAGAGCCCTTGTTCTTATGTCCTGGCCCTTTTGGTTTTGGGTAGGGGCCCGAGTGAATTTGGGTCCCTACCCCTTCATGTATATATTTAGTTCTCTGGATCTAGTCTATGTTACACAAAGTATAAGTTATGACATGGTAACAAAAGTTTTAACATATTATGATGATTTCTTTTATTTTTTAGTATTATTATTTGTTGTTGTGCAGATGGGTTTTTATGAAGGGTGAGAAGAACAATGAACATTTTTTTTTATTTGGGGCATGTTATTATATTTTTTATTTTGTTACAATTGTACGTTTTAATCATTAACAGATTGTTATTATGTTTTATGATTTATTTAAATCCAATCAGATGTTATTATGTTTTATTATTTCTTTAAATCCAACAAGAATGCATGCAAGATTAAAGGGGGAGGGATAATTATGCTTTAATTGAGTGGTTTTTCGATTTTAATAATATAAAGTCAAAATGTATAGATAACACTGTTTTTACTTTTCTCTTTGTGTTTATCCACATAAATTTCGTTTTATTTTTTGGGGAAATAAATGTTGTTTTTTCCCTCATTTCAAAGTGTCAATTATTATTACAAAATATTGACAAATATAAAATTTAGTCATGTTGGGCTATAACACGATTACAATTTTTTAATATAAATTTTGCTAACTTTGTAAATTATATGTTATTTTTGCTAACCTTGTTATAATGTAACCTTTGTTTATTTAAGATTCTAGTAAGAGAGTAAAAGTTGAGCAAGAGTTTGAATCGGATGTTAGTGTTGACTTTTACATAGTTTCAAAAAAAAAGTGTTGACTTTTACAACGATTTGATATTTTTTAGAGGATACATTTTTATGTGACATATTTGCATAACATATAATTAAGCCTTGTTCGGTTTGTTAATAAAATATGTAGGTGTAATGTTTTAACTTTTACAACGATTTGATTTTTTTCTTACAAATATGCACCTTAAAGATTGTTTAACTAATTTTTCATTTCTTTCACATGAAGGCAGAAGGGTTGATGAAGATGAAAAAAGGGGCTTAATTTTGGATTTTTTTTTTTTTTTGTAACATTCTTAAGTTGTAAATCATATGTTGTTTTTTTCAAGTGACATTGTAAATTATATCATACAGACTATGTAACATTGTTATATTATATATTAACATTCCTAGTAACATATTGTTACATATTTATGTCAATAGATTTCTTTATAAGCTGTTACAGATTTCACATGTAAAGTATTTGTAGTTCATATGTTTTTCAATGTTACAATGTTAAATTTATTTAAATATGTGTATAGGGGCCCCTATGTGTGTGTGTGTATATATATTATGTTACAACAGGTTTCTTATACACTGTAACAGAAAGCGTTGTAACATACGAGTTGTAGTATTTTGATACAGATACAACATACATATTAGCTGTGCCTCATGTAAAAGTAATAATATTTTTTACATAAAATAAGAAAGGGAGAAATTGATGGATGTGACAAGAAGAGAGAGAGGAAAAAGTAGGATATGACAAGTGATAAGAAGAGAGAGATGAGATGGTGACAAAATGTATTTTTACCCTTCTACCCTTGTTGTACTTTAAAGCATTAAAATACACATTTTTTTAAAATCAGAAAAGTGCTTTTAATATGCACCATTGATCAAGATGGATGGGTGGATGGGATGAAGTTTCCAAGGTTTCTTTAACTGGGGAGGGTTTTCAATTTATCCTCCCCCTATATATATATATATATATATATATATATATATATATATATATATATATATACACAAACCTAAGAACAGAGCATAACCAGCTTTGATTTCTCACATATGCACACGAAACCTAAGCGCCAGTTAAACGCAATGAATTGGAAAAACGACATAGACGTAACAACCTGAATAAACACAAACAATTAAAGAAAATGAAAACCAGGAAATAGAAAGCTAAAATATGAATAATCAGAATAGTATGAACCAAAAATATATATTGTACCTTTGGGCCCCAAAGAATACTGTAACATTGCACAATCCACAATATAACTATCGAAAACACCAATTCATGTAAAATGGAGGCGTAAGCATAAAACACCACACACAAAAACTTTCAAATTAGCGTACAGTCACAGAATCATTACTAGAAATTAACAATTATAGGAATTCCGTAAAAAAAAGTTATCGAAATGAACCTATAATAAGTAGCGGAACCTTAGTTTGTTTCCGTTAGAAAACCACTTCTAACCAGCGTCGATAGGGTCATTGGAAAAGCGACTGCCAAACCATAGCCACTTCTTTCCCCTAATCGCGACCATTGTATTTTTGTTATCAGAATTTGATAACAAAAATGGCTATAGTCTCAGGATTCAGGTGTTGCAAGCCTGCAAATAAGTATAATTTGAAAGTGTTATGGATAAAAGCACATTAGGTTTCAAAATGAAATTATCACAAATTCGATTAAGAAATTGGTAAACTAAACATGATACAAATCATAGAAATTACAAACCTGACTACCGTTTCACAGCTTGAATCGGCTTTACTCATAATCTTCCTCGCTATCAATTGATTTCCGCGTGAAATTTTCTTCTATCGAACTCAGACCGCCTATCTATCAGTAGGGATGGCAATGGGTCGGGTTTGGGACGGGTTTAGGTAATCCCAACCCCATACCCGATTAGGTATGCTTGTCCCAAATCCGACCCAAAATCCGTCGGGTTTGTGTCGGGTAATTACCCATCGGGTATCGGGTATACCCGCAGGTTTCGGGTAAACCCATTAATTTTAAAAACTTACCCATTGGGTATATCCAACCAAAAACCTGTCGGGTATCTATTGGATAACTACTAACTAATTACATTTAACATTATTAAATATATATGTAAATATTACAATGTATAAATATAAAATACTTAAATCATATAAAAACACTCAAAGCTATAGATAACAAATAGTATACACTATTTTTTGGTAAATTTTTTTTGCATAATATGGCAATCTAGATGGACAATTAGATATATTATACATACGATATATAAGAAATTATATTGGGTATCTAATCGGGTAAACGAGTATACTTTATCGGGTAATCAGGTCGGGTAAACGGGTATATCATCAAATCCCAAACCCGTCCCAAACCCGCGCAAAAAATAAAAATTAATTCCATACCCAGACCCATACCTGATTACCCGACCCCAAACCCGTCCCAAATATGTCGGGTTTCGGGTTTACCCATCGGGTTCGTGTTTGATTTCCATCCCTACCTATCACTAATCCAAACCCTGAAATTACGACACTATTTAGAAGATGGGAAATTCAGCCAAAACAAAGCCTATAATAATTAAATGAGCATTATAATTAAGTTCAGAAGCAATACCACTACCGATGATGTCGACTGATTTCTACTAATCTTCCAATTTGTCGCTGACTAAACTAAATAAATACCAATAATTAGTAGTTAAACAAATGAGTATCCAATTTAATTAAAATCAAACAATTAGAATCTTACCGATTCAATGATTAATCGGCCGCACCTCTTGTTCTTCCAACTCACAACTACCTAATTTTTTTACCTCCGCCTCAATGTATAGTTGAGAGCGGCTGAAGTTGACCTGGTTGTTGGTTGAACAAAAGAGAAGATACATAGCAAACAAAAACTAAGTGAAACAAATAGAGAGGCTCAGATTTGTAACTGGGGGACGGGGACAAAGAACACCGGGTAACGCCATGGATGCAAACACACAGATAGTTGCATTGTAAAAGATTATCACTTCACAATGCCATCTGGATGTTGCCTCGCCAAGATACGAATCGGATCTTCGATGTCCCTTTATTAAATTTTGCTCAGAATACTTCGATCATCACAGCCAACACCATAATGTCGCCATCCTCACTGATAATCTATACATTTGTGACTCATCATGGCCATCAAGTAACCTTACACAAACATGCCGTCATTGTTATCAGCAAACAACCACAAATATGCAAATAGCGAAAATACCCTCGGCCACAATATACCCATCTACTGTTCAAATCGTTACTCTATTATACTTATATTTATAGTTCAACATTAGGCTTGTAGTTCGTTATAGGCTCAAATGACTTATAGGTCATCATCACAACCCCAACAGCCCACAACATCTAAAATAGTTAAACATAACTGAGATTATTGTGATTCAGGCTCAGACGACTTGTTTCTCATCATCACAACCCTAAGGAGCCACATATCGAAGGTCTGAGAATACTTTTGGAAATTGAACGTTATACATCGAAAAGTTTAAGGTAGCTCAAAACAATAAATATCAATGTTCCAAAGGCGCAGGGAAAACCTTACAATTATCATATTTATCATTTATAAGAAGAAGAATGGAAAAGTGTTTGCGGGTCAAACAGACCCGACCAATACCAAAGCACACCTCTAATGTGCAGTTAATTTTTTTAACAGTGTTGCTTTTATTTCATACGTATCATATTATCTAAAGCAAAGAAAAATGAGTGAAAAAAGTGTTTGTGGATCAAACTGACACGAACCAAAGTGAAAAAACGCCTCTAGCATACCCTTCTAAGGTTTTACTAGCATTTGACTTTCTTCCAAATCATTATTGATTCTAAGTAATGATTGTTATTTGTTTGATCGGCCTATTTGGTTTATCAATAGTCTAAATATTTTACTTTTATTTATGTTATTCGTTGTATATATTCTTGGGCCAAATATTGATTTCTTGCTTTCTTAAATGGGCTGAGGACATACCTTAGTGTTGACTGTTGAAGTCTCTGGTATTATTTTCATCTTCTTTTAATTTGGTTTTAATTATTTAGTTTCTTTTTTTGCAGGATATTCATTTCGCATAAGACGAGTCTCCATGGTATATAGTTTTTGTTGGTTGGTTCGGCCTGGACTTGCAGAAAAAAAAAGAGGAATTGCTTTGGAGCTTATACCCAAAGTGGTTTCAGAACCTCGGTGATCATGCATCCTCTCCTAAATTGGTTTCATTTTATTTTTTTTTTAAAGAAAAAAAATACCATTTTTACGGGTTAACCTATCAAAGATGACATGTTAGTCGTTACCCAACCTCCACCGCTTTATGCATAACAAATTAGTTAAGCTATTTGAAGGATCCTATTTTTATACATGGACAATTGTATGTTGCGCTATCAAGAGTCGAAATGGACTGAAGATACTAATATATATCGGACAAAGATGGTAGTGTTATGAGCCAAACCGCAAATGTTGTGTACAAAGAAATATTTGGAGGCTTATGAATAATTTTATGAGATTTTAAATTTTCTGTTTTTTGTATCTTCTAAAGTCTTCACATTGAAATTTGTTTTTGTTATTATTTCATATGTTTCTGTAAAGTATATTTAATCACTTTGAATGTTTATAGTTCATTTGGCTTCCATTAAATAAAGATGATATTATTCATTTGATTCCCATGTTTGTTTATAAATTTTGTCATATCTCACTTTAGTTTATCGATATATCCATCACTAGGTTAGAGCCCTGCGTGTACACGCGGTACATGTTCATGTCAAATGAAAAAAATTCTATAAAGATTGTAGTATGCAAATTTTATTTATTAAAAGTTACGTAATATAATTCATATGAATTTTGGTTGATTGTAAATTATCATAAAAAAAGGTTTAATGTTACCCAATAACAAATATATGAACAACAAATGTTTGATTTGACGTGATTTAAAAACAAATATTGAAATGAATAAACATATATTTATTGTAACGGCATGCAAATGAAGATCATTTTCAAAGTAAATAAATGTAGTTTAATAAATCATACAACCAAAAAATTATTAAAAAAATAAACGATTTATGCAAAATATGATCGCATACTTATTCACAAACTTCAAAATATTTTTTTATAGACAACATTTGCTATTTATTATTTACGTTGTCATCTTTATCTGATATTAGTATCTTCAGGCCATCTCTACTCTTGTCACTTGGCAGCGACATACAACTGCCCACGTGTAAAAACAGGATCTTTCAAATACAGACCTACACTAAATAGGGTTTGTCCTTGACTCTTATTTATTGTCATTGTGAAACATAAAGTAAGACGGAATTGTCTTCTGTTAAATCTGAAAGGAATCTTCTTATCAAATGGGACAGCCTAATTCTTTGGATAAAAGTTCGCATTCCAATGTTACTTTATCGTCATTATTGAAGAACCTCACAGCATGTCCTATAACATCTATATGCAAATATAAACAAACATTAATGGTGATATAAATTATAAAAAATATGTTGTTTATAATAAAAAATGATCTAGTAATGATACAGACCTATTGTCACATTTTCTGTAACCTCATTGTCCATAATTCTTTTGTAGGGGACAAAAGAGAACCCAAATGACAGACCTTGAAAATCCACAGAATAGGTAACCTGAGTGTTCATATTCAAGCACAATTTGTTTTGGTTTGGTGAATACTTGTACTTTGATGGGTTCATGCCAATTCTTGGATTTCTTATCACAAGACAAGCATTTTCCAACAGAAACCTCTCGAATCTAAAAATCAAACGCTTCAACACATTCGCCTGAATTTTGTCACCCTGTAATATTTGTATCGATGAGTAAAAAAATAATTGTATAATCTCCGAATATGTATATAGATAGATACATATAAAAACGTGTGGTGCTAATAAAGTAATACTAAAATATAAATGTAATACAAAATATGGATTTGGGAATTACATTCTCATCAATGAGTATCATCTCAATTGAGTAAACATCTTTAGAATTGCGACCATCAGCTTGACGCCAAAGCCGAATGATCTTTAGCTTCAAAGCAACATCATTTAGGTTGACATAAATTTGGTTAACCATGGTAAACTCTTGTGCTTGTTCGAAGGCCATTGTTCTCTTCGGGTAATCACAAAATTAGACTAAAATTAGGAATGAAATAAAAGTTTAAAAAAAAATTAGATAAGCAATCAACTAAAATTAAAACATCATATTTCTAAAAAATGTACTCTTACATTCAATCGGAATTCTTCCACGTTTTGTTTATGGTGTGTATAGCAAGTGTGATCAATGTGGTACCGTGTAAATATATAGATGAAGTATAAAAATAGAAACAGAACAAACGTTTGACCATGTTTTGCAATTCTGATTGAATGTTTTATGACAATGAGTTTTATAAATATTATATATTATATATTCGGTCAAATGATGACTTTATTGAGTAATTCAATTTTAATTCGGCTAGACTTGATTTAAATGACTTAAATCAATCATAAATGGAAATCTTCTTCTCTGTTCTCTGGCTAGAAAGAACTGTACTCTTGCGGTTTGTTATGAAATGAAATCTTCTTCTCTGTTCAAAAAAAAAATCAATCATAATAAATGCTTAAAATTAGAAAATTAATTGCAATTGTAGATGATGACTTTATTGAGTAATTCAATTCTAATTCAGTCAGACTTGATTTAAATGACTTAAATCAATCATAAATGCTTAAAATTTGAAAATTAATTGCAATTGTAGATGATGACTTTATTGAGTAATCCAATTCTAATTCGATCACACTTGATTTAAATGACTTAAATCAATCATAAATGTGATTAATTAAATTCAATTCTAATTCGGTCAGACTTGATTTAAATGACTTAAATCAATCGTAAATGTGATTAATTTAATTTAATTCGGTTAGACTTGATTAAATGACTTAAATCAATCATAAATGTGATTAATTAAATTAAATTAAATTAAATTCTAATTTTAATTCAGACTTTATTGAGTAATAAAAATTTAATTCGTTCGGTCAGACTTTATTGAGTAATATCAATTTAATTCGGTAAAATTATGAAACAATAGTTACAACCCAACCATTACAAAAACAATAGTTATGACCAATCTTTTTAATTGAAACGTTCCATTGATGTTCGTCATCTGCATACATATTAAATGGCACGTCAGGGATTCCATCGGGAAACTGATTAGCAACAAAGGAATAAGGTAGTACCTGAAATAAAAATTATTGTACAAATGCACAATTAAAATCGGATGTAATGTTATATAAGAACGTGTAAAAGGAAAAAACTGAAATTAAAAATATTTACCATGGGTGTTGTTAATTCACGTTCGATCATTTTGCAGAATGAGACATCAAATTGCATAAATGGAGAATGACTGTAATGCTTTATTAGGAACGTATTTGGACTAACATAGTTGAAAATGATATAGAACATAGAAAAACATAAATCATTAACAACTTTAGACCAACCATTTGTAAAACAAAACACACCATCGATCAATTCTAATCGGACCAACCAAGATTTCCCTTCGTATATGTGGCAAGTGTAACGTTCACGTTGTGTATGTTTTTACACAACAGAAATTTATTCATAGCCTTTGCACAGTCTGGATTGACACGTTAAAGAACAACATTAAAAAAAGTCATAATTTTTGAAAATTAAATAGGCATATGTACATGAAAATAACAAACATACCAAAACTGTTGCTGAAAGGTCATGCAATATCTTGAAGAACTTAGAACCATTATGATAAGACATAATAGCCTTTGCATGTTCAGATCAAATCCTGTGGAAAAATAGATAGAGAAACATATATTATTAATATAAATCTGATATATATATATATTAAAAAAAATCTTGAAGACAAAAATAAAGTTACCATAATCGATGATATCTACCTATAAGAATGAATCACGGATTCAATAAGAATGAAGACAAAAACAATTATACTACAATCGATGATATCTGCATAAACCATGAATCACGGATTCAATATATTTTGGATTATGTAAATGCTTAAACGATGATATACATAAATAAATCGAAATCAGAAATAAAAAATGAATATACCAGGAATCGATGATATCTACCCATAAGGTCTCCATTCGATCCGAGAGCTATTCAATTATTATATAGGTAGATTACATTACATCAAAAGCTTATATGATATTTTTGCACTCAACCAAAATCTATACGAACTATATTACCTAACATTCAATAGTTATTCTACTATAATTTTTATAGAATTTTATCATTACATTTGGGCATATACTATTTGTTAATACGTGTCTCTAACCTAGAAACTAACTATAACAAAATTGAAATTCAATTTCAATTTGAGTAGAAATTTATTGTAAATCTGCATTTTATCTTATCATTAACTAGCTGATTACCCCGGGAAGGTCCCGGGTTGAAAAATCTAAAACCTAATCGACTAAACAATCACTTAATTAAGTTGCAATAGTTCAAAAAACTTATCACATTATTCATATCTTGCTAATCTCTCACATTCAATAATTGCATGTTTATAGCATTCTAACAACTCCCATATTCCCTCAGCTATAACCTAATCAACTAAACAATCACTAAACTACTTTTTACAAATGTCAAACAAACACGACATGCTCAAAATTGCTCTCTTTTCTAAATTTATTATTTCTCCGATTTCAAATTAAATCAAATGAACTTCATTACATAGTATATGAGTAGTCTAAGAACTACAAAATCGTAATTAAATCTGTTTTCTGATTAGCATTTCTACATATTTGGAGTTGTGATCCTTTATGTAATTAGCTTAATTAAATAAAATGAATACTAATTACTAAAGAACATGAAGAAATTGAGGAAATTACAAACACATCAAAAAAAATCCAAACGAAAGTTAAAGGCTCCAAACCACAAAGGGTTAACACCATATGTCATGTGTGTGTGCGCGCGCGCGCATGTTCCTCAACTTATGACATATTCTAGGACTAAATAGTTTCATGTGCCAAAGCACAAGTTCAACATTTTGTTAAACTACTTGATAACATACATTCAACAGACACCAATTATCAGCAAGTTAACATAAAGAATACATGTGCTGAATACATGGGGCTGGAACCGCTTTGCCTTTGCCTTATCCACTAACTCCTTCTACTTTGTCGACAACGAATAAATATCAACCTAAAACAAACAACAAAACACAAAAACTACATAAACACACCTCACATCATAACAGTAAAAAAAACAAAACTACATTCTACATAACTCCACCTTATCTGCATTCTGAAGAACCGGGGTAATCAAACCCCCAATCTACCAAATTCACATTCATCAATAAAATATTTCTATTAAATATTGTTTTAAAACATTAGCATTCATTATTCCAACATATGTGCACAAGATTGTTTATAACTTTATATAATTTGAGCAGCTAAAAATTAAAATATAAATTGCTATTCGTAAACATACAACATCTGCACAAAAATATTACAAATAACAACAATAAATCATACATACAAACATGGATCTGCACAAAACCGAACCCCTAAATTAATAATCTTCATTAAGATTCAGTTAAAGCGATATTCATTAAGATTCAATTAAAGCGATTAAAAAATAATCGGCAAATACCTAATGAATATACGGTTGAAGATTGTAAATTGAAAATAATAATAATAATAATAATAATAATAATAATAATAATCCGACCTGTGATGCTGGTAATAAGGTGTCACACCCTCAAAATCCACTTGCGGAGTTTTACCGCGAGGCGCATGACAAACCAGGATCCAAACCAACGATCACAATAAACAAGTCTAAATTAACATATGCAATTTCAAAAACATAGTTTAAATCTCCAGTTACAGCGGAAGCTTATTATTAAACATAATCCAAATGTAAACCAAATTGTTCAATGTTTGAAAACCATGCAATCCTAACTAGACGCCGTGCAGACGCGTGCGCCCTAGTTCCATTGTGCTACCTTAGCGACCTGAGAAAACATGTAAGAGTTTACGTCAGCACAAAAATGCTGGTGAGTTTACAGGTTTTGTAATCAAAGTACCAAGTTCAACCTGTCCATACTATAATAATTTGCAAACCAAAGTACGCTAGCTAGGCGTATGTTTATTACCACTACGATTGGAAAACCATTACTAACTCGTAACCCAGATGTTGTGCCCGAATAGTAAACCAGTTCCTGTTTGAGACAATATGCACTCGCCCGGCCCTCCAAGCCGACGAGCGGGGTTGGTCACTCCCAATAGATCTATTCACATTTCCCCGTTGTGCTAACCCGCACATTCATGGTTTCCCCCGGGACTTCCAGAGATCGTATAGTAAACCATAGAAACCCATAGTTTGACAGTTGTTACCAAAACATAAGTTTAACACATGTTTTCTCCCCCAAAAAGTGAAACCAGTTAAAAGAGGGGCCGTAAACTCACCTTAGGTTGCGTTACTTCGAAACACGAATAATATCAGCAAGCTATGCTAGCCCCGTAAAGCGGCGACCTAACATATGACAGTTACAAGTACTTAGACTAATAACCCGTAGGTTAGTTAGTCCCTAGATGTCCAGACCATAACCAAGTTCGTTGAAAACACCGTGACTGTTAAATTAACCCAAAGTACAAGACTCGACATCCCATTGGTGACCCGAGACTCCCCGTGTTATACTTGTACTCACAAACATACAATCATGCAATACACACTTAACATACGTTAATGTCCAACAAGTTACAGCACGTAGTTCAAGTATCACATAAATAAGTCCGAACACATGCTACCAAGTTATTAGATATGTTACGGGGTTCCTAGCATGTTCCTAGGTGTCAAATCGGGTCCCGAAATGCTATATTACACTTACAGCAGCAGTACAGGCGATTAGGAAAAGTCAACTAGTGATTACGTGGGTCAACAGGCATTTAGGAATGCTAATCACCTATACTATAGGCGATTAGGGCTATCTCATATGTAATTTTTGAGTTTATAGGCGATTACGTCGTAAAGCATGCAATTCAGGGCTTAACTAGCATTTAGGATCGTAAATGCATGAAGTAAAGGGGAATAGGATCCTATTCGC
The DNA here is from genome assembly GCA_030844895.1 of Ambrosia x helenae. Classification (NCBI taxonomy): domain Eukaryota; kingdom Viridiplantae; phylum Streptophyta; class Magnoliopsida; order Asterales; family Asteraceae; genus Ambrosia; species Ambrosia x helenae. The sequence continues at coordinate 16,458,347 of CM061224.1, read as the reverse complement.
CTATACTATAGGCGATTAGGGCTCCCCTTCAGGCGAATGGGCTCCTAATCGCCTATAGTATAGGGGATTAGGATTCCTATTCGCCTATAGCACAGCTGTTCCGGTTTTTCGCGCGTTTAACACTCCAAATCCAATCCAGAACGTGTGTAAACATCAAATATCAATCAAACAACTATATCAAACATATTTCAATCAAAATCCTTCGTTTAACCTCGTTCTATCAGCCCTGCATGCAACCATGTATCCCAAAAACAACACATATAGCATGAATCATCACATTAACATGCATAACCCTAACCCTAATGAACAATTACTCAGATTTCATCAACATGCTATCATTACTAATCTGTAACTACCTTAATATCATGTTACTAATCCTTCTTGAATCATAAAAATCCTATCTTTTAATCATAAACCCACATACAACAATCATAATAGTTAGAATCCAATTAACAACAATTAATAACGAATTTCCAGAAGGCATTTACGTTTATAACAGGTCTGGACTATTAGGGATTTAATAAAAACGTTATTAAAGATTGCATGAATGAAAACCACACCTTAGATTTGTAATAGATTGATGAAATAGGCTTGAAATCGTGGGTTTTGATCCAAAATCGTGTTCCAGAGGTTGTGTGTGTGTTGGGACGAGTTGTGGGACGACTAGGGTTAATAATATGAAGTTTAGGAGGTCAAGTATTGTATTTATAGGCGTTTTTAGTCGTCCAGCACGTTATAGGCGATTACGCAGCATTATCAGGCGAATAGGGATCCTATTCGCCCTTAGTATAGGCGAATAGGGCCTATTTGCCCCTATTCGCCTATAGGGTCTGGTTCAGCACAATTGGCGCGTTAAACTCCGTTTTAACATATGTTAACACCTTTTCACGTACCGACAAGTCACATAATGATTGTAAACACATAATACTTGCAAACAAACACATTCACACTCGTTCACCAATTCCCGGGACTCGAGACTTGTATATTCCCTGTGCTCTGACGATTCTACGAATCGTCACCCTTTGTACACTTGGTTAAGGACCGACATCTAATGAGCCTCTAGACTAACATCTAATGATCCTCTATACCGAACTAACAGTTCCCGAACCGTAACACGACTCAACTATCCCAGTTAAGTATAATATACGCGTGACTCGCTAAGGTAGACTTTAATCTTGACAACGTTGTTAATCAGAATTTGCCGGGTGTCACATCATCCCCACGTTAAAAGAATTTTCGTCCCGAAAATTGCACAAGTACCAAAAGGAATAACAAAAGAAACAGACAAAAGATAGAAACCAAAAGAGAGATTTACCCGAGTTGTCGCATCATCCCCACGTTAAAACGGAATCTCGCCCTGAGATTCATTCAGCTGCAGAGGTAACATATCTGGATTCGAACGCTTCCTTAGGAAAAAGATGAGGATACTTAGACTTCATCTGATCCTCTCGTTCCCAAGTGTACTCTGGTCCTCGGTTCGAGTTCCAGCGAACCTTAACAATGTGAATCTTGCTATGACGTAGGCTACGAATCTTGTAATCAAGAATCTCAACAGGTTCCTCCACAATCCGAAGACGATCTTCAACCTCGATCTCCTCCAGTGGAACAATAAGAGACTCGTCAGCCAGACACTTCTTTAAATTGGACACATGGAAGACGTTATGTACGTTGCCGAGCTCCGTCGGTAAATCATGACGATACGCCACCGGCCCAATCCGTTCCAGGATCGTAAATGGACCGACATACCGAGGGTTGAGTTTGCCACGCTTCCCAAAGCGTATGACGCCCTTCCACGGTGAAACTTTCAAAAGTACCTTGTCATCAACTTGGAATTCCAATGGCTTGCGACGCTGATCAGCATAACTCTTTTGCCGATCCCGTGCCGCTGCCAACCGGTTACGAATCTGTACGATCTTTTCCGAAGTTTCGTACACTAGCTCAGGCCCAGTGAGTTGACTCTCACCCACCTCAGCCCAACAAAGAGGAGACCGGCATTTCCGCCCGTACAGTGCCTCAAACGGAGCTGCCTTGATGCTCGTGTGGTAACTGTTGTTGTAAGAGAATTCTACTAACGGTAAATGAGCTTCCCAACCCTTGCCAAAATCGATCACACATGCTCGCAGCATGTCTTCTAAAGTTTGAATCGTGCGTTCACTCTGACCGTCAGTCTGTGGGTGATAAGCTGTACTCATGTCCAGCTGGGTACCCAAAGCCTTGTGCAAAGATTTCCAGAAGTGAGAAGTAAAGTGGGAGTCACGATCTGAAATAATAGAAACCAGCACCCCGTGCTTAGAAACAACTTCCTTCAGATAGAGACGAGCCAAACGATCCATGGTGTCGGTCTCTTTAATAGCGAGAAAATGGGCTGATTTCGTCAATCGGTCAACAATCACCCATATCTTATCATTCCCGCTCGGTGACTTAGGGAGTTGCGTGACAAAATCCATTGTAATCCGTTCCCATTTCCACTCCGGAATTTCAGGTTGTTGCAAGAGACCCGACGGTTTCTGGTATTCCACCTTGACCTTAGCACAGGTCAAGCATTTGCTCACGTATGAGGCTATATCCGACCTCATGTTTGGCCACCAGTAAAGCACCTTCAGATCTTGGTACATCTTATCTGAACCAGGATGAATAGAATACCGGGACTTATGAGCCTCATCTAAGACAAGCTCCCGAAGTCCCCCGAATAAAGGAACCCATATGCGTTCTGCGAAGTAGTGCAGGCCATCAGGCCTTTTCTTGAGGTGCTTGTCGGCACCGTGCATGGTTTCAGCTTTAAGGTTTTCCTCCTTCAAAGCTTCTAACTGGGCAGAACGGAGTTGGTCAGGTAAAGAGGAATGAATGGTGAGCTGCAACGCCCGAACGCGACGAGGTTTAATTGATTCCTTCCTGCTCAAGGCGTCTGCTACTACATTCGCCTTGCCAGGATGGTACTTAATGGCGCAATCATAGTCATTCAGAAGTTCAATCCAACGACGTTGTCGTATGTTCAAATGTTGTTGGTCGAAAATATGTTGAAGACTCTTGTGATCGGTGTAGATGGTGCATTTGGTACCATACAAGTAATGTCTCCAAATTTTCAACGCGAAAACCACTGCACCCAACTCCAAGTCATGGGTGGTGTAGTTCTTCTCGTGCACCTTGAGTTGACGAGAAGCATACGCAATCACTTTCTCGCGTTGCATCAACACGCAACCGAGACCATGAATAGAAGCATCACAGTAAACAACGAAATCATCAGGGCCTTCAGGTAAGGATAAAATAGGAGCAGAACAAAGTTTAGACTTCAGTTCATGAAATGCCGACTCTTGTGGTTCACCCCAGGCGAACTTTCTATCCTTCTGTGTGAGAGTGGTGAGGGGTTGAGCGATCTTCGAGAACCCCTGAATGAAACGACGATAATAGCCCGCAAGGCCTAGGAATTGCCGCACCTCAGTTGGCGTCTTTGGTGCTTCCCAGTCCTTAATCGCTTCGATCTTAGCTGGATCGACATGAATTCCCAGTTCATTTACCACATGTCCTAGGAATTAGACTTCGCGTAACCAAAAGTCACACTTCGAGAACTTAGCGTAAAGTTGTTCCCGTCGCAAAAGTTCCAAAACTAACCGCAGGTGTTCCTCGTGTTCGGTCTTGTTCTTGGAGTAAATCAGGATGTCATCAATAAACACGATGACGAACTTGTCAAGATATGGTTTGCAAACGCGGTTCATCAAATCCATGAAAACCGCCGGTGCGTTTGTAAGACCGAAAGGCATGACCAAGAACTCGAAATGGCCATAACGTGTACGAAAGGCAGTCTTTGCAACGTCAGCTTCCCTTACGCGCAACTGGTGATAACCGGACCTCAAATCAATCTTAGAGTAGTAGCTAGAACCCTGGAGTTGGTCGAATAGATCATCAATGCGTGGAAGAGGATAACGGTTCTTGACGGTCAATTTGTTCAGTTCTCTGTAATCCACACACAATCGGAAACTTCCATCCTTCTTCTTAACGAACAGAATCGGGGCTCCCCAAGGGGAAGAACTTGGTCTGATGAAACCCTTGTCCAAGAGTTCCTGTAGCTGACTGGACAATTCCTGCATCTCGGGAGGTGCAAGACGGTAGGGGGCCCGAGCAATAGGAGCAGCCCCTGGTACAAGATCAATACCGAACTCAACCTGACGATGGGGAGGAAGACCAGATAAATCATCGTGAAAAACATCAGGAAACTCGCGTACAACTGGAATATCGTCGATCTTCTTCTCATCGGTAGAGGAGACAGATAAAAGTGCCAAAACGGCCGAGTAACCCTTTCGAAGATACTTAAGGGCTTTCATGCTGGAGATGAGATTTAGCAGAACACCGCCCTTGATACCGTACACAGAAAGGAATTCTCCATCAGGGAGAGGAATCCGAATAATCTTGTCGTAACAAACGATCTCCGCGCGATACAAAGACAACCAATCCATGCCTACCACAACGTCAAAACTACCCAAAGGTACCAGCATAAGGTCGATGGGAAACGACAAACCCGACAACTCTAGTTGACACTCCCGAAGGATACAAGTAGCTTCAATCTTTTTACCGTCAGCCAACTCAATTATATACTTAGCCTCTAATGGTACGGGTACTATATCTAGCAGTCGACTAACTTCCATGGATATAAAACTTTTATCGCCACCGGAATCAAATAAAACACTAACAGAGCGATTATTGAGAAGGAACGTACCGGTAACTGTGTCAGGATCCTGCCTAGCCTCTGCGGCTCCAATGACGAAGGCACGTGCATTCCTGCCATCGCCCCCGTTGTTCCCGTTACCGTTGTTCCCGCCCTGCTTCAGTTTCGGGCAATCCTTCTTGTAATGACCAGTCTCTCCACAGTTGTAACATCCCTGTCTTCCCGTAGTTCCTTGAGTAGTAGGAGCCGAGTTAGTAGTTGGGGCCTGGTTCGATGGAAGTGTCGCCCGACAGTCTTTAGCAAAATGCCCCAGTCGCTGACAACGATGACAACGATTACGGTCGCAGTCCCCCTGATGATGACGCCCACACTTGTTGCATTTAGACAATTTCCCCGCATAACCACCCTGTTTGTTACCAGAAGAAGAAGAACCCCCGCTATCGAACCTCTTACCCTGCTGTGCTGGCACAGATCCTTTCCCCTCGTTATCCCACTTACGCTTGTTATTCTCCGGGGCTTTGACAGTCGACCCCTTAGCAGGCAAAATACCCTCATTCACCTTCAAGTTTGTCATCCTGTGAGCCGATCGGACCACCTCTGAGTATGTAGGATGATTTCCCGCAGCCACCAACCCTGCGATCTCTGGTACTAGCCCCGAGATATAGTGTTCAATCCTCCTGTACTCTGGCACATGCAGATCAGGACACAGCACTGCCAACTCATTGCGCCTTACCGTGTACTTTTCGATTTCTGACCCGGTCATCTTGAAGTTCCACACCTCATGCTCCACCTTCTGAATCTCCTCCCTCGGACAGTACTCTCGCTTCAGTAGTTGCACGAAATTCTCCCAAGGCATAGCATAAGCCTCCCCAATACCCATGTTCTGGGTGATATTGTTCCACCATGTCAAAGCAACATCCTGGAACAATGCGGCAGCATACTTGTTGGATCAGTTTGCTCTTTTTGCTAAGTAAGAACTTGCTATCTTGACACTTAAGTGTTTAGCAAGCCCTTGTAAATCAGATTATAAGCACAGCGGAATGTATAAGTTAAAGCAACACTTTTTATACTAAGGAAGAGTTATTACTCCCCTTGATGATTGAAACTAATAAATGACAAGTATTTATTATGAATCCAAGCAGTAAATGAGAATTAGATACTTAGACAGATTCACAATAAATACTGAAATGGAATAGAACAGTGAGAGTGTTTGAAGGATTTTTCTATTAAAATCAATGTCTAAAATAGAAGGTTGAAGCCTCCTATTTATAGACGTTTACATACATGTATCTTGCCCAAAAAGCAAGTACAGAAACAACAGAAACAAGTTGCACAAGTTGCAACATTGAAACTAACAAATACAGCTAAAAGTAATAATAAACAATAAACTACTGATGCAAAAGGCGGTGGAAAATATCTGATGCTAAGTGCTGATGAATGACAAACTACTGATGAGTAGTTTGTCTTCAGTACTTCTGAAGTGAACTTGTCTGGTTTGGACTTCAGAACTTCTGATGAAGTTTCTTCTTCATCACTTCTCTTATCTTCTCTTCAGCAGTTCTTTGTTTTCTTTTCAGTACTTCTATACTTAGCCAAAATGATAGAAGTGAATTAGACTAAGGTTTCCAAAAGTGGTTTCACCAATCCTCTTTGTCCTAACAATCTCCCCCTGGATTGATGAAGCCAAAACCTTACTAATTCCTTATGTTTTTCTTCTGTCTTGAACAATCTTCCATATCTCTTTGTACATGGTGTTCTTGAGCTGGTTTAACTGACCATCAGATAGAGATCCTCTCTGTGGTTCCAGATGTTGAATTGTGAGCAGGTCTTGTGTTGACAGTTTCTTCAGATCACTGATCTTCTTGTAAGCCCTGCTTGAGAGGTCTCTTCTTGTCAACAATACTGAGTTGTTATTAGTAAGTGACCATCTGATGATAGGTATCTTTGACATGTTAAAGTCAGAAGAATAGGGAACCAGACTTGTCCCTTGGGTTGATGGTCTTGAGTGTTGGATGCTTTCAGTTTCAGTTAACCTCAGGTGGGAGTCTCTTCCTTTTTGTTGTTGCATATCAGGCATCTGAACAGTTGGGAGATGGTGTTCAGTCACTACTCTGGTATGCATCTTTTCTTTGATGGTCTTTTGTATTTGGTAGGCAAAAGTGGAAGGATCCCTGAATTGTGTTAACAGAGGTTTCTCCTCAATGTCAAAATCTGAATGGACTATTGAACTTCCTTCAAGTAGTACCATTTTGAAGTCAGTTTTGACATTGTCCTCTGCCTTCTTTCTCTGAGTAGCAGGTCTTCTAGTTGATACACCAGAAGTTCTAACTACTGATCTTGAAGGATCAGTAGTTTGAAACTTCTCTGGATTTGCAGCCTTGGCAGCCAAGTATTTCTTGTAAGTATCCATTAGTCTTTCTTCTTTCCATCTGGATACTGAGGCTTTTGAACCATAGCCCTCTGCTACTAACTCTTCTATTATCTGGGCTCTCTTGGCCTTTCCTTCTTTGCTAGTGGCCATTTTATCTGCAAGCAGTTGTGCTCTTCTTGTCAGCTCTTGCACAGAGAGTCCTTTGAGTGTATAGGCTTTAGTCTTGCTGTTCTTGGTAATGTAAGACATCAGTTGCTGTCTTTTATCTTGTTCAGCAATCTCATCAAGGCTAGCCTGCCATTGTAGTTCAGCTTCATAAGCCTGAAGTTTTTCTTCATGGCTTAAATCTAGATCATCCCTTTCTTCCAGAGTTTTCCAAATCAGATCTTCTCTGGCCTTCTTGTTGGCTGCAACTAAGCTCTTCTCTAATAATTCAGCTGATTGAGAGATAGGAGAAGGGTTTAGTACAGTCATTGTTGTAACAGTTGTAGGCCTGATGGGATCAGATGTTGGTTGAATGGGAGCAGTGGTTCTGGAAGGGTCAGCAGTTTGAGGTTTGGAAGTGTTAACCTCTGATGGGTTGACAACTGCTGATGGTTTGTCAACTACTGAAGGATTGTCTTCAGTACTTTCTGATTCTTCATCAGAACTTTTGCCATCAGAAGTTTCTTCATTGTGCCTTAGGGATTCTTCAGATGTTTGGGTCTCATCTTCTTTTTCTGTGGCTTCAATCTCTTCAACTGAGACACCAAACTGTTTGGCCAGTTTTTCTTTCCTGGCCTGATCTTTTTGATCTCTTTCAAGGATGGCCACTCTTGCCCTTATCCTGGCTTGGAATGACTCCTTAGGTTCCCTGATCTTCTCCCCCTTTTTGGATTCATCAAGTTTAACTTTTGAAGTTGAGGGTTGGGAGAATTGTCCTTGAAGATGAGCAATCTGTTTGCTGTTGAAGTCTATCTTGTTGGACAGATCATTCATCTTGGTCTTGATCACTCCAAATTGATTCTTGATAGACAGCTCCAAGTTAGCTGTGTATGTTTGGAAGTGATTTCTGATGAGAGTATTCATCATGTGGTACAGGGGCCCCTCTGGGCTGCATAGCTGGTTCAGGTCTATGCTTGTTTGCCCAGGGAATTGGGTAGGCATTTGTTGTGAAGGGGGTGTTTTTGGGAGATCCTCATGTTGTACAGAGGATGCCACTCTAGGGGTTTTAGGGATTGAGTGGGCTTTAACCTGTGCAGGGGTGACTGGCTTCTTGAGCCTGGATACCCCTGAAACAGGACCTTCATAAAGTGCCGTCAATTCAGTAGTTTGTGTTTGTGAAACATCATCCAAATTAATGGAATCATCTGAATCCCTGATGTTGCCCTCAATGAGGACTGTCTCAGTTAAATCATGAGCTGAGCCCAACTCAGTTCTCTCATGAACCTCTTGTTCTTGGTTCTGAGGATTTCCTACTTCAGGCATTAAGCCTTCATTAGTAGTTGCCACATCTGAGGTCTTAGCTATGTTACTTCTATCCTCAGATCCACCACTGGGTGGTAACTGAGTAGTAGCAGCCTCAGATGCCCCAAGAGTCTCTAAAATTGGGCTTAAAGACTCTGGTCCACCCTCATCTCTTGGGATAGGGCTAGAGATGTCCACATCCATGTCTGATGTTGTGGTTATGTCCCCTATTTGTTGTGGTTGTAGGGGACTGCATAATCAGATGGGACCTTCTCTTTTAGCCCAGAGAGAAGTTTGGCAATTTCTATTGCCTCTTGTTCAGAAATTTGTGGGGTTGGTTCAGTAGTTTGGGCAATAGGTGAAATTTGTTGTTCAGCAGTTTCAAAAGAAGAGTGTGTTTCAATAGTTTTTCTAAGTCTTTTTCTTTTGAATAAAATGGTTATGGGTGCTCGTTGTGGGGTTTGAGATGGATGAGACTGAGAGGGTGTTTCAGTCTCACCTATTTGAAGAGCAGACTGCTCATGAGCATGTTCAGGCATCTCAATCTCCTGAATAGCTTTTCTTTTGGGTTGGTGGGTTTTTGTTTTTGTTGGCTTGGGCTTTTTGGTTTTTGGTGGTGTGAGTTTGGAAGATGTGGGCTTCAGGGAGACTTGTTGTTGTTCTCCCTGATCATCTTCTGGCCAGGCAGCCGGTTTGTTATGCCTTGAGTATGCTTGTGATGTTAAAGGATTTAAAGTTGAAATTTTTCCCACAAGCACCTCATTACCCAGTTCCCCTATTATGCATTGCATAATGAACCTTGGGTACAACAAAAACTTTTTCTTGGTATTATTGTGATGTATCACCAACTCATTGAAAAATAGTTTTGATGCCCTGAATTTAGTTTCATTCACAATTGAATGAAATATTGGTTGAAAAGTGGAGGGCATCTGGTCATAAGACCCTGTTTTAGGACTCAAACACATAATAATATAATGAAACAAAAGCTTGTATTTTGGTTCAAAATATTTTTTGAAGATTGTAGCATGGGAGAGAGTACCTTGATAACCACACTCTGTCATGGTTAGGTGAATATCAGAATTAGCAACATGGTCAGGGGCAGTTACATCATCCAAACCTAGTCTTGTTGCCAGTGTGGCCGGTGTGATGGTCAGTGGTTTCCCTTTTATTCTTGAGTTGAGGGAAATGACTTCATCATCCGCCGTCACCGTCTCAGCATTTGCCCAGAACTTATTCAGAGTTTCAGTGTGAATTGGTGGGTTTATTGTGAGAGCAGTAAAATATTGGGATTTTACGACAAGATCAATGATCTCATCGTATTGGGACCAGCCTTCTTGTTTTTCAAGAAAGGCTCTTTGATTGTGTCCCTGCTTTAGAACGAGAGCCATGTGGTTTGGGTTTTTGATCGAACAGTTGATTTGCAGGTTTAGGTTGTTGAGAGAGTTTTTGAGAGAGAAAGAGGGATATTTTGAATTTGAAAGGATAAGTGTTGAGAAAAAGTATTTATCAGAAGTTTTAACCGCTTGAATCTTCTTTATTAGAAGTTTTTAAACCGCCTTTGGTTAAAAAATCTTTTTATCAGAAGTTTTTAACTGATTAGGTCAAACCTCTGATGATGGGAAAAGTCAGATTTGCCCTTTTGACTTAAACTGCTGATGAAGGATTACTTCATCAGTAGTTCCCATTTATTCTTCAGTAGTTTTAACAACTGATGAGAAATGTTTTTATAAATACTTTTATTCATAATTTCTGAAGTTTATTTTATCAGAAGTTACACACTTTTCAGAAATTATCCCCATACTGATGTTTTTGTTCATCAGTAGTTTCTCTCTTTTCAGAAGTTTTGTTTCAGACTTTTGTCTGTTTTTGTAAGTGAAAAATGAAAAATTGCAAAATAAGAAAATAAACACTTACAAATTTAGCATCCCAAGCATGGATACTAACTTCTGAAATGTTGATGTGTCAAGGGGTTTTGTGAAGATGTCAGCTATTTGATTAGCTGTTGCTACATGCTTCACTTCAATCTTGCCTTTTTCATAGCAATCTCTTATGAAATGGTACCTGATCTCAATGTGTTTGGTTTTTGAGAACTGTACTGGATTTTGAATGATGCTAATGGCAGATTTGCTGTCTACAAACAAAGGTGTCTTGGTCTCTTTGATTCCATAATCAAGAAGTTGATATTGGAGCCATTGTATCTGTGATGTACAACTTGCAGCTGCAATGTATTCAGCTTCAGCAGTTAAAGTTGCAACAGATGTTTGCTTCTTTGATTGCCATGACACTAGACAGTTACCCAGGAATTGACAACCACCAGATGTTGACTTTCTTGTCATCTTACACCCTGCATAGTCACTATCTGAAAAAGCTGATAACTTGGTATTGCTTGAAGCAGGATACCAAATTCCAAGTGTTGGAGTTCCTTTCAGATATCTGAAAATTCTTTTGACTGCTATAAGGTGTGATTCCCTTGGTGCTGATTGATATCTAGCACAGACACATGTTGAAAACATAATATCTGGTCTAGAAGCAGTTAAGTATAAAAGGGAACCTATCATGCATCTGTACATGGTTTGATCAACCTGTTTTCCTTGATCATCAGGTTCAACTTGTGTGATTGGTGTCATGGGAGTGGAACATGATTTACAGTCTTTTAAAGAAAATTTGTTTAATAATTCTTTAACATATTTTGATTGATGTATAAAAGTTCCATTTGTTTGTTGCTTGATCTGCAGTCCTAGAAAGTACTGCAGTTCTCCCATGGTACTCATCTCAAATTTTGATTGCATGAGTTTCTTAAAATCATCACACAGTTTTGTGTTTGTTGAACCAAAAATGATATCATCAACATAAATTTGAACAAGTAAGACATAATTTCCAACATGTTTAATGAAAAGAGTTTTATCAATGGCACCTCTTGTAAAGTTATTTTTGAGTAAAAAGGTGGAGAGTGTATCATACCAGGCTCTTGGCCTGTTTGAGCCCATAAAGAGCTTTGTCCAGTCTGTACACCCACTCAGGATGAGAAGGATCCTCAAACCCAGGTGGCTGACAGACATACATCTCCTCTTTTATTTTTCCATACAAAAATGCACTTTTTACATCCATTTGATAAACTTTAATTTTGTTGGAAATGGCATAGGCCAGAAATAACCTGATGGCCTCAAGCCTTGCAACTGGAGCAAAGGTTTCATCATAGTCAATTCCCTCTTCTTGAGAGTACCCTTGAACTACCAGTCTTGCCTTGTTCTTGATTATCATACCAGCTTCATCTTGTTTGTTCCTGAAAACCCATCTTGTGCCAATTGGTTGCTTGTTTGGAGGTAAGGGACAGATTTCCCAGACCTGTTGCTTGTTGAACTGAAGCAGTTCATCTTGCATAGCTTGCACCCAATTATTGTCTTTGAGGGCTTCCTGGTACTTCTTTGGTTCCAACTGTGAGATAAAGGCTGAAAATAGGCAAAAGTTGGAGAGCTGGTTTCTGGTGAGAACACCTGAAGCTATATCACCCATGACTTGATCAAGTGGATGATCTCTGTGTTCAATCAGTTGTTGTAAACCACTGACAGGTGTAGGTGGCTCATGTTCTTCAAACAAACTACTGAGGTCTATAATATCTGGTTCAGCAGTTTTAGTTTCTTCAGTAGTTGCAGGTGCTGAATCAGATGTTTGAGTTTGGCCTTCAGTATTTGTTGGATCAGAAGTTTGTGAAACTTCTGATGGTGTTGAAGTTGACTTAATGACTGTTTGAGGAGTCCATGGTGTGGGATCCTCATCATCAAACCTTTGATCACCATAATAAGTAGGTTTGGAAGGAGTAACAGTCTTTTCAGGTCCAAAGTGGAAGTTGTCAAGGTCAAAGAGTTCAGCAGGATGTGCTGGAATAAGAGTGTGTTTTGACTCATTGAACTTGACATTCAATGTTTCTTCTACTATCCTGGTGTGAGAATTAAAAACCTTGTAGGCTTTTCTAGTTGAAGAGTAACCAAGAAAGTAACCTGAGTCAACTTTGGCAGCAAACTTTGAAATAGATTCCTTGATGTTCAAGATGAAACATTGACACCCAAAAGCCCTGAAAAAGGAGATAAGGGGCTTCATGCCATGAAGAACTTCATAGGCAGTCTTGGAATGTCTCTTGACCACAAGAACTCTATTCTAAACATAACATGATGTGTTAACTGCTTCTGCCCAAAAGTACAAGGGCAGTCCAGAATCAGCTAACATTGTTCTTGCTCCTTCTATTAATGTTCTGTTCTTCCTTTCTACTACACCATTTTGTTCAGGAGTTCTGGGAACACTGTATTGTCTAATAATCCCTTTAGACAAACAGAATTCATCCAGAGTTTTGTTCCTGAACTCTGTCCCATTGTCACTTCTAATGGTTTTGACAGATAGAGAATATTGTTTCTCTACTTGTAGAATGAAGAACTTGATGATTTCAGCAGCCTCATCCTTGGAGAATAAGAAGAATACCCATGTGAATCTTGAGTAGTCATCAATGATGACTAAGCAGTACTTCTTCTTACCAAGGCTCATAATCTTGACAGGTCCAAATAAGTCCATATGGAGTAGTTGAAGACAAGCAGTTGTTTTTTATTCTTCAATAGACTTATAGGAGGACTTATGCTGTTTTCCCTTTAAACAGGACACACAGTGTTCTTGACACTGGTATACTTTCAAAGGTAGACCTCTGACCAAGCCCATTTTTGTGACTTTATTTATGGTTTTAAAGTTCACATGGCCAAGTCTCCTGTGCCAGAGATCTGTTTCTGAAGTTGATGCCCTTGAGAAGAAACAGGCAGTATTGTTCAATACTTTGTCTTTCTCAAAGTCCACTGCATAGACATTGCCACATCTTTTGGCAATCAGCAAAGTATGATCTTCAATGATCTTCTCTATCAACTTCTGGCCTTCTGGTGAGATGATCTTGCATGCTGTCTTTGTGAAAAAGGAAGAATATCCTTTATCACACATTTGTGACACACTCAGCAAGTTGTATTCAAGGTTTTCCACCAGATTGACCTTGTCAAACTGTATTTTGCCAGAGGAGACATTGCCATGTCCTAGCACATATCCCTTAGCATTGTTCCCAAAGGATACAGATCCTTCTCTTTGGCTGATAAAGTTGTTTATCAGGTATCTGCATCCAGTCATGTGCATAGAGCCTCCACTATCAACATACCATATGCTGTTTAAGCCCCTGGAAACTCTCTGCACATAAAAGCAAATTAGTTAGATCTAGGAACCCAAGCCTGTTTGGCTTTGGGTTTGCTCTTGAGAACTGTTACAGTTTGTTCTTGACCCGGTTGAGAAATCCATGTCTTTTTGGCAATGGATTTTTCATTAAGAACCATGGTGGTATCCTTGTCAGGACCACCATCAACCTTGGTCATCAGTAGTTGTACCATGTTCATTAGATTTTGTATCTCAGCAGTTTGTGAAACTGCTGATGATTCAGGTCTAACTACTGACAAAGAATTTTGAGAAAAAGATTTTGGTTGAGATTTTATCTTTTTCTGAGAAAAGGTGTTTTCAGGTTGTTGTTTCTTGGGTTTAAAGATTCTTTCATAATCATTTCTGATTTGATTTCCCACAACCTGTTGTTTAATTTTTTGATTGAACTGAATTCCTTTTCTGTATCTACAAAATTCAGTTTTGTGGTTGAACAGACCACAAATTTCACACTCTTTTGCCTTTTGTTTTTGATCTAAAGGCAAATTTCTGACATTAGTGTAAAGATTTTGCTCATCAGTAGTTTTCAGGGTCTCAACTCCTGATGTAGATGAAACTACTGATGGCTCATTGTCAGATTTTGTTAAGACTTCTGAAGTACTTTCTTTGAAAATGCCAGAATTTTTGTTTAGAAAGTTTTCATGGAAAGATGTGCAGTCTTTCCCTTCAGAAGTTTCATTTGAAACAATTCTTCTCCCATCTTCAGTAGTTTTGGGAGAGAAATCTGTTGGTGTTTCAACATGATGGTATCCTATGCCAAACTTAACATTTGAAGCACTTTGTTGTTTAGCAATAATTGATACCCCTTACAAGATTCCACCCATTTTTCACATGTGATCCTGGTGTCAGCAAGCTCTTGTCTGACATCTCCCAGGTCATTTAGCATGATTTTAATTTGTGCTTGGGTTTCAATGGCTGAGTCAGTTAATTTAGAAACTTCTTTTGTTTTAGCACACAGTTTTCTTTCTAAATCACATTTTATCTGTGTGTATTTTCTTTCTAAATCATTGGCTTTACCTTGTAAGTGCACATTTGTCTCTCTTATGAGAGCAAAAGTTTCTTTGCAAGAATTTGAGCAAAGTTGTGTCAAAGATTCTTTTGATACCTGTGACAATGCAGATTTTGAAGTACAGCCTTCAAATGCCATTAAGGCAAAGTAATTTCTGCCATTGTCTGGTTCTCCCCAGTTGATGTCAAACACTTTGTTGTCTGCATCAGGATTGCACTCTGTGGTGTCAAAAGGGAGACTGCTCCAGTCAACATACCCTGAGGTGAAAAGACTTTGTTGAGAGGGTTGTTGAGGCTGTGGAGGATGTTGAGCAGCTGGAAAGGGAGGGATTGATTGTTGGCTCTGCATCTGTTGAGCAGGCACTTGAACATATTGTACTTGTGGCATGTATTGCTGTTGAGGAGCTTGTGCCTGTACAAAATGAGCACTCCCTTGAGTTCTATTATTCCTATTATAATTGGGGTTATAGTTATTTCCAGATTGTGATTGGTTAAAGCTAGAGCTTCTACACTCTCTAGCAAAGTGTCCCAACTTCTGACACTTGTGACATCTCAATTTAGATTTGTCAAAACCAATTTTTGTATTACTGGTCAATCCTGGAAATTTCCTTCCTGACCTTTTATAAAACTTGTTAGTTTTAATGCTTAGCATGGCCAGTTGGTGTAAAATGTCCATTTCTTCTAAGTCATCACTGCTAAAGTTTTTCAAATCATCCATGATAAAACATAGATTATCAGCAGTTTGACTTTGGTCATTATTGTCATAACCTGGGAAAGATCTTTCTGATGAGATCCCAGTTGTTATGTCAATATTGTCATAAGATCCATAGGAACAAGTTGGTGAATCTTGTCCCAAAAGTGTTGTACTACCTGGTAGGTAGTCATCAGCAGTTTTACCAGATGATTGTAATTTCTTCTTTTGATCAATTTCTCTCTCAAAAGTAAGTAATCTCCCATGGAGTTTTGTAAGAGTGAGGGAGCTAAAATCTGGTGAGGATCTTAAAACAATGGAGTATGTTTCCCATTTGTCTGGTAAAGACCTTAAAAATCTATGTAGCATAGACACTGTTGTATAGGTCTGACCATTTAAGTTTAGCTCAGATATTAATGAGGAGAATCTTTCAAATTGTTGAGTTAAAGTTTCCCCATTAATATGAGCAAATGTCTCATATTGTTGAGCTAAAATCTCTCTGGTGTTGGCAATCACCTCTTCAGTTCCTCCAAACTGTTCTTTAAGACAATCCCAGAGTTCTTTGGCACTTTCACAATGTAAAAGGCCAGAGTATATCTCATTTGGGAGAGCCATTGCCAACATAGAGAATGCTTTTGCATCTAGCTCAAGTTTTAGGAAATCATCATCTGTATATTCTTTAGGGTCCTTAGGGACCTTAACATTAGTTTCAAGATTGACATTTACTGGTTTGTGAGGACCATATATCACAGATCTCCAACAACCTGTGTTGGTTTGTGACAAGGTATGTGCCATTCTCTTTTGCCATATGTTGTATTCATTTCTCACAAGCATGGCAGGTTTAGTGGCAGAACCAGTATTATGTGGATCCATTTTAAAGAGTATAGATTTGTCAGATGACTCTTTTAAGTGATGGATGTTGATAAAAAGTGAACTTTTGATCTTTTTATTGAGTATCAATAAGAGCTTTGTGTCTGATTCTCAATTTGTTAGATTGATATGTGATCAGATAAACCAATGCTCTGATACCAATTGTTGGATCAGTTTGCTCTTTTTGCTAAGTAAGAACTTGCTATCTTGACACTTAAGTGTTTAGCAAGCCCTTGTAAATCAGATTATAAGCACAGCGGAATGTATAAGTTAAAGCAACACTTTTTATACTAAGGAAGAGTTATTACTCCCCCTTGATGATTGAAACTAATAAATGACAAGTATTTATTATGAATCCAAGCAGTAAATGAGAATTAGATACTTAGACAGATTCACAATAAATACTGAAATGGAATAGAACAGTGAGAGTGTTTGAAGGATTTTTCTATTAAAATCAATGTCTAAAATAGAAGGTTGAAGCCTCCTATTTATAGACGTTTACATACATGTATCTTGCCCAAAAAGCAAGTACAGAAACAACAGAAACAAGTTGCACAAGTTGCAACATTGAAACTAACAAATACAGCTAAAAGTAATAATAAACAATAAACTACTGATGCAAAAGGCGGTGGAAAATATCTGATGCTAAGTGCTGATGAATGACAAACTACTGATGAGTAGTTTGTCTTCAGTACTTCTGAAGTGAACTTGTCTGGTTTGGACTTCAGAACTTCTGATGAAGTTTCTTCTTCAGCACTTCTCTTATCTTCTCTTCAGCAGTTCTTTGTTTTCTTTTCAGTACTTCTATACTTAGCCAAAATTACAGAAGTGAATTAGACTAAGGTTTCCAAAAGTGGTTTCACCAATCCTCTTTGTCCTAACAATACTTGACTCGGTCCTCTGGGAGACAGTTACACATCAGAAACACTGACTCCACCTTTTCCAGCCACCTGAGCAAGCTCACCGCACCCTCAGTGCCAGAGAATTCCTGGGGCTTACAGTCCCGAAACATTTTGTAGGTACACATGGGTGGGGGTGGGTTAACAGGACCACCTGAAATGAAACGCATGAGAAACCACGAAGGATGTAAACGAAGTTTGTCAATAAGGCAAAAGTGGATAAGTCAACTTACCGCCACCATTGTGCCCTAGCTGAAAGGCAGCTTGCAGCAAGTTGTTCAGATCGTCTTGCGTTAGGTTCACACCTCCACGAATACCACCACCGCGACCACCACCACGCCCACCATTGCGGCCACCTCCACGTCCTCCTCGTACTCCAGACATGATTCTGGCAAAAAGAACGAGAAAATTTAGTTTCGCAGCTAATGATAACCACTAGCGTTCACAAAATCAAAGCTAGATCCAACTCAGTACTATCCCTTCAAACCCAGAGCTCACTAGGGCTTTCATGCATTTCAGTTTATGATTTTGTGTGCACCCAAAATGATAAACCGCTCTACATGGTCCTCCAAGTGTTCTCCTAGTTCAAAGTTCAAATCACCGAACATGGACTCTTAGCTATACACCGTAATGCTACGGTAGTTTGTGGCAAGTGTTTCTATTGGAGTATGAAAGGGAGATGTCCGAGCCTTGGACAAATCTCAAGAGTACACGATTTACCCCAATATACCACACTGCCTAGAAAGCAAGTAACCCGACTAAGATAGAACGGATGATGTAACATAGGAAGGTCAGATGATCTAGGGACACCCCGACAAGCCCATACGTAATCCACCATAATGTTTAGTACTAAGTGATCGTCTAGTGTGTGCGACTCGGCTATAGTCTAGACTCTACATGCAGTCCTAGTTCACTATAACCTGGCTCTGATACCAATCTGTCACACCCTCAAAATCCACTTGCGGAGTTTTACCGTGAGGCGCATGACAAACCAGGATCCAAACCAACGATCACAATAAACAAGTCTAAATTAACATATGCAATTTCAAAAACATAGTTTAAATCTCCAGTTACAGCGGAAGCTTATTATTAAACATAATCCAAATGTAAACCAAATTGTTCAATGTTTGAAAACCATGCAATCCTAACTAGACGTCGTGCAGACGCGTGCGCCCTAGTTCCATTGTGCTACCTTAGCGACCTGAGAAAACATGTAAGAGTTTACGTCAGCACAAAAATGCTGGTGAGTTTACAGGTTTTGTAATCAAAGTACCAAGTTCAACCTGTCCATACTATAATAACTTGCAAACCAAAGTACGCTAGCTAGGCGTATGTTTATTACCACTACGATTGGAAAACCATTACTAACTCGTAACCCAGATGTTGTGCCCGAATAGTAAACCAGTTCCTGTTTGAGACAATATGCACTCGCCCGGCCCTCCAAGCCGACGAGCGGGGTTGGTCACTCCCAATAGATCTATTCACATTTCCCCGTTGTGCTAACCCGCACATTCATGGTTTCCCCCGGGACTTCCAGAGATCGTGTAGTAAACCATAGAAACCCATAGTATGACAGTTGTTACCAAAACATAAGTTTAACACATGTTTTCTCCCCCAAAAAGTGAAACCAGTTAAAAGAGGGGCCGTAAACTCACCTTAGGTTGCGTTACTTCGAAACACGAATAATATCAGCAAGCTATGCTAGCCCCGTAAAGCGGCGACCTAACATATGACAGTTACAAGTACTTAGACTAATAACCCGTAGGTTAGTTAGTCCCTAGATGTCCAGACCATAACCAAGTTCGTTGAAAACACCGTGACTGTTAAATTAACCCAAAGTACAAGACTCGACATCCCATTGGTGACCCGAGACTCCCCGTGTTATACTTGTACTCACAAACATACAATCATGCAATACACACTTAACATACGTTAATGTCCAACAAGTTACAGCACGTAGTTCAAGTATCACATAAATAAGTCCGAACACATGTTACCAAGTTATTAGATATGTTACGGGGTTCCTAGCATGTTCCTAGTTGTCAAATCGGGTCCCGAAATGCTATATTACACTTACAGCAGCAGTACAGGCGATTAGGAAAAGTCAACTAGTGATTACGTGGGTCAACAGGCATTTAGGAATGCTAATCGCCTATACTATAGGCGATTAGAGCTATCTCATATGTAATTTTTGAGTTTATAGGCGATTACGTCGTAAAGCATGCAATTCAGGGCTTAACTAGCATTTAGGATCGTAAATGCATGAAGTAAAGGGGAATAGGATCCTATTCGCCTATACTATAGGCGATTAGGGCTCCCCTTCAGGAGAATGGGCTCCTAATCGCCTATAGTATAGGGGATTAGGATTCCTATTCGCCTATAGCACAGCTGTTCCGGTTTTTCGCGCGTTTAACACTCCAAATCCAATCCAGAACGTGTGTAAACATCAAATATCAATCAAACAACTATATCAAACATATTTCAATCAAAATCCTTCGTTTAACCTCGTTCTATCAGCCCTGCATGCAACCATGTATCCCAAAAACAACACATATAGCATGAATCATCACATTAACATGCATAACCCTAACCCTAATGAACAATTACTCAGATTTCATCAACATGCTATCATTACTAATCTGTAACTACCTTAATATCATGTTACTAATCCTTCTTGAATCATAAAAATCCTATCTTTTAATCATAAACCCACATACAACAATCATAATAGTTAGAATCCAATTAACAACAATTAATAACGAATTTCCAGAAGGCATTTACGTTTATAACAGGTCTGGACTATTAGGGATTTAATAAAAACGTTATTAAAGATTGCATGAATGAAAACCACACCTTAGATTTGTAATAGATTGATGAAATAGGCTTGAAATCGTGGGTTTTGATCCAAAATCGTGTTCCAGAGGTTGTGTGTGTGTTGGGACGAGTTGTGGGACGACTAGGGTTAATAATATGAAGTTTAGGAGGTCAAGTATTGTATTTATAGGCGTTTTTAGTCGTCCAGCACGTTATAGGCGATTACGCAGCATTATCAGGCGAATAGGGATCCTATTCGCCCTTAGTATAGGCGAATAGGGCCTATTCGCCCCTATGGGGACTATACTCGCCTACCCTATAGGCGAATACAGCCCCTATTCGCCTATAGGGTCTGGTTCAGCACAATTGGGGCGTTAAACTCCGTTTTAACATATGTTAACACCTTTTCACGTACCGACAAGTCACATAATGATTGTAAACACATAATACTTGCAAACAAACACATTCACACTCGTTCACCAATTCCCGGGACTCGAGACTTGTATATTCCCTGTGCTCTGACGATTCTACGAATCGTCACCCTTTGTACACTTGGTTAAGGACCGACATCTAATGAGCCTCTAGACTAACATCTAATGATCCTCTATACCGAACTAACAGTTCCCGAACCGTAACACGACTCAACTATCCCAGTTAAGTATAATATACGCGTGACTCGCTAAGGTAGACTTTAATCTAGACAACGTTGTTAATCAGAATTTGCCGGGTGTCACATAAGGTAAGTCCCTAAGTTTAGAGAACTTTTTATTGGCTTTAGTGACAATGCCCTGTCTCCCAACCGTATATGATTAATAAAAAAAAAAAGAACGGATGATATTACAAACACGAAAAGTAAATAACTAATTACCTAATTCAACAGAGGAGCTTGACAAAGCTCAGCCACCTGTCGACCTCCATGTTGGAATTCAAGTTGCTTGAGCTTCCCCCGAGTCGTCGGTGGATTTGGTGATTTTGGTCGTGTCGTGGTGGAGAAGGGGAGACGATCGGAAGGGAGAGAGTGACGTTGGAGAAGGAAGAGTGGGGTGAAACTTCTGGTCAATGGTTTGCAATGGAAAAGTGAAGGCTCCGATGCAACTGGAGCATCGTAGTCAATTGTTCCATACATATTCTTTTCTTCAGCTTTTTTCTGGTTCAATTCTGACCTAAGTAGAAACAAAATAAATCTCCATGAAGCAAAATGATAGCACTCAAATTTTATTGTAGAATACTAATTATACTAACTGACAATCATTCAATATTTGATACACCTTTATCTTTTAGGTGATTTTTAGTGAAATGAGTGCATTACTTTATCAGCATGCAATATCCCAATTAGCAAATAAATATTATGCTGGTTTCATTATGCAAAAATGGGCATGCTCTGCATTCAGGTTTAGTTCTGCATTCAGGTAACTCTAACTAAACATTAGAAAGTATAGTGAAACCAAAAAAAATTATGTCAAAAGCATGCTAAAGAAATAAAGTCTGTAAACACTGAAGAATGCTTAACCATGGTTAGGTAGAATGTAACACCTTTTGACCACTTGAAGTTTTCCTCAAACTCAAGATCGGATGAAAAACTTTTGGATGTTGCATCCATTCCATAGTTTGTTGCAGGCGCCTCTGAATGAAAATTATAAGAGTTGACAGTAATTCATAAAATTATAATATTATTTCTTAATAGACTTGATTAACCGACTGTAACCAAACAAAACATAATCCAACTGCACAAAAAAAATCATGTCCTCTTTATCTTTACCAAAACCAATTTCATAGAAAGGAACAGTGAACAGCATTCGGATTCACATTTTAAATGACATAAAATAAAGAACAAACGCTATACGATAATTCACCTACGATTAGGTATAGAACCAGGTTGCTGAGGTACTGATTTCCTGCAACGTTTAACATGTAACAAACAATCATAAACCACATTAAAAATTTTCATAAAAAACAACACACAAATAGCATCAATAACAAAACCAGAAGCCTAAAACTTAATCGTAAAATTATACAAAAACAAATCACAATTTCTCAAACTACCTCCTGCGTGACGCTGCACTTCTACCCCCATCCTTACCGTCCTTTGCAGTTGAAGCCTTGCTTGATATGTACAGGTCTCATCAAGTAATATAAAAAATATCAAAATCCTCAATAAAATAAAACGAATTAAACACAATTAAGGTCCAGTGAATAATAATAATAATAATAATAATAATAATAATAATAATAATAATAATACCTTGGAGGCTTGGTACTGATGACGGTGGTGCAGCGGCGTAATAACAACACCGGCGTATGCGTTAGTGAAGGTCATGGTGCGATAGTGTATGAATTATTTGTTAGAAACTTATACCTCGATAGGAAGCACACCTGTAATCACCAAAATATAGTATTTGAACATTCATATAATATAAGCTTTAAACCAAAATTTTAAAAATAATATTATGTATATCACAAAAACCGTAAGGTGCATACCAGAAGAGATATCAAGTTATTCACATTCAAGATTTGATGCTACTACCCAACACCAACACCAGCATCGACAGCAACCATGCCACCCAACGCGACCATCGACTGATGAAAAAATTCCACCATTGCTTGCTTGTACCTTCCTGCTTTGTGTCTTGTATGGAACCACCACCATCGTTTCCTAACAATTATAAATAAAAAAATTTTATTACAAAAATATTTTTTAGATTTGTGTTTTTTGTTTAGATCTACCCAGCATCGACACCCCAACCAAAAATATCAAAGAATTCTCTTCAGATCTACCAATTATAAATAAAAAAATATTTATTACAAATCTAAAAAACAACATTATTACAGATCTAAACAAAAAACACAAATAAACAATTCATCATACATCTGAATATGAAAAACTTACCGATTAAACAATTGATGATAATAGGAGGAAGAACACTGAAAAAGAAACGACATATGAAAATAATCAAAACAGGGGAAAATCAAAATAAACATTAATCGAATAAACATTACTTATAACTTACAGAGTATTGAAGAAGATCGAAGTTCTTGATAGCTTGAGATTGAGAGAGTAGAGTTTTGTTGATTGAGGTTGTTGATAGATTCAGATTTTGATTTTCAGAGAGTAAAGTTTTAGGTTTATTGTGATGATAGATGGAATGGAAAAGAGGCGGACGCTATGTTAGGGTTTTTAGGGTTCCCGTGTTTTTTTTTTTTTTTTTTTTTTTGTTAAAAAAGGAAATACTTCAAAAACCTCAAAAAAAACTCTATTATTAAGCCAATTGGCACAACCAAGGGAAGGTTGAGGCCTCTATTGGACGTTACGTCAGCAAACCCATTTTCTTTTATATATATTAATTAATAGAATAGATAAGTTAATATAGAAAAAATCCCAAGTCTTTATTTAATTACCTAATTAAAAAAATTTATTTAATTACCTAATTAAAAAAAATTATTTTATTACCTACACAAGTCAACAGACTGATGACGTTAAATTGATGACGATACACTGATGACGTTAAATTGATGACGATGAACTGATGACACGTATTTATTTATCTATTCTAGGATACAAGTGATAGCTTGTATCACGTTTGTATCTATTCTAATTAATACGGAACCTAACTCGTGTCCCTTCAAACTCTTCTTATAAATACATGATCACTAGACTTCCTCATATTCACACCAAACATAAACAAACAAAAACAAAACAATGAAAACAACATATGATGGTCATGTTGTGGTGTTACCCTACCCAAGCCAAGGCCATATTAACCCACTACTACAATTTGCAAAAACACTTGCTTCAAAAGGCCTTAAAGCCACCATTGCCACCACACACTACACCCTCTCCTCCATCACCTCCCCGCTAGTCACAGCGGAGCCGATATCAGACGGGTTCGATGATGGCGGTTTCGGGCAAATTCGGTCCGAGGAACTCTTCCTAGAGTCATTTAAATCCAATGGCTCACGTACACTTAACCAACTCATCAAGAAACACAAAAATACCAACAATCCCATTACTTGTGTTGTGTATGATTCCTTTTTTCCTTGGGCTCTTGATGTGGCTAAGGAAAATGGGATTCTTGGGGGCCCTTTTTTCACAAACTCGGCTGCGGTTACCGCGGTTTTCAGCATGATACATTGTGGGACGTTGAGGTTGCCTCTAAGATTAGAGGATTGTCCCGTGATGATCCCGGGTGTTCCACCATTGAGTTTGGAAGATTTGCCTAGCTTTTTGAATGCACCGGAGAGTCATCCGGCTTATTTGAAGATGAAACTTAACCAATTTCCGAATTTGGATAAAGCGGATTGGATTTTCAGCAACTCTTTCGAATCACTGGAATCCGAGGTTACTGTAGAATCTTACTATATTTTAGGGTTGCGCTAAATATACGCACGCCCTCACTTTTTTGTTTTTGTTAAAGTAGTCTCTCCTATTAATTAAAATTATATTTCTACCACTCATACGAGTACGTCCAACTAGCATATAAACTAGCATAGACGGATACGTTTAGCCACATGTATACGCGTTTGGCTAAACATACCCCTTTATTAAATGTTCCACCCATGTCAGAGAAATAATTTTTATAAGTTGGGCCCTTACACATGTTTTTTCAGGGACATGTTTAGGCTTTTAGTAGCACCTATATTTTATTTTATTTGTTTTTTAATGGACTAGTGTACTTGACATAGATAAAGTTAAAGACGTGTGAGCCATAAATTAGTAAGGTGTACTACAAATTAGTAAGTACATTTAATAATTTGTTTTAACATTCTTGAAATAGGTGGTGAAAGGCATATGGAGACAATGGCCAGCAAAGCTTATTGGTCCAATGGTACCATCATTCTACTTAGATGGTAGAATTGAAGGTGACAAAGGGTATGGTGCAAGTCTATGGAAGCCACTTGATGATGGTTGCACCAAATGGCTCAAAACCAAGCCTCTAAACTCGGTTGTTTATGTGTCTTTTGGGAGCATGGTGTCACTAACTCAACAAGAAATGGAAGAAATTGCATGGGGTTTACAAGAAAGTGGTTATTACTTTCTTTGGGTGGTTAAAGATTCAGAAAAACACAAATTGCCTAAAGGGTTTCTTGATTTAACCACACAAAATCAAGAAAAGGGTATGATTGTTAGTTGGTGCAACCAACTTGAAATGTTGGCTCATGATTCAGTGGGTTGTTTTCTGACTCATTGTGGGTGGAACTCGACGCTAGAAGGGTTGAGCCTTGGGGTGCCAATGATTGGGGTACCAAAGTGGGCTGACCAATTAACCGATGCCAAGTTTATAACGGATGTGTGGCGTGTAGGTGTTAGGGTTAAGGTGGATAGTGTGACTGGGATGGTGAAAAGAGAAGATGTTGTTACGTCTTTGAATGAGGTAATGGATGAAGGAGAGAGGAGTTTGGAGATCAAGAAGAATGCTGAAAAATGGAAGGAGATAGCTAAAGAGGCAATAAGTGAAGGTGGGAGCTCTGATAAAGCCATTGATGAGTTTGTAATGTCATTAAAGGACACATGCAAAATAGATAAGACAAGTGTTGGTGTTGAGTCTTGTGTGTAAAGGCTCTTGATTTTAGTATGAATCAGACTTCAAATTGTTTGCATGTAGTAAATACTAAATAATGATCTTGGTACATCCAAGGCACTTTGAAGTAATGAATTATGAATTGGAAAGACATGTGTTGGGAAAATGTGTAAGGTGATCGGAGTATATCAATATATGGGTGTACGTGAATGCAAATTAAATTTTGGTATTTAGGAATTATACACCCTCTAATTAGGATTCATACACCCTGGCCCACATCACACACCAATAGAATACTGCTACATACTCCAGAATGTGATGTCACACCCCCAAAATGTGATGTCACGTGGTGTATGAAACCCATAACCCTTAAATTTTAAGTAAGAAAAATGTTAATCGAGAGTTCGAGACGCACCTATCTATCTATTGTTTATACATAAAAAAGTTTGTGTACTTCAAAAACGTCTTTTCTTTGCTCTTTCATTATATACAAACACTAGCTGATTATCCTAGGAAGGTCCTGGGTTAAAAAAATTTAACATGACTTAATAAAAAAATGATAAAAGAAGAAAACCTAAATTACGAATTGTCATCAAAACTATAACACCAATTATCTACAATCAGAACAAAAAATATAAACCATTTCGACTGTTACCGTATCCCCTAACCGCCTAAGATGCTACCATCTTAAATATATTGGTCCCCTAATCACTTGGAACAAAAATATTCAAAAACAGTTGTATTTGGAACCTAACTTAAGACTATCCGTTGTCGGTCGTGAGCGAGCACGCGCGAGCGAGCCTGGTGCTCACCCCAGCCACAATTGCCCCACGTGAACAGCCGCGGCGCGAGCACATGCGATGGTGGTCGCGTGCATTAATGGGAGAAAATGAGCTTTGGTCGCTCTTGTGCTCACCCTTAGCTACAACGGGGTCAAGTGAGCGGGTAAATTACGTAATGAATAATGAGTAATGACTTAATTCTAAACATATTGGATGGTTTAAGCGTTAATGGTTGCACTTAGGTTGTAGTCAAGTTCCAATTCTTTTAAGTTTTCTGGATACTTTGGATTGTGCTGCTAACTGCTTACAGATAATGACTAAAAGTTTGTTTGTATTGTAGTCCCTATTTTCTTAGAAAGTTTATTTGGATTGATAGAAGTGGTAATTTAGTCTTTTGATTTCTTGCAGCTATTACCAAATATGCAGGTGAATACGCTTAATAATTTCTTCGTTTTTTATATAACACTATGGACTCGTTGAAAAAAATAATAAAACGCTCATCAATTTGGTCATTTTTTTCTCAGTTTTTATATATCACTATGGTACTCGTTGGAAAGATAATAAAACGATCGTTAATTTGGTGTAATTTTTTTCTTTAAAAAATCTCGTATATAAAAGATATTAACGTTTAAAAATTATGGGAGGAAACATGAGAAAGAAAAATCTAATTTTTTTTTTTTTAAATTTTTTTCCTAAAATATCTCAATAAGTAAATCTTTTATTTTAAATTCTAAGATATGTATATCTTGTATAGGGTTTTAATTACTTTATTATTAGATTTTAATAATAAAAACAAAATAAAAAAAATTAAACACTTTCACCTCGTTATGCCACGTGGCACATTCAAGGGAGGGTTGAGGCCACCATTGAATGTCACATCATCTAAGTTCAATTCTTTTATTAATAGTTATAGATTATAGATTATAGATACTTATTATGATTCTTTAAAAAAAATGATTATATATACACACACTATATGTTAAAAAACATAATTACTCTATGAAAAGTTACATTTTCCAAACATAATCTACCTATATAATAATTGAGTAGCTCTCGGGTTGAATGGAGACCTTAGAGAGGGCATCTAGGATCCAAATAGCTATATGGAGCTCCATCTTTGTATCTATAAAAGCCTATATCTTTTTTTTTTCTTCATTCTTTCTTCAATCTTTATTCTTCCTTAACAATTCTTCTAATTTTCATTCTTCATTCTTCTTTTTCATTTTCTTCAAGGTAATATTGCATCAGTTTTAGTCATTGTGACACCCGGCATGTTTGGGTCAACATTTTATAAACACATAAGTCTACCTTAGCGAAAAACGTTTATTAAACATACTTGACGGGGTCAGTAGAGTCGGAACACAATCCGTATTGTCCAGGGTTCAATGATTCGGGAGATCATTGGGTTAGTCACACACACACACACACGATACGAGTCCCGTTGTTGGTGAATTACATAAACTAGTTAAGTGTATGTGTAAACTAATTGTCGTATGGTGGATTATATGCTTAGATGTGTTTAAATGATGTGTAGATAGTCATTCATGCTTAAATATGTTAAACATAGACTAAGGTTGCATGCTCGTATGGTAGGGTGCGTTAAAATGCGTTAAACACGACAAATTGGAAAAACTAGAAAAACGTGAGTCCTGGTTCGACCAATCGAATGGGCGAACCTGGACAATACTTCTGGTTCGACCCTTGTAAAAGGGGCGAACCTGGGATATGGAATTGAAAGAATTTCATTTGACCAAGTCAGGGTACGTTCGACCCTATGAAAGGGTCGAAGGAGGGTACATTCGCCCAGGTAAAAGGGGCGAATGTGGACATAGTATAAATACCACACTTTGTCATTTTTCACCATTTCACAAACCCTAAACGCCTCAAAACACTCTCTAGCAACTTTAAACATTGGGGAAGGAGTTTTTGCCCTTGTTTTCTATAATCTAACCTACAAACATCTTCTACACAAAGATCTAAGGTGTGTTCTTCATTCTAAATCATTTTTAAAGCATTTCAATTCGTTTTCATTAAACCCCAAGAGTCCAGATCTGATTCAAACATGTTTTCATGAATAAAAACCTTCCTAATATCTTTCTAAACAAAACCTATTCATAAACAATGAGTTTTCATACAAAATAACATGTGTTAATGGTGTTTTATGTGATGTTATGCATTGTTTGATGATTGATTGCTGTATAGATGTTATGACAATGATCTAGGACTATTATTGATGATGATTTATGATTGAGATAGGTTACAATTGATTATTGATGATGTTATGTACATTTTGGGGATTTTGGGTTAAATCTAGGGCTTGTTCATGATGATAGTGATAAGGATATGATTGGGGGGTTTATTGTTCATGATAATCTGAGTATATTAAGTTGATTATTGATTGATTTCATAAAGTTTCCTAATTGGGTAAAGATTGCATGCGTTTGATGTGACATCTCCATAATTTGCTATTTCGGGTAACTTGTAAAACGGACGGATTTCGGGATAAAATTGGTAGGGTTATGTAGGAATATGTTAATGATAGTTGACTGCTGTGATTGGTAATGTTTCGTGATGTTTTCGGACCGTTTAGATGCGTTTTGGTGCGTTTTATAAAATGCTGATGAAAACGGGCGAACGTGGAATAAAATTGGTTCGAATGGGCGAACGTGGAATAAAATATGGGAAAAACGGGCGAACGTGGAAAAACGGGCGAACGTGGCTCAAACGGGCGAACGTGGAACAAAACGTGGGAAAAACGGGCGAACGTGGCTCAAACGGGCGAACGTGGAAATGGGAAAAACCACATTCGACCATCTGATGTCCGGAATGAGATTTTTGATGCAAACTAAGTGTTTTATGCTTGAAACTTATGTGTTAAACTTATGTGCATGACTAATTGATGTAATGGGTCACCAACGGGATGTCGGGTCGGTCTGGGATGTAAACACACTTTTTAACACACGTAGTCGAGATCTGGACAATCGGGGACTAGTTAGCCTTCGGGTTAATAGTCATCACACTTATGTAAACTCATTGATAGGTTGTCATTAGTTGGGGTTATCATACACGTGTTGGAATTCTAGTTATCAGAAGACGCACTCTAAGGTGAGTTTCACGGCCCCTCTTTTATACTCTTTTCTCTCGGGGGAGAAGCATGCCACACGTTTTAGCAATGCAACGTTTATGATTCGAAAACGCAACTCTTATGAAACTTACCACTTTTGGAAACATAACGCTTTTGAAACATAACGCTTTTGAAACACGACGCTTTTGAAACACAACACTTTTGAAACGCAACGCTTTTAGAAACATGACGCCTTTTGGGAATGTGACTCTTTTAAGAAACGTGACACGTTTGGCACTTGGCATATTTAAACATTGGCACTTGACACTTTTAAACATTGATGTTTGGCATTTGACACTTGACGCTTGACACTTATTTACTATACGACGAAACCTAAGTCCCTATTGAAACCATGAATGTGCGGGGCACAACGGGGGAAATGTGGATAGATCTATCGGGCGTGACGAACCCCACCTGACGGCTGGGAGCCGGGCGGGTGCATATTGTCTCTACTTGACACTTGACACTTGGCACATGGGCAGCAACTCGAGCAACGTTTGTTAGTAATGGTTTTAGCAACATAGTCGTAGTAGTAATGGAACGTTTGTTATTTACTTGGAACTTTTGCACACTTGGCACTTTATGAGGAATTGCTTTACACATGAAAACATTTACGAACTTAAAACCTGTGAACTCACCAGCATTATATGTTGACGTCTTTTTGGCATGTTTTCGCAGGTCGCTAAGGTAGCAGCATTGAGTTTAGGCGCACGGAGTCTCACGGCGTCTAGGGATCATATGCATGTTTTGTTAAACATTTCAGACTTTGAGTTTTACTTTTAAGTTGTAATAATACATTTTGCTTCCGCTGTGTTAGAACGGTTTTTGAAACTCAATGGTAGTTTACGTTGTATTCTTATCATATAGATGTCGTTTATTGTGACCATTGACTTGGATCCTGGTGTGTCACGCGCCTCGCGGTAAAACCCCGCATATGGAAATTTGAGGGTGTGACAGTCATGTCCTATTCTTAACATCTATCTATAATACATCAAACGTTTGATTTCTTCAAATCATCCTATCTTTTGTGTTTGATCTCTCATTTATTTTATTTCGGATCTATGAAGTTATGTAATCGTATTTTTTTGTTTTATTTCTGATTCCTGGTTTATTCAGTTTTATTTTTGATTTATGCAGGTATATCATTGATTTAAGCAGTTATATCATCCTAAATATATTGAATCGGATTTATGCAGGTATATCATCGATTTAAGCAGTTATATCATCCTAAATATATTGAATCGATGAATCCTGGTTTATGCAGTTTTATTTTTCTTTGGAACAAGTTTATGCAGTTTTATTTCTGATTGGAACACGTATATCATCGATTTAAACAGTTATATCATCCTAGATAGATTGTAAAGGATTAATTTAAATCATGCAGTTATGTCATCCTATTTTTTGTGTTTGATCTCTGATTTGTTTTATTTCGATCTATGCAGTTATGTCATCATTTTTTTTCTGATTTCTGAATTATGCAGTTCTATTTTTGATTTATGCAGGTATATCATCGATTTAAGCAGTTATATCATCCTAAATATATTGAATCGGAATTAGTCATTGTTTAAGGAAGTGTTGTCAAATTTTGTAAGTACCAACCAATATTATATCAAATGCATACATACATTCTGTAATATATAACAATAGTTAGAGAAACAATATTATAGTTTTTGTTGTTTTACATATACTTTAGTATTCAATGGTGTTTGTGGTAATTTTGTTTTTGTCATCAAGTTTTTTTTCATATATATCTATCGGATTTAGTTAATAATATATGTTTTTACATATTTGAAAAACAAGATTTGATCTGTACACATAAAAGCTATTATGTCTTATCATAACGGTTCTCAGTTCTGCATGACCCTTCGGCAACAGTTTTGATATGTTTGTTATTTTCATGTACATATGCCCATTTAATTTTCAAAAATTATGAAAAAAAATCTTAATGTTGTTCTTTAACGTGTCAATCCAAACTGTGCCGAATGCTATGAACAAATTTCTGTTATGTAAAAACATACACAACATGAACGTTACAATTGCCACATACGAAGGACAATCTTGGTTGGTACGATTAGAATTGATCGATGATGTGTTTTGTTTTACAAATGGTTGGTCTAAAGTTGTTTATGTTTTTAATGTAATTTATTTGAATTATTGTATTTCGAATTTATGTTTAATGTTATTGAAATAATTCAATGGTTTTCGAAATTTTGTTTAATGTCATTTATTTATATGACCGAATTTATTGTCATTAATTCAGAACTATTGTTATTTACTTACAATAATAATAGTTGACTGATGTTAATGTCATTTAATATGGAATTTGAATATTAATCATTGTTATTTATTTACATTAATTTATATGTTCACCGAAGTTTATGATATTTATTATTATTTTTTAACAATTTACCGAATTTATATTAACATCCTAATTATTTGTTATTTAATGTTATTTTGACTGAATATTTACATTAATTTATATGTTGACCGAAGTTAATGACATTTATTATTATCTTTTAACAAATTATCGAATTTATATTAACATCCTAATGATTCTTATTAACTTAAACATCAATTTACCAAATACTAAATTTGTGATAAATGTGTTTTTGAATGCAAATTACAATATTTTTATTTAAATCCAGAAAAAATTATTTATAAATCCATAATTTGTGAGTTTTTCTCCTAAATCCTAAATCAACACCAACCGTTAAATTACAATTTTTACATTATTAGGATGTTAATATAAGTTCTAACACGTTAATTTACGGTGTAAATTATTTATAAGTCATAATTTTAATAAAACTATTCTCTTACTCATAATTTGTAAATATTTACATTAATTTATATGCTGACCAAAGTTAATGACATTTATTATTATCTTTTAACAATTTACCGAATTTAGATTAACATCATAATGATTGTTATTTAATGTTATTTTGACTGAATAAATAATGTCATTGTGTCAAAAATGTTGTGGTTCCTACTAAATTTAAACTTGAAAATCAAAAATGTTGATTTTCCTACTAAATTTAAACTTGAACGTCAATTTACCAAATACTAAATTTATGATAAATGTGTTTTTGAATGCAAATTACAATGATTTAATTTAAATCAAGAAAAAAATATTTATAAATAATGTCATTGATTATTATACAAAGTTAATGACATTAATTTATATGTTGATCGAAGTTAATGACATTTATTATTATCTTTTAACAATTTACCGAATTTAAATTAACATTCTAATGATTGTTATTTAATGTTATTTTGACTGAATAAATAATGTCATTGATTATTATACAAATACTTATCATAATTAAAAAATGTATATCATAATTAAAAAAATGCAAGGACGATTGCTATTGAAAGCTCACAATGAGTTATATACCCATAGAACATAACTCAACAATCACAATTGCCAGCTAACCGGCTTTGTTTGCCGTAACTACAAGTTTTGTTACCTTTTCTTAATTAACATAATTAAAAAAATGTATAGGCACGTTTTGTTAAGTAGCTAGCAATTAGATTTATCAGTTTTCTTTTTACATCTCAAGTTGATCCTAGGTGCGCCTCTTTAATATTCTTGAAACATCGGCTGTGCATATAGATGACTGATTTTCAAACTCAATGTCTTTACCAACTATAATACATTAAAAATACCGGAATGTGTGTTTCTTTTCCTGAAATTTAGCTATTCATCGTGATAAATGTTGACCATACCTATATACGTTTTAGAATTTGTGATAAATGATAGTTATTGACAATTGCAATTATATCTCCAATTTTAAGCATTTAGAATAGATTTAAGTCAACATTTCAATCTTTCTATTTTTATACTTCATCTATTTAATTGCACGGTATCACATTGATCACACTTGCTATACACACCATAAACAGAACGTGGAATAATTCGAAAATGTAAGTATTATATGAGAAAGATTCATGCAATAATTTTGGTAAACAAAATGTATTTAATAAATATAAATTAAATCTATTCTTTTTATTATAATTATAATTTAAATCTATTTAACAATTTCCTAAAATACATAATATATTCAAAATAATTTTCAATGATATTACTAATATAACAACTTTCATTTTAATATTGTTGACCGATAAACATAAAAACTTTTTATTGTATTTGTTACTTTGATGGAGGTCAATTCTTTGACTTTATTTATTTTTCATGTCTTACAATACAATTATTAGTAATTAGTAATTAAATTAGTAATGAAATATCATTTTACGTTATTAGTAACAACATTAACTAAAAGGCGATTCATAACAGTAAAAAACCTCATTTGTCAAGAAATCCTTCATCATTGACTACATTAACTAAATATCGTTTCAGTGATACTAAGAATAAGAATATTACGTCTTTCATTTAAATATCTTTGACAGATTAACGTTATCATATTATGTTTACAAAGAATTGTCTTTTAATCAATTGTCAAGAAATGCTAACCATCACCATGATTGCAATAATTGTGCTAATTTTAGGCGTCGTTGACCAAATCACGTAAATTACCAGTCCTTACATTTTTATAATTCAACTATATAAATAAATCTGACTTATTCGATCAGAATTGTTCAAGACACAACATTCCGATTGTGGTAGCATTGAAACATGTCAAATGGATAAAAGGTTGCCCTATAAAAAAACCCTCCCATTTTGACATATTATTCAACCCATCCACGTTGCTATCTTTACTCCTAACGAGTTTCTCATATAGGTTTAGTATTGATTTTTAGGTCATTGGTTATGAGTCAAACCGTTAAAACAGTCAGGGTCTTCTGGATATATTTACCTTAAATTTTTGATGATAATACAGTTACAGTGCCAAATGTCTTTCTTTTCCTCATCAGAGTTTTTTTTTTTTTTTTTGACAAATTTTACTGTTTTGTTATTCTAATGGTTCAGGGATCTATAAGTGGACATAAATTCTTTTCAAAGCCACAAGTTCCAAATCGTCTTGCCATATCAAACCGTGTTATAGAAGCTAAAATAATTTCAGGGAGTAACATTGGAATGCGAACTTTTATCCAAAGAAATAGGTTGTCCCCATCTGATAAGAAGATTCCTTTCAGATTTAACAGAAGATAATTCCCTCATACTTTATGTTTCGCAATGACAATAAATAAGAGTCAATGACAAACCCTATTTAGGGTAGGTCTGTATTTGAAAGATCATGTTTTTACACATGGACAGTTGTATGTCGCTGCCAAGTGACAAGAGTAGATATGGCCTGAAGATACTAATATTGGATAAAGATGACAACGTTAATAATAAATAGCAAATGTTGTCCATAAAAAAATATTTTGAAGTTTGTGAATAAGTATGCGACCATATTTTGCATAAATCGTTTAATTTTTTTTTATAATTTTTTGGTAGTATGATTTGTTAAACTACATTTATTGACTTGAAATTTAATCTTCATTTGCATGCCGTTACAATAAATATATGTTTATTTATTTCATTATTTGTTTTTAAATCACGTCAAATCAAACATTTATAGATTCATATATCTGTTATTGGGTAACATTAAACTTTTTATGATAATATACAATCAACCAAAATTCATACAAATTATATTACGTAACTTTCAATAAATAAAATTTGCATACTACAATCTTTATAGAATTTTTTTCATTTGACATGGAGATGTACCGCGTATACACGCAGGGCTCTAACCTAGTTACTTTATACATAAAAAGATTTACGTACTCCAAAAACGTCTTTTCTTTGCTCTCTCATTATATACAAACATACTTATTACGATTCTTTCAAAAAAAATGATTATATATACACACTATATGTTAAAAAACATAATTACTTTATGCATAAAAAAGTTTACGTACTCCAAAAACATCTTTTCTTTGCTCTCTCATTATATACAAACATACTTATTATGATTCTTTAAAAAAAATGATTATATATACACACTATATGTTAAAAAAAAACATAATTACTCTATAAAAAGTTACATTTTCCAAATATAGTTTACATTTAAATAATGATTTTTTTTCTCAAAATTATGTTTCATACGTACGTTATCTCTATGTGTCAAAATAAATAAAATTTCTCACATATTTTTCTTTCACATTTGATATCTTTGAATTGGAGCTTTTTCATTTGTAGAATTTTCTCAATTGAAATATCTAAAAGAGTAAACTGCTATTTTAGCCCTTGAGGTTTGGCTAAAAATGTCATTTTAAACAGAAAAGTTTTTTTTATCACTAAAGCTCCAGTGCTTTCATTTTGATGTCATTTTAGCCCATTTTTTAAACGTCGTTAAAAAACTCAGTTAAGGTCAGAGGAATTTTAGAAACCTCTTTTAACCCTTCTTCCACCCTCAAACACTGATTTCTCTTTTTCTTTCTCATTCCTTTAA
The DNA here is from genome assembly GCA_030844895.1 of Ambrosia x helenae. NCBI lineage: Eukaryota > Viridiplantae > Streptophyta > Magnoliopsida > Asterales > Asteraceae > Ambrosia > Ambrosia x helenae. Next base: position 16,422,539 of record CM061224.1, on the reverse strand, counting down.
AAAAAAACCCTAATACCCAAAAATCAAAAATCCTCAAATCGAAGCAATGATTTACTATTATTGTGGCTTTCCAACAACAATTCATGTGTCATCTACCTCTGCAAGCTTCTCTTCTTCTTCTACCATAGTTTACTTATTTAAATTCGATTATGTCATATGTTGTTCATTCTTTTCATCTTCATACATCGATATTATTGGATCTACTCTTGTTGTTAATATTAGCTTAAGATTAATAATTATTTCTATGGCTTTATCTTTTATAAATAAATTGATTATCCATCGTTTAATGGAATATAATATTAATGTATTTTAGGATATAATTTGTATTGATTGTAATTATCGATCTCTTCCCTTAGGGATTGTATTTTGTATTTATATGGATTATCAATGAGAAGGAAAGGCAAGCATTGATCCATAATATTTTACATGGTATCAAGAGCCTTCACCTTCTAAACCCTACTTCACCTTGTTGCCATCAACTTCCACATCCATATTCTTTTTATTTATTTTTTTCAAATCGGCCATCTTATTCTCCTTCTCGATCATGTCTTCATCCACCCTACACCCGGCTGTAACAGTCACCAACATCAAAAACTTCATACCATTAATTCTAGACAGCCAAACCGAGCATTACAACACCTAGGCAAAGCTTTTCAAGATCCATTGTAAGGCCTATGAGGTGTAGGACCATCTTCTCCCTCGTCCTGTTGCCTCGTCTTCTTCCAAAAAAAAGACAAAGAGCCGGCCAAACCTTCTCATGTTGAGTCATGGGAACGCATCGATTCCATTATACTCCAATGATTTACGGTACAATAACTCAAGACCTTATGCATACTATCATGATTAATAATACAACCGCGTGTGGTGCTTGGTGTCGCCTTAAAGATCTTTTTCTTGATAACCAAGCATCTCGCATCATAACCCTCAAAAACAAATTTTTTAACACCCGTCTTGAACAATTTCCCAATATGGCTGCATATTGTCAAACCATGAAACTTTTTTATGACCAACTTGCTAGCCTTGGTTCAACCATCACTGAAAACCAACTTGTCTTACAAATCCTAACCGGGCTAACTGACCAATATGAGGGTATCTTTCTTATTCTTCAGCAAACCCAACCACCACCCGATTTTTACAACACCCGCTCCCGTCTTTGTCAAGTTCAAGAAAGAAAAGCTGCACAAGCCACTACTAGAAAATTGGGCTTTTGTCACCACATTTTCGGTCACATAACGGTAGCAATTGCTCTGTAGCCACCATTTTGCAACCGAAAATGCGGTAGCAAAAACCCCGTGTCTGTCCGTGTCTGTTGCCCTAATGCCACCAAATAGCTACCATTTTTGTATTTTGTCACCACAAAAACGGTTAAAATTATTGTTACCGCTCTTACAATGTTTTAAGAAGCTCTTTTGCTACCGTTTTGGTACCATTTAGCCACCGATATTGCCACCATTTCGACACCATTTTTATTGAAAACTTACACCTTTTTTGTAACCGTTTTGGTACCATTTATTTTTCAACCATTTAGTCACCGCTTTCATTGAAAATTTACTACCATTTAGCCCCCACTTTAATTGAAAATTTGCTACCATTTAACCACCATTTTCATTGAAAATTTGCTACCATTTAACCGCCACTTTCACTGAAAATTTGCTACCATTTAACCATCACTTTCATTGAAAAATTGCAACCATTTAGCCACCACTTTCATTGAAAATTTGCTACCATTTAGCTTTGCTACAGGTTTTTTTTTTTTTTTTTGCTTTATTAATTCAATTACATTTCAAAAAAAAATTATATTATATAAAACAGTCAAATAATACAAAATCTCAAATTATATAAAACAAATTTGTTACAGTTTTTCTAATTTTAAAATCATGTAAAAGATTTTAATAGAAACACCAACTAAAACATCAAATAACCGAAATTATCCATGAAAAACTTCAAAACATTCATATCTAAGTGTTTATAGCCTATTTGTAACCCGTAGCTGTTAACATAGCTTTAATTTGTGCCATTCTATTGAGCATGGCCTCTTTAACCACATTATCTTTTTCTTTTTCAGCCACCAAGCCCGTAATAATTTCTTCAAACCTTTCTTTATCTTCATATTTTTCCTTAACAAGCTCTTTGATAACCAAGTTCAATTTTTCAATCTATAAAACAAGCAATGAATAGAATCAAGAAGTCGGAATCAACAAAACTAATAACGGGTCAAGTGGATTGCATAATAACATAATCAAGTTGTGAGTTACAATTCTAGTGCTAGAAACCAAATAACAAGTGCTGGTATATATACATACTATTACATAATTGGTTCGGGTACTTGGACTTGGGAAGCGTTTCCCCTCGTCACTTAAGCAACATGAGAAGCTGACTCGTCATCACTGGCACTACTCTTAACGGGAGAATTCATCACAAGAAAACAAATCAACTATAACTGCCCTTCGATTCTTCGAAAAGAAAACAAAAAAACTAATCACCTACAACTAATTATGTAAAGGATATTACGTAATTATGTAAAGGATTTTACGAAAAGGTTAAGGAAGGTTGGTGGTTGTTTACAGATAGTTGTACCTAATAAAATTGTAATAAGTAACAATAAAATTAAATGAAAATTAGGCTTACTACGTGTAGACTCACTGGCATAACAGCAAACTATCTCTTTCCTCATATTAAAAAATCATACTAAATTATAAAAGAAACTTATAGTTAGTTTGTAGCGTAACGGGGTCCTATCTGCATTTGGTACATGTCTCCACTTTTTATATTGTAAGCTACAATTGGTACGCAAAATATATCCACACTCGTGTAAGCTACAATTTGAAAGTTGAACTCTAGTGGCAATTTCTTCTTAGAAGCTTTCATGATCTGTCGAGCTCCTTTACCACGCGTAATTCCACGTGTGGTCCTTGTCACACCTTCACCGATACCTACCTCCTATCAGTGTAAGAAAAAAGTCTAAGCTTCTAGAACCACGCTATGGTACAACCCAACCCTACCTAATAATTATTAAGCTTAATCTTGTACCTCCACACTATGTAAGACATTAAAGATAACAAAAACAAAAAAAGATAAAATAAAAGCAAGTAAACTAACAACCAGATGAAAGCACACAAACTCAGTTGTATCATGTGTGACGTGTGATCTCAAAATTATATTACTCAAATAAAATTATTTAAAATTATGAAAATACAAACTTTTTGACCCATTCAACTCGGTAACCATTGAGATAACTTTTTTATATTCAAAAAGAAATTATAGTTTAACTAAGATAATATCATATTTTTAAGAACCAATATTTTTTTGGGTACATGGAAAATCATACTCAACCCCACCTTTGGTGAAATGGCAAGAATCAATATTTGTCTTTCAGCATAAGCCATCTAATATTGTTAAACTCATATGTCATTACTAAACTTCCTATGCAAATCAAGCATGTATTACATACAGGGGCGAAGTATTCAATAGGCCAGGGGTGGCTCTGGCCCCCCTGTTTTTTGGCGCAGTGGTAGAGAGTTGCGATTCTCGTAGGTAAATTGAGTCCGGGTTAGGTCCGGCCCCCGCCAATTTGCCACTACCGATCGGAAAAAATTGAGTTCGGCCCCTCCCGATACTTGAACCAAGCTTCGCCACTGATTACATAATAAGAAAAATGACAGAGAAAATGTACGCTCAAAAACTTCATGGGTGGTTTCAAGCGGGCATGGACTTTCATCACAGCTTTGGTATCATTTTACCACACAAGGTAATCTTAATCCTAAGTATACTAAGATTAAAAAAAAAAAAAAAAAGCGTGCAATGTAACCAAAACTAAAATTGTACACGGATAACCAACTAACCAAGCAAATAATATAACTTGTGACTAAGAGTATACGGAGTGGGGTGGGAAAGAGGGTTCAAGCCCAGCACACCACCCCTCTTAGGCGTGGAAGGGGGTGGGAAGGCCAAGGGCGGGGAGTTTCCGGAGGGCGTGGGGCGGGTGTGAAATCTAGGTGGCAACTTGTGATTTGTTAGTTTTTTATTTATTTTGTTAAATCTAACACACACACATTAATAATAATAATAATAATAATAATAATAATAATAATAATAATAATATTCCCCCCCCTCTCTTCTCACAATTTTCACCCTTACAAAATGGCCCCCACACTTGCCACATGGCACATCACGCTTCTCTTTCCTCCCTTCCACTCCGGATAGTCTAAAAATAAAAGGTAGATTCAGGTCGCAGTCAATCAGAGATGAGGAGTTCGTTCAGTCTAGTTTGGTTAACTAAATAGGTTAACTAAATAAGCTGGTCACCAAATCACCATAGTTTTTTTTTTTTTTTTTTAAAGGTAAATCACCATAGTTATATGAACCATTCTTCCCCAAATAGGTTTTGTGCTAAAGAGTTAAAAACAAATGTTAATGGTTTGATGGGGTTAATTAATTAAGGCTGCTTTGACATGTTTAATTGCTGGACTGCATTAACAAATGATTTATTTTCGAACAGTGAAGGCATAATCTTGGTTTATTTAAAGAGGGCTCGAAAGGTTGACAGGTTCACAAGTTTTATCGTTAAGTAGTTACGAAATCATCTCACTAGGAATGCAAGCACAGAAACACAAGAAAATCAACACCCACAAAATCCAGGAAAAAAACAAACATCCATAGCTGTCTCTATTCTCTACGTACACAAATCACGCACTAATATGATGGCGAAAGAGAATAATGTTGATTATATTAATGAGAACATAAGGTATAAACATAAGAATTAATCATGTGTACCTAATATGATTAACTATTCAGGAACCTCAATAATGGAAGACACCATCATCTTAATTGGGTTCCCTTTAGAGTATGCAGTTCTGATGGTTTATGTGTTCTTGAGTTATGAACACATTGAGAGAGAGAGAGAGAGAGAGAGAGAGAGAGGGGATGGCTTATGGTGTTATGTTGTTATATTTGTGGGTCAACCCTAATCTCATAATATCTCTCCATATTTATACATACCCAGGGGACACCCTAATAAGGCCCATCTAATGATAGTCCGCCCATCAAAGACATATCTGTTATTGGGCTTAGGATAATATTAATAATTGATCATCATAATATAAATGATTATAATGGCTATTGATAAATATACAAACGTTACGTATATTTATTCCAACATTCTCCCACTTAGCCGAGTAATCATTTATTATGAGTATTACGTAAGTCTGCAGAGATTAATACTCATTTTAGTTCTAAACCCAAAATGTAGCAGAGAAATACAGCCGTTAAGTCTTTATTCGACTTAGGACCCCCATTAATCATACTACACCCAAATTTAAAACTTAACATTAAGATCAATTAACGTTATGCCCTTAGTTGATTTGTTATATTATTGTCTTTATGCCATTATGCTAGCTTAGCATACTAATAGACAAACAAATCATAATGAGGAAAATTAATCATTAGTCATAAGTCATTCATAGTACGATATGCAGCTGTACATGGTCATTAGTAATACCCTTTTCTCTTAGTTGGCCCTTAGTGAGACCTTATGGGTAATAGACCTTTAGTTATTGGATCCATAAGCATATCATGAATGCATTCGATACAAAATTTTGATTTCCTCTATTTGTTCTTAATCATAAGCGGACAATAATTTCGTATCGAACTCTAGTGCAGCTCCTCTCAAACTGTTACTGTTCGAGAAATTAGGGCAGTTGACTTTATCACAGTAAGTCTTCAACTTAGTATTTATATGGAGTTAATAAGTTATGAGTCAACTGATAAATTTACCAACAACATTTAATGACCATTCTGTTGTGATCAGCAACACATTATGTCATGATAACTTAGGTGGTTGTTAACAGTTCCTTATGACTCCTCCATGAGATAGTTTTGTTTGCTGATGTTATAATATACCCTGAAATTGACACTTGATTTCCTTGGAGTAAGAGTAGTCAATCACTTTAGGCTCTCACTTCTTCTTTAGATTATAGTCTCTTGTTTCTTAAAGATATTGTAATGTTCCATTAGATGCTTTTCATCAATCTAGACAAGTCTAGTATCAAGCAATACGAACAATATCATAAACAAGCATACACTTAAATTTACATCAGTCTTCTAATTAATGAAGCATAAGGTGATAATCTCAAATTATTCTATTATCCTCTAAAAGAGAGCAATGTTGTATGTTACATACTTAAGGACCCGCTTAGAGTAAAACTTATGGGATGAAACTAATATCCCGTTGGGTCTATCTCGGTATATTTTGATTCCTATCATGTAAGAGGAATCCCCGATATTCATCATGTCAAAATTATGCATGAATAATGCTTTGACTTAGGTAACATATACTTGTCAAGAGAAACGTCATCTATGTAGGACAAGTTTTCATTAGTTGCTCCCACTCATCTTGAGGTAGGTTCTTTAATCCACTTAGTTCTTGATGAAGAGTAATTTCATTATGATTCTAACACATTTTATGCTTGCATCAACCCATACATGGATCTTATTGACTTACAAACTAAGTGTTCTTAACCTTTAGTTTAGAACTTTCAGGTTGCTTAATGTTCATGTTGGTCATTGTTATGGAAAGTTGTATTAGTGTCCATCTAATGTGGCTCTTAGTCATTATGAGCTACTAGGACGGTAATGATCCTCAAAGAAATCTTTTGGAATACAGATAAGAAGATTATTTGATAATCTAATCCCTCCTTGAGTATAATCTTTTACAATCAATCTTATCTAACAACATTCCCATTCGGATCTGGTTTAATTATGAATACCTTTAGGTTATTCAACCAAATCCCAAACGTTATTCTAATTTATGGAATTAAATTTTGCTAATAATTGCTTTATTCCATTTAGAAGATTGATTGATACTAATGATTTAATTAGAAGAGGTAGGATCGGTAATCTTTCCAAACATCCATTTTGTATTAGTCAGGTAGGTTACATAATCATCAAAGTTAGTGGGCTTTTAGACCCAAATGACCTCCTGAGTTGAACATTGGGTTTATTATGATATAAACTTAACTTTAGTTAAGTGTTTTTATTTTCAGGTATATAAGGAGCAACATAAGTTTCTAAGTGTGTAAGAGTTGGTGCAGTAAGGTGTACAAGAGGAATAATCGAAGTTAAATTCGGAGTTAGACTTAATGAGTCTCGAATTTTAATGAGTCTCTCCCCCGCATCTTGTACTTCCGAAAAGTCATAATAAGGACTTTTACTGCTCCCACTTACCTTAGAAATCTTAATGAATTCAGCATGCTTAAGGTCTAACATTTGGAAGATCCATAGATTTTAATAGAGAAAGCAACCTAATGATGTTTATTGTCGTTTCTCTTGATGAGGATTACTTTAGTAAGAAATCTAAGCTCGCCCATATTTAGGCATCCACAAAACTTTGTTAGGAGTACATTAAATGCTAAGGAGACAAGTTGTGATAGAGCGTTGTCCAGTGAAAGAGGTGTAATTTGAGGATAGATCAAATTGTCATTCCCCCACCTCTGTAACTTTTGCAAGTCATAAGTAGGACATCTTATGCTCCCACTAATCTCTTTAGGTCTCTTAGTACCTCCACATAATAAGTTTTAACGATGCGTTTAAACGAGAATATTTCATATATTTTATACTTGATTTCCCATATCGTCCAGATTTCATAAGAAATTTTAAGAACATACTTAGAGGGAATCTTATTAAGTATATATGAATTGATTTCTTTAATACTTTTGGTCTTGTAACACCCCAACCGATGGCGGAATCATCGAGGTGTCACGTAGTGACGATTGTTCAAAAGCACATGGTACTAAAATGTAAATATATTATTGAATAATTTAAATTGTCTTACATGGATGAAATGGGAAAAATACATAAGTCTGAACAAAACATGAAATTTGAAATAAATTAATAAAAGCAAGCACTAAAATCCAATGCTATGGAACTAAGATCAAACTGCACCTGAAACATGTACAAAATAAGTTTTGTCAACATATGAAATGTTGGTGAGCATTCCTAGTTTTAATACATATAGTAAGTTGGAAAATATTATACAATTCAAGTGCAAAGCTACAGTGCAATTATGTAAACTATGTATCATACAAATGAGCGAAATCAATCCTGTGACTGTATAAATGTACTAAATGAACGGCGGTGTACTTATCCACTAAATGGATAATAACTTAACAATGACCACGGATTCTCCGATGAAAAAGGGGGAGAATCAACCTAGGCGGGTTGTCAATCCAATAGCACTATCCAATGTTAAGGTCGGCTTGTACATGGTTAATGATTTCACTAAGTACAAATGTATTCTACATGTAATGTCTAAGCATAAAGCACGTTTGTAAGCAAATACACATAGTACTAGAATTGTATTGTAAAAATGTGAACTTCTATGTGAAATTTGTTTAAGTGTACATGTAACACCCCTAAAGTGAATAAAAACAAAAAGGGGATAGGAAATACTCACTTTCGCCAAATGACTAGATGACTAAGCGAGCGTGAAAATGCGAGCAATCCAAAGGTTCAACAACGAAACTAGTCCAATTTAGAAGAAAAGAAACCGAATAGGAAAAAATATCAAGCTTCCAATTCGCCAATTACAAGAGCTTATAATCAAAGCTTCAAATGTAGAAGTAATATACTCTAAAAGAAATTTGCCACGGTTAGAATGGCTTTACGGGAATGGTGGGATAAGGTCTTGTTCAAGGAAGGAGAAGACTTGTCTCGGTTAAAAGATGAGATTGTGGGTCTAGAAAGAAGGATGGAAGAGCGGGTTTTGGAAGAAGAGGAAATTTGGATATGGGAGGAAAGCAAAAAAGAGGTGGCGAAATTGGCGTTTTTTAAAAGCAAAGATCTTTGCCAAAAATCTAGAGTGAGATGGGCTTCTTCAGGGGATGATAACTCAGCTTATTTTCATCGATGTATTAATGGTAGAAAGGCGGCGAACTCTATTCCGGGTTTGATGGTGGAAGGGGTGTGGGTGGATAAACCTACGCTCGTTAAAAAAGAGGTCCTTCGGTTCTATCGTGAACACTTCGGTGAGGCTTTTGCTAATAGACCGGCTTTACTTTGTACTAACATGAAACAGGTTTCGGAAGACAGGATCGAAGAATTGATTGCCCCGTTTTCTAGAGAAGAAATCAAGGAAGCGGCGTTTGATTGTGGGGCGGATAGGGCTCCGGGGCCAGACGGGTTTAATTTCATGTTTATTCAGCATTTCTGGCAATATTTGGAGGATGATTTTTTTAAGATGTTTGAAGAGTTTCATGAGTCTGGAACAATAAGTAAGGAATGTAGTACTTCGTTCATTACCTTGATTGCCAAGACCAAGACTCCGGTGGGGTTGAAAGACTACAGGCCAATCAACTTGGTTGGGGTGATTAGTAAAATTATTTCTAAAGTGATGGCTGGCAGAATGAAGAAGGTTATTGGGGAGGTTATATCTGAATCTCAATCGGCTTTCCTGAAGGATCGATACATTTTAGATGCGCCTCTTGTCCTAAATGAGATTATTGGTTGGCTAAAGAAGAATGGTGAACAAGCGTTCTTTCTGAAAATTGATTTTAAAAAGGCATATGATAATGTGTCTTGGGAATTTTTGCTGTCAGTTTTACATCAGATGGGTTTTCCAGAGAGATGGTGTGTTTGGGTGAAGGGTATCCTTAAGTCAGCTCGGTCGGCCGTTTTAGTTAATGGGTCTCCTACGTTTGAGTTTCAATGTTATAAGGAGCTTAGGCAAGGTGACCCTTTATCGCCTTTTTTGTTCCTGGTGGTTATGGAGGCTCTGGCATGTATGATGTCTAAAGCTTGTTTGTTGGGAGAGATTGAAGGAGTTCGTCTAAAGAGTAATGGTCTCATTGTTTCGCATATGTTGTATGCGGATGATGCTTTACTTTTGGGAAAGTGGAACAATGGTAATGTGGTGATGATAAACAGGTTACTTCGGGTTTTTTATATGTGTTCCGGTCTTAAGATAAACATTCATAAGTCGGTTCTGTTTGGGGTTGGAGTTCACGATGCTGAGGTTGCGGGGATGGCTACGGTTCTGGGCTGCAAAGTAGGTTGTCTTCCATTCGACTATCTTGGAATCAAAGTAGGCGCTAATATGAACAGGATTGATAACTGGGGGCCGGTTGTCGAGTCGGTTAGGAATCGGCTGCAGTCTTGGAAGTCTAAACTCCTGTCTATAGGGGGAAGACTGACATTGATAAAGTCGGTTCTTGCTAGTCTCCCGATATACTACTTGTCTTTGTATAAGGCGCCTATTAAGGTGATTGAAAGCATAGAAAAAATGATGAGGCATTTCCTTTGGGCGGGAGGTAAAGATGGAAGAGGCATGAGTTGGGTGGCTTGGGAGGTCGTTACGAAGCCAATTAAATATGGAGGGTTGGGCATCTCGAAAATATCGGAAGTGAACATCGCTTTATTGGTTAAATGGGGATGGAGATTCAAAAACGGTAATCATAGTTTATGGAGGAGAGTTATTGAAGGCGTTCATGGGGGTCGTAATAGATGGGGGTTTCTTCCGGTTAAAAAATCGATATCCGGGTGTTGGAAAACTATCGTGTCTACCCTTGATAAATTAAAAATTGATGGTGTCAATCTGAAATATCATATTACTGGAATTTTGGGAAGAGGAGACCGATTTAGATTTTGGAAGGACATTTGGTTTGGTAAAGTTCCTTTCTTGGAAAGATGGCCACGGCTGTATGCGATGGAAAATCAAAAGAATTGCCTGGTTAGCGAGCGGATTCAATGGCTGGGAGATAGGACAGAGGTCAGAAATGAGTGGAAGATTGAAGCAAACACGGTTGAAGCAATTTCAGAAGTGCAGGATTTGTTTTATGTGTTGTCTATGGTTCGGATGTCCGAGGTTAACGATAAGTGGAATTAGGGAATGGACTGTCACAGTTCCAATGAATTCACGGTTGCAGAGGTGAAAAAGAAGTTGGGTACCGATCGATTGCAGCAAACGGTTTCGACTTGGAAATGGGAGTCCTGGATTCCTATTAAGGTTAACGTTTTATTGTGGCGTATTAACTTGGACAGAATTCCGACTCGATTAGCTTTGAGCAGGAGACGCATTGATATTCCAGACTTACGCTGTCCGATGTGTGATATGTATGATGAGAATGTGGATCACCTGTTTGTAGGTTGTGGGTTTGCGTTTGGGGTGTGGAGCGTGGTGGGTAAGTGGTGCCATTTAGATTATTGTGGGTTACACAAGGTTTCGGACTTGATGACGATACATGATTCCATTCAGTCTAACAAATGGGGCAAGAGACTTGTTTGTGGAATTATTAGAGTGTGTTGTTGGGCTATATGGAAGGAAAGGAATAAGAAGGTGTTTCAGAATTCTACGCCTAACGTTATGGAGGTTGTTGCTGTCGTAAAGAGCATGTCGTATCTTTGGTTTAAAAATCGGTCGAAGTTTAAGACTTTAGTTTGGAAGGACTGGAATAATAACCCATTGTATATAGTGTAAGGCGTGTATTTTTGGCGGTCCTTTTTTAAGGATTTGCTTGTGTTTTAATGAAATTTACTTTTCAAAAAAAAAAAAAAACAATTGATTTAGAGGTGCAAAGTGTAATGGGTCATAGGTGCACCCTTCACTTTTCATAAATGTGCATAATTGGTTCCTCAACTATTTCAAAATTTTCATTTTTAACCCTCGTATTTTAATAAGACCAAAATTCACAATTTAATAAAACTTATAATTTTTATAAGTAAAAGTATGCACGTTTTATTAAATTGTGAATTTTGGTCTTATTAAAATACGAGGGTTAAAAATGAAAATTTTGAAATAGTTGAGGAACCAATTATGCACATTTATGAAAAGTGAAGGGTGCAGGTTGTCACAGTCTCCCCTACTTTAGAAAATTTCGTCCCGAAATTACTTTCAAGTGAAGGTTTCCATGAAAAAAAGACATTTGTAAAAAGGCAAGTAGATTTTAAGAAATGCACCAGCCATGATTTGACAAAGTTTAAAGTAGTTGTTTAATACCCAAAACAAGAGTTTGAAAATCCTTAAATTTTGACCCAATGTTAGAGAATTAAGAGTTTATAATGAGAAAGTTTTGGGAAAAGTATGTAACTGGTTAGGGCAGGGCATTGTTATAGTAGCTTCCCTTACTTTAGAGAAGTTTCTGACCGAACTTTATTAAGGACGTGCAACAGGATTTCGACTAACAGTGAGTGTAAGAGTATACAAAGTTTGTGTTTTCTGTGTGGATGGTCTAGAGAAAGACTCTAGGAAGTCAAATTGAAGCTCGTGTAAGAACATTCTTATCGAAAATGCTAGCTATTAGTCAACGATCTAATAACGAGATAGTAATGGGTAGGTTCTTGGTCAGACTCCTAGTCCGCTCCCGCAGTATCGCTCGTGCTTATATATAGGGTGTACCGCAGCTAACCCACTACACTACTGATACTTTGGACTCGTACTGATTGTCTACCAATAGCCTAAGTAGAATCACACACCACCCCATGTACCTGTAAATCCATGATTGCGTTCCGGACCGTAATCATCAATTTACCTTACAGTAGGGTGCTATGCTTTTCCAAAATGTGTTAAGTAGTAGATACTGCTCAAGTACAAGATGCGGTTATAGGTTCTTCCCCTTTCAGGTTCACCCTTTAATCGTAATGAGATTAATGTGTAAGTATAAGGCATGATTAGGGGTTCTTCACCTTTCGGGTTCACCCTTAACCGGTAAATTTCTGTTTACATCATTGGGCTCTAAACAACCATATTGGTAAACTCTAAGGATTACACCGTTTCCCTCGGGTTAGAGGAATACTCTGAACCGAGTCGTACATGGGAACTAGCTTAGATCTCATACGAGCTATCAATCAATTAGTATGTTCGTTGGCCATGATGATGAACAAAATAATGTAAAGTATAACAGGGTTTTGCTCACAACAAAAAAAAAATAATATGCCTACCAAATATGCGTTCATGTAAGTATATAAGTATAGCATAAAATTTCGATTGAAATAATAGCATAACGTAAATCGAGTAAATCACACAATTTGCACAAAATGAAAGTAAACGAGTTAAATTAATGCTCAAAACTAGTGTTGTAAGAATAACTACTAATAACTAATGCGAGAATAGTTGCGAATAACACGTGAAAATAACTACCAACAAAAGAATAATACAAAAATAATAAGATAATGTACGAACGTAACTATAAATAGAATGGTGTAAAAAAATAATGAAATTTACTGTAAATGAAAGTGCGTAGAACAGATGTATAGTCTACTGGTATGAGGATAACTTTTTGGAAACTGAAGAATGTTTTAAGTTCAAAACAGGTTCACTTGAAAAGATTTCGTAGGTACACATTTTCATGTGTTTACGAGAAGTCGAGTTTGAAAAGTGTTATAAGGTATATTATTAGTTGCAAATTCCTCCCGAAAACATATATTGGATACGTTATATGAAAACATGCAGATTTACATTTTGATTTGTAAAATATGCAATGCAAGTTTATAAAATGCAAGATGAAACCATTTCATGAAGTGTGTGTAAATCTAATGTGTTTCGAAAGACCAAGATTTAAAATGATGTGAAGGTTGTGAATGATCCCAGATGCCTTGACGAATTTTGGAAAATAAAATTTTCTGTATTTAAACATTTCTTTAACTTGTGGGTTGAAAAGTCGGAATTTTTTAATTGTTATGAAATGTTGAGAAAATCGAAGTGTTACCCGTTAAGACTGGGTAAACTTGAACCTTTTAAATTTTCAAACTTTTACGAAATTTATACATTGAAAGATCATTTATTTGCAGGATCGTTAAGGCATCTCTTTGGGCTCATAGCGGGCTATTTGTTTCAAGGCACAAGGTGTATGAAAAGTGTGTTCTAATTTGGCGAATAGGCTTTGTGAAAAGACTTATGGAATAAGTTGTCAAATTAATCGTTTTAGAGAGTAGTGTACTAGTGTGTATCGTGTAGGTAGGCATTTATGTATGAGTTTAGTCTGACTAAGAAGTTCTAACTAATGGTAGTTGGCTATGGCTTAGGAGACTGGGTGCGACAATATTAATATTAGGTATATGAGGATATACTGTAACTTCTATCAAGTAAGTTTGTAAACATGAAGGTATAAAACAGGTTGAAATAATAAGTTTGGAAAAACCATGTTCATTTTTAATTGTATGATGACGCAGCATTCCTAAAATCAGGATGTGATCAGAGTTAAACACATAGTTTAAAACTTAAGTCGTGGGTAAAAATGTTTTAACGCAAAACGAGTAATACCTTATAGTGTAAGAATCATGAGCATAAGTGAAATAATGTAAGCTTTAATGCGATAATATATCGAACAAAAGTTTTAGTAATGATGATAAGGGATTCAAAAGCGAATGATCAATGAATAATGGCATATGAAACATCAAGTGATTAAATGGAATCTTCAAATGATAAACAAACATAAATATCAATGATATAAAACATTGGAATTGTTTCTATAAGAAACTTTGACCAACTCAAGTATTTGAAATTTCCTAGTGACTTGTGGGGGCGTACTTTAGCCTATAAGTGAATGCTCATCCCAAGAGTTCCCAGGTAGGTATACGGGTCCCTCGTCTGATTGGGATTTATACGAAATACCAGGCCTAGACAGAAAACTCAGGATACAGGCGCTCACCCTTCCAGATTGCACGTGCCCCATCAATAGTGAATTCCAAAACTTTAGCGAGATTAAAAACGAGATGCAAAAATAGATCCTTGAGATTTGGATTTCACTCCTAACTCAAAGATGTATTTCGAAATTGAAAACGATTGTGGAATGAAACCAATCGCTAAGTTAAGGATATCACTCCTAGCTTAGTGGTTAAGTTCCTTTTTGAAAGAAATACTCTTTGAGGTGTGAATGTCACTCCTATCTCAAAGATATATTCCTAAGATAAATGACATATAGAGGAGTGAAACTAATCACCAAGGTATGGATGTCACTCCTAACTTGGTGATATCGTTTCGTTTGTGAAATACGAGTATCTTGTTCTCTAAACAAAACACCGAAATAATAATGAGAAAGTATCATAGCGAAAATATCTTGAAAGAAAATAATAGGATAAAGAGAAATAAACACGAGAGGACTCGTGAATGTAAGATTGGTTATAGACTAGGCTTAAAGGCATTCT
The DNA here is from genome assembly GCA_030844895.1 of Ambrosia x helenae. Taxonomy (NCBI): domain Eukaryota; kingdom Viridiplantae; phylum Streptophyta; class Magnoliopsida; order Asterales; family Asteraceae; genus Ambrosia; species Ambrosia x helenae. Next base: position 16,407,407 of record CM061224.1, on the reverse strand, counting down.
AATAACCTAATTCCCTATAACCATGGCTCTAATACCAATCTGTAACACCCCAACCGATGGCGGAATCATCGAGGTGTCACGCAGTGACGATTGTTCAAAAGCACATGGTACTAAAATGTAAATATATTATTGAATAATTTAAATTGTCTTACATGGATGAAATGGGAAAAATACATAAGTCTGAACAAAACATGAAATTTGAAATAAATTAATAAAAGCAAGCACTAAAATCCAATGCTATGGAACTAAGATCAAACTGCACCTGAAACATGTACAAAATAAGTTTTGTCAACATATGAAATGTTGGTGAGCATTCCTAGTTTTAATACATATAGTAAGTTGGAAAATGTTATACAATTCAAGTGCAAAGCTACAGTGCAATTATGTAAACTATGTATCATACAAATGAGCGAAATCAATCCTGTGACTGTATAAATGTACTAAATGAACGGCGGTGTACTTATCCACTAAATGGATAATAACTTAACAATGACCACGGATTCTCCGATGAAAAAGGGGGAGAATCAACCTAGGCGGGTTGTCAATCCAATAGCACTATCCAATGTTAAGGTCGGCTTGTACATGGTTAATGATTTCACTAAGTACAAATGTATTCTACATGTAATGTCTAAGCATAAAGCACGTTTGTAAGCAAATACACATAGTACTAGAATTGTATTGTAAAAATGTGAACTTCTATGTGAAATTTGTTTAAGTGTACATGTAACACCCCTAAAGTGAATAAAAACAAAAAGGGGATAGGAAATACTCACTTTCGCCAAATGACTAGATGACTAAGCGAGCGTGAAAATGCGAGCAATCCAAAGGTTCAACAACGAAACTAGTCCAATTTAGAAGAAAAGAAACCGAATAGGAAAAAATATCAAGCTTCCAATTCGCCAATTACAAGAGCTTATAATCAAAGCTTCAAATGTAGAAGTAATATACTCTAAAAGAAATGTAAGAGGGAGAGTTTAATCGAATTGTAACAATTGATTTAGAGGTGCAAAGTGTAATGGGTCATAGGTGGGTTTTTATACTCGTTTTGGATTCAATTAGCCATTAAAATTGGTCAACATCATAAAGTAAGGTTTTATGATGAATTGAATATTTGACTAGGACTTTGACTGTTTGACTAAGACTTTGACTAGGACATTGACTGAGACTTTGACTTTGACTGAGACTGTCTTAGCGGACCGCGAGGGCTAAAAAAATAATTTTTCTAATTTAATCAATTTTAAGTTATAAACTTGTTTCCTTCTGTTTCTAAGTTGTTTTAGGACCGAAAATTAAGGGCTTTGAGTATCAAGGTCTGAAACATACGTGCTCGGGTGTAGATGTGAGTATAAAACGTGCATACTTTTACTTATAAAAATTATAAGTTTTATTAAATTGTGAATTTTGGTCTTATTAAAATATGAGGGTTAAAAATGAAAATTTTGAAATAGTTGAGGAACCAATTATGCACATTTATGAAAAGTGAAGGGTGCAGGTTGTCACAGGTCTGTAGGAAACGGAATAGATACAATTAGATATTTATCTAAGCTCCACAGATGTCAATTAGTTATGACTTGTGATGGAAACCCATTTATTCTTTTCGCCATTTAATGTTTAGGGCGTTTAACACATGCTTTAAAGTCACTGAGAATAAGATTTGATAGCCAAGCATCCTTTAGTGACCTGGTCATGATTTCTCATGAAATTTTGGTCTTAGTGGATGAATTGCATGGGTCTCATTTTCCTTTGTTAAATTCTCATTTTCATGATAACAAAGTTGTGAAAACATTATTGGATGATCTAGTTTTATTTCATAATGTTTCTATTCAGATAATGACAACAAACAATATGAGAGTTTAACTTAATAGCAGCTTTGGGTTGGTCATTAAAACCTTGTAACTGTCAAAATTGTAGCTTTTAGTATTGATACTAAATTTCAAGTAATCTCAAGAATATCGTAAGGTATCATAAAGCTTCAACACTAAGATTAGTTATTAATGGTTAATAGACCATTAATTTAGCCACCAACTCTTATCTTAAGTATTTGTTGAATTATAGTAAGGAAACGTATAAAACTAGACTCAGCCATCATGTGTTAATTGGAATTCATTAGCATTTGTGGAGTTAAATATCCTTAATTAGGCACTACATATCTTAGCCACTTGTTCTCTCTACTTATGGGTAATCTCATTGCTTATGCCTATTCTTAGTGGCATAGTTTTGCTTAGTAAGACTTTCCCTTAAGAAAACTTATAGCTGAAAGTAGTACTTGTATTTTGTTTCCAGACCTTATCCTCTCAATGGTAATTATTCTTCCTCTTTTAGGTTTAATGGTATTAAGGTGAATAACATCAACTTTTCTAGTGTACTGTGTTCCTTTCCTGTACGTAATTCGCTATCAACACACTCATTTTACTTTGATATTTATAAGTGTTATAGTTGATTCATAATACAAATCTAATCGTACTGATGGAAAGGTTATTATGCACTAGAAATTTATTGATTTCCATGTGTAACCCCTTAGCTTTATGGGTCATGTTATTCAATATTAGGATGTATTCACATATGCCATTTAACCATAAAGTTAGATTTATTTATTTCATGCTTCTTAGGAATTCGTTATATTCTTTCATTCCATAGATAATACATTAGTCTTAGGAATTTCAGAATCTTTAGTAGCTCACCTGATAGGAATCTGTAAGTCCCGAAATAACAACGATATCAAGTAATATAATCAGTAGACGGAATCTAGTGATTATATGATTCAAGAACACGATAAACGATTGATTAACAACCTCAATAGCATACGATCTCTAAAGGATTCGTCTGATACTAGAGAGTGTTTTATTAGAAAATGTAAAATCGCTCTCTACAAATGAACCATAAAACAACTTTAAATATGTGGAAGGTTTCTCAAATGGGCCAACATGGCCTTAGCCCTTCCACAGCCCAATCCACTAGTTAAAGCCCAAATACTAACAAACTAAGAACTAATAACTGAGAACTACTAAATTGTCCGAGAATCTTAGTGTTCTCGGTCCTAAATAGTAAAACACCTATATGGATCACCAATATGTGTTTGATAGCGTCAGTCTCACTGATATGGACCCAACAATCTCCCCCTAGACCGATGCTATCAAATGGTCTTCATAACTTGAATGTATCATTGTGATCTCCCCCTTGATTGTTGATAGGGTGTTGGTGTTGTTTTGTTGAAAGTCTTCTTTTCTGTACTCTCAAACTTGGGCTTGTTCTTCTTCTCTAGGAGTAAGATCCACACTTGAATCATCATCAGCATTCGCTTGAACTCTTGCTAAAGAAGATGTGAGAGGAGGATTCTCATAGCTCTTTTCTTTTCCAGTCTTTTTCTTTCAAGCAGCTTCACAAGTACTTCTTCATGTGTACTTTCATTATCAGAATATGCAATTACATCAAGTTCTTCTGACTCAGGTACATCATCTCATCACGGTGCTTCATACTTGTTAGCAACTGGAAATCATTCTTCTTCAACCCCTGTTTCTTGATTCAGATCAAATTCTGCACATTCTCAGAACTTTTTAAGCAAACTTCTAAATATAACAGAGGATCCAGTATCATGAACACCTAGTTCTTCCGACTACTATCACACGAAAATTTCAAAAATTCGGATTTCTTTCACTGTGGATGATAGGTCAAATATTCAAGAATGGTTGATTTTATAAAACTAAAATAAAATTAAACTCAAAAGCAAAACAATAAGAATCAAAATAAATAAAAAGAAATTGAAATAAAAATAACTACACATTTTTTTTCGGGGGATTGAATCACTGTGATTTAGACTAAGGGACACTTATCAACACGGATCTACTCCAGTCAGTCCAGGCAATTGCCAGTATATTTGTCCACTTAAACTTACTGCCTTAGACCTTTTATTTGACTGATCGTGATTAATTTATCATGTTTTGGTGTATTAATTATGGACACTCAAGCAAGTCATAATCAAATCCTAGAATTATTTTGGTACACTCTATCATGCAAGCAGTTTCCCTACCACATATTTTCACAGTGTCTGTTCTAGAATTCTGAAACCTTAATTGGGACTTGGTTGAGAAGAGAAAAGAATAGATCATTAAGAAATAGAGTGGTATAATATACAAATCAATTTGATTTCTCAAATGATATAGGTTTTGGTGTTTTGGGCTCTAGATGGCCTCTTTTGTTGTGCACGTTGGCATCTTTTGGGGCTCATTGGCCTCTTTTGGCGTTTTTGATCTACAAAGCGACAATGTACAGCTAGGTCAACATATATCTGGATGTAGCAGAAGCTGACATTGCCTAGCATCCCCAGGTCTTTGCTTACACAAAACAAAGGAGATACACGAGTTTTTCAGGAAAAGATTTCAGACCTAGAACACAGTGTGTATCGGGACGTCACACAAGCATTCAAATAAAAAATGTACCAATTCCAAGTGACGTTTCTTATTGAGGCCATATGATATCTTTAAGTGTGTCACTAGATCAGCCAATTTTCCAGTCGTCAGGACCAAGCCTACCGACACATCACCCTAGAGCCTAACCATTTCAATACTGGTCTTACGTGTGTCAACCTTTTTCACAAGTGATACAACAAAAACTCTTTTGTAGTTTTCTCTTTTTTCACATCTTTTTGCATTTTTCTCATTTTCTCTCCTATCTCCCCCTAAATTTTGTACATAAATAAAATAAAACACTATTTTTGTATTTTCCTTAAATATCTCCCTTCTCCCCCTAAATTTTGTTCATAAATAAAAGGAAAAGACAAATTTATGTATAAAATTTACCTAAAAATAAGAAAAATCTTTTTGTTCTTTTCTATAACCATTCTTAAATAACTACCAATCAATCACTTTTAAAATTTGTGCATCAAATTTAAAATTACCTGTCAAGCTGACCTTACCTCCCTTATCTCCTTCATAGGAAACATATCTTGTGTTAAAAGATTTAACATAGTGTAACATAGATATGTCGCTGATCAACTGCTCGGAACAACCACTATCAACACACAAGTGGTTATCGATAATCCTCCTTGGTTGTCCCTGCATGAATAAGGATATTAATTAGACATCGGTACCCAGGCCATAACGGTCCTAGGCAGTCTAGAAGCATCAATGTAAGACACTTCTTTCAAGCATATGTCCTTATTCTCATTTGGATCGGTTGCTGCCGCCGCCTTTGCTTTCCAAACTTGCTTAGGCTTAAGAACCGGTTTTGCTACTTTCGGAGTAGCAGCTTTCGGTTTCTTAGGTTGTTTAGACTTCTGTGGTTGAACAACCTTCCGTTTGCTCTTGGCAGCATTCCAGTCTCCATCAGACGGTTTGACTTTGGGATTCGCATTCTTCCTTGCCTTAGGTTTTTCAACCTTCATTGGCTTGGAGTAGAAGTTTTCCCTAGGCATAACCTTCTGATATTGTCTGTAATAGGGCACGTAAGGACGATGTGCACAGTTTCTTGCAATGTGACCGGGTCTTCTACAGTTATAGCATGTCTGCTTCTTTGCATAAGGAGCAAGTACCGGTCTGTTAGATCCCACTAAAGAATGTGAGTGATGAGATCCGTTTGATGATTTGTTTGCAGGCTTCTTACTTTTTATGCTCTGCTTAGAAGATCTTGAACACCCGTGTGAATAAGATTGTCTTTGCGATGTTGATTGTCTTTGAGCTTTCTGTTTGACTTCAGGAACCTGTTCATGAGAGTTATCACATGTAGTTTTTCTATGTGGTGGCACATATTTATCAGTTGTGCCATTAACATATAGCTCAGAAACAATCTTTTTCACATATGGTTCAGCATCTGCAGATAAATTAGATTGTTTCACACAAACATCTGCATTATTAGTGCAAACAACATCATCCCCTTCAACCTTAACCTCTACCTTAACTTTATCTGCACACGAGGTAGAAGCATCAAAATTATTCACACATTTAAATTCAGTAGTTACTTCCATTACTGTTCCTGTCCCGAAAATTTTTGAATCAAACATGTTTTCTAAGTCAGATCCATCTGATGTTTCAGACTCAGTTGACAAACTTGAAGAGCTTTCAGAGTTTATAGATTTGGCAATGCTTTTAAACAACATAGATTCAATTGATCCTAACGAGGAATTTGATTTTGTTGAAGCTTTGTCAGCATCGACAATGTCAGAGTTGTTATTTTCAGATTTAACATGGTTGCTCATTTCATCGCTTTCTGATTTAACAAACTTAGCAATAGGAACATCACTAAGTGGAGCAACATACTTAGATTGTTTCATGTGCCCTTCTGGTTCAACAATCTTAATTGGCACAGATTTAACCGGCTCTACCACTAACCCCTTTGGCTCTGTTATCTTTATGGGAACACTCTTTGCGGGTTCAACCACCAACCCCTTCCCATATTCCATATTTTTCTCATTTTCTATTTCCTCATCCGAAAGAGGCAACCCGATGTAGTTGTGATTGTAGGGAGGTGCAATTTCTACAAAACCTATACCAGCTCCTTTGGTTTCCCTAAACCTGAGTTTTGAACTTATCATTTTCTCAACACGCTCACTAGAACAATCAAATTTTCTAAAATGGAAATCGGCATTTTCAAATTTTGATTTCAAAGAATCTAGCTCAGCACTAAGTTCATCAATAACTTTCTTCTGATGCATGACAAGACAAGTTTTATTGCTTAAATCATTATTGTATTGAACGACATCCTTTTCTAAGGCTTCTACTCTAAGTTTGTAAGATGAAGTTCGGCTATTAAGACAAGAAATCTTTCCTTTTAGCTCATCGTTTTCTCTTACTAACTCAGAGTTATATCCTACGTAATATTTAGCCTTTTCAGCACAAGCATTAGAGCATAGATCAGAAAATACCTCATGTGAAGCATGTTTGATATATCGTACCAGCACAGGAACCTGATACTCAATAGGTACTGGAACAACAGGAGCGGATGTCAAAACTGTAGCAGGTGTGCAACGTGGCTGAGCTGCAGCATTATGATTTTGCGCATTTTGCTGGTCATCTGAATCACAAGCTTTGACGATGGAGATGAGTCCTGACAGAGACAGATGTTGAAGATCCTCCGTCTTCTTGATCATGGCAACATTCTTATCCCAATTCTTTGGAAGAGCATTTAACAACTTCTTATTTACCTCAGAATTGTTCAAAGTTATGCTTGCAGTCTTCATTTCAGTTACTAGAGATACGAATCTCTCAATTTGATTTTCAAGGGTTTCACCAAGAATGCAATTGAACAGATTGAACTTTTGCCGCAACATGTCCCTCGATTTTGCTTCATGTCATCATTGCATTCATAAAATTCAATCAGAGAATCCCATAATGCTTTGGCAGATTTAGTCTCTCTATATTTTGAGATGATCTCTGGTGCTAAACCCATAGTTAACGTGTTAAGAGCCTTTTCATCAAGCTTGACTTGGTCCCAATCTTCATTTGTATATTCGGATTCAGGTTTAAGTAGTGCAATACCATTCTCTTCATAAGTAATTTGGGTAGGACCTCTGCAAATAGCTCTCCAAACTTTGGCATCCTTTTCTTTAACATGTTGAATAAACCTAAATTTCCATTCAGCAAAAGACTCCCCTAACATTAACATGGGAACCCGAGTGCTTGTTGCATTCATGACTAGGATCAAAACCGAGAAATATCTTCAAGTTCGAGAACCAAAAGATTAATCGAGCACCAAGAGACTCCCGAGAACAAACTTCCAATCGAGATTCAATGAAAGTTCGAGAAATAGTTAGAAGACCGAGAACCGTGTGAAATCCCAACAAAATTTTGAAAAAAGAAACAAATCTTCGAGAACCAAGCTAAATCCGTGAACCGAAGCAGACACCAAAGAACCACTTATAAATCCGAGAACAAATCTGGAAACCTGAGAACACTTTAAATTTTCGAGAACCTGTGGAACCCGAGAAAAATAATAACTCCAATAACAAGAAACCCGAGAACCAACTCCTTTTTGAGAACACAAATAAAATCCCGAGAACCTCAAACGTAGCAAATTGAGAATCCGATACTAGAAATCCGAGAACAACAATCCGATAACCTAAAAAAAACCGAGAACCTTTGAACTTCGAGAACCAAGTATCCAAAAACCAAAACTTGAATCCGAAAAGCCAAATAGATTTCGAGAAGATTTTTCATAGAACAATGCAATTTGAGAACCAAGTATGAACTTAGTTTTTGAAGAGGTTGCAGTTCGAGAGCACAGAAATTTGAGAACCTCCTTGAGAATATTTTTCGAGAACCTCAAAGATAACACAAATCTTATCACTTTTTTTATTTATTTTTTTTATCAAACTTTGAAATTGATCATCGTAAAACATCCTATTTGTCAACTCTAGTAAACGTTTTCAACATGTATATGTAAGATATTTTAAAAATATTGAAAATCTTTTTCACCAAAAATATCCATATCCCAAAAATTATGTAAATTTCCAAAAACTATCAATTTTGAAATCCCTTTCGGATAGAAAGAGTATACCAAATATTCCTAAAAACATGGCAAATTCATTTGTAGTCACCAAAATAGGATCAAAACAAAAAATTTCGGAATTTTTAAAGAACAAAAACAAGAACTTTTTTTTTTTTTTTTGAGATCAACAACAATGTTTTTTTTTTCGACACACTTTAAAAAATGATGAACATTTTTGAACTTGACAAACCAAAATTTTAGAAAACAAAGCTTTGTTAAAAAAAGTTCCAATTTGCAAAGCAAGGACGTTTAATAAATGTGACTAAACTTGCATTGAAGGTTGGCAATATCAAAACAGTTGTGATTCTCCGTGCCTCTCAAATCTCTTAATTTTGAATATGGCCTCAAACAAATCGCAACATATATATTTTTTTTAAAACCGATTCAGGATACATCTTCAAGACAGCCCGAGAACACCATAAATCCCATGAATTAATTAGCCAAAATTTCTTGAATACCTTGATATCAACAACCGAGCCACTATTGACTGACAATGGCTCTGATACCAATTGTAAGTCCCGAAATAACAACGATATCAAGTAATATAATCAGTAGACGGAATCTAGTGATTATATGATTCAAGAACACGATAAACGATTGATTAACAACCTCAATAGCATACGATCTCTAAAGGATTCGTCTGATACTAGAGAGTGTTTTATTAGAAAATGTAAAATCGCTCTCTACAAATGAACCATAAAACAACTTTAAATATGTGGAAGGTTTCTCAAATGGGCCAACATGGCCTTAGCCCTTCCACAGCCCAATCCACTAGTTAAAGCCCAAATACTAACAAACTAATAACTAATAACTGAGAACTACTAAATTGTCCGAGAATCTTAGTGTTCTCGGTCCTAAATAGTAAAACACCTATATGGATCACCAATATGTGTTTGATAGCGTCAGTCTCACTGATATAGACCCAACAGAATCAGCAAAAGAAGTTCTTAATTACCATAAGAGACATTTTATTCCACTTCTTATGCTCATATGTTATTCTGTAATACTTTATCAGATAGAGCGTAGGAATGTCATGTCTTAAGAGGTAACTTAATAAGAACTAAAAGTTGAGAAAACTCTTCTTAGTTTTGATAATAAGAATGGATTATTTAGTTGAGATAGTAATTTATAGAAGAATGTGAGATTAGTTTCGAGTTACGGGTATTGATGTAAGGCAGACTTAGATTATGATCGTTATATTAATGAAGGATCATTAATTGTGAGGATCAATTTTGTAATGAAGACGTGATAATATCATAACACCAACATAAGCTACTTAAATAACATGCTCTAGCTTTGGCTATACGCTATTTATTTAAGTATTAAGTTGCTAATAGTGAATGTAACACATCACCTTTGGGCAGAAGTGAGACACTCAAAGTTCTAATGCAATACACTCAGTTCACCAACATAATCTGTTACACATCACCTTTGGGCAGAAGTGAAACCTTATGGCACTTATGTGAACGAGCTACAATGCTTAACGAGATCTTTATAACGAACTAATGTGACACATCACCTTTGGGCAGAAGTGACACCTCAAAATGTTATTGCAAGTTAAGCAAGGTTTTATAATGTTTTAAATAAACTTGATACATTAGGTTTTTATCAAAACTGTAATTTTCTTAGAGATCTCAAAAAATAAAGAGTTCTCGAATTAGCTTATGAGTTCTCGAAATAATGGGTTCTCAAAGAATTGAGTTCTCAAAAAAAATTATATGAGTTCTAGAATAGCATAAGGGGTTCTCGAAAAAATAATGAGTTCCCGAAAAACCTATGAGGTCTCGAATAACATAAGGGGTTCTCGAAATTATGAGTTCTCGAAGACTTAATGAGTTCTCGAAAATGATGAGTTCCCGGAAGACTTATGAGATCTCGAATAAATCATGAGTACTCGAAGACTTAATGAGTTCTCAGATATCATAATGAGTTCTCGAATGTCATGATGAGTTCTCGAATATCAGAATTAGTTCTCGAATATATTATGAGTACTCGAATAACTTATGTTTTCGATTAACTTTAACAATTCTCGGATTCTTTAATAGTTCTCAAAAAATAATGGTTCTCGAATACATGATAGTTCTCGATAAATAAGATGGGTTCTTGAAACATTATGGGTTCTCGAAAATGAAGACCTTGACCGAGAACTCATGTCCGTGAACCTGATCGAAAGCTTTAAAACCGAGAACTTATACACCGAGGACCATTATCCGAAACTTAACTAATAATCCGAGAACTAAATTCGTTAACCTTAAAAAAAACAAAAACTTAGTATTAATATTGAAAACAAATAATTATAATAATAAATTGGTTCGAAATTTTAGGGATTTACATAATATCTATTTTCAATTTTAAATAATGACTATCTCCAAAGATATGATAAGATTTTAAAATCTTTGACTTTATCATAATTGATTTCGAAAAATTCCTTGGAGATAAAGTTATGTTCTAAATTATTGGAAACAGAATTTCAATCCAATTTTAAACCAAAATCATAAGAATTTTCGGTTTTCTTATGATATTCTTGAAGAACATCAACCGAAAGAAAAAAAATAAAAATAAACAATATGACATATATCTCATGAATCCGTCGTTATCTCCGATTGAATTTATGGAGTGAATTCATATTTAAAAAAAATCATAATAATATACACCATCAAAATTAATTAACTGACGGCATCCTTATCATCTCATTTTTTTTTTAATCAGAACATGCGACACATTAGGCATGGTTTTCATATTGATTTGTTCTTCATCATAATATATTTGTTTTAATGGAGAATGAATCTTCTAGTGTTCCACCGAATCACTGATTCATAATTAATTGCAAAGAACTTCATATGACTTATTGAAGTTTTGTGCCATTTACTTATATGAATCGATTATATTTCTTAAAAAAAAAAAAAAAGTTTTGGACGATTTCATAATTAAGTAATATAATCAACATTGCTCTGATACCACATGTTGATTATATTAATGAGAACATAAGGTATAAACATAAGAATTAATCATGTGTACCTGATATGATTAACCGTTCAGGAACCTCAGTAATGGAAGACACCATCATCTTGATTGGGTTCCCTTTAGAGTATGCAGTTCTGATGGTTTATGTGTTCTTGAGTTATGAACACATTGAGAGAGAGAGAGAGATAGGGGATGGCTTATGGTGTTATGTTGTTATATTTTGTGGGTCAACCCTAATCTCATAATATTTCTCCATATTTATACATACCCAGGGGACACCCTAATAAGGCCCATCTAATGATAGTCCGCCCATCAAAGACATATCTGTTATTGGGCTTAGGATAATATTAATAATTGATCATCATAATATAAATGATTATAATGGCTATTGATAAATATACAAACGTTACGTATATTTATTCCAACAAATAAAAGATCACACGAATTGTGTTTATGTTCCTTTTATTTGTTTATGTTTAAGTTCCTTTTATTTGTATTTCATAGCAGTGAATTGTGTTATCATTATAACTTTGGTCAACAGCGAGCAATTTCGAGGAGCCACATCATCTAAAGAATACTCGAATTTTATCCATGTTTTTAAGACAACTAATTAATCACCTATTTGTATTATAACTTCGGTCTAAAAAACACTCGTTATTGCATCATAATTAAACATGTTATCATTCATTATACCTCAAACTTGATGATAACAACTTTCAAAACCCAATGAAATAGCATCGCCACCACGACAACAAATTCGCCACCTAGGATTCAAGATTGACTAACTTGGGCAATGAATCCCCAACCACCACCCATAACCTGGGGGCGAAACCCCATATGCCACCACCACAGCCTTGTCGCCTAGGGTAGAGCTCGACTGATTTGGCAGGTGTTATCATCCTGGTGCAGACTCCAGCCAATCTTCACGTTCAGCCTACGAGACATTCTAGAATTGGATCGGTTCGTGGGTTGTTCGCCTAAGAAAAGGAAAGCAGTGCACGCGGTTTGTTTAATCACGATGTGGTGTATTTAGAAAGCAAGAAATGAGGTGATCTTCAAGCAAGCTCGATCTTCTACCCAAAAGGCGATAAGTATTATCAAGGAATTAAGCTTCTTATGGGTGAAGTCTAGGTGTAAACATCCAGGTTTGGTGTGGGAAGTTTGGTCTAGTTTTAATTTATCTAAGATTTGTACGTAATTTTGGTGTATGTACTTTGGTGTCCGGTTATCTCCCTAGTAATCGGGTTTGGAATGAAATTTTAGTTGATCTTTCAAAAAAAAGAGCTCGACTGATTTGGGAAACATGAATACCTTGGGAGCATACAACATATATAATAGGGAAATAGATACACAAAATCACTTTGAATCACAAACCCACAAACACATTAATACATTATGAATCAACACAAAATGTTAAATAAAAAAACATATGCAAGTCTAAAAGAAATCAAATATAGCTAAAGCGAGTTATACACACAGATTGAAGTATATTTCATATTTTTGTGCACACTACTAGAAAATTGGGCATTTGTCACCATATTTTCAGTTACATAACGGTAGCAATTGCTCTATAGCCACCATTTTACAACCAAGAATGCGGTAGCAAAAGCACACATGTCTGTTGCCCTAATTTCACCACCGCTTCTACAATGTTTTAGTAAGGTCTTTTGCTACCGTTTTGGTACCATTTAGCCACCGATATAGCCACCATTTAGACACCATTTTTATTGAAAATTTACACCATTTTTTGTAACCGTTTTGATACCATTTAGTCTGCAACCATTTAGTCACCGCTTTCATTGAGAATTTACTACCATTTAGCCACCACTTTCATTGAAAATTTGTTCCCATTTAACCACCACTTTCATTGAAAATTTTCTACCATTTAGCCACCACTTTATTGAAAATTTGCAACCATTTAGCCACCATTTTCATTGAAAACTTGCAACCATTTAGCCACCACTTTCATTGAAAATTTGCTACCATTTAGCCATCACTTTCATTGAAAATTTGCTACCATTTAGCTTTTCTACAGGTTTTTTTCTTGTTTTATTAATTTAATTACATTTTAAGAAAACTATATTATATAAAACAGTCAAATAGTACAATATCTCAAATTATATAAAACAAATTTGTTACAGTTTTTCCAACTTTAAAATCATATAAAAGACTCTAATAGAAACACAAAAAAAACATCAGATAACTGAAATTATCCATGAAAAACTTCAAAACATTCATATCTAAGTGTTTATAGCCTATTTTCCACCCATAGCTGTTAACCTAGCTTCAAATTCTCTCATTCTAGTGTTCATAGCCTCTTTATCCGCATTATATTTTTCTTTTTCAGCCACCAAGTCCGCAATTATTCCTTCGAAAATTTCTTTATCTTCATCTTTTTCCTTAACAAGCTCTTTAATAACCAAATTCAACTTTTCAATTTACAAAACAAGCAATGAATAGAATCAAAAAGTCAGAATTGATAAAAATTAATAACAGGTCAAGTAAGTTGCACACTAACATAATCCAATTGTGAATTACAATTCTAGCGCTAGAAGCCAAATAACATGTTTAGATATATTTACATACTATTACTAAGAATAAAATTTTACTTAAATGATCAACTGAGACTGTTTAATCAACTCAATAAGAAAATCCTAAACATTCTCAATACATTAAAGGCATCAAACCTGACAATAAAAAAGCAAACATAAACCAAACACTTACAATATTCATGGGAAACAATTCAAATGCATAAAAGTAGACAAAGAAGTCAAGTATTGGTGAAAAATTAGGATGCCTATGCTCATTATTGACCTATAATTCAAAGCTCAAGTTGAAATAATATATATCATGTCTACATCACAATCTCCATATCTACCTCACGTTTACAAGAATCAAGGCGAACATAAATCATGAGAAAGCTTTGACATCCTATTATAAATTACTAATGTATATGATTCCACTTATGTTAAAGAGTAAATAAATGTTTTATATATTTTAAACTACTATCAAGGTAAAAGGAATAAACATACCTCAGGGTCTTCTTTGTCATGTACATATGAGTCTCTAACATTGCCTAACCCATACACTTTTCCTTTATTCTTACCCCCGGAAGCTCGGTACCACAAGTCGTCATCAAATTTGGGATGTTCTCTACGCTCATTTCCGTACTTTTCCGCAACATAACCATTATATTTAACTTGTTGGGTTAAACATGTAATTATATTATTCAAATTTCAATGTTTTTTAAATATGTTTGGATTTACTAATTACTGAACTTACCCAGGTTTCCTTTTCCCTATCGTCAACCCACACAATATTTTCTTCATTATCCCCTTCTGAATCAACATCCAAAAGTAGCGAACTGCTACCACTTAGATGTTTATCTAATGGTCTGCTTCCTTTCCTACAATGTGACTGCTTCCACATCTCATGAGCTGACAGTTCACGCCCAATTATCTTAGCCTGCAAATGTAAAACTTAGAAGTTAATAAAGATGACAGTATTGACATGGTATATATGGTAAAAGAGGGCGATTAACATTTTTTACCGCTTTTCTTTGCGCAGTCACATAGGTTTGAGATCCAAGGGTATGTTTGCCCCCAGTTGCCTTACGTCTAATTTCTTTATTTCTTAAAGACTTTGCTTTCCACTCTGGTGTGTTCCAATTGTCAACCATTTGTTTCCATATCTCAGATCTTATCCATGCTGGTTTAAAGTCAATAAGAACAGACATATCTATATCTTCATCATCCCCTTCAAGTAAATGTTGTTGTATCGTCGTATTTATACCCGCATTTCTTAACCCCTGCAACAAATTGGGGAATTTACCAGCAATGCACTTCTCCCAACACCTATAAATCGATGCATCGTGTTTCTCCTCCCACTGAAAATACATCTATGAAAAAGAAAAAAATTAACTAAATGTATAAATGGTCTAAGAAGTTAAATGAAATTGTTTACACACCTGAAATCGCTCAAACAACCGTGTTCTATCTTCAGTAAGAAAATCTCTCCAACTATCCCATGGACCAGACCACAAAGTCTCTAAGTTTGATCTAATAACTCGAGTAGCAGACCCTTGATTGCTAAATCTACAAAATAAAAGCAATGAATGCAACCACATTAGTAACATTTTTATGTACATATAGAAACAGTATATGTGTACTTACTCTCCTTCTATAACTCGAATCCAATGGCGATTAATTGGTTCAGGTACTTAGACTTGGGAAGCACTTCCCGCCTCACTTGAGCAACATGAGAAGCTGACTCGTCATCACCGGCACTACTCTCAATGGGAGAATTCATAAGAAAATCAGACTCCTCATCACCATCACCATCACCTAGATCAACAGCTAGACCACCACCTCGCCCAACACCTCGATCACCCGCTTGACCACTACTTTGATTGCTACTTATACCACCACCACGCCCAGCACCTCGATTACCCGCTTGACAACTACTTTGATGGCTACTTATACCACTACGTCGCTCAACAGATCGATCACCAGCTTGACCACCACCACGCACAACAACTCGACTACCACTACGCCAAACCCCTCGACGATAAGCTAGATCGTTATGTTGACCACTACTTCGCCCATCACCTCGTTCACCAACTTGACTACCATCTCGTCCAACACCTCGTCCAAGTCCCCGACCAAAACCTCGACCACTAGCTGTAGCACTACCTCGGCCCATAGTACGTGCCATGATATCTACAACAAAAGCAATAACAAATAATTAGAAAAGCCATTAGATAGCAAAAACAAGTTACAATAACTTTGAATGTTAGACTACTAATTAGCAACAAAAACATTATTCGAAAGAACAAATAAATTATGCCTAGTTATAAATATCAAGCTAACCCTTATATATAATAAACAAACATGTCACTCTGATTATTCGTCTTCAAAATTTTCATCGTCAAAATCAACTTCTTCAGCATTATCCTCAAAATTATTGTTAGCTAAATGTGTAGCTTCAAACTCAACTTCTTCATCAGTATCACAATCTACATCTTCCACTTCTTCTAACCTTCCATTCGCATGTGCATAAGAAATGGGGAGAAGATCCTCTGTAACCGTGCATTCTACCCTTTCATTCTCTTGAAAGAAATGTTCCCGGTCCTCATCATCATTTTCCACTCCACTAACATCTTGGGCGAGTTGGTAAACTCCCCTTGGGGTTGTCTTTACAACAGCTAACCAACCTCTTAGTTCCTTTGCTTTCGAAGGATATGATATGTAATACACTTGTTGTGCTTGTGATGCTAAGATAAATGGGTCGTCAACGCATCCTATTGCCGTAGGTTTAACATCAATCATATGAGTTTTAGGATCTACCCTTACCCCCTTCACAGGATCAAACCAAGTACATTTAAACAAAACAACCACACAACGCCCAATGGTGCTATGATATTCCAACTCTAAGATGTTATCTAATAATCCATAGTAGTCATTTTCATTTTTGTTGTATGTAGCCCCTTTGACACACACACACACCACTATTTTGTGTGACTCGACCATCATAAGCTGTTTGGGTGTGAAACTTGTAGCCATTGACAAAATAACCTTTGTGTGATTTTACATAAGTAAGCGGCCCTTGGGCTATTCCTCTCAGATGTTCCTTATTTGGAACATTCATAACCTACATTCATATTAGTATGCTATTAGTATTGTAATGCTATAAAATGAAGATAATACAAGGTGTATCAAAATACTTACATGTTTTTTCAACCACTTGAAAAATTCTCTCTTTCATTTTATCAAGTGTTTCTTCGTCATAATGTGGGAATGAATCTTTAAACTCCTCATCAAATAACCAAACGGACTCGAGAAGCTCTTCACAATTAAGTAATATATAAGTATGAGCCTTATCCATATCTTTCTGAGAAAGTATTTTGTCTACTCCACCTTTTTATAATCTTCGAGACGGATGTTTGAATATACTTAACCGAAGATCAGTACTTAAAGAACAAGGAATGTCAGGGGCAAAGTTGCGTGGTTCATGAACTGTCGGCTCGAGATATATATAGAGAACAATAGTTAGAAAGTTCATCAACAAGATTAGACTGAACAATGGAACCTTCTATTTTCCCTTTGTTTTTAATCATTCTTTTTAATCGGCCCAACTTCCTAGAAAATGAGCAGGAAATTCTTAGCAATTATCTAACATTTAATATGTAAAAATAGTACTTTATTAAGTTATAGTGCTTACCTCTCATAGGGATACATCCACCTAAACTACACCGGACCACCGAGAATAACTTCATTGGTCAAATGTATAACAAGGTGTTTCATTGAGTCAAAGAACCCAGGTGGAAAGATTTTCTCTAACTTGCAAATAGTTACGACGATACTACTCTTTAATTTTCATAAGTCTTCAAGGTGTAGAACCCTTGAGCATATTACACGAAAGAATGTTCAAAGCTCTAGTATCGATTCCCATATTTGCTTTGGTAGCATCCGTCATATTGCGATAGGCAATAATCGTTGCATGAAAACATGACATTCATGACTTTTAAAGTTGTAGAAGATACCATCCGTAAGGTTCACACATCCCCCTATATTTGAAGCATAAACCATTTGCACACTTCATTTACTGGTGGTTTAGTTAGAGTGTATGATGCTTTTGGTTTAGAAAGTTTATTATTGTTTCCACTTGCAAGATGTAATGATGGTCTATTGCAATACATTTCCAAATCCTTCCTTGCCTTGACATTATCTTTTGTCTTAGAAATATCCATGATCGTTTGAAATAGATTTTCCAAAACGTTTTACTCAATATGCATTACATCAAGATTGTGTCGGATCAACAACATGGCCAATATTCAAGCTCCCAAAAAATGCTTTTTTTTTACCCAACTTTTCAGTATTCTCCCGCATCAATTTTTATTTTTTATTCATGCTTTCTGTAACACCCCAACCGATGGCGGAAACATCGAGGTATCACGTAGTGACGATTGCTCAATAGCTCATGGTACTAAAGCGTAAATATATTATTGAATAATTTAAATTGTCTTACATGGATGAAATGGGAAAAATACAAAAGTCTGAACAAAACATGAAATTTGAAATAAATTATTAAAAAGCAAGCACTAAAATCCAATGCTATGGAACTAAGATAAAACTGCACCTAAAACATGTACAAAATAAGTTTTGTCAACATATGAAATGTTGGTGAGCATTCCTAGTTTTAATACATATAGTAAGTTGGAAAATGTTATACAATTCAAGTGCAAAGCTACAGTGCATTTATGTAAACTATGTATCATACAAATGAGCGAAATCAATCCTGTGACTGTATAAATGTACTAAAATGAACGGCGGTGTACTTATCCAATAAATGGATAATAACTTAACAATGACCATGGATTCTCCGATGAAAAGGGGGGAGAATCACCTAGGTGGGTTGTCAATCCAATAGCGTTATCCAATGTTAAGGTCGGCTTGTACATGGTTAATGATTTCACTAAGTACAAATGTATTCTACATGTAATGTCAAAGCATAAAGCACGTATGCAAGCAAATGAACAATGTACTAGAATTGTATTGTAAAAATGTGAACTTGTATGTGTATTTTGTATAACTGTACATGTAACACCCCAAAAGTGAACAAAGACAAAAAGGGGATAGGAAATACTCACTTTCACTAAATGACTAGATGACTAAGCGAGCGTGAAAATGCGAGCAATCCAAAGATTCAACAACGAAACTAGTCCAATTTTATAGAAAAGAAACCAAATAGGAAAAATATCAAGCTTCCAATTCGCCAATTACAAGAGCTTATAATCAAAGCTTCAAATGTAGAGTAATATACTCTAGAAGAAAGGTATGAGGGAGAGTTTAATCGAATTGAAACAATCGATTTAGAGGTGCAAAGTGTAATGGGTCATAGGTGGGTTTTTATACAAGTTTTGAATTCAATTAGGCTTTAAAATTGGTCAACACAATAAAGTAAGGTTTTAAGATGAATTGACTATTTGACTAAGACTTTGACTAGGATTTTGACTGAGACTTTGACTAGGACTTTGACTGGAACTTTGACTGTTTGACTGTCTTAGCGGACCGCGAGTGCTAAAAAAATATTTTTTTCTAATTTAATCAATTTTAAGTTATAGACTTGTTTCCTTCTGTTTCTAAGTTGTTTTAGGACCGAAAATTAAGGGCTTTGAGTATCAAGGTCTGAAACATACGTGCTCGGGTGTAGATGTGAGTATAAAACGTGCATACTTTTACTTATAAAAATTATAAGTTTTATTAAATTGTGAATTTTGGGTCCTATTAAAATACGAGGGTTTAAAAATGAAAATTTTGAAATAGTTGAGGAACCAATTATGCACATTTATGAAAAGTGAAGGGTGCAGGTTGTCACACTTTCAATATCAAAGGATTTCCACCAAAATAATTGTCACACAAGAATACATAATGAATTTTAGTTTAAAATTAAGGGTATTGGATTTAAATAATCCAAAGTTTGAGCCATTGGCCATTAATAATCCGAACTTTAATGTTGGACCAAGATCATCCCAAGCGAACATGTGGGTGTCAAAAATGAACCTCCGTTAACTCTGAACTAATTGAGTTAGTTCAGGATGACGTGACTGCTGAGGTGGCGTGTTGACGTGTACCAGATGATGACGTCGCAGCTGACCATATTAGTGAATATACCATAAAATTGATCAGTTAGTACCACGGGATGACAAACACATCCTACACGCCATTCTTTATTTTTTATGACTTCATTATAGTATTTAGTTACTTTTTTTTACCAGAGACTGAAATCATGTCTTCTTCTTTTTCAAGTTTTTAGTATTCTCTTGCATCGCTTTATATTTTCATACATGCTTTCAATATCAAAAGACTTATTTTACATATATTGTGTTCAGGAGTATTGCTTTTAATTATTATTTTTCACTTATGTTTTTTGTATTTAAAAACCTCTATGGTGTCATCTATTGCTTCACACTATGGGTTAATTTTACACCGCATGATATTTATTACAAACATAACGTGTTATTCTACTACAACATCTACACCTACTTTCTACTAAAATTGTACGCCCTCCGATCATATATTACACATTATGGGTTAATTTTACACTGCATGATATTTATTATAAACTTAACGTGTTATTCTACTACAACATCTACACTTACTTTCCACTAAAAATTGTATGCCCTCCGATTATATATTACACATTATTAGTATGTTTGTATAATGTACAACACCAACAACCCGATTGACTAAAAGCAACAACCAAACACAATGCAGCCCCGCCGCAACGCGCAGGTTCCTGCTAGTAATTCATTAGAAACTTTTGTATCAAACGGGTTATAACATTTTTTTTCTTTTATTTATTTATTATTAGGTTAGAAAACTTAATATACATGAGGTTGAATTAATAAAATATTAAATGATTTTTTATTTATTATTATGATTTAATAATATTATTATTTCATATGATAGAGAATTGAGATAATCAAAATATTTCTATTTATTATAAAGTAAGGTAATAATAAAGATAAAGATTATAAATTTTTAGATATTGAGTTAATTTGGGTTATTTATAACCTTTTTTTTTGCGGAAATTCAAGGATGAGGATGGTCTTACCAAGTGACATGTTTTCTCACCCCAATTGTTTTATTATATATATAGATATAGATATGGATATGGATATAGAAAGGGGAATTTTTTTCGCATCTGCTTAAACATGCTTTTTAGATGAATAATACAAAAAAACAATTTTTTGTTAGCGTAACTTAGGGATGGGCACATAACGCCGAATACCGATCCCGTCCCGTCCCGATCTCGTACCGAACCGAGGGTGTTCTGTATCGGTATCGATACCCACATTTAGAGGTTTTCATTTTTGGTATTATCAGTATCGGTACGGGATCGGTATGGTATCGGTATTTTAAGTTAAAATACCGATACCATACCGGTACCGTACCGATACCGAACCGATATCATACCGTATGTTTTCGGTATCGGTATCGGTATTGGGTTTTGGGAGTTTTCGGGATCGGTATCAGTTGGTATCGATACCGTCCCGAGCTCATCCCTAGCGTAACTACGTCATTAGAATAATTACAGTAATTTATACTAGAGTAATTACGTAATTACTCTACATAATTTTTTTTAGATTTCAGTACTAAAATAAATGTTTAACAATATGAAAAAAAAAATACCCTTCTTCACTTATCATGTTAAGGGTGTTATAAATATATTATATTAATATGGTTATCACCTATTAAATTATATTAGCTTATTCTCCAAGTTTTGCACTCCTATATATACCCTCATTATATCTTATTGTAAAACATACTTGATTAATGACATGTCATATCATCTTCTCCCTATTATTCTTTTCTTCATTCTTATATTATTTGTAATTAGGCTAGTTTTACAACACGTTATTAACACGAAAGTGCTCATTTCAAAACCCTAGTTTTTTTATGTTATGTTCCCCGTAAACTCTTATGCCTGTTATTCATCAATTGGTATTGGATGTATATGGTATGTATACATCAGTGCTAGTAGTGTTAAGGCCGATGCACGAGGACCTTCGCAAACATCGGGTAACAATTATTGCCTTTGCAAACATCAGGTAACGATTATCGCCTTTAATGGTTGATACTGCTAAGTGCTTTATATGATAATGTATAGTTTGAATAAAATGATTGAATGTTTATTTCGGTGAATCTAGCCAAATTGTTAAACCCATTTGCTGGTCCAACTAATTAAGAACAATATATTTTAATGCCTTTGTAATCTACTCTAGTCATATGTTAATTGGTTTGTTGGGCGGGCCTCGATTTGAGTTTCCCGTCTCTGTTTTATGAAGTTTTAGTTAAAAAAAAAATATGTTAATTGGGATATATGTATAAATTTTACTTAAGTTGTTTATTTGGATTAGATGAGAATTTTGGTTGACGTTTAAATTGGGGTTATGACTGTTTCAAAGAATGAGTAATTAGATGTTTTGGGTAATATATAAAAGGTTCGATAAAAGTATTGGTGCGATTAAATATATCCATTATAATTATAAATGATACATCGAAATAAAAAACAGAATGATCAACTATGTAGTGTATGAGTAACTAAATTGACAAGAGTTTATATTTTATAATGATATTTATATTTATGGTTCTCAAAATCACAATATTTGTTACCAATTATTATTTGATGTTGTTACTTTGTAAATAATAATATAGCTACTGATTGTTAGCTTAGCCAAACTTAATGTGGTTGACTATTAATATAGGATTTGAATGTAAATTATGTCAACATGACTTGTGTAAAACTATGTTAAGATTCAAGTATGAAATCTATATGCGAAGCTATGTGACTATAATTTATTATTCAAGATGTATTATTTTATGGTACTTTTCATCACTTATCGATTTTGTCATTTACGGAAGAACAATATGTCAATGGATTGAACCTCGTGAGTTTTTCTATCATGTACTTCACCAATTCTATAATTGTTTTTTTCCTTTGGAAATTGATCTAATGATTTAATAAGACAATGTTACTTGCAAGTCAGATATGTGGTATGTGTTTAACATGGAATTATTTAATTGAGTTAAGGATAATATAAGTTTTAAAGTAAAAAAATTGTGTTTTATTAACATAAACTATAAAGTATAGTTAAGTTCCTACCCATTTTATTTTGTATATAATAGAATTAGAAGCTTTGAAGCCGTTCATGTTGCTTGGTGTGGACATGTTTAAATCTTAGAAGAGTCATCCATGTTGGTTGTTTGTTTACCTTTTTATACGTGAAGCAACAATATTGGTTATCATAAGAGATGACTTATTTGTGTTATTAAAACACCATGAAACTTTGATCGATATCTGTTTATATTTAAAAGCATAGTGGAAAATATTTTTAAGTAAAATATACTCGTGAATAGTTTTTTTTTTTTTTTTGAAAATAAACTTCATTAAAACACCGGGACGGACCTCAAAACAAGGACCGCACCGGCCAAAAAAATTACATCATATACAACGGGTATTTAACCCAATCTTTCCAATCAAGCCTGTTACAGTTCTATCTATACTTCAACCACAAAAACGCCAAAGACTTAGCCGAAGCCACTACTTCAGCTATCCTAGGATCAGACTCCTGAAAATCGCCTTATTCCTTTCCAGCCATATAGCCCAGCAAACAACCATGCTAACCCCTCTAAGAATCTTCTTACCCTTTGCTATAGCAGTAGCCGAGTCATACCAAACCAGAAGATCTTCAATACAGTTAAACCGGACAGGAACATAACGAACCCACCTCCAAATGATGTTCCAAACTCCAAAAACAAAACTGCAGGAAACAAAAAGATGTGTAACAGACTCCTCATACCCTCCACAAAAGACACATCTAGTGCTAGACAAATTAACCCCCCTTTTTACAAGTTCATCGCAGGTTGGTATCCTTCCTTTTTCAATACGCCAAAGAAATATGTTAACCTTTAGCGGAACCCAGCTCACCCATCTCATTTGCTGACCAACCAGATCATATGATTTTTTTCTCAATGATAACTTCACTGCAGCGACAGAAAATTCTTTATCAGGTTTGTTATCCCAAATCCAACGATCCTTGCTACCAGAAATGTACACTTTAGACGTCAAAAACACCAAATCTTGGGCCTCCGAAATCCCTTCAATAGTTGAAGCTCCCCTATACCAATTATCTGTAATCACAATCTGCCCCCCAACCATGTTAATACGGTCACTCACTGTACACAATTTGTTTCTATCCATAGCAAACAGCGTAGGCCATCTAACACAAAGTGGTGTCGTACCAATCCACGTATCCTTCCAAAAACTAATATTTTTTCCATCTCCGAGCTGACAAGAGATCAATTTATCTAAAGTTCTCCCGTCAAACCGCAAAACTGCAGACCCCGAGACTATAGCCTTCCAAACTCCTGGAATCGATTTTTTTACTGGAAGAAAAATCCACTTGTTTCTGCCCCCATGAATACTAAGAATAATCCTCCTCCACAAACCCGCATAATCAGTTTTGAACCTCCAAACCCACTTAACAAGAAGAGCCGCATTGACTTCCAAGAGCTTCGATACACCCAACTAGGGATGAGCATTCAAGCCCGAATACCGATCCCGTCCCGTCCCGATCCCGATACCGTACCGAACCGATACCGAACCGAGGGGTTTCGGGATCGGTATCGGTATCCATATTTATGGATTTTCGGTTTCGGTATTATCGGTATCGGTACGGGATCGGTACGGTATCGGTATTTTAAGGCAAAATACCGATACCATACCGGTACCGTACCGATACCGAACCGATACCGTACCGTACCGTATATGTTCGGTATCGGGATCGGTATTGGGTTTTTGGACTTTTCGGTATCGGTATTGTCGGGATCGGTATCGGTTCGGTACCGATCCCGTCCCGAGCTCATCTCTACACCCAACCCCCATACCGTTTGGGTCTCGTTACCGTCTCCCACGCTACCCAATGTATCCCTTTCCCTTCTTTACAGCCCATCCACAGGAATTTTCTCATGATCCTCTCAATATTCTCTACCACCTGACTGGGAACTTTAAACAAGGAGAAGTAATAAACTTGTAAACTAGAAAGAACCGATTGAATCAACACAAGCCGTCCCCCAATAGAAAGTGTCTTAGCTTTCCACGATTGTAATCTAGCCCGAATAGTATCAATAACAGGATCCCAATGGCTTATCCGATTCATATTTGCTCCAACTTTAATGCCAAGGTATTTAAAAGGGAGCTCTCCTTTACTACACCCCAAACACTCGGCCATAGAGGACACTTCGGTATCGCTAATACCCAAACCAAACAAGTGAGACTTTTGGACATTAATCTTCATACCAGAACACATGTGGAAAATACGAAGAAGCCTCATAAGATTCCCAATATTACGTCTATCCCATTTCCCCATGATTAACGCGTCATCCGCGTAAAGCAAATGAGAAACTCTAGGCCCGGCATTCGGCAATTGTATCCCTTCTAAATCTCCATTTCGGCCTGCTATAGAAATCATGACAGCCAAAGCTTCCATGACAATCAGAAACAAAAAAGGCGATAAAGGATCCCCTTGCCTAAGCCCTTTCTGGCAATCGAACTCAAACGTAGGAGAGCCATTGACTAAAACTACAGACCGAGCTGATCGGATAATACCTCTAATCCACACACACCATCTCCAAGGAAACCCCATCTGTGACATAATAGAAATTAAAAAATCCCAATTCACGTTGTCGTATGCTTTCTCGAAATCTATTTTAAACATGAACATCTTCTCATTATTCTTCTTAGCCCAACTAATAATCTCGTTAAGCACAAGCGGCCCGTCTAAAATAAATCTTTCTTTGAGAAAAGCCGACTGAGAGTTAGAGATCACATCGCCCATAACCTTCTTGATTCTACTAGCAATAACTTTAGAAATCACCTTAGTTACCACTCCCACAAGATTAATAGGACGATAGTCCTTTAACCCCATAGGCGTTTTTGATTTAGCGATTAACGTAATAAACGACAAACTGCTCTCCCTGCTGATTTGACCGGAACCATGGAACTCTTCAAGTAACTTAACAAAATCACCCTCCAAACAATACCAAAAATGCTTGATAAATTGAAAATTAAACCCGTCCGGACCCGGAGCCTTTTCCGAACCACACTCAAACACAGCTTCCTTTATTTCCTCCTTAGTAAAATGGGCAATCAGTGCATCCTTCTTATCCGCGGGAACTTGTTTCAGCTCGTTACATACAAATCCCGGACGAACAGCATATTTCTCCCTAAACATATCTCTATAAAACCGAAGAATTTCTCTCTTGACCAGAGACGGTTGCGAGACCCATTCCCCATCTATTAAGACCCCCGGAATAAGGTTTGCCGCTTTTCTCCCATTTATGCACCGATGGAAGAACGCTGAATTTTCATCTCCCATAGTCGCCCAATTCACACGAGCCTTTTACCTCAAGTCTTTATTTTTTAGAAGATTTAGTCTCTCCACTTCTTTTTTGCTTTCCTCCCAAACCCACTCCTCTTCTTCCTCTAAAACCCCTTCCTCGAGCTTTTTCTCCATACACACAATGTCACTTTGCAAGGCTGCCAAAACCTCGCCTTCTTTCAATGAAACCTGCTTCCACCACTGTTTGAGAGCAGACTTCGCAGCTCCCAGTTTTCTATGCAAGGAATTATTCGTCGAGCCATCACATAACGCATTTTCGAACGCTTTCTTAACCACTTCTTCGCAACCATCCCTATATAACCAAGAATCAAACCATTTAAAAGGTTTAGGCCCATAGTTCAACTCATTAATAGACAAAAGGAGAGGACAATGATCCGAGAGTTCCCTTGGTAATGCCCGAAGACAAGCCCTATTCCACCTAGAGAAAACTCTTGGCACACTAACAATCTATCAATCTTACTCATCTTAGCTGAATTACCCACACCCTTTAAATACGTGTACTTATTTCCCTGCATATAAAATTCTTGTAAGTTGGCCTCGTCAATGAAATTATTGAAATCAGCTGTTGCCCGATTGTTGAATTTTGAGTTTTTTCTCTCCTCAAACCACCTAACCGAATTGAAATCACCAACGAACATCCACATTCCCAATTTCCCCTGCATAATATTCAGCAAACGATTCCACAAATCTTTTTTTTCCCCGACCTTTTGAGGCGCGTAAACATTAACAATGTTCACAAGGGAACCATCTTCAACCAAACATCCCGAAACAAGCACAAAATTTTTATCCCTCACAGAGCTATCCCTCCTAAACTTCCTCGGGTTCCATAAACTAACAATACCACCCGACTTCCCCCTAGCCTCGATCACTTCAGATTCATAACCCCCATTACCCCACAACAAAGCAAAATCAAAATTTTCATAATTCACCAACATCGACTCTTGCACACACAAGAAATCGACCTTATTTTTTAGCACCAAACCCTTAACCCAGGTAGATTTCCCAACCGACCCGAGACCTCGAACATTTATAGATAAAACATTCATGGCAAACCTGGTTGTAACCCTTCACTATCGATCGTATCTTCTACCATTCCTTCGAAACCTTGTAATGGAACTCCCAATCGGCCCCCGAAAGCGACCGTCTGCTCAACTTCTCCAGCTCTGTGTTCATTTACGTCTGAATTTGTGGCCACGTGAGCTTCTTCGGAACCAACAGAGGGTTCGCTGTGAACATCAGAGTAATCGCCCAATATTTTAAAAGGATTATCCAAAGTTACCGGATTAGTCCCCAGGGTTATAACTACATTACAATCCAACCCCAAGATGATGGGCTCCAGGTCAAATGGATCATCGTCGGTTTTGGGCCCCTTATAAGGTCTATCATTACTGCTAAAACAAGACCCACCAGACCCTAGGCCCACTTCCACCTGTTTTTTAATTTCTTTTTTTCTCTTATTATTTTTCGCATGAGAAAAGAAGGAATCATCAACATTAACTTCTCCAGTCCCACCTTCCAAATTTCCATCCGAACCTTCCTCCTCAATCATTCCTTTATTAACTTTGGCATTAATTTCGTCATTAACTTGGGTATTAACTTCATCATTAACTACACCCTTAACGTAATCTTTTTCCAAAAACACCTTTACCGGAGTTCCCTCCGTCGACGTTGTGGAACTCGATCTCCGGCCCTCTTTCACATGAGAACCCCCGACATCCCCCTGTTCAATGAAGTCCGAAAACCATTCTTTTCCTTCCTCCTCCACCCATATCTTTAGATTCTTCCCTCGCCATTTCAAATACAACACTTCTTGAATTCTAGCACCGTAACAAACGATCACCCCTATGTATTGGAATGAAGCATCCAACTCCATATTATCCATGACCGGCTTACGAACCACCATCCCAAAAAAGCTTCCAATATCCTCAATCACCCGGTCATCCAACAGAGAAATAGGAATACCAAAAACTTTTAACCATGCAATACGTTCGAAGTTGAGTTCCTGTCCATCCCATATCACCGCCGAAGAGAACTGACTCGGTCTTCCCAATATCTCATCAATAGCCATCCTAGCGTGTCCTTTGTTCTTGAACGTGATCATTACCATTAACCCTCCCAGACAATTAATGATACCCTCCCCAAGACCCATCTCCTTAAGAATAACCTTAACCCGCCTTAGCACATCCAAAGATGTCACCTTTACAACTACCGAACGCCCATGTAGATGTAAGAAAGCACAAACATTATCATCCACTGCAATAGTTTTGCCTTTTGCCTCCCCGGAAAAAGCGTCCTTAAAGGACATAGCATTTGCAACAAAACCATTCGACTGAACTTTCTTAGGGTTACCACTGTCCATACCTTCCTGTGCTTCCTGCTTCTGTTGATTATTCTTCATGTGTACATGCCGCCTATCAACCTCACCTTCCTCCATTACGAATCTCGCCACATTGACCTTCAGTTTGTAATCTCCCAATCGAATAGATGACAAAACACGTTCCATCTCTCTCTGATCTTTCACGTCAAACAATGAGATGAATCCAAATCGTCTCCCTACTTTGTCTCGTTTTCTTGCGATATAAATATCGAAAATGGTTCCAAAATTCCTCACCTCCTTTGCTAACTCGGCTCCACTACATCATTCCGGAAGATTTGCAACGTAAAACTTGGTGATTCTTGTCAAAACCTCCACCGGAATAGGTTTCCGGTGGGTTCCCATTACGAACTAGTTAACAAATCTCGTGAATAGTTATGTTGTGATCAATAAATGGTTTCCCGTAATAAGTAAAAAAAATATCTTATTTCATAATGTTTAGTTATAAGGCGATGTGTTGTAACATTGTGTATTCTATATTCTATCATTAATTTATGCGTATACACCAATTGAACATAACAATTAAACCAAAATTATGGTTTAATATCAATCTTCTCATTATCAAGTTATGAGACGTCATAAGATTTTAGACCGGTAATATTATATGACCCAGACATTGAATTACTTCTCATTAATATTATGTGAAGAGAAGTTTATTTATAAGGGAGGTCAGATAAAACAAGTTTTGTTTGTCAAATCTCAAATATGCCCCTAAAGTAGCAATAACCATGTAAAAGGTCTAAGGTGATTTTATACCCATATGTCCGAGAAAATAATGATGAATCTTGAAACTTGTTTTGTTTACCCCATTATCTGAAATGAATGTGATTATATAACGATTATTGAAAATTTCATGATCTTGGACATAATTGAGAAAATTGTAGTGATGGTTATGTTGATAATGAGATCGACCATCAGAAGTTATAATGATGGTCATGATGTGATCAACCATTAATGACTATAATGGTAGCCATGTTAATAAAGAGATCGATCATCAAAATGCAATAATGAAATGAGATTGACCACCACATGTGGCAAATAAAAAGAATGATTATATAACATGATGGTTTGAACATTGAAGTCACAATACATTCTTTCATATCTTATGTTTTGTATTACATACGTGCAAGTAATACATATTCGATCATAAACTAGAAGTTTAATTTATGGATCATAATTATTTAATTAGTTGGCATGACCAGTAAGACCACACCGAGTCAATGATGATGTGAACATAATGAAGAACTTAAAGATTCTTCAATCTGAGTTGCTCTTAAGCGAAATTATATATTTGCCATATAAAGTAGGGTGAGTATCACTATATATTTTGGAATTGATTAAAGGATACGCATATCCTAATATGATACCATTTAGTATTTAAAATCGATGCATCGTCTAAATGGTTATCAAGTGCGCAACCTGAAGTTTGTGTGATATATGGCGTATCTAATAATATATCAAGCACATTATTCCAAAATGGCATATTTGGTGAATTAAATTCCTAAATATTGAAATACTAATAGCTTATGTTCATACATATACTGCTTTCAATGAGATGATCACTAAAACGTTTACTATTGATTGCAACGTCAATGATTATGAGAGCAAAAGTTCATGTTTATATTTGATTTTACATGTAGTAACATTTATTCACATCAAGCCAATACGTGGTAATGATTTCTCTCCATTATAGTTGGTTTTTGGTCAGGAACCAAATATTGTCCATCTAACATTTTTGTTGTGCGACATATATTGAAATTGATCCACCATGACGCATAAAGACGGGACCTCAAAACAAATGGTGGGAATATACGATGATGAATAGAGCCTTTAATGAGGTATTTATTTATGGCTTAATTAATTGTTATCCATCTCAATTGGTTAACATTCCCAACATCAAGGGGAGATAAAAGGCAGTTGGTAACGAAAGAAGTTGGTATGACTTA
This sequence comes from Ambrosia x helenae, assembly GCA_030844895.1. Taxonomy (NCBI): domain Eukaryota; kingdom Viridiplantae; phylum Streptophyta; class Magnoliopsida; order Asterales; family Asteraceae; genus Ambrosia; species Ambrosia x helenae. The sequence goes on along the minus strand of CM061224.1, from coordinate 16,376,680 downwards.
TGAGTTATAATTGATCCTCAAAAAATTAAGTCACATATACCAACTGCTAATGCTCCAAATAATCTTATAAGTCTATTGCACGCCTGAAGCGTGATAGACTATTCGATTACGTGAATAAAAATCCTCAAGAAATTGGAGCAAGTAATTAATAAAGATGGTCAAATCAAGGTTAAAAAAGGTCTCATGAAGATACATTAGACATGACCGTTCTAGAAGAACCTCAGGTACCTGAAAATAAAGAGATCTCATTATGTAGTATCATGTCTATGAAATGTATGGAATCGAAATAAAATCGACGTCGTTATAAATTTGTATGTAATGTAGCGCTTGAAATGAGGATCAAGATTTAAGATCTGCCTATGAATGAAAACAAAGAAATGATTGGCCAAAATAAAAAGACGTAAATACGGCAGAGTTGAATTCTCTATTGAAAAGGAAAGTTTTGGACCAGTAGTCCATACAACAAAAGTTGTAAAACATATAGATACGAAAAGGTCTTTTTTTGCGAATCAACTTTTGAAAAGAAAATGATATAAGGTAAAATTGGTGGCACAAGAATTTCGCAAAGACCCATAATTGATTATGAGGAGACGCGTTCTCTAGTGGTGGATACAATGACTTTTTATTATGTTATTAGTCTGGTAATACAAAGAGAGAATTGAAATGCGTTTAATAAATATCATGATTCACTTGACACTGAAAGTTTACATGAAAAAATACCTGATGAAGGATTTAATGTGTCAAAACCTTGTAACGTCGGAATAAATAGATTCAATTCTGAATACTTTATGTTTTATATGATTGAATTGAATATAAGTGGAACTCCTCATGAGTATCCAAAAGCAACCGCGTGCTTAAAAGGTAATATGAAACATCATAAGATGTAATTATTGTGTACCAACACACACGCAAAAAATAAATTGAACTTGATGATTAATACCTCAATGTATAAGAATGGTACAATATAGATTGGAGAAATATATGTTATTGATTTTTCCTATTGAAGAGTGAATGCACTTGCGTAATTGGTCAAGATGGAAAAAGTCCTTGATGGATTGAGGATGCCTCAAGCATTGATATCAATACTTTAAGAAGCATTGTGTAAAGTTGACAAAATATATATGGACTTAAGTAATCGGATTGAATGTTTTACAACTCATGAGATATTATGATAAATAGGAATATAAGTTTGATAATAACATCCATCTTTTAACATAAGTTCTCTCTTAAAAGTTCACAATAATCGCAGTTTACAGTGATAATGCCTAGGCATCATCGAGAGACTCTGCAGAATTTTTGAAGGGAGAATTTTTTTAAGGTCCTTGACATAGTTTAGTTGTTGCTCGACTTATAGTTGAGTATATGTGTAATGATATGTTTATCAATCCATCAAAGTATGTCTAGAAATGTTTGGACATTTTATAATGGACAAAGCTGATAGTTAAAGAAACTAAAGGTTGTCCAATTACTTGATATTGAAAACGAATTTTTTCATCTCCTACCATAGTAGAGATTCTCACTCTAAATGTACCAAAGTTAAATGCATATGTGCATTAATATATGCCTTGCTAGGTATGCATAATTATAATATCTTTTATTTTAACTTATTATCATGATTTAGCATACGTCAAGCAATGAAGCATTGAAATGGTTAAAACAACTATTTTGATACATCAAATGTATGTAAGGTATGAAATTATATTTTACTAACCCATGAAAACAAGTTTGGCTACTCTTACAGATGCAGGGAATGTAACACAACATAGTTATGAATATTATGGTATTTGCTCACAAGAGAAGGAAACAACAGTCTCATATTAAGATCATACAACATTACACTCTTTTTCCCTTCACTAAGTTTTATTCAATTGGGTTTTCTTAGTAAGTTTTTAACGAGGCAACAAAATCAGGGGGAGACAATACGTGCTGCACTCTTTTTCCCTTAGCTATGGTTTTGTCCCACTAGGTTTTCCTGGCAAGGTTTTTAACGAGGCAACATCTCAAAGCGTATTAAGTTGATAACCAAAGGGGAGTGTTATAAATATATTATATTAATGTGGTTATCACCTCCTAAATTAGACTAGCTTATTCTCCAAGTTTTGTACTCATATATATACCCTCATTGTATCTTATTGTAAAACATACTTGATTAATGAAATATCATATCATCTTCCCCCTATTATTCTTTTCCCCATTCTTATATAATTTGTAATTAGGCTAGTTTTACAACAAAGGGCTATTTGTCGGCTGAACAATTTGTACAAGAAACTTCTCTATATAATAATTAACTAGTCAGGTGTCTGCGCGTTGCGGCGGGAAACAACATTTTTAGTTAAGATATGCATTGTGTGTTGTACTTTAAGCAATTATACTGTAAAACTTAAATTTATGAGGTCAATAAGAAATGTATTATAATAGTATAGATGATTTCAGTTCATTTTCGTTTGTTTTCGTTTCGGTTATTACTTAACCATAACATATCATTTTTAAATTTAAAAAACTATAGCAATACTATACTTAAATTAAAGAGAAAAAAATGTTCGTTTATACGCTATAATAATATTAGGAAAATATTAAGGTATAAAAAAATTATGGACGTTTAAAAATCGTAGGGGTAGTTGGTTAAAATAAAAGTGAAAAGTGTAATTGTTTTTTAAATAAAAAAAGTTGAGTAAAGTTAAGGAGAAAATGCGTAAGTATTGTATAAAAGACATATTTGCCCTCAAAAAGTAGTTACTATAGCGTTGTATAAAATACGCAGTGAACGAAAAATAGGAAGTCGTAGGAAGGGTATCAAACGGACTCCGATTGAACTCATTCAAGCGGCATTGGAATCGTCTTATCGAACCCTACGATGTTAGTTTTTAGGTCTTCGTTTTTTGGGGGGTTTAACTTGTAGTTTTTAGAATATGCATTATATCATTATGTCTTTTATGTAGCATTGCGTCTTTTTCTTATTTTCATCATTGTGTCATTTTTTTTTCAATTCATTGTGTTTTTTTTTCTTCAGCATTGTGTTATATTTTTTGGCACTGTATTATATTTTGTGGCTCATTGTGTCATATTTCATGATCTATTGTGTTTTTTGCATCATTCTCACATTTCTTATTTTTTATAGCCTTTATAGAATAACTCAAAAATAGTATTGATAAAATATTTTCTAGTTAAATAATAATAAAATCAATTGGGCTAAAAACAGTGGGTCAAAAGCTGGCCCAATTTCCGTCTAACTCAAGTCGGTTGTAAAACTCCCCAAATAAAAGCAAAAAGAAAACCCCTAATCAGAACTAGGGTTTTCAAGGTCTCTCAAGCCTTGTACCCACAGTTGCCACCAGTCTACTCTAGGGTTTTAGTTCCTCTATTCACCTCTTTCTGGTAATCCTTTCTTCCCCTTCTTATATTATATCCATTTGGTTATACCTTATTATCTAATTATGTTAGCAGCTATTTTACTCATATTTAATCTGTTTCTTTATGTTCTCTGTTCTGAATTTGAATATTGTTGTATATTTGACTCTTGTTTGAAGTTATGACTGGTTGTTTGATCTAGTGTATTCAGTTTGCATGTTTGTATGTGAGCAGAAGGTCTAGATGATTTGGTTTCAAGAATAGGAATTGTATAATAAATCAGCTAAAATTAGATATTTTGATGACCCCTTGTAAGATAAAGCATGGTTTTTAGCAGTCAGATTGGTTCATTTTGATAGAATTTACTGCTGGCTTCCTTATCTGGGGTGAAAAAAAACGTCAAACACTCGGTCATTCAAACGAAGCCGCCATCCACAGAAAGCACATTAATTTTATGTACTTAATAAAAAGGCTTTTATTTTATTTTAAATAAAAAAGAAAAACCAACGGGTAGTGATTAAGTGATGAAAATCGTTTAGTGATGGGTGCTGACAATGATTTAGTGATGGTTTTCTCGACATTCTTGTTGAAACGGAGTTGTATTCGATATCACGAATTGTTTTAAAGTGGGCCATTCATTTGCAAAGGAAAGGGTCTGCGCTAACTATGGTTTTTGTCAGCTATAATGGTTTCTTTCGGTTTGAACCTGTTTTCAAAGTTTTGTTTTTACAAATGGTTGGTTCGTAATAAGTTATTAAGAATGACAAGATAAACATGGTTTGTGGATATTATACACATGCATAACTACATAATGCAAAAATGAAAAAAATTAAGTGGAATAACAAAGGTAAACAGCTGGTTTTGAGTTTTAAACTGTGTACATTATTGTTAAACTTGGCTTTTGAAACTGTAACCGAACCTTATAAACCTCAACGACATTGATAGCTTTTTAAGAATTTACTATGGTTGGTGTTTGATTTTGAAACTTGATGTTACGGATGTATTTGAAATTTGAATTTTTACCTGTCAAAATCAGAATGCATTTCATCTTCAGTTGGAGAGGTTGTTTTTTTCAAGCGGTGTTTATTTAGTCATTAGTAGGAGCTTAGGAGGTTAGCATGCTTTGTGTAACTTGTCATTTAGTTTTCAGTTATACTTGATTTGGTTAACCTTTTATATTTGTCTTTGAGATTTCTTAAATTGTCATCTTCATACTGCAGAGTGTTGGTATAAATTTCCAGACATGGTGCAGTATAATTTCAAGAAGATCACTAAAGTACCTACGGGGAAAGATTTCGTTGATATAGTACTCAGCCGGACCCAGAGGCAAACACCTACTGTTGTTCACAAGGGCTATGCTATTAATCGCATCCGTCAGTTTTACATGCGAAAAGTGAAGTTCACACAGACGAACTTTCATGAAAAGCTCTCTACCATCATTGAAGATTTCCCTAGGCTTGATGATATCCATCCTTTCTACGGCGATCTTCTCCATGTTTTATATAACAAAGATCATTACAAACTCGCCCTTGGTCAAATTAATACTGCCAGGAACCTTATTTCAAAAATTGCTAAAGATTATGTGAAATTATTGAAATATGGTGACTCGCTCTATCGGTGCAAGGCTTTGAAGGTTGCTGCTCTTGGTCGAATGTGTACGGTCACCAAAAGAATCGGGCCTAGTTTGGCGTATCTTGATCAAATTAGACAACACATGGCAAGACTGCCGTCAATTGACCCCAACACGAGGACGATATTGATATGTGGGTATCCCAATGTTGGTAAAAGTTCATTTATCAACAAAATTACCAGGGCAGATGTTGATGTCCAGCCGTACGCTTTCACCACAAAGTCGTTATTTGTTGGTCATACAGACTATAAATACTTGAGGTATCAAGTGATTGATACACCCGGGATTTTAGACAGGCCGTTTGAAGATCGTAATATTATTGAAATGTGCAGTATAACCGCATTGGCACATCTAAGAGCTGCTGTGTTGTTCTTTCTTGATATATCTGGTTCATGTGGGTACACCATTGCTCAACAATCTGCACTTTTCCACAGTATCAAGTCTTTGTTCATGAACAAACCGTTAATTATAGTCTGCAACAAGACTGATTTGCAGTCACTGGAAGGAATATCTGAGGATGACAAGAAGTTGGTTGAGGAAATGAAATCGGAAGCAATGAAGACTTTAATTGGTCAAGGTGGCGAGCCTAGAGAGGGTGCTGAAGTTCTTTTGACAATGAGCACTTTGACTGAAGAGGGTGTGATTGCTGTTAAAAACGCTGCTTGTGAACGGTTATTAGATCAGAGGGTTGAAGTTAAAATGAAGTCTAAAAAGATAAACGAGTGTTTAAACCGTTTCCATGTTGCTGTTCCAAAACCGCGTGACCAGAAAGAACGACCCGCTTGCATACCGCAGGTCGTACTTGACGCAAAAGCTAAAGAGGCTGCTGCTGCTGAAAAGAAAAAGCTTGAAAGGGATCTTGAAGAAGAAAACGGAGGTGCGGGTGTATATTCTGCTAGCTTGAAGAAACATTATCTTCTTGCGGACGATGAATGGAAAGAAGATAACATGCCAGAAATCCTTGACGGACATAACGTATATGATTTTGTCGATCCTGATATTCTACAACGCCTTGAGGAGTTAGAGAAAGAAGAAGGACTTCTGCAGGAACAGGAAGACGATGAGGAGGATATGGACGTAGAGGATTTGACCCCACAGCAGCAAAAGGAGCTAGCGGAAATCAGGAGAAAGAAAAGCATACTCATCAGAGAACATAGAATCAAGAAAAGCACTGCAGAAAGCCGACCCATTGTACCAAGAAAGTTCGACAAAGACAAAAAGTTCACTTCCGAGAGAATGGGCCGACAGCTGTCATCTTTGGGACTTGACCCATCTAAAGCAGTTGAACGGGTTAGAAGCAAGTCTAGAGGTCGTAAGAGGGAGAGGTCAGCTGATCATGACATGGATGTGGATGATGATGGTTCGAATAAGAAGATGAAGGCGAGGTCGTTGTCCAGGTCAATGTCAAGATCAAGGTCAAGACCACCAACAAGTGAGTTGGTTCCTGGTGAGGGCTTTAAAGACTCTGCTCAAAAGATCAAGGCTTTTAAACTGGGTAGGAAATCCGTTCAGAAGAGGAACAAAGATGCCAAAAAGGGTGAGGGTGATAGAGTCATTCCTAATCTAAAACCGAAACATTTGTATTCTGGCAAACGTTCTAACGGGAAGACAACTAGGCGTTGATGATGATATCAAAATTTAAATTTGAGGTAAGTGTTGTAATACACTAATACTTAAAAGTGATTGCTTGCTTCTTATTGCATATCTTCATTTGACATCTAGTTTCTTTGACATTTTCAGGAGAGGCTGATAAGATTGAAGTCTGGATGAATGCTGCTGGCGACATCCAAGGCATGAGTGCCTATAATTTTGAAAGTCTTTTTCAGTTTTTGGGAATGTTTGTTTTTGATTGTATGTTTTTGAACCTATGAATATTAGTTTGAAAAGATTTTGGATTTCATAAAGCCAAAGTTTGAGGAGTTGACTTGGGTTCCAAATTGTTGGTAGGATGTTTTTAGATCATTAGTACCGATCGAACAAAAGAAAGCTGGGTTAGTATGAGATCCAAACAGTTTGGTTTTGGCTGTTTGGACTTGGGTAGTTCTACTTCTAATAGTTTGGAATATGAACCCGACTAGGTTTGAGCTTGGGACGGTAACCGATACCGATCCCGAAAACTCTCAAAACCCAATACCGATACAATACCGATACCGAAAATACCGAAACCGAAAACCTCTAAATGTGAGTAACGATACCGAACACTCTCAATTCGGTACGGTATCGGTTCAGGATCGGTATCAGTTCGGTATTCGGTGGTGTATGCTCATCCCTAAAACCGACTGTCTTAAATTTTGTGTATATGGATGGTACTGTTAAGAGTTCCCATTGAAGTTGCAGCTCCTGGTTTTCTCAAATAGATTACTCTATGTGCTACTTGTTGGTGTTTATGGCTGAAGAGAACAACCACAGTACCAAGTATGAGACCCGGCTCCAACTTCTAATAATGAATCGTTTTCTGTGTTCATAACGGTAGATGAGATAAAGATGATCTGATTTTTATGGGTGAAAAATAAGGCGAACCTTCAAAGTTTAATATGGTCCAATTTGGTTTCTTTTAATGTCTCAAATTTGAATCCCACATCATGGGTGCTTATTCGGTTCTAGCTCCTTGCTAGTTCTTGCTTCATATGATAATTTTCATAAAAAAATAGTAGAATTGGATTGTGAACTTCCTTATCTTTAATTAAAAAGAGTAAAAAGTCAAAGATGCTTGGCAAATAGGGATGAGCTCGGTACCAAAATACTGATCTTGAAAATTGCCAAAAATGAGTACCGGACTACCGGTACTGAAAGTGTTCGGTACGATATTCGTAGTTAAAAAGTCGGTAAATACCATACCGAACCAAAAATAATGATCCTAGAAAACACTAGAAATGGGTACCGAATGAAAATCGAAATTCAAACACCGCGGTATGATTTAGTACATAGTTTTTTTGTAAGGCCAACAAAGTCGTCACGGGCTCTCGTGGGAATCCCTTTATGACGAATTCAAGATACCCACAGGGCACCCGGTCCCACCCGGTCCACCAATCCACGGAAAACTCGACCACCCACCCAACCAAAAGCACAACAATGAATAATCAATAAAACCTAATATCTTTCAAGGCTCAAATTTGTGAGCATTAGACCCCAAGCGATCTCTCATACCACTCCACTAATTGCTCTTAATTGTGAAGACTCCGATGACTTGAAGACCCTTTCTTCACAAAAAAAAAAAAAAAAAAAATGGCGGTTTTTCACACTCCCATTGTCTCCCTCTTTTCAACTGGACTTATGACTTCTCTGGTTCCAACGACGGCCAAACCCCTAAATTCGGCTAACGTACGCACCTCCACCTACTTTATCAAACATTTTCCGTCAAAAACCTCATTTAGAGCAACCCCAATCCAGAAATACGTCTATCCTGACCCAGTCCCAGAGTTTGCTATTCATGTACTCTCTTTAATCTTATATCTTATATGAGAAAACAGTGAAGCATAATACACTAATAATGTGTTTTATTATTTTATTTTGTGTGTGTGTGTGGAGATAGGAGACGAAGAAGTTTCGAGAAGAACTAAAGAAGAAACTGTACTCGGAAAGAGATATGTTTGGAGATGATCTTGATAGCGTTCTTGACACCTGCACGGAGGTAATTCTTTAATTCCTGGGTTTTAAAATTCAGTTCATTTGGATAACATTCTTGCGATTGGTTAGTTATTATGTTGGTTTGGTTAAAGATTTACATGCAAAATTTTGGTTGTTGCTTGCTAGATTTTACTACAGTGTGAATGACCACAACATGTTCGATGATATGCTCAACTGAATACAGTCTGACATGTGAACCCAAACACAACACAAATGGTCGCGGGTTGAAATTTTATTTTTAGTTTTCACATAAAATTATTCGTTTCTTGACCAGGGTCCAACAGGTTATCAATAACAATAGTTCATCAACAGGGGTAGGGGTTTGTATTTGGTAAACTAGGGTGGCGATGTAGCTTGTTGCCCGTCTACCTTCTTATTTTGATGTAACTTGACAAGTTTAAGAAATGAAAAACAACCTTAAAAAACATATAAATACTTTGAAATTACAATTTTACAATCAAAATTTGCGAACGCATACAAAGCAATTACATTTTAATTATAAAATATTATGCTAGTTACTCTTTTAAGATTTTAAATTTTGACATGAAATTCCCAATCAATTTAAGATATAACACAATTACAAACACATTTTAATAAAAAAAAAAAAACAAAAAAAAAAAATGCGTTATAAACTAAGTCAACCCACTGGCTTGGCACAAACACGGCCTGCTTAGGCAAACAGATTTGTGGGTTTGTACTAAACTTAAACCTACGAACTTCATGTTAAGGTCTGCCGTGTCATAAATTTACACCCCTATGTAACAACTAGTTGGGGCTTATATTTGATGCTTCAATCTAGCTTAAATCAGCAAATCAGCAACTTGTATATGTTTTCATGATAACTTGTATTTCTGGGCCGGGTTTCCTGAATATTGTCAAAATTTCTTAGCGGGTCGGGTTGGGTTGTACAGTGTGAATGAGCATCTGTACGTAGTGTAAAAAGACTGTTCTGCCCTTGACAACTTTTTTTTTTTTTTTAATTTGTGAAATTAACCAGTTATTCAGTCAGTTTCTACACAATGAATATGGAGGACCAGGAACATTATTGGTGGAGCCATTCACTAACATGTTAATTGAACTCAAGCGAAAGAAGCTTCCGGGAGCCAACTTGGCAGCCCGGGCATCACTATTATGGGGTCAAAATTACCTAGATCGCGATTGGGAAATTTGGAACTCGAAATCACCCTAACAATACTTATGCTAAGATTCATACTTATTGTTTACATATTCTTGATATCAGTTGATTATAGAAAACAAAAAGGAGGCAACTTTCAACTCCAGACTAACATATTTCTTCAATATTTGTTCGTTTTGTTGCTCGTCCTTTGTCGTTATTGACTATACAATTGTATCATTTCATCTTGTTGATCAATTCATGTTTCTTGAAAATCTATCCGCTAGCAGCTGCAGCCTCGGATATGCTCTGCAACGAAGGCCGCCATGTTTTTGACTTAGAAAACGATCCAGACCGTTGCTTGATTGTTCTATCATGCGCCAACACCTGATAATTTCAGAGTAAAGTATATAAGGTACTGCATAATCTTCATCTTTGACTTTTAAAGTCAAAGTTATATTAGGATTGCTAACTAGTGACTGGTAATTAGTATTTAGATAAAGATGACTCACCCGGCTCGAACTCTCCAATTCGTCACCATCGTTTTCCTTTTCCACCATTGTTTTCGGCTGTTCCTTATTCATCTTCGCTTGTCGCTTTGCTCGCAGCACCTTCATAACTTCTGCAGAACAAAACCGTCAAAAACTTTAACAACAATTGACAAACCAAAACAATAAACATAAAAAAAAAATATACTAAAAACTGACCATGAGAGGTAACGAGGCGATAAGCACGACCAAGAACAAGCGTATCAGTAGGCCTAAGAAGCTTAACTCGGGTGAACCTAACAGTTTTATTCCCAGAACCGTCTTGTTTTTCTTCACCGGGCAATGGAATTATGAGAGAAACATAATGTCCAGGATTCATCTTCATGATCTCAGCCGCGGTTATAGACCAATACATCCTTTCAATCTTCCCTGATGGATGTTGTATCACTAAAGCAGCTGCATCTACTGCTTGACAATTCCCCATTTTTTTTAATATGATCTTTAAGAACAAAGATGGAAGATTGTTGTTTGAGGAAGATGATAAGAAAATAATGGTGTATTTCTATATGCCCTTTGACATCTCCCACCCTTATATAATACCTACCTGTTATTGTCACAAGACTTATTTTTTAACTATAGATATATTCCCCTCTTATTTCATAACATAAGTTTTTTAATATATAATTCATCACGCTTTTAAATTTAATTTGAGTGTATATGATATCATATCATATAGTTTACAAGCTTTGATAGGATATACGAAATTGTTTCTTAAATATACATCATAAGGTTATTTGTTATGGTCTCATATACGTATGCATGAGCTCTCAGTCATTTATTTTTACATTTGTGTGTTTTGGTTCACACAATGTTTCGTAGTCTATTACTTCATTAAAATAACTAGCTGATTACCCCGGGAGGGTCCCGGGGTTGAAAAATCTAATTTTACGTGATAACCTATCGCAAATGGCTCAAGTTAACTAACCACAAAATCTCTCAATCATTGCATGTTCATAGTATTCTAATCAGTAATAACTCATATTCCCTAATCTAAAACCTAATCAGTAATCATCTAAAGAATCACTTATGTAAGCTGCAACTATTCAAAAACTCATCACATCTCTTTAATTTCTCACATTCTAATGACTCTTATAATTCCTAACCTAATCAACTAAACAAACACTTAAGTTGGAAGTTGTAACCATTGCATCTCATTATGCCACGTGGCATAATCAAGAGATGGTTGAGGCCACCATTAAACGTCACGCCAGCAACTATCAATTCTTCCCGGGAGCGTCCCGGGGTTGAAAAATATAACCATTGTAATAATACTAATACTAATAGTAATAATTATTACTCTTGTAATTAAATAAATAAAATAATAACATTGCTATAAGCTGACACCATGTGTTGAAGTGTTGCGCGATTCTTTCTCCTAGCTTCTCTTGATGAAGTATACCTAGTAAAATTCCAATGATAACATGGCGTTTGGGCTGATTTTCAGCATCGTAGATAAGAACCTGGTTTAAAAGAAAAAAACATGATTAGTGAATAACATGAACACCTTGTATGTTTTTTTCCTGTATGAACGAAACCCCACAAAAAAATAGTCGATTTTTTCTCCATTTTTTATATAGCACTATGGTACTCGTTGGAAAGATAATAAAATGCTCGTTAATTTGGTGTAATTTTTTTCTTTAAAAAATACCGTATATAAAAGATATAAACGTTTAAAAATTGTGGGAGGAAATATGAGAGAGAAAATTTTAAATTTATTTTTAAATTCTTTTTTCCTAAAATAACTCAATTTAATTAAAAAAGGAAATAATTCAAAACATCAAACTCTTTCAATTATGATGTCACGTGGCAGTTTCATGGAGAGGTTGAAGACACCATTGCACGCCACGTCAGCAAAGTTCTTTTCTTTTATATATATTAATAGATTAATACTCCCTCCGTCCCATTTTAAATGTCCTCCTTTCCTTTTTTGTTTGTCCCAAATTAAATGTCCCTTTCTAAAAATGGAAATGTAATTTCCAGTTTTGCCCATAAAAGACAAAACACAATCACCACTTTTGAGGATATTATTGTCATTTTACCACATACAAACAAAAAATTTCTTAAAATGTGTGTTTTTGGAAGTGGGACATTTAAAATGGGACGGAGGGAGTAGATAATTAAACTATTTAAAAATTAAAACTAAAATAAAGAAAGAAAGTTGTAAAGGGGGATGAGGTGGATTTTTTTTTTCGTTGGCCCTTCTAACTAAATGTTAGCACCTTTTGCATATTTTGGCACTGTTTTGAAAACCGGACCGGACCGGCCGGTCGGACCGGTCGGACCGGGCTCCGGGCCTGGACCGGTCCGGTTCGGGTAGTCGAACCGTTTTGCAGCGAACCGGGGGTTGAACCGGTGAACCGGCCGGTCGGACGGAAAACCGGCCGGTCGGACCGGATTTTTTAAATTTTTTTTATTTTTTTTAATTTTTTTTTTGTTTTTTGGGCCGGTTCGTCGAACCGGTCGAACCGGTCGGACCGGTCGAACCGGTGAACCGGCCGGGGGTCCGGTTCGACGTCCGGTCCGGTTCTGAAAACCTTGTATTTTGGTGACTTTGGGGGTGTGAGTGGATTAAAAAATATATATCTAATTCACCTGTCTGTTTTCACATAGCATAACGGCTCTTGAGGCGGTGTTGGAGCATGAAAAATCCTATATGTTGGCTGATTTAGGTTTTCTAAAAAAAATAATTATATATCTAATTCACATTCGATGCCTCGTCTTTGTCTCACATGCCATACACAAAATCGAAAGTTATATTCCACCAACAAACTCGTATGTCGTTTATTATTATCTATTATCTATCTATTAATATATATAAAAGAATTGAACATTGCTGACGTGGCGTGCAATGGTGCCTTTAACCTCTCCATGAAACTGCCACGTGGCATCATAATTGAAAGATTTTAGTGTTTTTGAATTATTTCTTTTTTTAATTAAATTGAGTTATTTTAGGAAAAATAATTTAAAAATAAATTTAAAATTTTCTCTCTCATATTTCCTCCAATAATTTTTAAACGTTTATATCTTTTATATACGGGATTTTTTAAAGAAAAAAATTACACCAAATTAACGAGCGTTTTATTATCTTTCCAACGAGTACCATAGTGCTATATAAAAAACGGAGAAAAAATCGACTATTTTTTGTGGGGTTTCGTTCATACAGAAGAAAAACACACAAAGTGTTCATGTTATTCATTAATCATGTTTTTTCTTTTAAACCAGGTTCTTATCTACGATGTTGAAAATCAGCCCAATCGCCATGTTATCATTGGAATTTTACTAGGTATACTTCATCAAGAAAAGCTAGGAGAAAGAATCGCGCAACACTGCAACACATGGTGTCAGCTTATAGCAATGTTATTTTTTTATTTATTTAATACAAGAGTAATAACTATTACTATTAGTATTAGTATTAGTATTATTAGAATGATTATATTTTTCAACCCTGGGACGCTACCGGGAAGAATTGATAGTTTCTGGCGTGACGTTTAATGGTGGTCTCAACCATCTCTTGATTATGCCACGTGGCATAATGAGATGCAATGGTTACAACTTCCAACTTAAGTGTTTGTTTAGTTGATTAGGTTAGATATTATAAGAGCCATTAGAATGTGAAAAATTAGAGAGATGTGATGAGTTTTTGAATAGTTGTAGCTTACATAAGTGATTCTTTAGATGATTACTGATTAGGTTTTAGATTAGGGAATATGAGTTATTACTGATTAGAATACTATGAACATGCAATGATTGAGAGATTTTGTGGTTAGTTAACTTGAGCCATTTACAATAGGTTATCACGTAAAATTAGATTTTTCAACCCCGGGACCCTCCCGGGGTAATTAGCTAGTATATATATATTGCAAAGGGATTAATCCTACATGTCATACTCTTATGCAATCTCTCATTTGAGAGATGCCACATAGGATGTGATATGACAACTATAAACCAATTAAAAAAAAGAAATAAATATGATTTAACCTAATCTTTAACCTAATCCATTAAATACCTAATCTACTAAATCTAAATATTAAACCTTTATTATTTTATCTCTCGTGTTTTCTACCATAACTTTTAAACGTAAATATCTTTTATATACGAGATTTTTTAAAGAAAAAAACTACACCAAATTAACGAGCGTTTTATTATCTTTCCAACGAGTACCATAGTGCTATATAAAAATCGGAGAAAAAAATGACTATTTTTTGTAACCCGACAGGTATTGTGTCGGGTTTGGGATTAGTTTAAAAAAAATTGTGGGTTTGGGTCGGGTATGGGATTAGGTGATACCCGACCCGATTACCCGAAACAACATACCCAAATACCCGAACTACATACCCGATCATATACCCATGAATTTTTTAACGCATCACATAACCCTTAGACTAACGCGTTCGATATTTAAATAATTAACTTTTTTTTTTCTTATTTCATGTTAGTTCTTTTTAGAATGATCGATTACAAACTTCCGAATTCATTTGTAATGGCACTAGATTTATACCCCAGCAGAGATTCGTTTTTTTATATTTGAATATGATAACTTACGGCAGAGATTTGTTTAAAATAATAATAATCATAATAATATATTTTATTATTTTATATTAGATATTTCAACCCGGGACGCTCCCGGGATAAAAACTAGTTTAATAAATAAATTAGTTTATCAAAAAACCATATCCTCTTTTTGATTGATTTGAAATTACATGGCCATAATAAATAATAATAATAATAATAATAATAATAATAATAATAATAATAATAATAATAATAATAATAATAATAATAATAAACAATGGGCGAAGACTTATTAGACATGACGTAAAGTAAAGGCCGGGCGGCAAGGGCCGTAGATGGTGGCGAAGCTCCACGCGGCAGTGTTTTGGACGGACTTGGTCGGCGTTGTCGACGGACTCGATATTTACCCTTATAGATATTCCAAAAGTTAATTATTTACCTAAATTTAATAAATCTTTTTTAACTTAAACAAAAATAAATCGTATATGTGTGTGCATCAATAATAGGATGTATATATACTTCTGGTGTTAATAGGCTTAGAATGTTATGAAATTGGTTTTACAAGTTTGATGTTCACACGTTTTAATATCTAAATGAATCCACATTTTGATCGAGGATTAAATTTATGAATACATGTTAAACTCGTAACTGTTTTTTTTTTTAATCAACAAGTGAAATTTTGGGTTTTGTTTTCTTAAATATATGTATGCACATATTTCTGATGCAAATGTGCATGTGTTCATTTTAGACTTTGGTTTCTAAGGCTATTGGGTATTTGGGTATGGAGGGGGTGACATCTTCATGATGGGCCTTCATGTAGGCGTCACGTAGAAGTGGGGGGAGTGACATATTCATGATGGGCCTACAAGGGGGTGGTGTGTACTATGATGACGAGGCTACTCATTGGCCAGAATTATTAAAAATAATAAAAACCCCACTTTTTGATCCATGTTTGGCTCGTCACCCCCGGCAAAATTTGGACGCCAATGTCGTTGCCGCCCCAGGGGGAGGGTGTTTGCCGGTCTTGCCGGGCCTTGCCGGCCCCCTTGCGGCATCCACACCGTCTAGCCTAATAAACTTATTATATGTGTTTTAGTCAAACTTAAAATTTAAGTTATTTTGAGTTCTCGTTAATCAAATTAAATAAAGGTTTAATTCCTAATAAAATTAGATTCTTGTCATCCGGAATTATTAACAAACAATTATTTTTAACATGAATGAACTTTCACAAAACTTATTTGAGATATGATAGGATGATAGGTTATTTGATTATTTGAGGACAGACTTGTTATTTTCTTTGCTTTGCCGAACAAGGTTTTCAGAACCGGACCGGACATTGAACCGGACCCCCGGGCGGTTCAGCGGTTCGACCGGTCCGACCGGTCCAACGAACCGGGTCAAAAATGTATCGAAACCCAAAAAATAATAAAAAAGAACGGTCCAACCCCTTATTTTCCGGTCCGACCAGCCAGTTTTCCGGTCCGACCAGCCGGTTCAGCGGTCCATAAGCGGTTCAGTTGCAGGGCGGTCCAAACACCCGAACCGGATCGGTCCAGGCCCCGGACACCGGTCCGACCGGCCGGTCCAGTCCGGTTTTCAAAACAATGTTGCCGAATTAAGGTACGGATTCCGTTTTATTTTACATTATAGTATTTATTATTTTTTTGTTATATCATGGTACGGATTCTTCGGTGTTTTCATTATAGTATAAATTTATATCCATTGCTTTGTAGTACGGACTTATGTCTATGTTTTAGAGTCTGTTTGTCATCCTTTTATACGTATAATCGATTCGTATTTGGTTCGTTATTTGAGGCGGTGTGTATTTGTCAATTTGTTTGCTAGTGTGTCATAGCATGTCATACCTCTGACTTGTACTCTTGGTCGCATGTTCCGGTTAATGTCATTTTTAGTTTGCCTGTAATTTTTACATGGTCTTAGCTTTTGTACTCTGTCACCCGAGCACTTTGTTTCTGACATGTCGTTTGGGCGTCAACGGCATGGCACTGTTTGTGACAGCGCAATATAAATATTCACGGCGTTTCTAGATTGTGTTAGTGTAACACTTGGCCACTAGAGGCGTATAGATC
This sequence comes from Ambrosia x helenae, assembly GCA_030844895.1. Lineage (NCBI taxonomy): Eukaryota > Viridiplantae > Streptophyta > Magnoliopsida > Asterales > Asteraceae > Ambrosia > Ambrosia x helenae. The sequence goes on along the minus strand of CM061224.1, from coordinate 16,359,811 downwards.
GATCTTAGCTTTGAGTTTGAGTTTGTTTTGTGGAGATTGGAATAATGGGTGTACGCTACATTCACCGTCTTATAGGTGCATGGACGTTTGTTTAGGCTCATGTGTGCTTCAGTTTGACGTGACTTACTATATTTACACGAATAGTCACAAATTTGTCTAACCCCAATAATATACTTACCTAAAAGTAATATGTATACTATTTAACAAAAGAGTCAAGGAAATAGGTTTCTAGGAAGTCTAATTTGTGATGGTTCCTAGAAAGCCCATGACTAATGAACCCTAAATGACAAACAAGAGTATCAAACTGTATGAAATCTTTGACTCTTGTTCATAGTATATATAATATAGTTATAAAAATTGTAGTATTACTTAGAGAGTAATCATTCTAATGTTTGCTGTTACTATCGACCAATGATTTACAGATCAATTGGTTTGTGGAGAGGTGGGAAGGTTTTCCCTTTGGGGTTCCTGCCCTGAGATTCCGAGTTCGAGCCTGGCTGTGGGCAAGATTTTATTCTCCCTTACAGAGGTAGAGGCAAGGCTCTGCCAATGTGTACTCCCCCTCATTCGAACTCGGGTGGCTACTCCCGTTAAAAGGGGTTGGAGTAGTTAGTGGGTTTTCAGTTGATCTATATCTTTCAAAAAAAAAAAAAAAAAAAACCCTTTGATGTATCGGATGTTGGAAAAATATCATGAATTGATTTTTAATGTAATTAATAAATGGAACTCATTAAAGAGTGAATGGAAGACTAAGCTCTATAGTATAGTTTTTATGTCTTCTAATTAGAGTTGAAACTCTTTATCCATCCATGTTCCTATATAATACAAGGCTTTGTGCTGCATTTGAGACTGAGAGAGAGGGAAAAAATATAAGAGAAATACATATGATGAGTTTTTGGAGAAGAAAAAACCCACATGTTGAGTATTATATATAAGAGTACTTTCTTTCCTATTTATTTACCATTTCATTATTGTATGTTCCACAAGTTCAAACATACAATTTTACCCAATGTAACCTCGGGTGTGTGGCATTCTCCAGCAGTGCAGACTATTTTGACTATTGTATTTTGAAAGACAGACGCGTTATCTTGTGTAGAGACACGAAATCTATTTTAAGGGAAGCGTGTTGAATACGTACCTCAGCCACAACCATCAACATTACTTTGTTCTTTATTGCAGCCATGGAGACCACAAGAAGACCATGTTGAAGGCTTGGTTTTTGAAGATCTTGGTTAGACGTACTAAATTTAGATGTGTAAGGAGATTGCAAGAAGACGCGATTCAAAATCTTGTTGAAGACTACGGATTGGATGGGCTAATTTACATTTGTTGTATTTCTTTTTTATTTTCGTTTAATTCATATACGATGTATCTACTACAATTTTCTAAAATTATATAAAGATGGTATCTTTATAATTTTTATTAATATTATTTTAATAAAATCGTGACCCATATCTTATATCGGATATATTTATGACTTGCATAGCATCTTGGTATGATGGTCTGTTGTTTTTTATTATGTTTGATAATGTGTTTGATTCCAGTGTGTTGTATTTTTGTTTCCAGTGTCGGCGACTATCCGATCACATACGTTTATTTGATTGTGTTTCAAGAACCTTCAGTATAACTGGTTTTATTATGTGTCTGATTCCAATGTGTTGTATTTTTGTTTCCAGTGTCAGCGACTATCCGATCACATACGTTTATTTAATGATTGTGTTTCAAGTCCCTTCAGTATAACTGGTTTTATTCAAGAATCATCTACTTCCATCTGTGGGTTTAATTTTTAGCATGCTTTAGTTACAGATTTTGGTTTGCTTCAAGTGGTATTTGGGCTTCTTCTTATTAAGTGGATCATTGATTGAATTGTTCGAGATTATGTTGATAACTTGGTACCCATTCAAATTCTCCAAAGTGATGTTTGGCACTCTAATTGAGCAATGTGTTTCTTGAATTGGAATCATGTCTTGCAGTGGCATTATACCTTATAGGTTAATGTTATGACAAATTTCTTCTTTGATTGCAAGGCTGTGTTTGAGCCGGACAATGATTTGTTAGATCAAGATTTCATGCTTAAGGAAAATTGGTTTTAAAGTTAGGTACATTTTGCTGATTGTTGAAAAATTACGAAAAATAAAAACCGATAATGGAAGGAAAAAAACGAAAAAGATCTTGAAAAACTGAAAAAAAAAGAAAAAAAAGTAAAAAAACAGAGAGTAAATTACTATTTGAGTCCCTGTGTTTTAGTGGTTTTAAGTACTTGAGTCCAAATTCAAAATGTTAACTATATGAGTCCAATAAATCCAATTAGTTTCTTGTGAAAAGACAAAAATACCCATGCTATTAAATTTTAAAATAAATAATAACCTAAACACATATACTCTTCCCCCCTTCTCCCACTCACTTTCTCTCTCTCCACAAACCTTACTAGACAACTAACACCCCCACCATCGCCACCAGCATTCTCCACCACCACCGCCACCTCCGCCTACCACTTCCTTTAACCACCAGACCATCCATCGATGACCCCACGTCTCCCTATTCATCTTCACTACTGCAACTCACCTAAGATTCCAACCATCTAAGGTCCAGTTGATCAACAAGTTCTTATGTATCTAAAGATGTCTTACCCTCTTTATAACCATGTCGATGAAATAAAACATATAAATCCCAAAATCTGTACAACTGAAACGTGATCGGTCAAAGCGAAACCCCCAAACGATGCTCATTTTTTTCTCTTCATTATATCACCCAATCGAAACCTAATCCCTGAATCCCTTAGATCTCCCGTTTGAAACCATCACCACCGCTTCCTTAATTAATCACACCTGAACAGATCTGATCTCACTACAAAGGTTTTGGGTTTTAAAGAGGACGATGACAAGAGCCAAGGGCGTAGCTTTATAGGGGTGGGGAGGGGTGCCCGACCCCCCTAAATTTTCGCTCAGAAGTTCTGATTATATGGTATCTGTATAGAATTTTTTTTGTATATACGGTTTCAACCCCCCGTAACCGGTGACTTCCGACCCCCTAAAATTTCCACTGAAGTTTCGCCACTAGCAAGAGCAGTGGTGTGCTGGAGATGAGAATGGGTCCAACAGTTTAGTGGTGATGGGGTAGTGTGGTACAGTGGGGGTAGGGTGCACCGGAGGTAGTAAGGTGCCAAGGTGGTGCAGATGGTGGTGGTACAGAGAAGAGAAGATCAAGTGTGTAAGAAATATTCATAAAATGGATGAAGTTATTTTGTAAGTACTTTGTGCATAAAGGGTTGTACCTAGATGTAAAATGACTGAAACATCCTTTACTTAACAGACTTATTGGACGATGTTTGTTATTTGGATTAAGATAGTTACAATTAAAAAATTCAGATTCTCAGATAGTTAAACATTTTAGATTTGGACTCAAGTAATTAAAACTATCAAAACATAGGGACTCAAATAGTAATTTACTAAAAAAATTGAAAGAAGAGTTATTATTGGATAAATTTGCAATTTTCATGGTTTTGTATAAAAAAAGTGTAAAATAATATCTCTCTAATCTATTCCTAATAAAATGGGTATATTTAATATTTTTAAAGAAAATATAGGTATTTAAATTTTAGGATGTGTATATATGTAATTTATGAAGTTTACTATTCATTAAAAACTAACTAATGCCCATCAAATGAACTCCCTTTCCTATAATGATTTCCTAACTTGAAAAACTTTAATACAATATTAAATAACCAATTGCTCCTGAATAAAAGGAAAATATTTTTTTACATATACCATATATCAGGGCTGTTTAAATTGCTCGTCGCTCGCTTGAAAAATGTTCGCTTGATTTTCCGCTCAGTTGTAAACAAGCCGACCGACTTGGTACGATTTGTAAACGACCCAAGCACAAGCAAAGGTTTGCTCGGCTCAGCTCGATACAATTTGTATTAATTTATTATATATATATAATTATATACACACACATTAATTACAATTATATTTATAGTTTTATACATACTACTCTATTGGGTTTGGCTCAATTCATGCATATATATAATTCTATTTATAGTTACTGGCTCAGCCAACCCAATGATAACTTAACACTAAGTTCACTTGTAAAACCACAAGTTGTGAAAAGACATGTTTGACTTCCTATTCCCATTAGTTGTCCGCAATCAATCGTCTCCCGCTATCAACCTACACCACAATGTGACAATTGTTCTTTGTAGTATGTTCATTGCCTTACCGGCCTCAACTTGAGCCTCATTCTCGGACAATCAGACCTCAGACTTAGTGTCATCCTCGGGCGGTCGAACCTTAGTCATCACTAGGTAGCGAGAAAATTAAAGGAAACATCCCAAATTTATGGTTGTCCGAAAAACTCGCCGCTCGATCGAAAAAATGTGCGCTCGAAAAATGCTCGATCGGTTTCTGGCTCGGTTGTAAACGAGGTGATCAGCTTAGTTCGGTTTGTAAGTGAGCCACGCACGAGCAAAGGTCCGCTCGGTTCGGCTCGACTCGTGAACAACCCTACCATATATAGATTTTTATAGCAATTAGATCAATTTTATAAAATAAAATAATACATGATATTTTAATCTAAATAATATGCTCAAAAAGCAAATAAATAAAACCCCGTTATATAATATTTAGATAATAGTATTAATAAATTTTAAGATAACGAGAGAGAAGAAATGACCACAATTATCACATTTTTATCTTTCATCCCCTAAAATATATCTTATTTCCCATCAAATCACCAAGTAATAATGTCATATTTTTCTCTTGTCCTCCCTTTTCTTTTTTTAAGTCAACTCAGAAACACAGCTTTAGACCGTGCGTAGTGGCCTCATGAGCCACTCACTCATGGGTCACACCGCCACCACCTCATTAGATAGGCTCGTGAGCCGGCATCTCGTGATCATGGTCACACACGTTAGCTTCCCTTTGATGATTTTTTATTTTTTTTAATTACAAATGTGTGTGTGTGAGTCTTGATGATGAGGTAATGATAACAGCCATATGACACTACTCCTTTATTTTTACCATATAAGTATGTCACATGACGTGATAGTCACGTGACATAAAAAAGCATGTGACCCAACTCATATACTCTTTACGGTGCAAATAAATGGTGGTGTAATTTATTGCTATATTTTGTCTCCATGTGAATAGTTTCTTCGTCATTCCATCCAATAACGACTAGTGGTCCTATTTGTTACTTGGCATACCCATCTCTTCAAAATAAATAAAAGGGTATTGAGTTTTAATAATCTAAACTTTCACCCATAGGTCAGTAATAATCTGTACTTAAAAAATTTCTAACAACGATCCCAACTTTCAATGTATTGACCGACAATGAACCTTTGTTAACTGAGAACTAACTCAGTTAGTGGATGATGACGTGGACGCTGACGTGGCATGGTCACGCTGACGTGGATGATGACGTGACATGCCAACACATGTATGGATGATGATGTGGACGCTTACATGGCATGCCACATCATCCACGTCAACTTGAGCATGCCACGTCAACGTCCACGTCATCATCCACTAACTGAGTTAGTTATCAGTTAACAAATGTTCATTGTCGGTCAATATGTTGAAAGTTGGGATCGTTGTTTGGAATTTTTGAAGTACAGGTTATTACGGTCAATGGGTGAAAGTTTGAACTATTAAAATCCAATACCTCTAAATAAAAAATGGCATAATTACACCTTGGAAATTTCTTTTAGGAAAGTGAACAAGTTTGTTTCTTTTAACAAAACATAAGGGTAAATTAGAATAACAATTGTATTACTTGTCTGTATGCTATTTTAATGTAATTTTTGCTTTTATGGAATGAAATGGAATAGCTGACTAAAACAAATAGTTAATCGAAATCAAAATTTGGTTGGTTCCATGGACATGCTTCACAATTAGGTATTTCGAGAGTCTCTATTATGCAAACAATATCCACATAATTCAAATGCACATTCTAGAAAATAAAACAAAGTTGCAAAATTCATTGGATGGATAGAATAAGCGGTGGCAGTTTAATCCAACTGTTCTAGTTTTAAGTTCAGAGCACCATGTGTTTGGAAATTGGAAAACAAAATAATCTTAACTATAGTTGGAAACAAGTAGGTTTATAATTCGGAAACAATTTTTTTTTTTTTTCATTAATGTACAAAACTAAAAGAAAAAAAAATAAAAATACATCTTTTAGTTGTTAAAGACGATGATTGAGAATTGACAAAACGTAAATGGATATAGACACCTTGAGATCAATGTCATAATAAGGAACGGTTACAAGATAGTGGAAATTCAATGGCATATTACTATGCAACCTTTTCATTTTCTGTTTTATTATCCATCTCAAACTCCAGGTAATGTAATTAATGCGGCTTGCAAACGTTGGAGCCGGGGTTTAAACTTGCGCGGTTTGGGTGTTCTTATGGGTGGTTCTCCGTTCCGTCAGCCCATTAAAAAAAATTAATGTGGCTTGCAAAGGCAAAAATAAGACTATATGGTTTTAGTAAAAATAAAGGAAATGCGAAATAGGGACGTTTAGAACCCCCTTTAAAAATTGCCTTTTTCTTAAACCATCCCTGTGGCATTATATGGGCATTAAGAGAGTGAGGCATTTCTAGTATAATGCCTAAATAGAATAAAAAATATGGAAAGTAATAAATAAAAATGACATTAAGTGGCTTTAACCATTACACATTGTTTTGAGGGGCATTATGAAAATGATGTGGAGAAAAATGCCCCCTAAGGAGCATGAACCATTACTTATGGTCTTACAAATTTACAGTTATTCGCACTTTAAACAAAGAGACGGAAGTTTACAAGAGAAAAAAATATCACTTGTCCAACAATAACAAAAGCTTCACTAAAAAAATATACAATAATGCAAGAATCAAACCATAGTCACACACTTATCATTTTGCAAGAAATAAAAATTATAGCGGGGGACTCACAAACCCCATCTATATCTACAAGAACAAAAGGGTCCACTAGTCTACCTCATATGCCACTACAATGAACTGGACCTTTAGCGGCAACAAAAGTCGCCGATATTAATAAACTGTTAGCGGCGACTATCACCGCTAATGCTTTTGCCGGCAAAACTACGTCCCAAAATGGAGACTACCCGAAATTAATTACTAAATCAATTTCGGACGGGTATTTCTAAGATCACTACGTTTTAAACGAGGATTCAATTTCAGGCATGTCTTTCTAGTCTCAATATGTATTAACATGCACGCATACATACTTACATACATATACATATACATATACATACTTACATACTTACAAACATAAACGCATACATACTTACAAACATACACGCATACATACTTACAATCATACACGCATACATACTTACAACCATACACGCATACATACTTACATAGTTACATATATACATATTTACAAACATAAACGCATACATACTTACAAACATACATGCATACATACTTACAAACATACACACATACATACTTACAAATATACACGCATACATACTTACAAACATATACTTACATACCTACATACATACACATATACATAGACATACACATATACATACACTATATTTTTAAATCAATTTACTTACATATAGTCACCTATATACACTTACCCACATACATAGACTCATATGTACAAACAATATAGTATTTTTAAAAAAAATGTACATACATAGTATAATTTGTAAAAATATACATACATAATATATTTTTGTAAAAAAATTACACATATAATATATTTTTTTTAAATCTACGTACATAATATATTTTTTTTAAAAACTATAAATAAATACTTACTTACATAAATTTTTTAAAAATATTTATACATTATATATTTTTGAAAAATATACAGATTTACTTACATATATCTTTTTTTAAATATATATACATAATATATTGTTTTTAAAATAAAAATACACACTTTAATATAAATATCCATATCTAAATACACACATACAAACCAAAATACTAACAATATAAAGCATAAATATTAAAAAAAAAAAACAATTAGCGTCGACTAATCAATATTTTTGACGATTCTCCAGGTGGTTCACTAGATTAGTGCCTCCCTATAACTCATATTATAATAAAAAAAAAAAAAATTAAAAAAAAAAGAAAAAATGGAAAAAAAATCACTGAGAAATTAGATGACACGAGAGATGAGGGTGGTGGGCTGGTGGCCGGTGCTTTGGTGGTGACGGGAGCCAGTGGTGGTGGTTTTGGTGGGTGTGGGGGTTTACGGTGGTGGTGAAGTAAAGGAGAGTGAGAGCAAGAGATCGAGAGGAGGGAATATATATATATATATATATATATATATATAGTGTTAGTATCTATAGGAAACCATAGTTATGTAGTAAACCATGAAAACCCAAGGTGTGGCTAGAATTAAGCCACCTCACCCCATTCCAAATTCATTATATTATTAATAAAAGGGTATATTGGTAAATTAACCTTGCTTCCCTATCTTTCGAAATCAGAGAAGTACAAAAAGGAAGATTAGCTTTTTTTGATGTTTCCCATGTTTGTACCCTACCCTTTCTCACCAACCCACCTTTTCACCAACCCTCATATACCACTTAAGTCATCTTCATCTTCATCCTTTCATATTTTTTCTCCAACCTCCTCCATGGATTATAACATTGAAGATCCAACTTCAAACATTTTTCCGCCATTTTCATCGCCTTCTCGTGGTGTGATTCCGAACAACTTTGCAGGTGATGTGACTATTGCAGGTTCGTAGATGAAAACCCTATCCTCGTAACCCTTTTTTTTCGTATTTTTTCCTTTTTTTTTCATAAGCATGATGTTGGTACTGATTTCTATACATGTTTTTTGGTATATACAGCTTTGCGCGATGTAGAGCCTTTGTCCGTGGTAGGAAACAGTTCTTCATATGATGAACTTCAAGGTAACTTTTTGATATGAGTGTATTTTTAATATCAAATTTTACTTAAGTGTTGTTTCCTTTTTTTTCTATGTATAGCATATTTATCACTTTTTTCTACCTTTTTTTCTGTTTTTTGTTCTATTTTTTTTTATGTTTTATGTTCGTATATTGTATTATGTCATATGTTATGGTACGTGTCCATTACCACCAAATTGCGGTGGTGTTATTATGTTTTTTAATCATTTTGATGTTATGTTAGTTCTTGGGTTTTTAGAATAAAAATGTATTTACCTTTTTCATCTATGTGGTTTTCGGGTTTTGTAGTACAAGAGTTTTATGATTTTTTTAGTAAGATCTTGTACATGTAGTTTCTCGATGTCTAACAAGGGTTATCAACGTCCTTTACCTTTTTTTACACGCCAGTCTGTGGATGTTTTATGTTGGTAACACATGTTAATGGTGCACCCCCTCCTTTTTTTGTATTTTTTTTTGAAAAGTGCATTCTGGAATTACCATGCGTTTAATGAACTTTTTGCACGTCATACATCGCAACGTTAACACATGGTAACCCCTTTTTGCAAACCGATGCTCGTAAGTGAACATGCGACACGAAGGGGTTTGTTAACACGTGTTAAATTTTTTTAGTTAACATTTGTGTACCACACACCCCATGACGATTTCTCTTTAGTCACAATGTTAGATGCCCAGTCACCAACACTTCTTAGTCACAATGTTTAACAAGTGTTACCAAAAGCCAATGTTCAGGGCTGTTCACTTACCAGTTACCACCGCTTTTTTGGTAACACGTGTTAACATATGATGAACTTCAAAGGTAACTTTTTCATATGAGTGTTTTTTTAATGTCAAATTTTACTTAAGTGTTGTTTCTTCTAACAATTGTTATCAACGTCCTTTACCTTTTTTACACGTCGTTCTGTGGATGTTTATGTTGGTAACACATGTTAATGGTTTGTTAACACGTGTTAAAATGTTTTAGTTAACATTGGTGTACCACACACCCCATGACGATTTCTTTTTTAGTCACAATGTTAGATGCTCAGTCACCAGCACTTGTTAAAAAAATATTAACATGTGTTACACCAATGTTTAACACGCGTTACCAAAAGTGTTGTCCATGCCTGTTCACTTACCACCGATTGTTTGGTAACACGTGTTAACATATGTTTCGTGTAACATGCGTTAGACCACACAATGCTTCAATCACAATGTTAGACGTTCAGTTACTAACACAGGTTAATAATAATTTTACTTCCCCACAGGTGTCGACGAAGACCCTCCCCCGCACTTCTTGATTGAAACGCCTAACGGAACCAGGTTTTGGATTCCAAACGTTGTCCCGAAGTACATACCGGCCGTTGGTCAATCATTTGATAGCTTTGACGCAGCTTTGGTTATGTACAAAGATTATGCTGAGCAGGCCGGTTTCGTGGTCAAAAAGGGTCAGACGAAAGTATGGAAGGGTATCGCAACACACAAATACTTTCGCTGTAACAAATCTGGGAAACCGCAGAAGGGTAGGATATTTGACACACTGTCCGAGCAAGCAATGCTTCACAGGAATACCACTTTCATTCAGTGTGATTGCAAAGCGCATATGTTAGTCACATTCTGCACTAAAACTCAAAAATTTGTGGTTCACACATTCAATGACGTGCATAATCATGAGTTGGTTGACAATGTAAACCGTGACCTAACAAAGATTTCAAGGAAACTTACATTTGCCACTAAACAGTTTATTCACCAAATGAGTTTGAATCGGATTGGGCCTGTTAGGGCGCACAGGTGTCTTGTAGCCATTAAGGGGGGCCACCACAATGTCAACGGTATCCCTGTTGACTTTAAGAACTTTAGTAAGAATTTGAGAATTTTCATAGGTGACCGTGATGCACAGTTAGTTCTTGATCGGTTGCGCGACCGCTTACAAAATTTGCCTGATTTCTTTTTTGACTTCACTGTTTCTGATGGCCAATTGCGGTCTGTAATCTGGGTTGACGAGATTTCAAAGCTGAATTACAAAGCTTTTGGTGATGTAGTCGCTTTTGACGCCACCTATCACACCAACAGGTAACATGTGTTACTACGCAAACAACATAAAACTGAATCCTATCGTCGAAAGCTATTGACTCTATTATTGTCTCTCGAATGTGCAGGTACAATCTGATTTTTGTGCCATTCACCGGGGTTGACAACAACAAGCAATGTGTGACTTTTGGGGCCGACTTGATATTCAACGAAACAATTGACTCGTACAAATGGTTGCTTCAGGGATTTCTTAAGGCGCACAACAGTCAACCAACCTTAGTTTTGACTGACCAGGACCCAGCCATGCGGCAGGCGATCATGCAAGTCTGGCCTAACTCACGCCATAGGTTATGTATGTGGCATATTATGAAGAAATTGCCATCGAAGGTTAGTACGACCTTGTTTTAAGCGTTGCGAACTCGTCCCTTTTGGACTTCTTCCTCTTCCGTCCCAAATCTGGCTCTCCGTCTTTACCTACCGGCTGATCCGCACCAGGCGGGACTGCATTATTCCTCTTACGAACCCGGCTTCTACCTGACAATTAATAACAGATGTTATAACATTGTATATAAGTAACAGACGTTACTTTACAAACGTCAGATTCACATCTCTTATTATTAACAGATGTTAAGCAACTACAAAAGACGGTACCTTCGCCGCTGGATGGCGCCGCCGATACCGCACATACTAGCCTTTTCTCTGTTTACACACGTTAATAGAGTTAGGTTGTTCCCGAGACGATAGTCAAATTATCAACAAAATGAAGAAAAAAAACAACACTAACCTTTCTTCTCTTTTGGTTTAACGGTTTTCTTGTCCATAGCAAGTGTCCTTTTGACTATTAATATACATTACAACATTTTCGTCAGGTTAAATACTCGATTAACGTGCATACACTGCTAGTAACACGTGTTAGCTAATCCATACCTTTATCCTTACGTGTCTTCAGGCACGCCGTCCCAACATTATTTGTGTTTTTCACTGCTTATACAACCAAAACTTATAAATACTAGGAAAAGATAAACAAGCTTTATGCTAAACACAAAACACATTTTCAAATATACCTTTTTTGTTACTCTTGAGACATGCAATGGGTGTATCCAGGTCCGAATCATCAAGTTCTGCCGGAAGAAAACAACAATGTTTAACACTAAACGAACACTAAAACACAAGGTTTACATTTTTCTTCTTACCTAATGCTCTTTGTGTCTGACCATACACACCAGCCGCAGATTCCCCCTCGGTAATAACAATGGGATCTTCATTCACCTTCCCCACCTTGTTACTACTATCCTTTATGAATATAACACTAGGTTTTCAGCCGTAGACCCCACTGTAAGACGATCTACTGACCTTTGCGCTTTCCTGTTCGGAACCAACAAACAACATAAATCTTTTAAACTTCACTTCAAAAAAAGAAACCTTTTTTCTTAACAGTAAACAGTGGCCACGACTCGATAACAATAATAATAATAATAATAATAATAATAATAATAATAATAATAGTAAGAATAATAAAAAACCCCTATTTTGTAAACAAAAAACCCATAATAATACTAACCCCTCCTTGTAAACCAAAAAACCCTAAATGGTAAAACCTTTTCCTGTTCGGAACCAACCTTATGATAATAATAATAATAATAGTAATAATAATAACAACCCCCTATTTGTAAACAAAAAAACCATAATAATACTAACTAACCCCTCCTTGTAAACCCAAAAACCCTAAATGGAAAAGTTTACCTTTTAAATTGCCGCCGCCGGCGACTCGCTGACGCCATGGCGTTGAAGGACAACCGCATCCTGCTTTATTTCGAACAACTACACCACCTATCTTGATCGTATACTTAATGTTTCAGCCGTCGTAGAAGTCGCCGTTCGGGATCTAGGAGAAAGCCGGCGAGTAATAAAGGAAGAGGAAAGGGTGATTTTGTAGCGACAGAACACAAGGAAGGAAGAAGAAAGGGTGATTTCTAGCGAGTTAGAGAGAGGGTGTAGTTTTAGGCGAGATAAATGAATATGGTATAGATAGGAGAAATGACGTTTGATGTGAAAGGGAGAGAGTGTATGTTACATGCAAAGTGAACTCCCTAAAATACCCTTCCAGCTATCTTTAAAGAGTATAATATTATTATATCTCAAACAAAGTACACATGTTAAATGTCAACCATTGATCTAGGGTAATGGATGGATAGGATTAGGTTTCCAAGGTTTACTACATAACAAAGGGTTTTCACAATATCCATACCCTATATATATATATATATATATATATAGCAGAGAGAGAGAGAGAGAGAGAGAGGGAAAAAGAAGCAGGGAGGGAAAGAAAAAAGGAAAGGCGGGTAGGTTAAAGTTTTTTGGACTTTTAGCGGCGATGGGGTCGCCGTTATTGCCTCAAATGTACGATAAAACCTTGTTCGTTGATCTCTAACCAATCGGACGGCTGGGATTGGCTCTGATGGTGGTAGTTGGGGATTAAGGTATTAGCGGCGACACCAAAACGGGTCACCGCTAATGGTCGTTTTTCTTGTAGTGAGAAGTAAATTTGGCCTCGACCAGTTGGTTTGAATTGTGAATTACGATTAAGGGGGATGGCAACTATGTGGATAAGAGAACAAAGGAATGCGAGAGAATGTGAGATGAGAAGATTCGTTTAGATGCCATGCACCAACAAGGGAGATAGGGTGAGGGCATGCCAACACAAGGAAAAAAAAACAAGATGGAGAATCGCAATGCTAGAGATTAAAGAATCACAATAGTGCTACGGCAGAATTGAAGGGTTCGGTTGTTTGGCAATTAGGGTAACTCATTATGTAATTGTCTGAACAAAACATATAAGAAAGATTTTTAATTAACTCGCGGTTTATAAATATAAAATAAAATTCAATATGGCTACTTTTACTTGTGACCCTTATACATTTTCCTTATCTAATGTTATTAAATATTTATGTTGCTTTGTACCCTTGTGGGACAATAATGTATGAAGCCCTTCATTCTTACAACCATGGAATGTGCACCCTAATAAGATTATACACGAATTGCACTTCCCTTCCAAAGGTTTTAAACGATTCATCATTTACACCTTTCCTTTTCTTAAGTTATATTTTAATTACTAAAAACAAAATGGTGGTCCAAGATGGAATACACACTCACACCAAAGTCCTTCATTTATAGACCCTAATTACTTCCTTGAAAGAAAGCTATTACATGTGGACTAGAATTAGTTTTCTATGTAGACCCGAATGAAATAAAGATAGTTTTATCGATGGTATAGGAGATCCGGTCATGAAATTGAATCGGTAAAGATAGAAAACAACTAGTTTTATAAACTTGAAAGTCAATATTTTAACCTCCATAGTTATCATTATCATCGTGCAGGTGAAAGTACAAGTTTACAACCTATCTAAAATAGAGGTAAAAAATAACATAGCTACAAGATAAAACTATCACTCTCGAAGGAAATTTCACTCATTCCTTAAAAGAATTCTTTGTAGAATTGATTTTTGTTACATACCAAACCGCATAAGTTATAAATATCACATTTATTTTGCTCCAATGTCTCTTTACCAACTATAAAGACAAGTTTAACAATGGAACAAGTTGTTGGGTGTATTAGGGTCAACTTGGGCTCCTTGTCAACCATAAGTTTCTTAGTCTATGTAGAGGTGCAAAATGGATTCTTGGGTCCATTCGATCGGTTTTAAAACGGTTCAGATCGAGTCAATGAAATTCAAAACTAGATCAGCTCAACCCAGTTCGGTTTGAAGCTAGTTTCTAAAGGAAAACAAAGTGGATCGGATTGGAATCATTGGATTAGAACCAGTTTCAAACTCGATATAATAATAGTTCTCCCTAACTAGTCTCAAAATCATATTCGAAATATATATATAATAAAACCGATTTCAAACTGCCAGATTGAATTGGATCCGAATCTATTTCACCAAAACCGATTTCTAGATCAGTATAGGAACTGATTTCTAATCTAGATCCGGTTTGGTTTGGTTGTGCACCTCTAGTTTTGGGTCAAACTTAAATAGTTGAAATCAAGAGGATTTCATAATGTATTGTATAAAGTTTAAGGGCTTAAAATGTAATAGATAAGACTTTAGAGGCCCACTTCAATCTTCTATAGAAATATGTGTTTGAACATATTATGTCCTTGTGGGGACAACATGAATTAGGTCTTGATTGTCCTTGCCTAGTTTTTATAATTCTAAGTTCCTGTTAAAACCACTCAACCAAACAAGAGAATCATTTGCAATAGTAGTGGGTTTATTATTTTAGAAATTACTTTTGGGGGGTATTGGAGAAAAAAACCAAAATTGGTGATGTAGAGTTCTCAATTGGCGGCATCTAACAAATCCAACCTTGATGCCGCCAATTGATATGTGCACATTGAAGCCGCCAATTGAGATGCAACCATTGAAGCCGCCAATTCAATTTAAGTGTTTGATGCCACCAATTCATTTCTAACTTTCATTTCTTATATAAGTCGAGCCTCTGCCCATTCTCTCCATCACATTCCACACCTAAACAAATACATTATAACCACAATAAACCCCCATTTACAACACACTGTTTTCTGCGGGGATAAGCCATGCTGTGGCGTCCCTCTTTCTGGGGTCCAAGAAAGCGCGGTCTTTGGATCGGTGTTACATCCACATGAAACTACTTGGATCGATGTTACATCCACACGTGGTATAACACGTGTTGAATGCAACGTTGTCTTTGTAGTTTATAATATTTTGCCGTTGGTTGTCGGTGGTGCTCTCAATCTCCAGTCTACCAAACCCGGACATTCCAACGGTCTGTTTAGGGGAGTCAACTTTTCAGACAAAGGCTGTAGGGCAAGGCCATCCGGTGTTGAAGAATCACATCATGTGATTAGCGACGTCGAAGACATCGGATGATGCGGTTCTTCACCGTGCTACTCTGGTATGGCAGCCTGGGTTGACCATTGGGTACCTGTAGATTTCGTACACATGTTCAACAGATTGATTGATGTTCCCCTGTTTGATTCAGATGGCTTCCCCTGGAATGTGAGAAACGGAAACTTAATGAACTCGGTAGATTGTATAGTTTGATTGAGTAGTTTGGAATTGGTGATCTCGGAAATAAATTGTCTTGTAACTCGGTAGGCTGTATAGTTTGATTGGGTAGTTTGGAAAAATAGTTGTTAAGTAAATTTGTATTATTTGTTTTAAATAAATCTATCATTATTAACTTGCCCGTTTTCAATCGTTGGGTGGTGGTCCTTGATTCCCGTACTGATCATCGGGAAATAGGTTTAAATGCAGTGCGGTCGAAGGTCCTGGCCGGGTCGAAGGTCCTGGGTCACACGAATTATGCGGGGGATGGTAATGTAAATCACTAACATCGTTAAACATTAATAGGAGAAACAACAATACATAATCAAGTAACATGACGAGAAGTTGCTTCACAACGGCATTTGTATAGCTCATCTGCCATGTGTCGTCGATAATTCACACAAGCATCTTCGACGTCGATTTCTAGCGACAACGATTTTTTTCTCACAAGCCTATCCATCATCATACAAACCAAGACACCAGCATTATCAACCTTTCCCTTGTCTTGGGGCACATCTAATTCAACTAAACCAACAGAAATTGGTGTTTTGTCCACGCGATTAGACTTCAGCCAGTAACGAATACGTTTTAGAAACCATTCAAAAAAAAGCCTAATCATCTCCATATAGTGAGAAACTTCGCGTCGCCTTTCGTTTCTCCATCTCTTATCAGTCCAATACTGGGTAATTACCATGTTTCTTAGATCAATTAGGATAAGCAGCCAGTCTCCCACCCCCATCGATAAAGGAAGGTAAAGGCGGTCAACTTCCCAGAATGGCGGGTAGGGTTCCATTCTTCCAGCCATGTCGAGGGCAACTGAAGAATTCGAGTCCTTCATTTCATCATAGAAGGCAGGGGGTAACACTGTCCAACGTAGCTGTGAAGCAGGATCTCTTAAAAGCTTTGCTTGTCTAAGTCGCATCAGTCTTACCGTCCACGCCTCAACGTGCTGAAATCATAATAATGCATAAGGTTCGTTATTGAGTTAAGCAAATCAATTTACTTTCAAGTTAAATTAACGTGAAAATTACCATTGTGGATAGCGCCCTGTTGGGTTGGCACCCTAGAAGTGTGCCCCAAAAATTTCTGTCTAGTTTGGCGGAAATGAAGCGAGTGTAGCAAAATGGGGCATCCCCGTTTGTATAAAAGTCGACAACATCAGCAGACCAGTTGCTTCTGCATTGTTGGTTTTCTTGCGGGTTTTCTTTGGGCTTGTCTTGGTCGTTTTCGGCTGCTTTCACTTGTGGGTTACTTGAAGTCGAACCAGCCGTGAATGTTGTTGATGGCTTGCGTAAACGCCTCCAAATGTGCTCGGTCGATTTTACCGTTTTAGGAGCTGGTTGTGAACAGTAAAAGCCTTCCCCATTGTTTTCCATTGTTATATATTTCAAATATGAGTGGGTAAGAGAGAAAGAAGTTGAGTGAGTGTTGTTTGTGAATCAGCTAGCTGCTTGCTTTTAAAGAGGTGAACCCTTGTAATGGTTTGGCGGCATCTACATGAAGCCTCGTAATGGTTTAGCGGCTTCTATACCTCGTAATGGTTTGGCGGCATCATAAAAAGTTGAAGCCGCTAAATGGTTAAGCGGCTTCTACATGAAGTGAAAAATGCCCCGGGCTGACGTTTTTGGCTGTCTATACAGTATGGCAGGGCCTGCCAGTCAGGTAACCGGACCTTCGGACGCGTTGTCCTTGGCTAGTACACGGGTGTCGCACCATGTCCGGGCCGTTTTCGGGTCTCCGGGGCCTGATCCAGGAGGCCCGAAAACGGCCAGGAGGACATTTTTCAAAAAACCCACAATTCATAAATCCCCCCGGGCTGACGTGTTTGGCTCTCTATACAGTCTGGCAGGGCCTACCAGTCAGGTAACCGGACCTTCGGACGCGTTGTCCTTGGCTAGTACACGGGTGTCGCACCATGTCCGGGCCGTTTTCGGGTCTCCGGGGCCTGATCCAGGAGGCCCGAAAACGGCCAGGAGGTCATTTTTCAAAGCATTTATAATAGTTAAAGCATCAGAGTGGTTTGGCGGCATCATGAAAAGTTGATGCCTCAGAATGGTTTGGCGGCATCATGATGCCTCAGAATGGTTTGGCGGCATCATGATGCCTCAGAATGGTTTGGCGGCATCATGATGCCTCAGAATGGTTTGGCGGCATCATGATGCCTCAGAATGGTTTGGCGGCATCATACAAACTTGATTCCTATTTAAGGGATACTCATCCCAATCCATCAACACACCAAAATTTCTTCTTAAACTATCTCTATATCTCACAAACCTACTTTCTCCCCCCCCCCCACACCATAAAAAAAAATAACCTTCAAAACAAATGGCTACTTTCGTTCCATACCTGGTTAGATTATACTGGGGTGGTAAGTTTTCATACGTAAACGGGGTTGTTCAAGATGATAACTCGTTGGAATCATCGAGCTTTATTATGCGAGAGAAGATGTCTTTTGAACAACTGGTTGAATGTGTATGTGCTCATGTTAATATCAACAAGGAAGCTGTTACTGTCAAACTCCTGCTCGGATACACTTATGCTGGGTACTCTCAAACCAGCCAAATTTTCAACAACGACGGGGTTGATATGATGGATTATTTAGCCGCTGAGAGACGTGGCGAGTTTGTTGCGGAGATCTATGTTGAATGGCAACAAGACCCTCCGTTACAACAGCTTACTTTTACTAACCTGCTACGTGACGTGTCGAACGTAAATGTACCACCCTTTGGGTCTCAGCATGGTTTCCCCCCAATGGAACATGATGCCGATAACGAAGTAAATGACGAGGCAGGATCCCCTATGACGGACGAAGAATGTTTACAAGAACCTCAATATGTTGCCGGTAATGACAACAATGACGGGTTTGATGAATCCGGAAGCGGAGACTCTAAAGACACGGAAGATAGTGATGACGAACAACCGGCATCAGAAGACTATGAAGACTCCGCAAACGAGGCCGATCCTAGTCAGGCGACGACCCAACAGACACCACCAAATGACAACCTGGCTCTCCAGTTAGGTCCACGTCAACACTACGATCCTCAAGATGATGTGGAGCTAACAGATTACATGGTTCAAGAATACGAAGAGGATGAGTTCGTGTTATGGAACCCAAAAGCAGGGGACAATATCCGGCTTGGTATGTATTTCAAATCAAAAGAAGAGGTAGACCGTGCGGTTAGACAGTGGAACATCCGTCGTGGACGGGAGATGTATGTCAAGGCAAGAAAACCGAAGGTATACACGGTCGTATGTTACACCAGACACCCAAAGTTTGTAAATCCTTTCTCTAGTGGCCGCAACTGTGAGTGGCGTTGCACGGCATCGATTCGGTCTGACTCACATTACTGGCGAATTACTGTATGGGCTACAAAACACAGCTGTTATTCTTCGGCCGTACGTAATAGCAACAGAAGTTTAAAGGCAAAGGATATTGCAAGACACATCTTACCGCAGATACGTACGGACATCAAGCTTAAGGTAAAACATATCCAAACCCATGTCAAGCAGGCCCTGAATGTTGATGTTTCGTATTCCAAGGCGTGGCGAGCAAGAAGAAAGGCCATAGAAACTATCTATGGTGACTGGGACAGCAATTTCAAGGAGTTACCCACATACCTTATGCGGCTGCAGTCGAGGAACCCAGGTACCGTTGTTTCGTTCTTTAATCATCCGAACGGGGATCCGAATTACCCCACGTTTAAATATATTTTTTGGGCGTTCGGTCCTTGTATCCGTGCATTCCATCGATGCATGCCTGTCATATCGGTGGACGCGACTCATCTGAAAGGACCCTACCGGGGTAAGCTGATCCTTGCGGTAACAAAGAATGCAAACAACTACATCCTGCCTGTGGCGTATGCTGTCGTTGACGAAGAGACTGTACACAGCTGGTGTTGGTTTTTCCAAAACCTTTCTGAGTACGTTACCCTTAATAGCATGGGGCCTTTGTGTGTGATATCAGACAGACACAACGGCATAATTAATGCTATGGAAAACCTTCCACAGTGGAAGGAACCCAACGCCTACCATCGTTACTGTCTTCGTCACATCAGAAGCAATTTCAGCGGGAGGTTCCGAAACAAAACCCTACGGAAACTGTGTTGGTCAATTGGTAGCACATCTCAGAACGTAAAGTATCGCTGGGCTGTTAGCGAAATGAGGCTGAAAAATCAAGAGGCATGGGACTACCTTAACAACATTGATAAGACTAAGTGGACGGTTAGGTATGATAAAGAGCGTCGTCGGTGGGGTAACCTAACGACGAACATCTCGGAGTCCATGAACAACGTCTTGTGTGAAGCGCGACTACTGCCTATCACAGCTCTCATTGACTACACCTTTCGCAGAGACGTCGAACAATATGTTAAGCACACTCAAATTTCGAGCGGTTGCAACACACCTCTACCCCCTCGCATATGGAGCAGGTATGAGAGCCTTTTGGGAGTTGCTATGCAGCATGAAGTGACGATGTACGATGCGAATGCGTTAAGGTGCAATGTTCTTTCAAGGTTGAGACAAATGACAGGGGCGGAAATGACTACACCGTTGAGTACAAAAAAAAGGTATGCTCGTGTGGAAAATGGCAAATGCAAAGATTTCCATGTTCACATGCAATTGCTGTTTGCAATTGGTTGGGTAAAAGCCCTCACAGTATTACTAGTTGGAAATTCCACACAGACACCTACATTCAACAGTACAACAGTCATTTTTACACCTTGGGGCATAAGTCTGAATGGCCGGCGGAAGAGTGGAGAATTCAAGGGGACCCGTCGATGATTACTACACATCGAGGCAGAGTACGTCAGAGAAGAATGCAAAATGAGATGGATGTGAATTATGACGATCGCCCGAGGCGTCATGCATGCACTCGATGTGGAGAAACAGGCCATAACAGGAAGAGTTGTGGAAATGCAAGGCGTCAACGAAATCAGTGAATGACCCTACAGGGTTGTGTCAGTCCTATCATCACGGTCATCTTTTTTATGTTGTTTAGTTTTTTATTATCTGTATCGTCAATCACCTTTTACTTTCATGGATGAGTTGGGTGACTCATCTCATCATGTTCTGTACTAGCTTTATTTAATAATGGCAGAATTATTATGGTACTGTTAATTTTAATACCACTACTATTATTATCAGAACTTTTCTAAAATAAAAGTAAATAAATACATGTAGTAATGATAGATTTATTTAAAACAAATAATACAAATTTATTTAACAACTATTTTTCCAAACTAGTCAACCGAACAAACTATACAATCTACCGAGTTACAAGACAATCTATTTCCGAGATCACCAATTTATATAGCTTGTGTGTAAGTTTTATTAGCTTAAATCTCTCTGATCCATGATATGAGAGGAATAATCCATCGAGAACTTGAGAAACAGAGAATAAGAGAAGAGATAATAACATATGAGCTACAATGACGTCGTGTTTTGGAAGCTACAACATAACTTGCACCGGCTTGAGATATGAGTTTAATTTTACGTAAAGAAATCATTGTACATATACCTCCTTATCTAAAAGAAACCATGCCCGTAGCGTTTGAAGCCTAGTTCTTTTGGCCACAGGTACAGTGAGATTGATAACTTCTCTATGGAAGTTGCTAGAATAGTTAAACAAAAGCTGAAATGGAACAGTTATTTGGAATGTTTCTGATCATTTCAGTTATGCCATCATTATTCCAGTCTCCCGAGATCACCAATCCCAATATTCTACCGCTGCTTCATTGAGTTTCTATTTTGCGCCTTCCATCTCCATTGCTTCAGTGACATCAACAATTGCTTTATTGAAGTCAAACCTGTAGCCGTGGGCACAGAAAGGCGTTCTTCCAGTCAGCGGTAAATAAGGACCGCATTCAGATTCAAACCCATCTGAATGCGGCAGGGGAAGCATATCAATATGTTGAACATTGGTACCAGATCTACAGGTACTTAATGATCAACCCAGGCTGCCACACCGAAGTAGCACGATGAAGAATCGCATCATCCGTTGTCGCCAACGTCGCTAATGACTGACCGTGATTCTTCAACATAGGATGGCCTTGTGCTACAGGGTTTGCCTGGAAGGTTGTCCCCCCTAAAGAGTCTGTCGCCATGAATAGAGGTGGTACACTGGAGATTGAGAGCACCACCGACAACCGACTCTATAATATTATAAACTACAAAGACAACGTTGCATTCTACACGTGTTATACCACGTGTGGATGTAACATCGATCCAAGTAGTTTCATGTGGATGTAACACCGATCCAACAACGACACCGCTTTCTTGGACTCCAGAAAAGCGATGCCAAGCAGGTGATGAAACAGCAGACGACGCTGTTAAGCATGGCTCATCCCCGCCCCAAAATGTTAAAACTCGATGTGGATGTAACATCGACCCAATTGTGTTGTAAAAATGTGGGATTGAAAGAATGTAATTGTGCTGTGTGTTGTGTGTTGTAGAATTGTGGGATTGAGAGAAGGAAAGTGGCCGAGTATTTATGCTAGGTGATGCCTTAGAACCATTTGGCGGCATCTAAGGTGATGCCTTAGAACCATATGGCGGCATCATAAACAAATTAGTGGCATCAATGGATACCGCCAATCCATTGCTAGGCATCTAAGGGTGATGCCGCCAAACGGATTAGGGGGATCACTGTGGACTGTAGATTGTAAGGTGATGCCGCCAAATGAATTAGGGGGATCACCATTTGTAGTTTTTTTCTCTCTTGCCTACCAATTGTAATTTGTAAAATGATAAGTCTACTATTTATGTAAATGATTCACAAGAGAATCATTTGCAATAGTAGTAAGGTGATGCCGCCAAATGAATTAGGGGGATCACTGTGGACTGCAGATTGTAAGGTGATGCCGCCAAATGAATTAGGGGGATCACCATTTGTAGTTTTTTTCTCTCTTGCCTACCAATTGTAATTTGTAAAATGATAAGTCTACTATTTATGTAAATGATTCCCAAACAAGATTGGAGTTAAGGGACATTGTCTTCTATTATTTCATCAATTTTGTCAGTTTTCTACACATTCTTCCCCTTTATACAACAATGCCACCACTAAAGACGTGGGTTTTTAGGTTCTTATGTTTTAAGATAAATAATCAAATAAGTTAGTACAAGAACATAAATATATCTTCATCTAATTAAATCATGCTTCTGAAGCTAGTATGAAGTTTCCCAACAAGATACAATGTACTGATGAGAGTTTGGTTTTGATGTCTCTATAACCAAGAAATACATATAAATATGTTTTCAATATCCTAGGAATAAGCCTAGCATAAAAGTAGGTCGGGTTGGTAACGATCACAGTAGTGACGGATTTAGCAAAAAAAATTCATTAATGATGTTCAAACATCAAAATATTTTGAGGTGTAACGACAATACAATTCGGGAGTAGCGTAATACGGAAAACGTAAAAAAACAAAAAATTCCCATTATGCCGGAAAAGTTGAGGGGTAGCGGGCATTACCCTACCCCTGCCCCAATGGTAACAACACAACATGATCCGTTATGTTTTTGAAACAATGAAAACCAGGATATGTTCACTCTTTATCCATCATATCATAACCGGGCATCTTTTAAATATGAGATTATCTTAATTCGTGTCTAGTTTATCAATTCAACCCATCTACTCAACACAATTGCCAACCTTAACATTAGTGTTAACTTACATAGAAGATTCATTTATTGTATTTTTTTTGTTATATAAAATTTATAATTCTAAACTACAATAAGTTATTTTGACAAAGACAGGTTTTGAAAAACATTATGGGTTTACTAGTAACCAAAAGAATAGAGAATTGAAGGGACATGGTCCTCTTTTGAGTTGGTTTCGTGTCTCTTGCTATTAAATGAGTTTTGTTTTGTTTTTTTTTTTTTTTTTTTTCTCCATTGTACAAATCACAAATGCCAATTCAACATCAAGTGTTTTCTATTTTACCTAAAAGAACTTTAAAATTTTTAAAAACGCTTGAAGAAAATGAGTTTTTGATGTAGTTATAGATAATGAGACGAAGTTACATTGATATTGTAAAAGATCGACGGTGTGTTATGCTTAAGGTGAACTTAACCCTGGAAAATAGAGCCTTTGCTCGTTGGCTTTGAACTCCATCATGTTAGAAATGAAGGTTCTCAAGATTCCCTGCAAACGTCAAGGTGTTAGCGGCGATAAATGTCGTCGCTAATGGTGATGTTTGTCGCCGTTATTGGTATTTGCGGTGATTTGTCGCCGCAGACGAGTCACTGCTAATAAGTCGTCACTAAAGGTCAACTTGTCGCCACTATTGGTGTCGACACTAATAGTCTAACTCATTAGTGGCGACATATGCTACCATTAGTGGCGACTTTCGTTGCCACAAAAGGTTTAAGTGCCGTACATCAAATCAGAGCATTAGCAGCGACACAGCTAAAAGTAAAAAAACATGATTTTTTTATTTCTTTTTCTGATATTTCCAGTTTTTCAAATATAGTTATCTACCTATTTTTCAGGATTCCCCAAACATACCATATATTTCAAACATAAACATAATCATCAAGTTTAAAACATAAAGACTACAAACATGCAAATATGTTTGTTAAGTTATAAGTACAAAAGCATGTTTTTAAGTTAAGAGTACAAAAGCATGCTGTTAAGTTACTAGTGGGGTGCCCGCGCGATGCGGCGGGAACAAAACACTTAAAGATTGAGTCGAGCTTGACTTGCACTTCCTACCGAGTTGGCTTGGGTTGACTCTAATTTAAAATCATGTTGGAATCTTAAACTCGAGCTCGGCTTGATAAAAATCGAGTTGGCTTGCTTAACTTGATTTGGTTAAACTTTGCAACTAATTTATCATGATGGTCAAACATAAAAATTATTCTTGCCAAAAGACTAAAATTAAAATTGTACTTAATTAGCCAAAGGACCATGTATGTATATTACACAATTTATTAACTCTTGTAAGGGCTTATGCCAACGGACTATTTCATAGGAAACTGATACCCACCTTTTAATCTCTATTAATGTTTTGTTTCAAACATAAGTTGATAATTATGTTAAAAACAAATAATAAACTTCGATGTCTGCATTTTTGTTTAACGAGGAAGAAGTTGAGCCAATTTGGTTGAATGCGTGTTTATGTTTACCTGAGATCCAGACCGATGTTTGAATTGTCCCACCCATGTCGTATGTTGACCCAACGTGGGTTGGGTTACCTCTTGGGCCATCACCTACAATGTAACCACTACCTATGCTTATCGTAATATATCTAACCAAGTATTATAGTTTATGAGTTGTAAAAAATGATGAAGATTGTCAAACAGTTATAAGCTGTAAGAGTTAACAATTTATGAAAAAATGTAGAGTAATTAGAGGGTTATAGTTGCTTTAAACTACGTTAATAAGATATATTAATATTATATACAGTAAAATTTGTGGACTTTCTAAGCATTTCTTTATATAAATAAAATATTAATTTTATTTGGTAATCTAAACCTAGATACGCAATGTGTATAGCATTTACATAGAGTTAGTATTGTCGTGTATTTACTATTGTTGTTTTGTTAACCTAATAAAGTTAGTATTGTCGTGTATTTACTATTGTTGTTTTGTTAACCTAATAACCTGTTCACTTCAATATAATTAGTCTTGCTTTTGTTTTGTTCTCTCTACATGACATGACGAAGAGAGCGTATGTAGGGAATTATAGTAACTTTTACTCGTAATAAATGTAATGAATACAAGGAAAGTTAATGCCTTTGGTTTTGTAACAATAACATGGAAGCCATCCGTGTCGTGACGTTCTAGTTCGAATGGATGTGAATTAGATTAGAGATTCAAATTACAACATCAAACTACTACAAACTATCCTAGATGCTAGAGTCCATTGTCACCAACATACATGCGAAATCAAACAAACAACGAGCTTAATCATATTACAAAACGAGAGTGTTTTTATTTGTGTTAAGTCATTGACATGTGTCATGATGCACGAATTTTCCATCGTTGTCCACAATTCCCCTTGTAACACACTCCGCTTCACGTCCCGCGTGTTTCTCATTTAAGCCATATCTCAATGAGGAACATGAGTTGTTAAAGTTTATCGCAACATGCTACCATTTCATGTATTCTTAATGGTTATTCCTAGCAACCACTATACAAGGTATGTAAACATAAGAACAAAGATTATAAAGAAAAAGATAAGATGAAAAATGAGAGAGCTCTTTATCAAGGAGTTATGCCAAATACAATAAGCCTATATTTATAGAGATACAACATTAATACAAACTTAATGGTATATGAGAGTTAGAAAATAAATAGTCACCATAATATTTATGTTTATTGCAAAGAAAGATTAATTATATCACAACTCTTTATACTATTTTTTAAATCAATGAGTTATACCAAATACAATAAGCCTCTACTTATAGAGACACAACATTAATATACAAACTTAATGGTATATGAGAGTTAGAATATGTATAGTCACCATAATATATATGTTTATAACAAAGAAATATTAATTATATAAACTAAATCCTCTTAGCGGTAGCAAGTTTAATCCAAGCGAAGATTTAGGACCGAGTGATAATCTTTACTCCAAGCGAATATTTAGGAACAAGTGGTAGGTACGAGCATAGAAAGTTTCATCCCACACACTTGTCTGGTTGGGATAAATAATGAGTGCTAAAATCCCTAAGGATAATCTTGAACTCTACCTAGATAACACACAACTCTGTTACTAATTTAGAAAGAATGTAACTACCTTAGATAATATAGATTAATGGTTTTTTATATATTCTTAGAACTTACTGTTTAATGTAAAAACTACATTTGATCTTAATATTTATTAATGTGTTTTTTTTTGTATCCTCAAAACTTGATATTTTTTTTATTTTAGTTTGTTTCAATGATCATATAACTCTTAGGCTTCTATGGTTACAAAGCAAGGAAAAAAATTAAAACAATTCAATAATCTTAATTTCAAGTAATGCAAACTGAATGTGATCATAATCTATACTATATTAATAAGCATATAGGAAGGACAGAAATGGTCATTTGCCACTTTTAAGATATGTATAAGCCTCAAAAGCATGTACAAGGCCTTAATGCAAAGGAAAAGAACACGTACATAGCTTATTTGATTTAGGGTTTTCAGTGACAACATCATCCGCCCCCATCTCGCGATTCAAAATCCTAGGGTTTTCTCCAGGCCCATTCAAGATCTAGGCTTTCTCAATGACACCAGATCGATGAATCTCTCTCAGTCCAACACCAGATCCACTGGATTTGACCTCTTGGTATCGTTTTTCCTTAACAATATCTCTCATTTTTTGTTTGTTATTTGTGTAATACTTTCAAATTTGTTTGTTTTTTTGTTATTAGAGTCGGATCTGCAAGAATGGATACAATAGAGATGAGAATCAGAATGGATACAACCGGGGCAAGAATTAGGGCTTATAGTTGCAGCTACCAGACTTTGTGTTTTACGGTTTGATTTTTGACATTTGTGAGGGTTTTTCCTGTGGTTTTGTTTATCAAACGTGATTGTGTTCGAATATGTGTTTATGGTTTATGTAATTTAATCTTTTTATGGTTTATTGGCTTGTTGGTTCTTGATTAGGGCTGGAAAGGGTCTTTGAGGATATGGTGTTATATCCGGCGATGACATGGATACTACCGGTGAGATAACATTGACCTGGTGTCTCAGCTCAGACTATCTGGTTCTGAGGAAGTGTTGAAGCAAACTGTTGATGGTGAGCCATTTGTTGCTTGCAGGTTCACAAAATAGAAATGAGTTTGTTTTAATCAATGTTGATGAAGTTGGAAGAGTAAGATTTAATTTATAAATCCCAAATCTAAATCTTTATTCATAAAGTTGGATTGTTTGATCTTTAGTTTATGTAGTTAATTAAAGCATGCTTTTTATATTTATTTATTTCTGTCGGTGGCTCGAATAGTGTTTAAAATTTACTCTTTTGAATATTCAATATGTTAGATTTGTGTTTTATATGACACAATTTGTGTAGATGTGGATTTAAGGTTTTTATAGCTTAGTTGACTTTTGATGAAAGCTTATTGCAATGTGGTTTGAATTCTTGATCTGGAAATGTAATTGAATAATATATGTTTAATGTTTTATAGGTGACTTCTGTAAAAGATTTAAGTGGACAGATTTGCCAGATTTGTGGTAATAAGATAGAAATAACAGTTAATGGTGAACCATTTGTTGCTTGCAATGAATGTGTTTTCCCTATATATAGACCTTGTTATGAATATGAAAGAAGAGAGGGTAACCAAGCTTGCCCTCAATGCAAGACTCGGTTTAAACGGATTAAAGGTAGTTATAATTGTCTTTCTTTGTGTTTGGTTTTTAGCGAAGTTAAAAGATTATGTGAAATTTAATAAGTTGGATCATGGTTAGGGAGTCCGCGAGTTGACGGTGATGAAGATGTGTAGGGATTTGATGATTTGGACAATGAGTTTGATGTTGCAAATTTTCCGAGGCGAGATGGTCATGGTGTTTCCGAGGCAGGTCTTTCTTCCCGGTTTAATATCGGGCGTGGTACATCTGCCACCCCTTCCGAGGTGGATGGCGCCACTCTAAACCCCGAGATCCCTCTTCTTACTTATGGTCAAGAGGTATAATGACATTCTTCTTTTTGTGATTCTAATTATGTATAAATTAGTTGCAGGGGCAGAAAGTATATGATGATCTGATGCACAAGTTCTTTGATTTATGATTTATTTTGAAAATTGTGAACACCACCGAGTATAAAAACGTCACAGTGTCATTGGTCTAACCAAGATTTTGTGAATTTTCTTGCAATTTCAAATTGTGAAGTTTTTTAACTGTAATAAGGAGATGGTGAGATGGAGAAAACATATCAAAGCATTAGTGATAATTTTTGCAGTTTTTTCTTTGAAGGTTTGGGTACCTCACCATCTATGTGCTTTGTGATTCATTTTGGTGCATTGTGATTCATTTTGGTATGTTGGAAACAAAACACACAAGCAACATATTCTTTTAATTTTTCTTTGTTTTTTATTGTTATTGTTGTTGTTATTATTATTATTACTATTATTTTTTTTCTTCATATTTTATGATATGTGCTGCTATTCTTTGTTTTTGGTTTTTTAGACCCATGCTAAAAGTTATGAATTCCAGACCCCTACTTAACAGTCCCAACCCACGCAATGATAAACAAAAACGAATACCAGTTGATTTATAGGAAAATTAGGTGTGCAAAATGACTCGGAAGTGTGCTGTTAGTAAATAATGCATATTAGCAGTGTTGTTCAGAATTTGAAAATTTTGAGAAAAGAGTTTTATGCAACTGCTGAATATAATTTATAAATTCTTACACAATTTTATGTTTTTTTTTGGTTGGTAGATTATTAGTTTATCTGGGTGGTTATGATGTGGAAAAGAAAGATCCTAGAGCTGAAGCATTTGGGCTCTGCAACTCACATCATATTTACAGTAATTAGTTTCTACTATTATTGATTAAACTTTATGCATGTTAGTCTCTTGCATATCCTATTTTACTACTTTGTAGTATATAGTTTATATTGTATATTTAACATCTAATTATGTATTTTTCAGTTGGGGAACTATGAAGAAGCAATTGCAGAAACCAAGAACATGTCCATCACTATCTCTACCACAGCCCGGTGGTGCTGATGCCAACGCTGGTGGCAGTCCACATCAACTTCCTGTTTCAAGTGTAAGTTACATGAGGTCTGGTGGAACTAATGCAGTGACTGTTAATAAGTCTTAACCCATCTGTGATTCTTTCCTTAAAAAATATAGCTTATCATGATTAACATATATCATATATAATATAATTACTTCTTTATTAAGGGAAATGCAACCAAGTTGATTTTCTCAACTAAGAATATTTTTCATAGTTAGTTCGATAAGCATATCATATTTATGCAAGCCTCTGCACCTTAGGGCGCCTCACGCCTATGTGCGCCAAAATTTACATCCATGGATCATAAAACATGGTTGTGTGTGACGTTTCTCTTTTCTCTTTTTCTTTAGAAGTTGAAAAAGTGTGCATTTTTTTCTACAATCTATTAATTACCAGCAGTGGGAATGAACATGAATTCCGAAATATAAATCGTCATCAAATCCATGATTATTGCATTAAGGCTAAACATTTGGGTTGCATACATGGTTAATTTGGAATACAACCATTTTATTTTTTTTATAAGATTTGCTTTCGAATGTTGTATATGTGGTTTAAAGGGTATGTTTGACAGTAATTTGTAGCCTAAGCTTAATGATACAGTAAGAAAGAGTTCAAGAATTGCACTAAAGACCATCCTTTTCCACCTTATTCACTTTGTATATATGTACCACTGTATCCTAATAGTTTGTCATTTTGTATTAGCCTTGTGAAAGACTCTTATAACTACAATTTGGCATACTGAATCTTGAATCTTAGATTGATGATCTGGATGATGATTCGATCAAAGTGTTATATGCTTAAAAATGCTAATTCACAATTACTGGATTTGTGAAGGCGAAACATTTTAGGCGAGTGGACTCAAATGGTGGTAATGATCCTCAATCTCCTAAATTCATATTTTTGAACAGACGAACATTGATGTTGTCATAAGTCTCTTGGATATATGCCTAAAGAAGACCGGTGGAAACAAAAATAGAAAGTATAGCTAAAACGTAACGGGTCAATGATAAATGTATGTAGGTCCACTAGCCCGAATTGAACCCATGTCTACATTTGGATTTTTTGCAGTTGACGAGTGTTAGGGAATAGAACAACTCTGGAAAGCATCTCAAAAGGAAATCATTCGAGCAGCTTCATTAGAAGAAGATGCGGCTCTTTATTCCACCTTTGTTTCATTTTAATCTCTCTTTTTTTTTAGATTTTTTTGCAGTTTATTAGTCTCACTATATGAACTATGAATTATTTGTACAATTGGTTGGATGGTAAGTGAGATATGAGGTCTCTTCACTACATTTGAGAGTATAATAGTGTCGAACTTATTATACAAGTTTATAATACATGTAGGTTAAGCAATTTTTTTTATGGATTTGATTTTGTTTGATTTCTATTTTTTATTAAGATAAGAGAATATTATACATCTGTGTGTATATATATATCAAAATAGTGTGTTTCCAACCTTAGGTGAAATGTAAAAGGTTAAATGTGTTTTGATTTCGGATCTGTTGTGCCTCTTATCAGTTTATGATGCTTTTCATTTGGTTGTGTTGCATAGTTGATACAAAGTAGCAGATCTCCAGTTCCGTACCGTCACAGATTAAGAGGGTGTTTAGGATTGCGTTTTGAATCTGATTTTTAGATTATTGCGTTTTGAAAATGCAGATAATCAGTTTTTAGTGTTTGGGATTGCATTTTGAAAACGCAGATAATTAGTTTTTTAGGCTACCAAAACGCAATATTCTACGTGTGAAAGTAAACTCCATTACAGTACCAATGTGGATAGTTGATAAAACACGGTTGTAAAATTTTGAGAAGGATTAGTCCGATATCTACTCATGTGTATTTGGTTAAATTGTATTTTTCTTTGGGGTGAAAACTGAACAATGTTTAGGGGACGGGATAGGTTACGTAGTGTGGGTGTTGTGTGGGTTATTCTTTTTGGTGGATTGTACATTAGTGGTCAGTAACCTGCTGGTTGTTTTGTGTTTATATAAAAGTTTCATTTGGCTGTTAAAAAAAAGATGTCATTTTTTGTCCAAAAATAAATCATTAGAAATTTATAGCAAATTTCTAACTATTTAATTTATTTAAAACTTATCAGTTACAATAATGCACGAGATGATTAATAAACTAACGAAAAACGAATACCCCGCGGTAAATTTTCGCCGCCGCATCGCGCGGGTCCTCTACTAGTGTATATAAAATAATTATTCATTATTCAATTTAATATTTATATGGAAAGACAATTTTGCCCTCTTACTAACTTCATTAAGTTGTTGTACCATAAGCATAATATGTAGTATTTACTTAAATTTGATTGGAATCCTTCTTAAATGCTTTATGATATAGTATAGATGACTGTTTAAATAGTTAAGTTAAGAGTACAAAAGCATGCTGTTAAGTTATGAGCGTATAAATACTTCAAGAATAAAGAAGCTAGCTAATTGTAGCTAGTCAACATCATCCAACCATCTTCTTCATTGTCTTTGTTTGACGCCTTTTACTATTCAAACTATTGTGAAAGTCGTGCAACAACACCGAGTGTCTACACGGATTTTTGACCTTTAGCGGCAACATTTTGTCTGTCGTCGCTAAAGGTGTCGCCGCTAAAGCTCACGTTTATTGCAGTAACTGATGGGTGTTGCATGATCAAATATGCCTTAATAAATTTCCAATAGCACAATTTAAATGTAATACAATACCAGATTTAGAATGAAATGATAAAAGGTCTCTCTGGTCCACCTTTTAATATAAAGTTTATGATCATGATTGATAAACTACAAAAAATCAAAGAAGTATAATGTTCGACACCAAGGTAAGGGCACCAATCGACTGAATAAACCCAATTTGTCGCGTTTGATAATGGATAATCTATAAAATTTATTTTAGAGAAACAAAAAATGTTAATTAATTAACCAAATATTCCCAAAAAATAGTGTTAAAAAAAATGTAAGTACTATTTTTAGCGCATATTTTCCTTTCATTTGTATAAATAATTGTTGGTGGGGAAAATAATTGAAAATATCATGTTGAGGAATATTGTCTTGATTTTACAATATCATAATATAAATAATACATATTCTTTTAAAGGCAATCAGCATGAGTCCATGAATCATATGCATGTTGATTGGCTATTTGGCTCCAGAAAAAAATTGCAGTTCAATTAAAAATAAATAAATGACTTAAAATTTTGCATCATGCCAATCTCATTGACTTGTCTTAAATGTATATCTTATTAACAAGATGATGTAACATAAACATCATGTATTCTAACTAATTTATTGTATCATGTCAGCAAATAAACTAATTTATTATATCATGTCACCAAATAACGTAACAGAAGCACTTTACATCAATTAAATTATCTCTATATAATTTACCAACGTCCATAAACAGTATCGTTGTTTTATCCTTTCTTCTGCCTACGTGTCTTCAACCTTTAAACCCGATATCTTCAAGTCTCTTGCTAACTACCGATTTAAAAAAATGGGCACAAATCTAGTGACTAATTTGTAACTAATATAAATAAATCGCAAGATCTGAGACATTGGTTGCTAATGACTAATTAAAATCGGTCGTTAGTTTTGTTTGTTGGCGGATTTAGACACATATCCTTTGCCTCTATATCTGTCGCAAAAAATTGCTGTAAACTTAAAAGTGTCGCCTATCCAAATCCGATTAACCACATTTTAATCAAAGATAGGTAAAACTCAAATTGGATTTTCAAGTACTGAATCTGAAACCCGGAGTAGCTACTTATAATCTCAAATATTTTTCTCTAAATCAATTTATGTAATCACTTGAAACCTAAATCAACAAATTAACAATCAATCTTCAAAATTAGTTTTAATTCCATTTGATTTGTTTGATTATTAATTTACACTTAACACTTTTCACGAATTCTCTGTGGTTCGACATTCGACAACCCTTCTTCCTATACCACAGTTAGTTGTAGCTAAGGAATTATTTTTAACCTAAATTTTTTTATTAGCACTTGACACGTGATCACATGTTAGAAGCTAAGGATTAAATACCAAATAACTTGAATCAAATAAGAACAGAAGTTTATATAGAACCCTAAACTCTAACCCCCAATCCCGCCATCGACATGATCGGGTCCTGAGATGTCCATTACTCCAAAGCCCAGCAACAACACACCTCTTTGTCTTCCAGCTGCAGGCCCAAATGGTGAACCCAGTTGCAAGTCCAAAATGTTTCTCCTCAACAAGCCCATACCAGAATATGTATATGATAACAAAAAGAATATTAAAATGATTAAAAAGTGTTAACAAATATAAAACTAAAATATGAATATAAACGTATAGTTTTAACAGGTTCCTTGGATGAACCATTTTGGACTTGTTTTTGGTAGAATCATGGTTAATTTATAGGGTAGAGATAACGTACAAAGGAACCTTAACGTGAGAAGCGTAGGAAGCAATCTCAGCCATTAGATTAACCAGATGTCTGGATGGTGATTAAAAACCCTACTCATACTTGGGTCAATTTAACCAAAGGGTAAATTAGGAAAAAACATCTATTTTTTTTTAAATCGTAAAAACATAATCAAAATAATGAAAATCAAAACATAATTTTTCATCGATTGAGATCGATTAAACCAATCTGAATGATTACACAATCAAAATACAGAAAAATAAACATCGAATACATTCATTATCAGTAATTGAAAATAAAAAATAAGAAAAACAGAGTATTATAATTATACAATAAATCAGTCGAAAATCATATGAATCAACATTAAAAACGAACGTATTATTTGTCAGAAGCACTCAATTTGATTCTAGAAGGAGAATTAAAGATAAAAATGGGTTATAAAATAGTTGCAGGCGAAGAAGAAGATGTAACTGATAAATGGGATATTTAAACGCACTAACATAAAATTAAACGCACCAACAAAAAATTTTAAAAGGTTTTTTATCTTTAGACGCGCCAACATAATAATTTTGGACGCACCCTTAAATTTTTTGGACGTACCATTAATAATTTTGGACGCACCTTTGATATGAACAGCAAACATTGGAAGTCAGGGGCCAATTTAAGTTTGGACGCACCCTTAAATTTTTTGAACGCACCATTAAGTTTACCCAATTTAAGTTGGGTTGTCATCCTAATCCTGTAATGATGCAACATCCATACCTTTCTTTATATGGATTAACTAAACCACCTGATGGCCCAAGGCGACATGGTGTTGATGAACAATGGTGGCCACCTTCAAAAACAGTTGGGCACCTTCAAAATTTGGACGCACTCAATTTTGCCTATAAACGTACCTTATCTTCTTCCTAAACCACTAAACCAGCACATAGACACACCTTTTCACTTGCTTTTCAAATATAAACACACTCCCATTCATTTATAAACGTATCTTATCTTCTTCCTAAAACCACTAAACCAACACATAGAGACATTATTTCTTCTTGCTTTCCATTAACATCTTCTTCCAGTTACTTTTCTGAATATTAATAGATTCCAATTCCTTTTCCATGTTGCTGACTTTTTCGGTCAAATTCTTAATTCTTCCTCTTTCTGAGTCTTAATCTCTCTTTTTTCAGGGAATTTAACGACTCAAGATTTTCTTCATGTGATTTAACGACTCAGGCTTCTGGTGATGAAATTAAAGAAACAAAATCAGAAGTGACATCGCATGAATTAGCTTCTGGTGTTGAATCGGTTGACGTCACATGTGGCCGTGGTGGTGACGGTGACTGTGATGGATTGCGAGTGACAGTTCAGATCTACAACAACAAAAGGTAGAAGGAAGGGTGGTCAGATCTACAACAACAAAGGGTAGGAAGGAAGGGTGGGTTGAGTTAGGTATAGTTGACCATCTACAACAACAAAGGGTAGGAAGGAAGGGTGGGTTGAGTTAGGTATAGTTAGCCATGGATTACATGTGTCAATCTGTGGTGGCTTCCTACACTTCTCACATTAAGGAACTTTGTACCGTATACTTTCTCTAATTTATAGAAGAATCATGTACATTTGTAACACTAATATGATGTATTTGTTAATCGGCATTATTGGAGACTTAGGGTATATTTGGCAAAACTAGCTGGTGGTTGGTAGCTGTAGCTTTTTAAATATATTTTAGCGTTTGACAGAGTAGCTAGAGCTTTTAATAAAATGTATAAAATGACCAAAATGGGCATTAACTAAAAGCTTGTATGCATGTTTTTTTTATGATAGAATGGGTATTTGTTACAATCTGAGTTTGATTTGTTATGAAGTTTAATAAATGAAACAATAATGAAGATGAATAATAATGGAAAGTGCAACGGAAATATAAACTTTAAATTATAACAAACAGGACAATTGCTTTTAACAAGTACTTTTATAAACCATCACAGATTTCAGTACAAGTATACAATCTCCCCCTCAGACCGATCACTCATAGCTCTGTTTGTACAATAAAATTTTCCAGAGTGATGCATAGAACAGTACAGACACTGTTCTATTTATACACAAACTAAAGCTCTGATGACCTAAGGCTGACGTCACCTAAGACAGTGACATCTAACAGAAATAACAACATAAAACATCTGCCCTTACAAACACTGTTACATTGAAAACTCTGATGACTAAACCTCTGATGGAGTAAACTCTGTTTGCTTGAATCATCTGTTGGAGCCTAAGTGCTATTGACTCCAACAGACCTTGTATCTTCAGACCTTTGGTAGACAGTGGTTTCTTCAACAGACCTTGTAAGCAACAGTTTGTACAACAGTTGTTAGGGAACAACAGTTGTTAGTGTCAACAGTTCTTTGGGAGGATCTTGTATACAAAGCACTGTTTTATTGTGGATCAGATCAGATGTTTAGTATGTTTTGGCTATTCACTTCATTTGTTCTTCTCCGGTTCAGCCGACCCAACAGTATTTGTGTCATTTACTCATTAAAAGTTTGTAGCTAGTAGGAGCTTTTTCTTAAACGTTAGTACTAGTAGCTTTTCAATATAAAGTTTTTTCTCCTAACCTAAAAGCTTCAAGCTCCTTTAACCAAACAAGGTTTTTTATGAAGTAGGATATTTTTCTTAAAAGCTTGAAGCTCTTAAAAGCTCCCTGCCAAACATACCCTTAGTGATAAGGCTTGTTCTTTTGTGTTTATTTTTGCTTGTTTGTGATCATATATGTGTGTTCAATTATCTTCGTTTATGTTTATTAATGTTTATTTGTTCACGTTCGTTTATGTTTGTTTGTTTGCGTTCGTTTACAAGCCATGTTTTTAACACGCATAAACATATGGGTTATGTTAGGGTTGAACAACTCAACCCGCTAACCTGAAACCCGTCAATCCAATACGATTGACACCCCTATCTACAATTATATTTGATTAGCTAACCGATCAAAAGTTGATATCAACAGCTTTATAACAAAATTGCATTCATGTTACTACACTACTACTGACTATGCTTTTTACATTTGACCAAGCCTTGTTGGACTAGGCTTCTTACATCTTAACAAAAAAAAATGGGTGTACGCCACCACTAGGCTTTTTAACCATAAATGGCGACGTGTTGGCTGGTGTGACATCCTAAGAAAGTCTCTACTCGGGTAATCAAAATCGAAACCATAAGCTCCTTTTAGGCAAAAGCCACAAATCCGACATTATTGATTAGTATGACGACTCGGATTTCAGATAGCCCCAAATAATTCAAGATCAAGCTACATATATCCAAAGTAACAATATAGTGTATACACATGCTAGGTGATCACATTTCGCAATTACCTTCTCATTAAAGTTACAATCCATCCACAAATTATTTTAAATAAAATCAATCAACAATTATCCATGAGATTTTACAATTAATCTTTTAAAAAAAACCCTCATGGGATTGATTTAAGCGCATTTGATTATTTATTAGTGTATGTTGTCAAAATAGTTAAAAATCAAAATACTTCTTAGGGTGGAGGCCTGCGGGTACCCTGTCCACATAGGATTCACCATGCGGAGACACCGCCGTCCGTGCTGTGAGTATGTTCTGCAGGTTGAGGATGCATGTTGTAGTAACTGGAGTGGGTAGGTATCAGAGCTTCGGGTTTTATTGTGAGAGATCGTAACACAGGAAGATCATCGAGTCTGGCAAGTATAATCATACTCTGCGACGGGTTTCTGATCATCCAGAATCTGCTATCAGTTTTCTTCGAAGAGTAAGGAAACCTCTAAAAGTCTTCTTTGCAGTCAAGGAAGATTTATGGGTCACTTTTCGAAGGACAGAAGGAGAAGCAACAGTTTCAAAGGACAGAAAAGTGTAGCAGCGGTACGAAGGACAACAGGGCAGCAGCAATGGGAGACGCTGTAAGCAAATAGTTACAGCAAAGGAGCACAATCCAACCTCTCTTCAGGCTCCGCTATTGACAAATACCAATTACACGGTATGGGCTATGAAGATGAAGGTCATTTTCAATGCTAATAGCGTCTGGGAGACCATCGAACCTGGGACAACAGTCGATACAAAGAAGATGAATATAGCCATAGCTCTTCTCTTCCAAGCCATACCCGAAGAGTTAGTACTACAAATCGGGAACTTAAAAACGGCTAAAGAGATGTGGGAGGCGATCAAGAACCGACACCAAGGAGCCAAGAGGGTTATAGAAGCTCGTCTTCAAACCTGATGCAAGGATATCTACAAGTCTATTGAAGATTATCTTTTAAGATTTATTTGAATTTTAATTATTTTCTAATCTTTTTTATTTTGTTTTTACTATAAATAGGGGATTTAGGGTCAATTGTTATTCAGTTTTGAGTTTTGATGATAATAAAGAACCCTTTGAGGTTTTGTTAAGCTTTTGAATCCTTTGAGTATTTTGAGCCATTTGATTGCATGTGCGAAACTGCATCAGTTGGTATCAGAGCTTTTGGTTTTCAAATGGCTCGACGTG
Source organism: Ambrosia x helenae (assembly GCA_030844895.1). NCBI lineage: Eukaryota > Viridiplantae > Streptophyta > Magnoliopsida > Asterales > Asteraceae > Ambrosia > Ambrosia x helenae. The sequence goes on along the minus strand of CM061224.1, from coordinate 16,321,235 downwards.
GAAGTGAATACTTGTTTGCTCGTAGATTCGCCGACAGAGGCAACGACATCAGTGTTTTCTGTCCACGTGCTCGTGGAGAAGATCGACGCCCTACTCGCAGAGTCGCCGACCGAGGCAGCGATGGAGTCTATCATGACTCACGAGATCTTGAAGAGATCAAACGGCTCCGACAACGAGTCCGAGATCTTGAAGAGATAAGACGGCTCCGACAACGAGTCCGAGATCTTGAGTTACAACGAGGGAGACGTGTTAAGGAAACTGAATCGAGACACATCGTCCGGGACGTTGTGAACGAGGAAGAGGAGTATCCGTTTGACCGTCACCCACCCCGGTTTTTTGAACCTATCTATCAGGAGTGTGTGATGGATAATAAGCCAGATTCGAGAAACACCGTTTGGGATGAAAGCGATGGCGAAGAGGAGGATGGTTCGGTTCAAGTGACCATAGATGAATCAGGTAAGTTTGTTACTGATGAGATAAATATTGGTTATATTAAAAATAGTGTTGGTAGTGATGGATCTGAATCGTACAACATGGTGGCCAAGGGTGGCGATATGGCAATGGAAATCCCACCTACTATGTCGAGAATCAAGGGAGAGTTGAAAAATTATTCGATAAACAAGGAACTTGCTAATTATTCGGAAGCTCAAATTGAGGTGGTTTATGAGGTTACCAAAGTTGTGGATAACTCTACTGATAATAGGGAGATTAATTTGTTTTTTTTCAAACCTGGGTGCAAGTCAAAAAGAAATTCTATGGTGGGCCCCCTTGTTGGCAAGTGCATGGATGTGAAGGAAACATGTGGGGGTGTCAAGCATTATATCTCCCACATGGCTTTTGGTGGGCCATTGGTAAAACAAAATGGTGATGCATTGCAAGTAGTTGGGCTGAACGGGGAAAGTTACTTCATTATGCAAAATAATCTTGAGTTAAACAATTTAAATGATCTACGTGATGGGCCTGCTCCTAGCACACAAAATTCAAAATTCTATGGTTCTATAGTTGGAGCTAAACTACCTGAGCAAATTAAATCAATCGTGAACAGAAAATGGCACACGGCTCCATATGACCCAGGTGGTACAAGTACTAAGCCGGTCGAGATGACATGTGAAATGAAGTTGTTTAGACAGGCCGTGATAATAATAATAAATGGGAATCGGGTAGATGTTCCCTTCGATCCAGGTGGCTTTAATCCGAAGACAAAACTTGAGGACGAGTTTTTTTCGAAGACGGGGAGTATAATGCAGGAGTGTATTGAAGATTATTTTTATCATTTAGTAATTTGAATATTAAAAGTTTAAATTATGTTTTATCTTTTATTTGTTTGTGTTTATCTCTAAAGTGTTAGGGTCTAGTATAAAATAAATAGTGGTCTTGGTGAATGTTTAAGTTTGGTTTTTTGATTGAATAAGAATTAATATGAACTTTGTTTATGGAACCTTTTGGTTCTTTTATAGTCTTTGATTAACTATTTGTTTTTGAGCCATTTGATTGCATGTGCGAAACTGCATCAGTTGGTATCAGAGCTCTAGGTTTATCAAATGGCTCTACGAGAAGGCGAGTGTTTTCTTGTTCGAAGATTCGCCGACCGAGGCATCGGCAAGAACATTGGTGATTCACGTGTTCGTGGAGATCGATTCAACCGTGACCGTAGATCCGCCGGACGAGGCAACGAGATCGGAAACCGCGATCCACGAGATGTTATCAAGATCAAAAGATTCCGACAACGAGTCCGAGATCTTGAACGGGATCTTAAGATTAAGCGGCTCCGGCAACGGATCCGATATCTTGAGTCCCAACGGGATATGCGCAATGTAGAAACCAAGTCGGCTACCCTTGTCTGGGACGAAGGTGAAGATGAGGAGGAGAATCCGTTTCGCCATCCCAACCCTCGGTTCTCTGAACCAATCTACCAAAAATATATATCGGAAGACGAACCGAGATATGATGAAGACGGGATTATACCGGATGAAGATGAATGTTCGTTTGTGCATACCGTTCTTAGCGGGAATAGTATTTCCGAGGACATGCCCATGAAAGACACTGTTGGTAATAATCATGAGTATGCGGAATCAGGTATGTATAATTATTTGCATAAAAATATGGTTGTCACCAGTGGTTCTATGGTGGCCGTTGGTTGTGAGAAGGTGGTCAAAGGTGGTGACGCGTTGCTCTTGGATGACACAAGAATCTCGGCAGTTAATTTGGAAAGTTGGAATATTGTCGATTGCATACCGTTATCTCAGCCTAAGAAGTTGGAAAGTCAAATTGGAATTGATTTTAAAATTGATGAAAAGGTCTCCATTTCCATAAATAAAGAGATTATGCTTGATATGTATGTTCTCCATGATATGGTTGAATGCATGAAGGTAAAAATTACACGTGTGCAATCTATTGGGGAATTATATAGCCTAAGATCTTATCCAAATAATGCTAATGGGTTGGTGGTTAATTTGACTAAGCCCAAAAAGAAATTAATGGTTGTGAAGCAACACAATAACGTGGATAAAGAAAAAACAGACGGTGGTACATGTTTAGGACGGGGCAAGACAACACATGAAGTTAAGTTGTTTAGGCGGATCATAATGATAAAAGATCGGAATTGGGTTGATGTTCCTTTTGATCCGGGTGGCTTTGGCCCGAAGGCAAAACTCGAGGACGAGTTTTTTTTGAAGACGGGGAGTATGATGCAAGGATATCTACAAGTATATTGAAGATTATCTTTTAAGATTTATTTGAATTTTAATTATTTTCTAATCTTTTTTATTTTGTTTTTACTATAAATAGGGGATTTAGGGTCAATTGTTATTCAGTTTTGAGTTTTGATGATAATAAAGAACCCTTTGAGGTTTTGTTAAGCTTTTGAATCCTTTGAGTATTTTGAGCCATTTGATTGTATGTGCGAAACTGCATCAAAACCCTTATGTCCGAATTTGAGGGTTTAGAGATGAAAGAAAACATCACAATCGGTGAATACTCTAGTAAAATTGCAAGTATTGCCTCAAGGTCCGCGACTCTTGGAGAAAAAAATAGAAGAATCAAAGCTTGTTAAAAGATTTTTGAACGCGTGGCAACGGAGGCGGCTTGTCAAGCATTATTAAGAGGATTAGTTTCGGAGGTCACGGGTGAGAAAGAAGGAAAAGTGTTACTAAAGGTGGATAATTCATTCGCGATTGAGTTGATGAAGAATTTGGTATTTTTTGGTAAAAGTAAACACATACATACTCGGTATCACTTTATTCGAGTATCCATTTTTACTTTCCCAACCAATGTGGGACAAGAAGACTAACCATTTAGAGGTCCAACAAAATAACACTTAATGATTCAGCACTTAACAATTCAGATTCTTTTAACCATTCAGACTTCTTAATGATTCAGCACTTAATCAACCAAACAGACCCTAAATACGATAAAAATAGCAACCCCCCAACACTGCTTGAAGAAATAAAGTCCCATTTATTTATTTATTAGGATCAGCTAACATGCCATGAGTCAGAGGTGTACATTTTTCTTTCAAAACCGGTGAGGGTCAGTCAAAATTGGTTTAATGCCAAACCGGTTTGGGTCACAAATTGGTTTCATAGGAAAATTACTGAAACCGGTTCTGGCCCAAACAGATACCCAAAGGCCTATAAACGAATCACACTAACACTTGAACAGAAGCATGCTCGTTGGTCGTTTATTTAACCTTATCTGAACACGGACACAAACATACAATTGAACAATTTCTTGTGTTCATTTTCGCTCGTTAAAAAAATATGTGTGTTGATGTTCATTTGTGTTAAAACCTAAAACACAAATAAATTTACACGAACTTCTCGCTGAACAAATCACAAATATTCGGTTCTTTTACATGCCCAAGTACCCAAAACCTACACGTTGCCACGAGTTTGGATAAAATCTATTCGGGTCCAAACCGATTTAACACACACAGAAAAAAAAAAAAAAAAAAAAAAGTCTCTACTGGTGGCTGCTATATGTAGAAACTATATAAACTAAAAAGTGCCATTGCCGTTGACTTGTGGCATAACCGGTGAAGAGAGAGATGAAGGAATACATAGGGATGGTGTTAGCACAAACAGCACAAGTGCTACTGATGATAGTGAGCAAGTCAGCCATTGCAGATGGAATGTCTAACTATTCCTTCGTCTTCTACTCCAACGCTCTTGCTTCACTTGTCTTCTTCCTCTTTCTCTCCTCTTCTTCCACAGGTAATAATAATAATAATTTCACTCCATCTAATAATAATATTATTATTATTATTTGCGTTTGAGGTTATTACTTATTATATGGTTGTTTTTGTTGTAGACCGGTGAATCGTCCGTCACTTAGCTTCATTGTTGTTGGTGGTTTCCTTGTTATTGGCCTTCTCGGGTATGTATTTTAAACTCTGCTGATGTTTAATTACTACAGTTTTTAAATCCTCCTAGGTTTGTCGTATTTGAACATAATAATTTCTTTAATTTTTAGTTTGAATCCATGAATTGGAGTCTATGTTATGGATGTTTCTGATTGGTGATGTATTAAAGCCAAATTAGAGCTTTATTTTCTACTTATGCACAATTGTTAGGGTATCACTGCTGTTAACCGAATAGAAAACTGATCACAAACACAGCAGTTTCACTGCATTTGACCAGAGTTTGCCAGTGGGTTGATGACGGAGGTAGGTTTTGCGGCTGCAGTGGTTCAACACAGAAACGGATAAAAATCAAGAGACGAGAGATTTACATGGTTTGTTGTAAATTGACCTACATCGATGGCTGCGGCTTGCGACTTAATATTATTGTTTCTTTGGATGTTTTCTTTAGAACGGCTAAGATCAAGTGACAGCGTGCACGCTTGAGAACCCATAAGACCTGGGTTCGATACTGCTCACCTATGCCAAGACGCCAAGGCGCTTTCAAGATGGAATCGGTTAGGCCTGTCATGATTACAAAGAATCTTAGCCTCCTCTCCCCAGTGGGGCATTGAGACCGGGAATTGAACTCCTCCGTCCCAAGAAGTTCCTTCATTATTCTTGGCACAAGCGTGGTTTGAACTCGGTACCTCTCCCCGGTCTCACACTTAACCCAACTGGTATTTGCGAACTGAGTCAAGGATCATTGGCTTTACTTTGGATGTGACTAAGAATCAAGAGTACAAAAAGTTGTATATATAGGACTGGAATAGGGTTAATAACTTCTTCCAACCAAACCAAGATAACGTAAATATGGTAACTTGTCAAATTACCCGGGCTGTCTGCCCTTTTGCTTTAGGCCAAACGATTTTCAATGTTTTAGGCATTTGAAATTAAGAAATAGTCTGCAGTAATGAGTGTATCGTACTCTTTCTGCACGTGTACAAATGTTTTAAGTTCAAGTAGGTTCTTGGTAGCATCATATACTATGTATATCAGTATATATACATAATGTGAAGTTTTCTTGACAACGTAACACACTGACTGGTTAATGTCTGAAGTTTTTTGGCACAGATAACTGGTTATACTGGTATCTCATACTCCTCGGCTACTCTAGCAACAACATTGCTCAACCTCATACCAGGTTTTACTTTCATACTTGCCATCATATGCAGGTACGGCCTCCTCACGACATTGCTAAAAAGTATGCCATGGTTTTCTAAACATCGACTTTGAATTGGTTTCATTTGGTGGTTTAGGATGGAAATAGTCCAATTTGGAAGCTCAGCAACACGGGCAAAATTCATTGGCACCGTAGTCTCAGTTGCAGGAGCTATAATGGTGACTCTATATAAAGGTCCCCCAATCCTATCATCGCCTCTAAAATCCGAAATCTTAAAGAATTTAACCGGGCAACCATCAAATTGGGTACTTGGAGGGATCTTTTTAGCAATTGACGCGGTTTTTTCTTCTATGTATATCATTGCACAGGTAACGGTGATACTGTGATAAATGGTAATCACTTGCACTTTGTCATATTTTAGCTAATTCCTTGTTTTTTTTTTTTATAAATATTTTCAGGCATTTGTTCTTAAGAAATACCCTGCAGAGATGATTGTAATGAATGCATACTGCGTTGTCTGCACCATTTTATCTGGTCTAACTTCTTTGGTTGTTGAAGATGACTTAAGTAGTTATAGTTTACAACCTAAGAAGCGGCTGCTTTCCATCCTCTACTCAGTAAGTTTTTTTTTTTTTTTTTTTTTGTTTTTTTTGAACGATCAAACGGAGCACTTTACTCAGTAAGTAGATATGCTTAATGTCATAGTCTTAGTGAACTAGGAGAATTACCAGTATTGATGTGTTGTTTGTGGAAAAATATAGGGAATTTTTGGGTCTGCTTTTCAAGTCACTGTTCAAGCATGGTGTGTACGAAGGAAGGGACCCTTTTTTGTTGCCATGTTTCATCCGGTGGGAATTGTGATTTCAACTTTCATTGGTGTCATCTTCTTAGGCGACGGTTTTTATCTTGGAAGGTGAAGATGTTTACGTTTGCCATTTATGTTTATGTTTATTTCACATGGCATCAGTTATTAAAACCTGGGTTAATTTTGTTTGCAGTTTGTTGGGATCAATTATTGTAGTAATTGGGTTTTATAGTGTGATGTGGGGAAAAGCCAAAGAACAAAAGATTGTGGTGGTTTCAAAGACGGAGGATGAACACGCCCCTCTCTTGCAAGATGTTGAGGAGCAGATGACGCGTTCATCGTCATAAAGCTTGATGTTTGAGGATGATTTAATCAAGTGGGAAAGGAAAAAGAAATCTCATTCTACTAAAACTACTTCTGTATTAAACTGAAGATCATATATAGGTACCCTTCTTCAATTTGTAGATATGCTTTATAGGTCATCCTATTGTATAGTTATGTTTGACCCGTAGGCGGTTGATCTGTTTATTCCATATTGTAATTTGTATCTCATTGTATGGCGCATAAATATACAATTATTTATTATATCAGGCTACTTACCTCTTTTTTCTCTCCGAGTCTCCCTTTCCTCTCTTTCTCCGGTGGCAAGTGACAGCCTCCTCTTCCTCACCCTCTCTCTCTAAAAATTTGTAGTTTTGTTCTTTTTCAGATCTACACTCATACAGGCCGTGTGATGATTTTTTTTGTTGATTGGGTTTCTATGTGGGATCCTGCCAAGGGCGCCGCCCCTTTAACCCTGAGGTTCGTTAGTGCTAACAGTTAAATTAGTCAACAAACATGCACTCCATACTTCCTAATACATATCAATGCCATTTTAAGTAAATTCCAATTAACTAAAATAATTCGATGACACTAAAATCACCAAGAGTTAGTCTCGTCAGTCTAACCCAACTCGGTGCATGGCTCAAGCTTCCTTAATCTCGGCTTAACTTAAGCTATGGATAGACCTATCTCAAGTAACTCATGATTGGCCCGACTTGTGCAATCACAAGAGTTGTGCGACTTCAAATCGTCGCAAGTGCAAAGAAGGTTTGATAGATGTAAAAAAACTTGTTAAAGAAAAAACACTTACACAAACACAAAGAATCATAAAATGGAAATGAAAAAATAAAATAAGAAATACATGAATGATTGCATAAATAATTATAAATCATGGGCACCATTAAACTATTCCTGATATCATCCTTAAATAATTGAATTTTAAAATACCATATTCTCATTAAACTCGAATATTACAATTCAAAATTCTTATTTAATCCAAACCGATTGCTTACATAACTCCAACTTGTTTTTATATATTTTTCTAAAAGTTTTTTAACTTTACCCAAAACCCATACCAAATGACTAAATTTTATTATCTTTGCAGAAGAATGGACCAATCACCTTATCTACTCACACCAACCCAATGGTGATGACTGATGACCCATTTATATGCAACAATCCGTTTTCCAAGGGTCCAAACACGAATCTTTGTCCTGAACTGAACTAGTACATGTTATCCTTGTTCACAAGACTCAATACACATGTGACTACAAATCTCTGTACCCCTTCCTTTATTCCATAAGACACATACATACAAAAATCCAACAAACTTCATTCAATTATTAGTTCTTCACCTATAGGAAGATATTGTTTACAGATTAAGTTTTAGTTCAAGATTACATATTCTAAATCAGTTGGGTGGTTTGTTTGTTTGTTTGGATGGATGGATGGATTGTTTTAAAGTTTAAGGATTTCATTGAAACATATAGTAAGTTTGTTTCTTTGGGTTGGTTTAGTAATGTTTCAAGATTAATAAAGTTTGGTGCTTTATTGTTTATATAGTTAGAAGTGGATTGTTTCAAGATACCCAACTTGATTCTTATGCTTTTAAGTGAATTGGGTTTCTTTATTTACATGGGTATTAAAAAGTTTCAAGATTTAAAAAAAAAAATGATGCTTTGAGCCTTTGAGTTTGAAACTGTAGATATAAGGCAACTGTTTTCAGTGTTTTGTTGATTGTCTTGGAGAACTAGGGATGGATGATGATGGGATAGAAGAGATTAGTAGCATTAGTGCTAGATTGTTGAGGCGGAGGAGTGGCGGTGGCGATTCGGGTTCGCGGTGGGTGGATGGTAGTGAAGTGGATTCAGAGTCACCACCTTGGTCATTGGTTAATGATGATGAAAATAGAAGTGAAGGGTATGGATATGCTAGAAGAAGGTTGGTGAAGAAGGCTAAGAGTGTTGACTCTTTTGATGTTGAAGCCATGGCTATCTCTGGCTCCCATGGTCACCATAACAAGGTTACCTTAATTGTCACAAATTATTCTTTTTTTTTTATTAATTTTGTTACATTTGGTTGCTATTTGCTAATTAATAATGTTTGCTGAATTGTTATCTATATGTATGTTATTGTGTTATTTGGTTTCCAATGTGAATAGTTTTTGTTTACTAACAAGATCTTTGGTGTATGATAGCATATCGCCGCCACCCCTTTCTGAATGGCAAACCCTAATCTACTAAAAACGTAACCTTTCCCACCCGGAGCCGAGACACTACTATCGTCTGCCTTTTTATCGTCTTACTATTTAGGGGTCAAATAATCTATTTTGGATAGTCAATTTCATAACTGATTATGAAATGGTAAAACAGAATTACCTGTTTAAAGTAGCTTTAAGCATGCCCCCTTGTTTCAAGTTTAGTGTTTTTTATTGGTCATTTTATTTATTAATTGCTTTAATTGTCAAATTTGCCTAACAGTCACGCATCTGACTGTCTGATCATTGTATAGCCGAATAGAAAGGTAACCAACTTATTTTAGGCAAAAAAAATAAAAAATAAATAAGCACCAAAATTTTAAAAAAAATACTTTAGCTTTCTGTTATTACCTTTGATATCGGTTTCACACACCCGATTAGATAAAAAGGTCATCATGGTGAAAAGTTGCCTACATGTCAGCGGCCACGTCATCATGTTGTTTATCTTTCTTGAAGTTTTTGAAAATATCATCCCTTAAATCAACATTTATGAAACTTTGATGTTTTTCCCTGGCAAAAAGAATCAATTACCTAAAACTTTGATGTTTTAAGTTGCGTCTTATCTTATCCCGTTGGTTAGCAGGGTATTGGTGTTATTTCATGAGTTTGCTGGTGATACGGTTATCAGAAAACTATTAGTAATGCCACTTTTTTTTTTCTTCAAAATATCAGGATCCAACGATCTGGCAAACTCTTGGATTGGCTTTTCAGACACTTGGGGTTGTATATGGTGATATGGGGACAAGTCCTTTGTATGTGTTTACGGACGTTTTCAGCAAGATCCAGATTGAGTCGGATGTTGATGTCTTGGGAGCTTTATCACTCGTTATATACACCATTGCTCTCGTGCCTTTAGCAAAATATGTTTTTATTGTTCTAAAAGCAAACGACAACGGTGAAGGTAAAAATCAAATTTACCTGACTCTCTTTCAAATACATCCACAGGTTGACTTTACAGGTCAAACAGACTAATTTTCGACTTCAGCATTTATGCTGGTTTTTAAATTTACCACAAGAACTACACATTTGTGGCGCCTTTGTAAGAACTCGGTTTGAACCTTTTAAGAAAATTTACCATTTTCTTGCTATAACATAAACTAATCTTGCAGGAGGAACATTTGCGTTGTATTCATTGATCTGCAGGTATGCAAAAATCAATCTTCTACCAAATCGCCAACAAGCTGATGAACATATCTCAAGTTATAGGCTGAAACTGCCCACCCCAGAACTCGAAAGGGCTCTGACAATCAAAGAAAAATTAGAACACAATTCTTTTTATAAAACGCTTCTTTTGCTACTTGTTCTAATGGGAACTTCTATGATCATCGGGGACGGTATTCTGACTCCTGCTATATCAGGTAAGTGTTTGACACTTTGACTAAACCTTCTTCTTCTTCATCATACTCAGTTAATCCCACCTATAGCAAAGCTAAGGTAGGGTCTGAGGAGGGTAAGATGTAGACAGCCTTACCTCTACCCCTAAGAATAGAGAGGCTGCTTCCAGTGAGACCCTCGGCTCGATGTGGTTTGGTATCAAGCCTTGGACATAAGGCACAAAACACTTAGCAATCGGGACAAACCCAATCGGTGCATGTACCCCTTTGTCTTTTGGCTATCCACGCCACCACATGATGCATGATTAACCGTCCGTCGTTTTTAACGTTATTTTCACGAAATTAGTAAAATAACGTTAAAACTAGTGCAACTTTACTTTTGCCCCCCAAGGGCCACACATATATATACATTATATGCGCACACCGTAGGTGGGGCGTAACACTTTGACTAAACCGATTTTGCTTATTTAGTATGACCATTTTCAAAGTGCACATCCAAACACAATCCAATCTTTACTGATTGAGTTATTATTATCGCAGTCATGTCTGCCGTGAGTGGTCTTGAAGGTAAAATACAAGGATTTGGCACAGGTACCGAACTAGACAACTAGTGATTATCGTTGACTGTTGAAAGTCAAATCTGTTGATGTTTGACTTGAGACATTGTGTTTTACAGGCGCTTTAGTGACCGTATCAGTTATCATTCTTGTGGGATTGTTTGGCATACAGAGGTTTGGGACTAGTAAAGTGGGGATGACATTTGCTCCTTGTCTCGCGTTGTGGTTCTTTAGTCTTGGGTCTATTGGATTGTACAACCTTATTACACATAATGTATCCGTCGTGAAGGCGATTAATCCTCTGTATATATATTTGTTCTTTAAAAAGAATTCTTTCAAGGCATGGTCGTCTCTTGGTGGTTGTGTTTTATGCATTACTGGTAAGTTTATTCATCTACGTCTTGTGGTAAAGTTATGATTATTCTTGTTCTTAGTAATCTAATAATGTGATTATGCGGCCGTTTCATTTCAGGAGCTGAAGCAATGTTTGCTGATTTGGGCCATTTCTCTGTACCATCCATACAGGTTCGTCTTTGTTACCATAGATAGTAACTGTGGGAAAAGGGCTGATGCGTTGGGTTGGGTAATGGTCGTGTTGTAAGATTCGCCATAATTGATAAGTTTTGGTCAGGATTTGACCAAAATTTACAAATTTTGGCCAGAATTTGGCTGGAATCGCTAGACAGCCACCGAGCAGCATTTATTCGGTGATTACTCAGTGAACCTCTGGCTAGAGATTAATCCGTGATTAATCGGAGGCTAGGCACGATTTTTACAACGGGTCAAAAGCTGTAGTTTTTAGATATGATTTTAGAAGTTACTACTTTTAGGACTATATTAAAAAAAACATATTTTTTCTTGAAATTTACAGGTTTTAGTATATTAAAATTTACAAATATTTGAATCTTGCCTGTTTGATGCATTAGAGGCTAAGTATAAGTGTATAACCCACGTTAGACCTGTTTCTATGTTAATCATGTCTAGATACAAACAGGTAAACTTTTTAAAAGTTACCCATTTGACCTGTTTACCATCATGGGTAACGTTTAACCCGTTCACATCTTAACAAATTCCAAAACAGGTAAACTTTTTAAAATACTACCCATTCGACCCGTTTACCATAAATTTGCTTGATGAGTAGTAACTGTATAGTAGTTGTATCTAAGTTCACTTGTTCATGATCATATCTTCATGTTCTAGATTGCTTTCTCGTTCGTTGTGTTTCCATGTCTTCTCTTGGCTTACATGGGTCAAGCTGCGTATCTTATGAAATATCCTGATTCTGCAAGTAGAATATTCTATGATTCCATTCCCGGTAAGACTTCTATCGACTGTTTAGTTTGGAAAGTAACCCGTTTACCCCTCTGTAATTACTAATTAATAGAGATTATGGTATTGTGCATGAACATAACATGAACAAACAGATGGACTCTTTTGGCCCGTTTTCGTGATAGCCACATTTGCTGCTATAATTGCTAGTCAAGCTATGATATCGGCTTCCTTCTCGTGCATCAAACAATCCATGGCGCTTGGATGCTTCCCAAGATTAAAAATCATTCACACATCTAGGAAATTCATGGGCCAAATCTACATCCCTGTCATCAACTGGTTCTTGATGATCATGTGTGTTCTAGTTGTTGCCACTTTTAAAAGCACAACAGACATTGCCAATGCATACGGTTCGGTTTCTTCTCGGTCTTCATTAGGGGTGTAAGTGAGCCGGAGCTTGACTATGATCGAGCTCGGCTCGTTTAACTTACGATATCTCTATCTCATTAGTAGTTTTTCGTTCTTTAACTTCTTTATTATTTGTTAGTTTTTTATATACATTTATAGTTATTTTTATCTTATTTTTTATATTTATTACTAATTATATAGATATGTATAATTATTAAATAAAAAGTGTATAATAGGCTCGTAAGCCAGCTCGAGCCTGATAAGTGAAGCTTGGGCTCGTTTATCAAACAAACTTATTTTTAGGCCCCTCTGGTTTAAAACCAGCTCGATTAGAGCTTTTATCAAGTCGATCTCGGGTAACTCACGAGCAACTTTGCTCATTTACACCCCTAATCTTCAAACAACCATTGGACACTGGTTTAAATATCTGTTTTTTTTTTTGCAGGCATAGCAGAAGTTGGTGTAATGATGGTTAGTACAACACTAGTAACTCTTGTCATGCTTCTAATATGGCAAACAAACTTATACTTAGCATATGGTTTTCTCATCGTTTTCGGATCAATCGAGCTGCTATACATGTCCGCAGTTCTATCAAAAATCACCGAGGGCGGTTGGCTTCCGCTCGTGTTTGCTTCATTCTTTCTTTGTGTCATGTACATTTGGAACTATGGGAGTGTACTAAAATACCAAAGTGAAGTCCATAATAAAATCTCAATGGACTTCATGAATGACCTCGGTTCGACCCTAGGAACAGTTCGGGTCCCAGGAATCGGGCTGCTTTACAACGAGTTAGTCCATGGTGTCCCCTCAGTTTTGGGCCGGTTTCTACTAGACCTGCCCGCAATCCACTCAACACTCGTGTTTGTCTGCATAAAGTATGTCCCGGTCCCAGTAGTTGCTCAAGAAGAACGGTTTCTTTTTCGACGGATCTGCCCAAAAGACTACCATATGTTTCAATGTGTCGCAAGATACGGGTACAAGGTAATATAGGACTTTGGGTATCTCTATATATAGTTGATTAATAATACATAATATCTGACGAGGTTTTTGTTACTCTATACAAGGATGTCCGGAAAGAAGATCACCATGCATTCGAGCAGCTTCTGGTCGAAAGTTTGGAGAAGTTCATGAGGAAAGAAGCTCAGGAACTCGCATTGGAGACTGAAGTAAACGATGCTGATTTCGAGAGTGTTTCAGTGGGTCAACGAAGCTATTCTGGTGAGCTTAGTGTGCCATTGATACAGCCAGATGGTGATCCAGAGCTGCCATCGAGTGTGATGGGTGGCATTGATGATGATCCGAGCCTGGAGTACGAGCTTTCGGCTCTTAGAGAAGCTACTGAATCCGGGTGCACTTATTTGCTTGGACATGGTGATGTTAGAGCTAAAAAAGACTCATTTTTCTTGAAGAAACTTGTGATTAATTACTTTTATTCGTTCTTGAGGAACAACTGCAGGGGCGGGGCTGCAACGATGAAAGTTCCGCACATGAATATCATACAGGTTGGGATGACGTATATGGTATGATATGATATGATATGATATGAATATCTTAACGGTATTAATTTATCTTTATTGTATTTGTTAGTATAATAAGAAAATCTGTTTGTAAATGAAACTGGTGGTGGTTATATTCATAGTTTGGTTAGACTGGTTTTCAGGCCTGGCTCATACAAAAGAATTTTGATAGTAGAGTTGGAAAAGTCATCTTAATTTAAACTCTAGCACTAAGATCTATCTTTTTTTTTAATCATTCTTATTTACCAACAAATTTGGGCCCAGTTTTTTATGTCGCCCGGGGCGCAAAATTTTTGTAAGGTTCTCAAGGACGGCCCTGCTTGTTTTGATAAGATCTTTGGACCGAATCAGTAACTATCTTTTACTAAATCATACAATAGCCAGGATAATTGACCATTACTTGACACTTGAAACAAGCTATATCATTTGAGGTTAATGTTCAATCATACCAAGCAACCTAAGTCTGCAACTAATAGCCATTTGAACCTTGTAGTAGCAATAACACAGAAGTTACAAGTCACCAACAGTATTTATGTTTTTGCTCCCTTTATTTTTGTTTTTATTGCGCATAATGTATATGATGAATGTTACGTTATAAGTTGAACAACAAACATGTGTTGGATTAAGAGCAAATCAGTAACTTTGCTCGATGAAACTGGTAAATGTGACCAAACCTTAGGACGATTTTGGCATTTTACTATATGTCTATATTGTTTTTCTTTCTTTTGTTACATATGGAAGATGGATGAGGAGAGGCCCGGTAGGATTTTTAATTTAAGATCGGAGCTTGGATGTATAGATTAACAAAGGAAAAAATCTGTTGGATGTAGTTGGGGGTGACCAAAATTTGTCATTATGGAATGCTTATTTTTTCGTAATAAATTTCAGTTGTGCATATCCATGTAAAATATGGTGTTGTTTGTATGTAACTTGTGTTCCATACAAATGTTAATGTAGTTGTTAATGAATAAGGCCATGGGTTGTCGTCCCCATCAACCCCATCCTCTACATCAGCCCCATATCATCTCCAAGTCTCAAACCCTTCATCCCCTTCCCTTTTCAATGGTAAATGTGTATGTGTAATGGATAGAGCTCGGAGGTTGGGTATATACCCACGAAGGCACCGAATCATCAGGATAGGGTGGGGGGGGCGCTTTGCCATCGAGTCCACAGACTCCTTGACAGTCTGGCCAACTCCACACCCCTGACAGTATTGTTCAAGGAAAGTCCATCCTCCCATCCACGCGTTTTTGTCGTCTTTCTTCTCTTAAATTTTGTTAAGTAATATTTATGTGAAACTATTCTTCCACCAACATGTGCACATGAAGTTATTTCCTATGTTAAATCCATTTCTATTCAACTTGCACGTATGAAATGAAGATGCTAATCGTCAATTAAGGAGATAAAGATCAAACGAGTTATAGATAATTCTTGGAGAATTATGTATTGAGTCTTTTATATTTAAATTGTTGTAAAAACACTTCTGAAATTGAATCAAGAACACAATTGTCGAAAGCTTCGAGATTATTATTGATTAATGAAACGACAGTACAAAGAGAATTTCAAAAGAAAAGACTGATCACAAGCTAATTGAAGAGATCTATTTATAGCCCTAAACCCCAATGTGTTCGTTAACAAGTCTGTTAACACTTTCATTCTTGGCACAAATGACCCTCCAATTCTTCAGCCTTGACAAAATCAACACAAACTTTATTAAAGCAGTAAAAGAACTTTGTAACTTGTCACAACTGGTCCCTTAACTTTCTTAACCAGTTTGACTTATTTATTGACCTTGATTATGACTCTAATATCTAACAATCTCCACCTTAGAGTCACTAATCATTACTGAACCATCTTCACAAACAACTGATCATCAAACAACTGTTCTCAATCAGCTGTTCCTGTTCCTGTCCAAACTACTGATCAACTGCACCATCAGCAGTTCTAACATCTGATTACCATCAGTTGTTCCAAAACTCTGCTCTTCATCAGCTAGCCCTGAATCAACACTCTCAGGATCTGACCCATGTTGTATAATTCTTTCAACACTTAAACAACATCCATAGTCCTGATAAACTCCACTGGATTTAACCCATTTCCAGCCTTTCACACCTGTTGACCCAGAAACACCACAGAATGTGACAATTCTGCCCCTGCAACCCTTTTTCACATCTTCAACCAGTATCCACTGATCTATAGAACCTCTAAGCACCAACCAAGTATCATTACTCAATAATGAAAACATATCTACCTTCATTATCTTCAAATCCTTGATCTCATTTGCTTCATTCTCAGATTCAACACTAGTCAAAAGATTAACTGTTTTATCCACAGCCCAGTCCCTTTCATCACAGGACTGCCTTTCATCAAACCACAACTGAGTAATCTTCTCTGCACACTTACCAGGCAACTCCACCTCAACCTGAACATCATCACCTTGTGCAGCCTCCACCTCAGTCCAAAAACCTTCTAAACACAGCATAACCCTGCTGCCTTTTATCCATAGCATAAACCTGCTATCCTGTAACCTTGGCTTCCCATCTACTAGACCACATATTCTGAATATTTTCAACACATCAGAATATCCCAAGAACATATCAACACCTGTCCTTGATTTCATCAACTCCACCTGTCTAGAACACTTATTCAATTCATAGCCAAAAATTTCCAAAACTACCCCTCTTGGAAACACATCTTTTTTAACCAAAAGATTATCACAAACTCCACCTAGACCCCAGTTCACAATCCTATCACACACTTCACCATGAACCACCATTGACTGTCCTTTACCAGAGATCAACACCCTGTGACTCAACTCCACCACAGTCTTACACCTCTCTGTACCAACATCATGAACAACACCATGACTTCTTTTTCCAAACAAACCCTGTTCATCTGTGTGATCCATGAACTCTTTCTCACTAGGCAACACACGACCATCCAGAACATAAACATTACTCTCCTGTCTAGTTCCAGTCATGACAACCTCCTGATCAAACATGATCAAGACCTTACCATCTCTCAACCACACATGGTAACCTATCTTTTCTAAACAACCCAATGACAACAAACTTCTATTCAAATCAGGAACACACCTCACATCATGAACCTCAACAATATTACCATTGTTCATCATGAATACAACTATCCCAACCCCTTGAATCTTACAAGTTCTACCATCACCCATCTTGACTTTACCAAGATAACCATATTTCAGATCCCTGAAATACCCCTGATCATATGTCATCCCAAAAGACCCACCTGAATCCAAGATCCACTTCTCTGAACAGAATTGTTCACTGGTCACTACAAGAACATCACAAACATCACATTCATCTGATGAATCACCTTCTTGTTGCCTGTGATTATCATACCTCTGTTCACCCTTCTTCTTCTTCAATTCAGGACAGTCTCTCTTCAAATGATCTTCTGAATGACAAACATAACACCTCCTCTTGAATCTTGATTCACCCTTGAACCTTGAATTCTTCTGATCAGCCTTCCCTCTCACAAACAATGCATCTCCACCATCTTCTACCACATCTGTTCTTCTTTTCAACTCTTTTGAATTCAGGGCAGCCAAGACTTCATCCATAGTCAATGTCTCCCTTCCATACATAAGAGTATCCACAAAATGATCATACGAAGATGGCAATGATGTGAGAAATATGATGGCCTGATCTTCACCATCCAATTCAACCTCAATATTTTCAAGATCCAAGATAAGTTTATTAAACTCATCTGTATGTTCATCCAGTGTCTTACCAGGGCTCATCTGAAACGTATACAACTTCTTCTTGAGATACAACCTGTTGGCCAACGACTTGTCATGTACAGGGCCTTAAGCTTTGCCCAAACACCAGCTGCAGACGTTTCTTTTGACACTTACCTCAACACCCTGTCACCCAGACTCAATATTGTAACAACCGGCAAAAATGAGGTAATTCCGTACTAATTAATTAACATATGATTAACGTAATTAAATGCAATTATATGTGATTTAATTATCAAGGATTTAGGAGATAGCAATTTCCAAATAATGCATAGGAATGCATACGTTTAATGGTAAAACATGATAGGATCATGTGCGAATAAACTATCCGGTATGGACGTTGGCGATTACCCGGTAATAATTAAATAAACGAAAAGGATCCCGGACACCCAGGATATAAAATAAGGGGTATTTTCACAAAATATAATGAGTTTTGGAACTCCAAAACCATAAGTGGAAACTTTTCATACAAATCTCCCGGTAACGAATAAAGTGCGCGTACCGCACCCGATACGCGTATAACTTATAATTTCACCCGGCAAAAGCCTAAATAAGCAATCAACGCTTAAATTAGACTATGTTTAAGGGTTATTTAAAGGTATTTTTAATGTCCGAATAACGCACGGTTAAAACCCGAAAAATACCCGAACGACACCCGAACGACGAGAGATTTAACTTAACAAATAATGGGTAAATATTTGGTGTTGTGGACCCCACCTAAACCTCTCCAAAAACCGGCCCCAAGGATTAACCCATGCCAAATCCTTCTTTACACTTAATAATCTACCTTTTGTACTTGTGTATCCAAAAGAAGATTAGGAAAAGCATGGGATGGATATGTAATGGATTACTAAGTACAAGAAGCATGCTAAACCATGCTTTTTCTTTAAAAATTTCGGCCCTATGGCCTAATAATCCAAGACAAATGCAAGCTAATGATGCACTAGTACACACACATGCTTGAATATCTAGTGAAAGATCATAATAAATCTCAAATAGTTAGCTAAGATTTGCAAGCAAACTCTCTCCCAACCTCTCTCTATCTCACGGCAATACACACACACATACAATCTTCCCAAAGATCCTAAGTACACCATACAATCTTCAAATGAATCTTACATAATCCATGGAAGATTACATGTGATAATATTATATAACATATGTTAGATACATGAGTTAACAAAGCAAAAATCTTCTCCTTCTTTTCTCTTGTGGTCGTGAGCTATAGCACCCACACATACACTCTTCTTTCAAGCTTAACACTTCCAAATCACTTCCAAACATCCATCCATCAAGACCCCCATTGTGTGTTTCAAGCATGGAGCTTAACCACTAAGGAAGAACACACTAAACCCCTCTCAAATCCAAGGTTTTTGTCTTCCCTAGCCTTGTGCTAGTAGTAAGCTTCTTAACCTTGTTTTGATTATTAATATTCATGTATGTGTTCTTAGAAGCAAGTTGTACATGAAGGGTTAAAATGTGGTTTTGAAAACACAACTTTAATAGATTTTACATGAGTAAAATGGATGATTAAAGACATGTAAATGGATCATGGATTTGATGATAATAAAGTAGTGTTCTTAAAGGATATAAAATCTACACATACACTATGTAAGATGATGATCTACATAAGATTTGAGGAAGAAACTTGAATGTGTTAAAAAGTAGTTTTAATCATCTTAAAATGATCATCTAAGATATAATATATGATGGAATATATTAGGATGTCATAAATGAAGAAGTTGCAAAATTAAAGTTTACTTACTTAGAAAAATGAGATTTGGATATAATGGACAAAAACATTAAACACACATATTAGTAGCCTTATGTATGGAATACAAAACTATTAAAAGTGATTTGATGCAAAAATAACTTAACATTAAAAAGATGAATCTTCAAAGTCCACTAATTTGGGTGAAAAATACTAACTTTGGAAGTTAGAGTAGAAAAATGCAACTTTTGAAAGTTAAGGGACTAATGTTGTAACTTTGGAAGTTAGAGGGCTAAAATGAATATTTTAGAAACTATTAGTTCAAAAATGCAATAATGGAAAGTTTGGTGTCAAAAGTATAAGTAATAATTTTCCAAGGTTGATTTGGTAAATACTAGTAACATACTTGGGTATTTTGTATAAAAAGTGTATTTTTATAAAATGGAATTTTATAAAAATATGGACTCCTTCTAACATAAGAATTATTATAAAAACAAGGTTTTTTTTATAAAGATGGAGACAAATTAAAAACTTGGGAAAACTTATATAAAAATGAACACTTTTATATAAATGGGAATATAAAAGTGTTGGAACATTTTTGTATATAAGTTGGCAAGTTTGGATTAAAAATAGAAAAGCATCTTTAAACCTTCCAAGTAATGTGTGTTGGGAATTTGGAATATGAATAATATTTCTATAAAATGCATGTTGGGAAAAGCTTGGAAAAATTAACTATACAAGTTAAGACGTCGGACTAAGACACGTTAACGAACAATAAACGGACAAAACATAAAAAAAATACCGTTGCGGCAAGATGAGAAAATATATATTTTTAGGAAATAAAATATATATATACATCATGGGTGAAAACTAATTAACACTTTCCTAAGTGTTGAAGAAAACTATTCATGGGAGAAAAACATAACGTAAACAAGTAAGACGTTAAACAAACGTATAGACTTAACAAGAAAAATTACACGTTTATATATATATATATATATATATATATATATATATATATATATATGGGAAAGTAGATATGTGGGAAGGAAAACCAAGACGAGTAGACAAAATATATATGTATATATATGTGTATACCGTGCCGACGAGATCCTAGTATGTTTATTTGAATGGGAAAATAAATATACGGCATGGTGAGTCGAATCGGGTGTTGAGAATATACTACCGAACGACAAGACCTTAGCATATTTATTTAAATGGGAAAATAAATGTGCGGCAAAGTGAGTCGGGTCGAGTGTTGGAAAATATATTATATCGAACGATGCGATCTTAAGTATAATTATTTGAATGGGAAAATAATTATATGTTAAGTGAAGTCAAGTCGAGGATAATAATATACAAGTTAAGGAAATATTAATGAGAATAATATATAACTTGTAAGGAAAGGGGTAATCTAACGCCAACGAAACCTAGGATATGCGCTAAATTAAACGGGAATTGGAATAACTCGTGGTCGGGAGTTGGGTGTACAACTTGCCAAGGCACATGCACTATAGGAATAGTGACTCATACGTCTAGGACGTTTGTAGGTGCGAGACCCCCCGTTTGCTATCTACCTATTGAGCCGGACACAGTATCAGGTGAGTCTCACGGCCCCATTTTAAACTATTTTACATTTTTCGGGGGAAAGATATGTTAGGGAAAATGTTTGACGGAATAATTACTTGAGGTGTGACCGCCACTTGGGGTTGAGACCTCACTTCTATAATCATTTATTCAGGGAAATGAAACCGGTGGAATATTTGAATAGTACTATTGGTGCCTAACAAGGCCCACCCCTAATCGATAGCGTCGATTATGCATTAGTGTATGCCTGGGGTGCATATATTCTGAACTTAAGTCGTAGGATACCGAGAAACGACTTGGAGCGGGGCATTATTATTATACGTCTTGGTTTGATTATAGTCTCAAGTAGATTTATAGGAATTTGCAACTCCTATATATTGTCATAACATGGTATTTCCCAAGTGTTTAAGTTTTGGAAACTAAAAACCTGTGAACTCACCAATATATTTATATTGACGAAATTTTAAACATATCTTTCAGGTAACTAGATGAAGACAAGCATGGCGGGCTGGGTCACGGAAATCTCCTATGCGGCGTTGGATGTTTTGCGGGGTTTCACTTTTATTTCCCAAAGTCTATGGGATATATTGAGAAACCTCACTAGTTATGTTAAAAACAATTTACTCTATGTGTAATGTTTGAACATGATTTTGACGCCTAAATAAATGACCCATTTTCTTAATTACTTGTGATTTGCGTTAACCTTGACTTTATACGCTTGAACCGTCGCGCCACGTGTTTCCGCCATTGACGTGGTGTGACAGAAAGTGGTATCAGAGCCAAGGTTATAGCGAACTAGTATATTTTCTTTAAAAACTAGACTATAACCGGATTTGGTTCAAAAGATAAAGTTTTCAAAATATAAATATATATGCTAAGCGCAATAAAGTAATTTTTCAAGAAGCAGTGGGCATGAGGAGATTCCGACCGAGCTAGCCATGGGCATTGTTATGCAGTACGTAGTATTAGAGGTTAGGAAGGTTACTGTTAAATGTACGCCTTAACTATCTAATTAAATAACTCATATATATTAGTACGGTTCTTTTGCCAGGGATGTCTGACGCAGAGAGTATAGCACCTAGCTACGATAGTAGCTTACAGATTATACTAGCGCCTCCAGCCGAGCCAGTCGAGCTAGTCATACTCGACCCAGAGGAGGACGACATGGAGTTGGACGCCGCCGCCGGAGGCTCAGACGGTGACAATTCTGATGAGACGGATCCCAGCGAGGATCCAAATTGGGCCCCCGCTGGGGATGACGCGGCCGCCGTGGCCGACGCGCCGCAGGCCGACCTACCCATTATACCACTACCTGCCGCACCACTACCCCCACACCCCGTTAGAGCTGTCAGGGATTTCCCTTCAGACTGCGCAGGTCCCTCGAGACCCGCCCCTGCCCAGTCGGAGACTGTGGAGTCTCCATTTGACCGACAGGCTCACGTAGATCACGAGCCACTACCCGTCCCACACATTACCGTTCTCCAGGCATGAGGCTTATGCCGATTGCCCGTGGACGAAACGGGTGGATCTCGGACGACTCGGACGACGAGTCGGTAGCTTCTGTAGACCACATGCTGGTACCCTTGATACCGGCCGACCAGGAGGAGCCCGTGGCTCCAATGATGGAGGACGCCCCTGCTGCACCTACAGCCCCACTCGCACTACCCGAGCCCGTACCACAGGAGGGGCCAGCCTCAGCAGGACCCATCTTAGAGGGCAGCCCCGCCCGTAGCTCTGAGCTACGCAGGGCGGGCATGACAGCATTCGCCACTGCGAGCCCTCCTACCCCTACCATAGTGGTGTCCACCCCGGAGTGGGCCACTATTTCACAGCCCCTTATGGCCCCATTGGCCGAGCTCATAGCACCACCCACTGCACCCATGACACTGCCCATCCCCACTTTACCTATGCTGCCGCCCCACCTCGAGATGCCTACCATGCCCTTACCCGCACCTTACACCTTAGGTGTCGGGGCCTCTTTTCTGATGACACCACCTGCACCATACCCTCTGGATGCAGGGGACCCATACCTGATGCCACCCCACTTCACCCCCGGACTACAGGGTTTTGCCCAGCTATTCCCCCACTTACCGATGCCAGACCCAGTTGGCCCGTCCCAGCCAGTCTACCCCGACATACCTGGGCCATCACAGCCCCACGGGATAGCACCTTTATCCGGACCAGCTTGGTCCTCAGCTATTTCACTGGAGCGAGATTTCCAGACTCTCGCCGACACGGTGCAGCGCACCGTGAACCAGATGGAACAGCAAACCCGACTTATGTGGGCACGTATCATTGATGCCCGAGATGCCCTAGCACACTATGCCGAGGAATTGTTGCGCATGGACGCGCATTGTGGGATCACGGGCGATGCACACTTCGCGCATCGACAGTTTTTGTATGATCGCATCATGGCGATCAGTATGACCATCAGCATTCACGCCCCTCAGTATCAGTTTCCGCCGCCGCCACCACAGTAGGGATACTTCAGAGACCCTTGAAGAATCACTTACAGATGTATATAGTAGTAGCGGTATGGTAGCGTAGCACGAGTTATAACACTCGTTTGCATTTTGCCCAGCCGTGCGGGTATGCCGGCATATGATATGATGTTTTTATTTATTTCAGAACGATGTATTGTATGAGGGATGTTATCCCCTATTTTGTTATTGTAAACAAAGCATTGTACTCGTACTATTGAAATTAATGAAAAAATCTTATTGTTATGATGGTGACATATGTTATTGTATAACTGTGATTGTCTACGATTATTATTGCTTACTCCATATATTGCGATTTGTGTGATTGTGTGGTGATGTTGTGTTGATTATTATGTTCATGTGATGAGTTGCTACTTATGCTTTGTGTATGTCTATATTTGTGTGAATGTTCGCCAAAGCTAACCTTTAATAATTATTATTGAAGAAAAATGGCACCGGCTACCCGGAGCAACAGTGGCAACGACGGGTTGCCCACAACACCCGCTGAACTAGAAACACTAGTCTCGGAGCGTATAGCCCGAGCCATAGCGGAACACGAAGCCGCCCGCTCTGAGCGATCGCGGGATAGGACTGGGAGCGACCAACGTGAAACCTCCCCCATTGGTAAGAGGTTTATGAATAAATGAAAAAGCGATGGGAGATTATCATAAAACTCCTATCCCATAATAACATACTACCTTATTATTGCAGAAACGGCCTCGCGAGAGCGTGGCTGCACTTTCAAGGCCTTTTTGGACTGTAAGCCGATAAATTTCAGCGGCACAGAGGGATCTGTCGGACTGATTAAATGGTTCGAAAAGACCGAAGCAGTGATCTGCATCAGCGGTTGTACCCCTCGACAATCAGTCATGTACTCCACGAACTTGTTTCTGGATCAAGCGCTAACTTGGTGGAACAGCCAAGTACAGGCACTGGGAGGTGATGCTGCTTACTCCCTACCATGGTTGGGATTGAAGGAACTTATGATCGCCGAATACCGACCGGCGAGTGAGGTACAGAAACTTGAAACGGAATTCTGGAACCTTACCATGGTTGGAGCAGACGTGGCTGGGTACACGTCCAGATTTCATGACCTTGCCCGACTAGTGCCTCGTTTGGTTACCCCGGAGAGCAACAAGATAGAGCGGTACCTGTTCGGACTAGCGCCACAAATACGCAGCATGGTCACTTCCTCCAAACCCACGACCATGCGCGAGGCTATCGATCTCGCTCTGAGCCTCACCGAGGACGCTATTCGAATGGGCACCTTAATCCGGCAGGTTTCGGGACTGAAAATTTCTGAGTCTAGCAGCGTGGAGGGTAAGAATCTGGGGACGAGTTCAGCTATTGTGTCGAATGATCAGGGGAATAAACCTAGGTTTGGGAAACGTAAGCGGAATGAAGGGAAGAAGGATGGATCGTCGGGTAATGCGAACAAGAAGGGAAAGGGATATGTAGCCACAGGGCGCGGAAATGGTGGGAAACAAGGTAATCAGGGGAGAAATAACGGGATAACTTGTAGGAAGTGCCACCGCTCGGGGCACAAGACAGAGGATTGCCGGTCAGGAGCACCGAAGAATGGAGGAGCAAGACCCTGTTTTGCGTGCGGGTCACTTGACCATTGGAAGAAGGATTGCCCCAAGGTAAACAACCAAGCCCGCGGGCGGGCTTTTGTGATTGGAGCCGGTGATGCACGACAAGACCCCAACGTGGTCACTGGTACGTTCCCTCTTAATGGTCATTTGCCTCTGTATTATTTGATACCGGTGCTGACTTTAGCTTCGTATCCATTGAGTTTAAAAGATTACTTGGGCTAAAAACTAGTAAACTAGATACACCCTACTCCATAGAACTGGCTAATGGTAAAACTATTGAAACGAGAGAAGTAGCGAGAGATTGTAAATTGGAACTCTGTGGGCACGAGTTTGGGATTGATCTCTTGCCAGTTGTGTTGGGAAGTTTTGACATAGTTGTTGGCATGGACTGGTTATCCGCACACCGTGCCATCGTAGTTTGCAACGATAAAATCATTCAAGTCCCCCTCGCAAACGGTGAAACTCTCTCAATTCAAGGGGAAAGGCACGGGACGCCACTAAGGATTATTTCAAGCATGAAGGCGCGAAAGTGCTTAAGAAAGGGCTTGTCGCATTCTTGGCACACGTGGTGGACAAGAAAGCCGACGAGCGGAAGTTGGAAGACATCCCAATAGCTAGAGATTTTCCTGATGTATTCCCAGAAGATTTGCCGGGGTTGCCACCACCTCGACAAGTCGAATTCCGCATCGACCTCGTTTCTGGAGCTGCTCCTGTGGCACGATCGCCATATCGCTTAGCTCCATCGGAGATGCAGGAACTATCCAGCCAGCTACAAGAATTGTTGGACAAGGGTTTTATAAGACCGAGTTTCTCACCTTGGGGAGCTCCCGTCTTATTCGTAAAGAAGAAGGATGGCACATTTCGCATGTGCATTGACTATCGAGAGCTGAACAAGCTAACCATTAAGAATCGCTATCCTCTCCCCAGGATCGACGATTTATTTGATCAGCTCCAAAGATCTAGCTTTTACTCCAAGATCGATATGAGGTCCGGCTATCACCAGTTGCGTATACAGGAAGAGGATGTACCAAAGACGGCCTTCAGAACTAGATATGGGCACTATGAATTTTTGGTAATGTCGTTCGGCTTAACCAACGCACCAGCTGTTTTCATGGACTTGATGAACCGCGTGTGTAAGCCATACTTGGATAAATTCGTCATTGTTTTCATTGACGATATTTTGATCTATTCACGCACCAAAGAATACCACGAGAATCACCTTCGGTTAATCCTTGAAGTGCTACGCAAAGAAAAGCTCTACGCTAAATTCTCGAAGTGTGACTTTTGGATTCGAGAAGTTCACTTCCTAGGCCACGTGGTGAATGAAAAAGGCATACACGTCGATCCCGCCAAGATCGAGGCAATTAAAAATTGGGAAGCCTCTCGAACTCCTACCGAAGTACGACAATTTCTTGGACTTGCGGGTTACTACAGAAGGTTCATCGGGAACTTTTCCAAGATAGCACAGGCTTTAACCATGCTAACCCAAAAGGATAAGAAATTCGAATGGACGGAAAAGCAAGAAGTAGCATTCCAATTACTAAAAGACAAGCTATGTGGCGCTCCGATACTATCACTCCCAGATGGTACGGAGGATTTTGTGGTTTACTGTGATGCCTCACATCAAGGCTTGGGTTGCGTATTAATGCAACGAGAAAAAGTGATAGCATATGCTTCCAGACAACTGAAAATCCATGAGAAGAACTACACTACACACGATTTGGAATTGGGTGCAGTGGTATTCGCTCTCAAGATATGGAGGCACTATTTATACGGAACCAAGTGCACGATTTTCACTGATCATAAGAGTTTGCAACACATCTTTGATCAGAAGGATTTGAACATGCGACAACGGAGATGGGTTGAATTATTAAACGATTACGATTGTGAGATAAAGTACCATCCCAGTAAGGCGAACGTTGTGGCCGACGCCTTAAGTCGCAAGGAACGGGTTAAACCGTTGCGTGTCCGAGCTTTGGGTCTGACTATCCACACGAATCTGACTGATCGAATTCGTGAAGCGCAAGTTAACGCTCTTAAACCCGAGAATGTCAAAGGTGAAAGATTGCGAAAGATGATTGATTCACTGGAACCAAAGGCGGACCAGACCCTGTATTTCATGAATAGAATTTGGGTTCCAGTGTACGGTGGATTGCGTGAGCTAGTATTGGCCGAAGCTCACAGTTCTAGATATTCGGTTCACCCTGGTGCAGACAAGATGTTCCACGATTTGAAGGAACTTTATTGGTGGCCAAATTTCAAAAGAGATATAGCGGCTTATGTTGCGCGATGTTTAACCTGCGCAAAGGTCAAGGCCGAGAATCAGAGACCATCCGGCTTGCTCCAGCAACCGGAAATACCGGAATGGAAATGGGAACGAATTACCATGGATTTCATTACCAAGTTACCCAAGACAACAAGCGGCCATGACATGATCTGGGTTATCGTTGATCAATTGACAAAATCTGCACACTTCCTCCCGATTCGCGAAACGGATAAATTGGAGAAACTGACCCGTTTGTACATTAAGGAAGTGGTGTCGAAGCATGGTGTACCTACCTCAATCATCTCCGATCGAGATAGTCGTTTCACCTCAAGATTTTGGGAAAGTTTGAATGAAGCCCTCGGTACTCGCCTCGACATGAGTACCGCGTACCACCCCCAAACGGATGGTCAAAGTGAACGAACCATCCAGACCTTGGAAGATATGTTGCGGGCATGTGCGATTGATTTCGGTGGTAATTGGGATACCCACTTGCCTTTGGTGGAATTTTCTTACAATAATAGTTACCATACGAGCATTCAAGCTGCACCTTTTGAAGCTCTATATGGACGCAAGTGCAGATCTCCGCTATGTTGGGCTGAAGTTGGAGAAAAACAACTCACCGGGCCCGAAATCGTTCAAGAGACGACGAACAAGGTCTTTTTGATAAAGGAACGCCTCAAAGCGGCCCGTGACCGACAGAAAAGCTACGCTGATATGAGGCGAAAACCTTTAGAATTTCAAGTCGGAGACAGGGTCCTACTAAAGGTGTCACCTTGGAAAGGTGTCGCGCGCTTTGGAAAGCGCGGAAAGCTGAACCCACGATATGTAGGACTATTTGAAATCTTGTCCAGGGTAGGCCCGGTGGCATACAAGCTCAAGTTGCCTCAAGAGCTTAGTGGAATACACGACACATTTCACGTGTCAAACTTGAAAAAGTGCCTATCCGACGAAACTCTCATCATCCCTGCTGACGAAATCCAAATTGACGACAAGTTACATTTTGTTGAAGAACCAATCGAGGTAACCGATTGGAAAGTCCAAAAACTAAGACGCAGCAAGATCAGATTGGTCAAAGTGCGCTGGAATGCCAAGCGTGGACCGGAGTTCACGTGGGAAAGGCTGGACCGGATGAAGCAAAAGTATCCCGCCCTATTCGAGAAGACACCTATACCGGAGAACTCGAAGTGAATTCCGGGACGAAATTCTCTTAACGGGGGGAGAATGTAACAACCGGCAAAAATGAGGTAATTCCGTACTAATTAATTAATATATGATTAACGTAATTAAATGCAATTATATGTGATTTAATTATCAAGGCTTTAGGAGATAGCAATTTCCAAATAATGCATAGGAATGCATATGTTTAATGGTAAAACATGATAGGATCATGTGCGAATAAACTATCCGGTATGGACGTTGGCGATTACCCGGTAATAATTAAATAAACGAAAAGGATCCCGGACACCCAGGATATAAAATAAGGGGTATTTTCACAAAATATAATGAGTTTTGGAACTCCAAAACCATAAGTGGAAACTTTTCATACAAATCTTCCGGTAACGAATAAAGTGCGCGTACCGCACCCGATACGCGTATAACTTATAATTTCACCCGGCAAAAGCCTAAATAAGCAATCAACGCTTAAATTAGACTATGTTTAAGGGTTATTAAAGGTATTTTTAATGTCCGAATAACGCACGGTTAAAACCCGAAAAATACCCGAACGACACCCGAACGACGAGAGATTTAACTTAACAAATAATGGGTAAATATTTGGTGTTGTGGACCCCACCTAAACCTCTCCAAAAACCGGCCCCAAGGATTAACCCATGCCAAATCCTTCTTTACACTTAATAATCTACCTTTTGTACTTGTGTATCCAAAAGAAGATTAGGAAAAGCATGGGATGGATATGTAATGGATTACTAAGTACAAGAAGCATGCTAAACCATGCTTTTTCTTTAAAAATTTCGGCCCTATGGCCTAATAATCCAAGACAAATGCAAGCTAATGATGCACTAGTACACACACATGCTTGAATATCTAGTGAAAGATCATAATAAATCTCAAATAGTTAGCTAAGATTTGCAAGCAAACTCTCTCCCAACCTCTCTCTATCTCACGGCAATACACACACACACATACAATCTTCCCAAAGATCCTAAGTACACCATACAATCTTCAAATGAATCTTACATAATCCATGGAAGATTACATGTGATAATATTATATAACATGTGTTAGATACATGAGTTAACAAAGCAAAAATCTTCTCCTTCTTTTCTCTTGTGGCCGTGAGCTATAGCATCCACACATACACTCTTCTTTCAAGCTTAACACTTCCAAATCACTTCCAAACATCCATCCATCAAGACCCCCATTGTGTGTTTCAAGCTTGGAGCTTAACCACTAAGGAAGAACACACTAAACCCCTCTCAAATCCAAGGTTTTTGTCTTCCCTAGCCTTGTGCTAGTAGTAAGCTTCTTAACCTTGTTTTGATTATTAATATTCATGTATGTGTTCTTAGAAGCAAGTTGTACATGAAGGGTTAAAATGTGGTTTTGAAAACATAACTTTAATAGATTTTACATGAGTAAAATGGACGATTAAAGACATGTAAATGGATCATGGATTTGATGATAATAAAGTAGTGTTCTTAAAGGATATAAAATCTACACATACACTATGTAAGATGATGATCTACATAAGATTTGAGGAAGAAACTTGAATGTGTTAAAAAGTAGTTTTAATCATCTTAAAATGATCATCTAAGATATAATATATGATGGAATATATTAGGATGTCATAAGTGAAGAAGTTGCAAAATTAAAGTTTACTTACTTAGAAAAATGAGATTTGGATATAATGGACAAAAACATTAAACACACATATTAGTGGCCTTATGTATGGAATACAAAACTATTAAAAGTGATTTGATGCAAAAATAACTTAACATTAAAAAGATGAATCTTCAAAGTCCACTAATTTGGGTGAAAAATACTAACTTTGGAAGTTAGAGTAGAAAAATGCAACTTTTGAAAGTTAAGGGACTAATGTTGTAACTTTGGAAGTTAGAGGGCTAAAATGAATATTTTAGAAACTATTAGTCCAAAAATGCAATAATGGAAAGTTTGGTGTCAAAAGTATAAGTAATAATTTTCCAAGGTTGATTTGGTAAATACTAGTAACATACTTGGGTATTTTGTATAAAAAATGTATTTTTATAAAATGGAATTTTATAAAAATATGGACTCCTTCTAACATAAGAATTATTATAAAAACAAGGTTTTTTTTATAAAGATGGAGACAAATTAAAAACTTGGGAAAACTTATATAAAAATGAACACTTTTATATAAATGGGAATACAAAAGTGTTGGAACATTTTTGTATATAAGTTGGCAAGTTTGGATTAAAAATAGAAAAGCATCTTTAAACCTTCCAAGTAATGTGTGTTGGGAATTTGGAATATGAATAATATTTCTATAAAATGCATGTTGGGAAAAACTTGGAAAAATTAACTAAACAAGTTAAGACGTCGGACTAAGACACGTTAACGAACAATAAACGGACAAAACATAAGAAAAATACCGTTGCGGCAAGATGAGAAAATATATATTTTAGGAAATAAAATATATATATATATACATCATGGGTGAAAACTAATTAACACTTTCCTAAGTGTTGAAGAAAACTATTCATGGGAGAAAAACATAACGTAAACAAGTAAGACGTTAAACAAACGTATAGACTTAACAAGAAAAATTACACGTTTATATATATATTATATATATATATATATATATATATATACGCTCGTCTCGGCAAAATTCTAGTATATCTACTTAATGGGAAAGTAGATATGTGGGAAGGAAAACCAAGACGAGTAGACAAAATATATATGTATATATATGTGTATACCGTGCCGACGAGATCCTAGTATGTTTATTTGAATGGGAAAATAAATATACGGCATGGTGAGTCGAATCGGGTGTTGAGAATATACTACCGAACGACAAGACCTTAGCATATTTATTTAAATGGGAAAATAAATGTGCGGCAAAGTGAGTCGGGTCGAGTGTTGGAAAATATATTATATCGAACGATGCGATTTTAAGTATAATTATTTGAATGGGAAAATAATTATATGTTAAGTGAAGTCAAGTCGAGGATAATAATATACAAGTTAAGGAAATATTAATGAGAATAATATATAACTTGTAAGGAAAGGGGTAATCTAACGCCAACGAAACCTAGGATATGCGCTAAATTAAACGGGAATTGGAATAACTCGTGGTCGGGAGTTGGGTGTACAACTTGCCAAGGCACATGCACTATAGGAATAGTGACTCATACGTCTAGGACGTTTGTAGGTGCGAGACCCCCCGTTTGCTATCTACCTATTGAGCCGGACACAGTATCAGGTGAGTCTCACGGCCCCATTTTAAACTATTTTACGTTTTTCGGGGGAAAGATATGTTAGGGAAAATGTTTGACGGAATAATTACTTGAGGTGTGACCGCCACTCGGGGTTGAGACCTCACTTCTATAATCATTTATTCAGGGAAATGAAACCGGTGGAATATTTGAATAGTACTATTGGTGCCTGACAAGGCCCACCCCTAATCGATAGCGTCGATTATGCATTAGTGTATGCCTGTGGTGCATATATTCTGAACTTAAGTCGTAGGATACCGAGAAACTACTTGGAGCGGGGCATTATTATTATACGTCTTGGTTTGATTATAGTCTCAAGTAGATTTATAGGAATTTGCAACTCCTATATATTGTCATAACATGGTATTTCCCAAGTGTTTAAGTTTTGGAAACTAAAAACCTGTGAACTCACCAATATATTTATATTGACGAAATTTTAAACATATCTTTCAGGTAACTAGATGAAGACAAGCATGGCGGGCTGGGTCACGGAAATCTCCTATGCGGCGTTGGATGTTTTGCGGGGTTTCACTTTTATTTCCCAAAGTCTATGGGATATATTGAGAAACCTCACTAGTTATGTTAAAAACAATTTACTCTATGTGTAATGTTTGAACATGATTTTGACGCCTAAATAAATGACCCATTTTCTTAATTACTTGTGATTTGCGTTAACCTTGACTTTATACGCTTGAACCGTCGCGCCACGTGTTTCCGCCATTGGCGTGGTGTGACAAATATGATCGAACTATGAGCCTTTTCTAACATCTCCTTCTTTTCCTTATCTGTGAGATCACCAGGAATATGATCCTCACCCCTCAATGCATCAACAACACCATTATGCACTAACAGGGCTCTCATCTTCATCCTCCACAAACTAAAATCGTTTCTCCCATCAAACTTCTCCAACTCGAACTTCGTCGTCACCATTCTTGATCTTAATTGCGGATAACAAACTCCAATTTCACAGAAAACCGAGCAACCTGGCTCTGATACCAATTGTTGTAAAAACACTTCTGAAATTGAATCAAGAACACAATTGTCGAAAGCTTCGAGATTATTATTGATTAATGAAACGACAGTACAAAGAGAATTTCAAAAGAAAAGACTGATCACAAGCTAATTGAAGAGATCTATTTATAGCCCTAAACCCCAATGTGTTCGTAAACAAGTCTGTTAACACTTTCATTCTTGGCACAAATGACCCTCCAATTCTTCAGCCTTGACAAAATCAACACAAACTTTATTAAAGCAGTAAAAGAACTTTGTAACTTGTCACAACTGGTCCCTCAACTTTCTTAACCAGTTTGACTTATTTATTGACCATGATTATGACTCTAATATCTAACATAAATTATTATTATTGATGTATATTAGATATATTTTTCTAGATGGTTTATTTATATATTTAAATAGGGTCTTTGTAATTGTTTATTTGGTGTGCTCTGATTTATAATAAAAAGAGTAGAACAAGTTTATTCACATCATGTTTTTGTGTTTGATCAATTGCGTGATTTTGCAATATGAATACCGCCAAAATCATTGAATTTGGATATTCACCTGCGCGTAAAAATGTCATTTACCTGTCGAACCTTTTATTTTTATTCACAAATTTGGGTTGCCAAACCCTTTTTCTCAACTTGCATTCAGCATACATGCATGCTAAGTCATTTTCCAAGATTCCTTTCTTATGTTGAACCGATTCTTGTCAATATGTGCATATGGAAACATTTCTCATACCAAATTATTTGACACACACACACATATTGACACCATGAAACAAGAAAATGTGTCGCATGTTATGGCCTTACTCCCATTTTGTTATATGGATTTTGCAACATTTTTGCCAATTTTTTAAACGTTCTCAATTACCAATTGATTCTATGTTTTCATCATTGTCTTTCTCTTTGAAGTGACTTGGGGGTAAAGATGCCATTTCATTAGCTTATTCTCAAAAAGAAATAATATTAAAATAATACATAAGAAAGCTGTTACTTGATACTTTTCCAAATTGTTTAGTACTATAAAATTACAAATGCAAGTGATGTACGAAAGAAAAAAATGACAAAACATATTTGAGAGAGATATGTAGCCAAAATCAAATCCACTTGCTATGGACCCTCTTGTTGAAAATACAACTATAGTCATCATTAACACTATTACCAAATTTATTAGA
Source organism: Ambrosia x helenae (assembly GCA_030844895.1). NCBI lineage: Eukaryota > Viridiplantae > Streptophyta > Magnoliopsida > Asterales > Asteraceae > Ambrosia > Ambrosia x helenae. Next base: position 16,287,225 of record CM061224.1, on the reverse strand, counting down.
AACTTTATATTTTATATATATCATTTTTAATATTTGATTCTCCTAGAAAGAAAAGAGAAAAAGTAGTTTCTTTGAAACATATTTTTCACTTTTTTCATAAACAAATCACCTAAAGAGTCTTATTTTTAAATGACTAATTTGAAAACAAAGGAAAAAGAAAAATAATAAAGTAATAAATAAATAAATAAATAACCCTTGTCACATGACTCCTTCCCTACACTTTACAAGTTTTGATGGAGCCATGAATGTCACATCATACTTGGCGCCATCCCTCAAAACCAGGTAATCCATCAACAAAATGCCAAAAAGAAATAGTTGTCTCAATCTTTTTATAAAATTTCCAACACTTGTGTTATACAACAAGGTTTTGGTTCAAGTTTTTGGCGGGGGGATTTATAAATACATTGTATATATCATATAAATTTATATAATCTAGAAAAAAGGATAACACTATAGCCATTAAGATCATGAAAAAACTGACTATTAGATGTATTAATCAAACAAACTAAAAAGTTATCAAGTATCCAAATAAACCTGTTTATTTGTAAAGATTGTAACCATTAAAATAAAAATTTTCATTACAAACACAATAGCACATGTGGTAATGTTATATTTTAAAGTCACTGAGAAGTATGTGAATATAGGTGATGGGATGGAGATGGAGATGGGTAGCACGAAGAGAAAGGGTAAAATAGTTATTTTACAAAACGCTAACAAAATCAAACGACATTTACTAAAAGGTTCAAAACGTGATACATCTAGATGAACCTAAAATGCCTTTCCTTTATATGCTACAACCAGTCAGCTAGGGCCGAATCTATAGTCTATTAAAAAGGTTTAACCCCATTAAATTCGATGACTTGAATCTTTTCAATAATTAAAACTATTGTTTTCACAACTTTGCTAGGACACATTGAGGTTTGATGCATAGATGGATTACCGTAAATATTTGGTTGTGGTACCCCTTTTTAAAGACAACTCCAAATAAGGGCATTTTTTGTAGGAAATTTATTTGTACCATCTTTTTCTATCTCATCAATGTGAGATGACATTTTATTTGTAACATTTTAATGTATAATGGCAGTTGTTCTAAATAAAAAAAATAGTTGCATTATTTTATTACATTGGGTAATTTTTTAGCTGTTGGGTCAACTTGGGCAAGTCTATTACAAACTTACAAATCACAACTTTTAATTTTTAAATGGACAATGACCTTCATATGATAGTTTATACAATATCATATTATTACTACATGCTTTTGTCATGTAAATGAACTTTATCATTTAACAAGGTGTCTTCAATGTCACGGTTATGTAGATATGCAATGACCGGACAACTTACACAAGAGTGATGTTTATGTTCATATTGGTCTGTTACAGTAACATACATTTGGTTTATTAAAATTTGTTCAATAATGAGTACATGGTTTGTGTGGTGAACTGCAATCAGTTGTAATTGGTGGTGCACATTTCTTTTCTTTTCTTTCTATGAATACTTGTTAAAACATAGTGTGCACATTTCTATTCTTTTTGCGTAACTTGCGGCAAACATACCTAAGTATTATAATGTTGTATTGCAACCCATTTGTGGATCCCGCTGCAACGCGCGGGTAAACCCACTAGTTTTATTAGAAGAAACTGATTATAAGATGAGTTGAGAGAAGAAATTGAATATAAAATGAGTAGAGAGTCTCTCAAAAAAACAGTCTTTCTATTTCTAATAATAGAGGTAAAGTTTGTCCACATCCCACATTCCTCTTCTACCTATAACCGTGCTATTTGTGAAATCTACATGCTACAATTGTTATTGTTGTAGTTTATTATAATACGTTGAATCTAACTCCTCCTAGGTTGTGAAATCAATTTGATAAGACTCATAAAGTGAAGGAAATGGCAATGGGTGTGTGTAATGCAAAATAAACATTATCTTAGATCTAAGAATGGAGATATGATCAATAACAAAGAAGACAAAGAAGGTTTAGAATGCAAAACTTAGAAGAGAATCATATCTTATTATACTCATCTCACCCCATATATGAACTAACAATACATGAGTATTACAAATTGAGGATCCATCAAGAAGATACAAAGACACACACCACCTTACATATCTTTGTTTTAATTAAACATCAAGTACTAAAATTCTCATCGATATAGCATACGATTCTTAGACATAGATATGTGACAAAATATAATCATTAGAAAATATAACCATTTTTGTTTTCTCTCCTACATCTTTTTCTTTAGATCTATCCAATGATCATACTGTTTACAGGATCTCCTCCATCATACCATGGATTTTGTCATTTATCATCATATTTTTTTCTTTAAAAACAAAACATCAAACTTTCAAAACGCCGACAAGCCCTCTTCTTTTAGAGAGAGAGAGAGAGAGAGAGAGTGTGGGGGGGGGGGGGTGGCGTGAAAGCCATTTGCCGCCCACCCCCACCACCCCCACATGAAGGTGAAAGCGGCGTGGCATTAGCCCCCTTGGGCGGGAGATCTTTGGCTGGTGGGAGGTGGAAAGATGTGGAGGTTTTTGATTGGCCCTAAAAAAAACTAACACACAAACTATAATAATAATATTATCGCCCCCCTTCCCCCCGCCCCACAATTTTCAAAAACATTTGGAAAACGTTCCGAACACACCATCAAACTTTGAAAATGCGGATAAGCTGTCTTTTTTAGAGTGTGTGTGGGTGGGGGGGGGGGATGCCGTGAAAGCCATTTGCCACCCACCTGCACCACCCACATGAAGGTGAAAGTGGCGTTAGTTCATTGGGCGGGAGAACTTTGGCTAGCGGGGGCGGGTGTGGAAAGATGTGGAGGTTTTTTATTGGCCCCAATTAAAAAAATGTGACACACAAACTATAATAATAATAATAATAATAATAATAATAATATTCTCTTCATCCCCTCCCCATCTTCTCCCACAATTTTCACTCTTGAAAAATGAATCTACATATACCACATGATACATCACGCCCCTCTTTTCCCTCCCTCCACTCCCCACACTCTTAAAGTGCTGTCACTTTTACAAAATTCTAGGCATGTCAATTCTAGATTTACAAATTCTAATATGCAGTCATAATTTTTTACTTACTTTTTTATTATTTTTATTCACAAACCCAGGTTTATACGGACCGTATAGAGTTATGTAGACCATATTTTTTTTTTCTGCTCGTATGAACCTATATGGGCCGTATAGAGAGTGTCAAAACAAGATTAAGGTGTACCCTTATTAACATCCTTGTTTTTTTTCTTTGAAATGCCTTCAATCAAAACTGATTTCTTTGTTCTAACGTTTTACAGGCTACTTGTGGGGAGATTGCTCTCCCGCACGCGCTGAGCGCCTCCGAATGGAGTGTTGTTTAGCTGTGTCTAGACGCGACATAATCAGCAGTAATCTATGATTATGTTTATGTCGTCTTAGATTCTGTTTACGTCGTCTTAGTTCCTTTTGGTTAGGTTAACCCTTAACCTCAGTGACTAAGATTCCATAGCATCTTGGACGCCCCCTGTGTAGAGTTAGAGCTACGCAATAGGGCGAGTCGAATGTTACATGAGTATTTATAATGACTCCTTAAGTAGCCTGGTGCAAAAGCCCAACGACTAGTCAGTGTAGTTCATTATGTCTAAAACTTTATTGAAATCTTTATTGGTTGGATATTATTGAAAGGCTAAGTGTGCTTATGAACATAGGATTTCACCGGTTCCAGAGAACCAGATAGGAAGAAAAGACCCAGAGGATTCTTTTGAAGCAGCATGACTAGACTCACGGATTTGTCTTGAAAACTTTTTATCATAGGTAGTTAGAGTACCAAACCGGTCTAATCTCTTTCTACGGCAAGCGCCATCGCCTTTTTCACTCTGGATTTGACCTCAGTAGCATTCCCAACTACATGCTTTGATTCTTCATTTTTTATTTGACTTGGTTCCAGCCTCGGTGGTCCTACAAGGGTTGACTTTACCATACCATTTAGCATCCTTTTTCTTCGAACCTTTTTCCTATCTCTGAAGTGTATCCGCTGCTCCCCGCCGGTATAGGTCTAAGGGCGTTTTGTCCCCTATCTCTCAATAGCACGGAACAAGATATATGTTGTGGCGGTTTCGCCGCTTATTCTATGATAAATATATAGTATAGTAAGGCGGAGAACTTTTGTTCGTTGGAGCGCCGGAGTGCGGAGGTTGTTCCCATCATTGAAGTCAGAGTGTGGGACTGAGTCTTCTGAATGATAAAGACCAAAAAGTAGTTAGTTTTGTTGGAAAAATCAAAGCAAATCTGATCTTTATTTTCTCTCGGGCTAGAACTTTCTTCAATTCTCTCATTTAGAAAGCTGCGAAAGGCCCGGCCCTGAACATCCCTTTTTATCGAATGAAAGACCCTCGCCCCGCTTCCTATCGATATGGCGGATGCGAGGCGAAATCAAAGTCATCAAATGCTCTTGACTAGCTAGCAGGTTGGCTAAAGCGAACTGACCGCAGCTCAATGAGGTACCAAGACCACCCACAAACCATTGAATCAGTATCATAAAGAAAATCCTCCTTTTCAGAATAAAAGGGCTGGTAAAAGGACAGCATCAAGCTAGACAGTATGACCAATCTCCGAGAGAAAGGCTTCGAGGTTCTCTTTCCTTGGTTTGACTAAACCGGCACTCGAACACTGGGTAAGAAGAAAGGGGCTTTTTTCTCTGATAGGGCCAACATCTTCTCTGGCATTCATTTTCCCTTTATGGGTGAACCGTTCCTACAGCCCTTATATGATTCCAGCTACTCGCCCTTGGACCCGCGGACTTGGAACTATTTAAACATGACCTTTTCAAGGGCTCGAAAAAAAAGGGCATCAAACTCGTTGACTTCCGTGGAGGGACCTTACTACATAAGGGCTAGAGACGCCTCAGACTCAGGGGATTCTATGAACTCCCTTCACTCTATTTTATCCTGGGTCGTCAACCGAAGCCGGAGGCTCCTTCCAGTCTCAAGCTGTGGTATAGTCTCCTTTCCTCCTTCGTGCCCGACCCGGTCAATAGGCGTCAGTGTCTAATCCCGCCGTCTCGTTTCGTAGTAATATTGTAGTTCAAAAGTCATTGCTCCCTAGAGGAACCGGTCTTAGAGCTTCATGAGATAGATTCTAGGGCTCATTCGTCAGAAAGTTTCCTTCTTCGCTATTGAGCCCCTGCAATTACAGGAAATACCTCATCGATACCTAAACCTAAAGTTAAGGAGAAATCCCTACTGGAATGAATCCGTATCGGCGCCTAATCAGAAGAAAGGTCCCTGCTGGTGAGGGTTAAATCCACGGTCTCTGGCAGCAAATAGTCTCGAACGGAAGGAGTTGTCTTGAAAGAGCCCACAAAGGGCGATGGCCAACCAAAGCCCTTTCCCTTTTAGCCTAAGCCATCATGAAATCCAAGCCATCGTTCAGTGCCCCTCTTCATTTCCCGTAGTTGATAGAGATTTCCCTTGTCATTCAGCAACGCCCTCGTACAGCCCACAACCATTGTTCGGTAGTACCTTCGCCTCCTCCCCCTTCAGTCAAATCTGCTTCAAACAAAACCTTTCTCTTCTTCATTCGCTCGGTGGTCTTAGTAAAAGCCTTTCATTTCCTCCCAATACTCAATTTCCGGTAAGGCAGACCCTCCAACCTCCCCCATTTCATTCTCCCGTTTACCTTTCAATCGTTAGTTATTCCGCCAGCCTTGACCCAAGGAGGGGGAAGCGCGACGTAAGCAAAGACCTTCGAATAAGAACAGGGGCTCCTGACTCCGAATCAAGAGAGTGGAGGTAATCCGGGCGAAATCAGAAAGTCATTCAAAATCAACCCCTCAAAGAGGAATTAGTATAAAAGTCACTCATTTGATCCCATTAACAGAACAGCCACCTTTTTCTTTCTAATATTACATAACATAAATAGAATCTATTTTTGTACAACATAATAAAATAAGTTAAGGGTTCGACCTCTCTCCAATAGCACGAAAGAACCCTTTCCATTAAAAAAAAGCTCCAATTCGAAGGTGAACCATATAGAGGAGAGCTACTTACTGGCTTTTTGGGGGGAGGTTGGTATCCTATATATTATAGATCCTGGTTACATACAACATTGTTCCTGGAAACTTTATCTTCAAAGATGAGCCTCGAGGAATTGCTGCGTTTCTGCGAAGATGTTCATTTGACATTTTCATTAGGAGAAAGCATTGGGCATTTCCACCATTAAGAGAGGGCCTCGCTAATGCGCAAAGGGTAACACCGGGGCTGATCAAAGTAGTTGATTCAGAATAATCCAGCAAGAAAACTAGCCCTGTCACTTTATTTCTAAGAACAAATAGGAAAGCGCGCTTAACCGAGGGCTGCATTCCTGTTACAAAGTCCTTGTTATGGCCTCGATTTCGAAACCAAGATCTAAGGAATTATATTCTTCGGGCCAAATCCCCTGTCAACCCCGAGTCACTACCTTTACCATTGCATTGGATCTGGTGATCCCAATTAAGAAAACGTTGGTCTTTGGTTTGGGTGCCCCAAGCAAAAAGCGGTCCAACCCCCTTCTTTGATAAGCGATACCTTTCTCTGTTCAAGTTATAAGGCTGACGGAACCAAATGCATACCTTTTTGCTTCGTCAGCAGTAGTCCTTACTAGCCGATGACCTAGCATGAGTACGAACAAAGGACTTCTTCGATCTGACCCTCAGTAATCGCGGTGGAGCATTCATTATTCTAAATAGTCCTATCTATTTTTTGGTCTGACTCCCTGGTTCCCATCTTTTGTCCAGAGCTAAAACGAATTATAAAGCGGTAGCAATAACCCCTTTTTCAACCATCTGACGTGGTAACATGAATACAATCCATTTTGTGGGTATTTCAGAGGAGCCCGAAGGCTCTCTCTATGAAATCCTACGGTAATATCTTTATCCTAAGGGCTATAGAACTCTCTTTGGCAAGCATTAAGCCGTCGAACTACCGACTCTATAATAAGCTTCTACGTGTTATATTCTCTTCGCCTAACACATTCAACTACCTTTTCTTGCAACAAGTCCGACTGCTGCTCTAATACAGTCTGTTTAGAGTCTCTTTTAATGCGGCTCTCCTTCCTGGGAGGTCATTACCGTTATCATACAGCACCCCTCGTAAGCAACTCCGTTACCCCTTAGGCCTCCGGCGCGCACAACAACCAAACCACTTTACTTATTCAATCTATTCGTTTGGATACGCGGTAAGTAAGGCGAAAGAAGCGCAGCTCAACAGGGCTCCTAAAACGCCTATGAGCTATCGAGACACTGGGAATGTGTATCGCTATTAGTGTCCCATCAGGTTAAAACTTGGACCTCCCCTCTTCGGCCTAAAAGAAAAGACAGACAACCAGTAAGGATACTAGGAGGAGGGAAACCGCTTTACCGAATTGTAGAGGTGAAGGAACGAGAACTTCCCCCGAATTGACAAAAAGATTCCGAGCACGTCTGGTCAAAGTATATCTGGTCTTTACCAGAGCGGCTAACAAGTTTTGCACATATCCGCGGGTTCTTCAATTTGATTTCTTCCTCATAGACGAAAGAAGTAAGGTGGTATACTATATTTATCCGCAGATTGGAACTCCTTATAATTACCTATGCATTATGTTGTCATTTCCAGTTGTTCGATCCATTGTGATTTGGTTCCTTGGTGTGGAGAGATCTCTGCCATAAAAGAAAAGAGAGAGCTCGTAGGCCTTATTCTGCAGATCAAAGAGCGACTTACTTAATTCCCCATTCATCCGAAATAGTATTTTAGTATAGAACAGAGGCATTGTGGGCCGACTACTATGACTACACGCGCATCTAGTGCAGTGGCTTGGAAGCCAGTTACCTTGACCGTCTTCCGAAGTTCTAAACAATCTACTGATCAAAGGCTGTAAGGGTGGGCTGCTCTAAATTCAGCCACATCACAGTGACCCCCGAAGCGATCTTATTCTAGTTGCGGGACGAAATCCGACAGCCAATTGCTGGCTCTGAATAACCAGCCCAGTAAGAAGCTCAATTCTTCTATAACATAACGGGGTGGGGTTGCGCGCGAGCCGAGTGACGTAGGTGCACAAGAGTACTTCGCGCCACAACCGTCTCTTTTTTATAGGTTCTACGGACCGATGCCTGCTGCTTCATCTGGGAGAAAATAATCATAGATATGCCGGTCATTAGAAGGAAGAACCACCATAAAAAGATTCCTCGTGTATCATCTGTAGCAAAATTATGCACGGGAGCTAGCAATCCGGACCGTATTGAAAAGGTTCCTGAGACACAGCATGGAAGAGTCACAATATTCAGAAACGAGGTCCAAGAATGAAGAAGGGGTAGAATTACTGAATGAATACGAGCTGTAGCTAATACTCGAGGCATAAAAGAAGCATTTTCCACGGGATCCCGAAACCACCAGCCGCCCCGACCTAATTCATGATGAGCCCACCAACTTCCTGGCAAAATGCCTACGGTTAAAAACCACCGACATGTCAAGATCAAAATTCGAATTGGTTCCTGGTCCTGGTCAGAGACCACTGTGTTCACGCCGGCGATCCAACAAAAAAGCGAAGTAGTGGTCTCGTTCTTTCCATTACGAACGACACGCTTCGCCTGCTCCCTCCCCTTGTCCACTAGCGCTCCTGTCCAGAGCGAAGAGAAGGCGAAACGCCACCGAAGCAACATAAGCAGGCTTCTATTGCTGGCATGTGATGTTTGGACATAGAATCGAGTCCTTGTGAATGCGCAGAGCGAGGTGCTCTTATTTTACGACTGTAAGGACGATTGCTTCCATTACTGACCAGAAAGACACCAAATTCTCCTTTAGGTGCTTCAACTGCGGTATAGGTAGAAGAAACTGGTACGGAAAAACCTTCTGTATAAGGTTCGAAATGGTGAATTGAGGTAGAGTAGACCGATGATCCTGTAGTCATTTGGCCGGCTATTGAAAGAAAAAGCTTGCATCTGCTCCCCCTATTATATAACCGGTCCTATCTCTCTCCAAACCTAACGTGGTAGTTTCCCATCATAGGGCTTTCTATCTATAGATTAATCCATTACCAAACCAAGGAGCGAATTCGTTCAGAAGTCAGTCGACTGCTTCTATAGATAAGGCGGAGCGTCCTTGGCTCAGCATTATAGCCCTTCTTAGTAAGGCTTCGGCCCTACTACAGCGCTTTGCTAACTCGAAGCGCCTCGCTATGAGAATCTAGCTTCGCTAACGTTCGGCTAAGTCTTGAACCTTCGCGCTGACCGTTCGCTTTCTCAGTAGCAAAAGCGCTTCTCTTTGCCCCTTAAGTAGAAGGACAAGAAAGATATTCTTAGTTTTCTTGCTCCCGCTTCCTCATCTGCGCTCATCAAGCCAACTTTGCTCTTTGGGAGGTGAAAGAGCGCTTGAAGCGGACAGACCGCATCGAAGATAGATATATATATATATACACGGTTACGGTTATCTCGGACTGCGTTCCGGAAAAAGTAGCCTGCTTGAGAAAGAAGGGGCGGGCACTCTTGTCTTTCAACCCCACTATACTATTCATAGTTGTAGGGCACTGTGTACTTACAGCCTCTACGATAAGCAAGTGGATGGGGCCGGTGCGTGGCGAACAGAACGGTTCATCAAGCCATTTTTAGCCTTCACTCCCTAAATAGAAATAGAGCTACTTTACAAATAGGGCTAATTACTTCGCACCTGACTGTGATAGCCCTCTCGATACCTTATTGGAGCTTTGTAACCAGTGGCCGGTTCCCGTTGCTAGAGCCTTTTCCCAGTGCACAAAGCCCCAACGAGGAAGGCGTTAGTGGTTTATGGCATAATGCTAATCCCTCTTTTTGTGCTACTCCTACTCCTAGGGCGGGAAGAAGATAAGAAAAGGCCGAGCGTTCTCTTGGTTTCCCAACTTGTTGCTTCTAAAGACTGCCCTCTCTCAGTTGGATGTTGGTCCAGCCTACTACGAGGATCCCGTATCCAGCAACCCAACCTATACAAAGGGCATCCGTCAAAGCCCCTTTACTAGATTGGAGCTATGAAGCTTACCTTCTTTTTATTAAAAAAAGGGAAAGGGCTTTTTTAGCTGGTGCGCAGTAGCGCACTTCCGTTTTCCCTTGACTAGTAGGGGTCCCGTGGTTCCTATGCCGCCGCCTTTCCCGGTCCTTTTCTTTTAGTGCTTCGACCCGAAGCGATAGCTTTTAGCTAGTTTAGTGGATAAGATGGCTGCGCTCCAGAGCTCACTCAAGAATGGGACGGCAGTGGTCCGCCGGCAAGCTCGTTCTGATCTTGGACGCAGTACATTGGAATCCTGAAGCACCACCACAAACGCTACCGGGCGTCCGCCTGCGGCGTGGTAAGGCACCACCCTGTTGTGCCAGCAGCCAACTCCGGCGTGTCAGCTTAGTTATCCTCATCAAGCCACTTACTTGATGTCTAGCTTCCCAACTGGTAGACGGTTCCTTTTCCCCCCAGATCAATGAAGAAGGGAGAACTTGATTCTTCCGAAGAACCGGAAGCGAAGCGCTATGCCGGGGCGGGGGGGGGGGGGCGGGAAAAGAAACGGCTCCGAAGCGCTATGCCAATGCTTCTCCACGCTCAACGAGATGCGCCAACCTCGGGATGCTTTACTCCTAACCCCACAAGGTTCCGAGATGGAGCTTAACCTGAGTCTCGGTTAAGAACGGCGATGACCTATGTTTCACACGGCACACGATTCCATGGATAGTTTCATTCGAGATCGTGATGGAGGACATAGCTTACGATCATAGGCTTTGATCATTCCACTAGGCATTTGATTAGGACATTGCACAATGATCCGAACACTTTGTCGCATCTCTTCGATACGAATACAGTAACGATCATAGCGATCTCCTCTGGTACCTACTGGTACGTCAGGATCCGATTGGTCATGAACATCGTAAGGTGCTGCTCTTCGCGAATCCCAGCATACCCCTGGTTGGGATGGGTAGGCCCACCACTTCACTTTCACTTAGGCCCGGGTCAAGTCAGTGGGGGGACCCTGTCGGGCTCTTTCCCCCCCAAAAAAAAGAAACTGTACGTGAGAGTTTCCCTTCATACGGCTCGAATCATTCTCAGATGCCCCGAGAGGCATCCTTTCCTTGTTTGTTGGGTTGGTTCACGCACGCGCAAAAGAGCACCGGCCGCAACAGCAGGAAACTATGACCAATAGAGTCAGACACTTAGCTACATCCGCACGCAAAAGGAATGGTGGTTCTGTTTGAGGCTTTCTTTTCCTTATTAGTAAAGGGGGCTAGGGACGTTCACAGAGTCCGTGCCTTCCGTACCACCGAAAGGTCGTTCTTGGGCGGATCCCGCTCCTAAACATAAGGGATAGGGGCCCTGGGGCCGGGCCTACCATATCAAAAGGGGTCGTAGAAAAAGAACCCGGCCACCTATTTCATTCGGCGTTCTGGGGTAGGGGCCCAACCGATTCGACCGACTTTTGCTTTTGGATAATAAGAAGGCGAGCTTCTCTGCTTTGATCAAATAAAAAGCCCAGTCAGCCACCAACTCGGTGCAGGTCACGTGACCTACAGCTCGGCCTTCGCTTTTTGAGGCTTCCTCTACCCACATCTCTATGTGCCCGCAGCACTTCCATATGGAGAAAGATAGGCTTACCATGTTCCATCAATAGCACCTAACCTATGCCGATTTTGGCGGACTGTGCTCCACCCCGGTGAACTCATACGGTTCCGACGTGCCCAGAGACCAGAGGCGAATCCGTTCACAGTCCGCAGGACCAACACCATTCGAAGGTGGGCGGCCCACCCCACCTCGAACAGTTATGTTTGACTGGGCTTACACACATTCGCTCACTTACGCTGTCCCCCCTCAGCTCACCCTAGCCCCCGGCCTTTTGCTCTTCTAACGTAAGCTCCAAGGCTTCACACCAAGTCTTCACTAACATAATATGCATGCTTAAGTAGGGTCAGGCAGAACCGTTGTTGCCTGATGGGAACTCCCCCTATATTGCTATCAATGTCTTCATGTCGCACGACCTCTTAACATTACACCACTGAATCCCCAATCCTTTGCTTGCTGTGCAGTGACAGTACCAATATCCACTAATCGTTGTTTCCAGATACGGTTGCCGGTTGACATCTCTTCTAATTCGTCGATACGAGAAGCAAATTGTTGTGTGGAGGAATCAATATCTCGACATAAGCCAAGAGGCAGATCTTGTGCCACTCCACCTGGTCGTATGAAACTGGAATGCATCCTGGTTCCCGAGACTCTTTCATAGAATTCCAACAATTTTTCCCGCTCCTCAAAAGCCCACAGGAACGGAGTTGATGCTCCCACATCCATTGCATGAGTAGTTAAAGCAAGTGAATGATTTGAAATTCGAGTTATTTCACGGAATAACACTCGTATATATTGAGCTCGTAATGGTACCTCGCAATTCAAAAGTCTCTCTACGGCTGAAGAATGAGCGTGTTCTTGGGCCATCGTAGAAACATAGATAGGGTCGACGACGGAACGAACAACGAAACTTTACGACAGCTTTTTCGTACACGTTCACTTGCATCACATACACAAGTGCTCTCTGAACCGTGCAATAAGGTCACCCATAACACGGCTCTCCCATTTGAGTTATCTTAGCCCCCAGCCATGCTATTCAAGAATATTAGAAAATGGCAGCGTAAGGTAACAACTAGTATTGAAAGCTGGTCGCTTTGGAAGCGTTCGCTGGTAACCAAAGCGTATCGTTCCCGCAACCACTAAAGCGCTAACGTTATATTACTTAGTAAAACAACCTTTCGCGCTAGGCGCTCGCTTTTTTGTCTGGGTGGAAGCTGGCGGCGGGGCTTGCTTAACCGGATACAAGGAATTGGGATCTCTGTCACATGCAAATCTTTCTATCGGGAAAGCCCCGCTTATTCAATTCAAAGGGCTGATTATTTAGAACCTTGCTCATAAGATAAGTAAGAAAGCGTTGGTGGGATCGGCGGGATGATGATGAGTATATAAATCAATAAAGCAGAAATGGCAAGATAAATTGAATATCGATGGAAGTGCATTGCCGATGTGGAAAACAGGGCAGGGATTCTCTACAATGACACTGTAGACCAATTGAAAGGGATGTAGCGCAGCTTGGTAGCGCCTTTTTTGGGTCAAATCACGGGTTCCAATCCTGTCATCCCTACCTATTCTTCTCCTCTGGGCAGTCACGAGGGATCCATTGAGATCGATTCGGACATACATCATTTTCATTTTATGAGACTATATGCATGTTTTTTAGTATTGGGGGTACAAAAAGAATCCTTTTCTTTTTAGTCGTATCTACTGTGATAAGAAAGCGTTCTTAGTTCAGTTCGGTAGAACGTGGGTCTCCAAAACCTGATGTCGTAGGTTCAAATCCTACAGAGCGTGATTCTGTTCTTGTTAAGTCTAATTAGAATTCAATAACTTCACTCATTTGAACAGCAACCTGAATTGAACCTCCTGCGGATAAAAAAAGGAGGAAGTCAATAAAAAAAGTCACTCGAAGCTCCTCTGTCGCGCCCTAGCCGAGCGGTCATCGCCTGCACAAGCAAGCAGATTAGCTCCATCATTCCATTATTGTGCCGGCAGGCCTGGGCGAGCGAGGTAGGCTTAGATTAGAAGGAGGGGGACTGCGAACGTCCGCCCCATGAAGCGCCGGGGAACCATGCATTCCTCTCGGGCTGGGCTCTCGCGTGTCCGGGGTCCGATCAGATCAACCAGCGACCGGTTTACAGAACAAGGAGTTAAGAAAGGGCCAGGAGATTGATGAAAGAAACTGGCCGAAGTCAGTGTTGTGTTCAACTCCGCGGTTGGAAGGATTGCTTTCTGCCGCCTGTCTTTTCCTTCTCTCTCTTCTCTTAGCAAAGTAGGCTCAAGTCAAACTTTTGGCTTGCTACAAGCTGGGCTCAGGGGCTGCAGTCAGCCGCTTCCCCTGTAGTCGTCAGCTCGTTTTTGACAGATCCGATCGGGTGTTCATAATCTGGAGTAAAAGGATTCGAACCTTTGCATGCCGGTACCAAAAACCGATGCCTTACCACTTGGCTATACTCCATACGGCCTGTTTTGGACGGTAAACGGGGAGAGGGGGAAGGGGGAAGCAGGGCTCGAAGAACGAGCCGAGCCGCGCAAGGACGCGGGGTAAGCAGAAAGGTTCTCCCTTTAGGACCGACTACAACAAGCTCACGACTCTAATAGAAAGAAAGGGTAAGCTCTCTGCTCTATTTGCTTGCAATGCTATGCCTATCAAAGTTGGTGAACGGTTCTGTAACCTTAGACTCGTTACGCTGTTCGACTGAACTCGTTGGCTCCACGTCCACCGAAAGTAGGTAACCTTCGTCACCATTGGTTCCCGTAACCAAACCTTTCGTTTCTTTTTTATTTTTAGAAAGAAGAAGGCTCCTGAATCAGCGCAGGGAAAAATCCGCAAGCAGGAGAACTGTACTAACCTGCCGCCGGTTACTTTATCAGGGCTCCGTAGGAGAAGAAAGAAGGTCCGGGTCCAATTTCTAATGAAGCGAAGGTCCCACTTACTCCCTATTCTCTCTTAAAGCTTTATAAAGCTCTAAAAAGGGTTGGTTAAGAACTATTGACTATAAACGATAGCAGTTACAGTCACTCAATGGATATGCTCGCCTTTGGAATGAAGATGGATGAACAGGCACTTGAGCCTGGAACTGATGAAATTCGGGGAAAACATGGAACGGGTCACTATACCGGGGGGCGAGGCATGACCGCGACTTAAGATTCAAGTACCGTTGAAAAGACTAAAGGAACGGGGGAATGACTACCTGTAATAAAGCACAGGCTAATACGAGCCGACCAGAAGAAGCAAGGCTTTAGATTACCAGATCCTGAACACAATCTTCCTAGAGATGGAGAGCCCTTGCCTTTTCTAGCCTCTCCTTCTTGCTTGCTTACCTAGCTCTTGTCTTAGTGACTCTTCCTCTTTTCTAGGTTTTTCTGAGTGTGAAAACGGTAGATTTTTCATTTGCCAATGAATTGGATCCGCCTCGATTCGATCAATAATGGGATTCTTGGCTAGAGAAAGGTTCTGTGACATGGACGCCCAGCCCAACTCGGTCGGTTGGCCCACCTAAGATATTAAAAAAATGATCGATCGATTTGATCAAATTTGAAAAAGTCTTTCTCACTATTCAGAACAGTGGAGCTTTCGATCAAGATGTTCTCGCCTCCCCCGTTTGGGCTCTCGCTTGAATCGTAACCGGTATTCGACTCAATCTAATAGCCTACCTATCCGGCGCCAGTACAATAAAAGAGAAAGTTTGCGCATGGGCTCATTATCTGATGCAGAACCGATGCGAGAGGGAGAATCAATATGGGAGAAGCGGGGATTGAGAGTTTTCAAGAACCAGTGGAAAGGAAAGACTTGTTCCCTGCATTCCTTTCTTTCCAAAGAGAGTCATTAGTGCTAGCTAGGGCATAAAAGCTTTGATTGAATGAACGCCACCTTGGTTGTATTGTTTTCAAACCAATCCAATGTTGGGCCGGTAATAGCCGAAGGCAAAAAAGGGGGAGATAGAGAAGAGGAGATTCAGAATAGTCACTCCACTCCATGGATAGTGCACACAGATTCTTCTTTCATTTGCAATTCCTTTCGGGTCGGAAACGTGGGCTGCTGGTGGGGTTGTGCTTCTCCCTCTTCTTCCGCTTTACAACCGGAATAAGGAACCTTAGAATTCACCCCGATGAAAAAATGGGATTTGAGAGGCTAGCGAATCGGAATTGTATGGAATGTCCTACTCCTGCCCGAGCTTTCCGATCAACCAATCCCCTATTTCAGGGACATCTGTGTTAGGTAGGCCCAGGGATCACTGATTAGTCGAATGAGCCCATCCCTCTGGCCTATCATTTATTGGTCGATCCGGCTCCTGCGTCTGGGGCCCTTTATACTAGTTTGCTGCTAGGAGTCCCTCTAGTCGAATCCATAATCCATAGAAGTCCCAATAGAAGTTTACTGACATGGCTCTTCCATCGACGATCTACTGCTCCCTCTTAGTTGCAGATGCCCATGCTTTGATTCGAAAGCCCTAGCCAGTGATGAATCCCCAGGAAGAGAGGACTGTTGAATTCCTCCTCCCTTCAGTCCAGTTTGAACCCGTCCCAGCAACAAACATCTTCCTACTGCAAGGCTTTGCTCTGCCCTTCCACTAGAATCCACTCCGGGTCGGAGGAACAGCTAGTCCAACTTCTTGAGCAGCCGAGAGATTGAAGAACGAACATTTGCTTGAATCCCTTGCCTCACCCTGAGATGAGAGGGAAGATCGATTTGACTCGAATCCTGGACCTGATCTTTAATCCTACACCGGTTAATGATGCGATGGGAGAAGTTTTTCTTTTGTCATTTTTCTTCAATGCTGGCCCAGTCGTCCATGCCCAATCCCAATGGACAAACCTTAGCCCCTAGCTCTATAATCCACCCTACCCAGTCCCTGAAAGCCCTCCCGGGGGACTAGCCCTTCGAGTCTTAAGCGGCTTTCATCGTTCCTGCGCTAATAAGACAAAGAGGGAGTCTATGCCTTGAATGAATCAGTAAAGTAACAACGGATTAGTGGATCAAGAGACAGATAGGGGGAGAATGGCAATCATTGGTGGACCTTCCCTTGAATGAGTCACGGAGCTCTCAACAGAGTGGTTTAGGTTCTGGAATTCCATCTCTAGTTGGGGCTTTCGGTTCGAAGGTTATAAAATGTGGTGCGGGTTCATCTCTCTCGACCAGTTCAGGTTCAAGGGAGGGTGATCGAGGGGACCCAGACTTTAGATCTCTTCTCTATGGTGGGAGGTCTCTTTCGTATCAAGAGTGTTTTGGGGAGGCCAGGGGAGACGGATTGGATCGAGAGGCGATGTTTATACCTCTTCTTTATCGATAGGATTCCCGTCATTTGCAGTCTCCGGCGAAGGAGATAAGGGCGAGGGGCCGAACATGTTCTATCCTCAACCTCCATCCGTCATTAGTAATCTTAATTTGCTTTTCCTATTCACTAGTACAATGCGCGCTACAACTAGCAGCCCCTTACTAGTAAGGGAAAAGGCTAGCGCGCAAGGGCTGATGAAAAGCCAACGACTTGTTAGGACTAGGTTTTGGCTTGCCCCTTTCTTCTTATTAGGAAGATAGGTTTGAAACCCTATACAAGGGGCTGCTTGCTGCTCACCCCTATCTCTAAAGGGGCGCACACTCGTTACCACTAAACGACGAAGCCGGGAGCGGAAGGAGGGACTTGAACCCTCAACCTCAGCCTTGGCAAGGCTATGCTCTACCAATTAAGCTATTTCCGCCAGCTACGGTAGTGGCGAAGCACTACTGAGCAATTCACGTATCACTTGATACGGACGACTTCTGTTTTTCCGCCGGACCACAGTCTTGACCTCTGATCGAGCTACGAACACTAGTAGGTAGGCGGTTAGGGGGCGGCAGGGCTGCGCATTTTCAATCAATCTCTGGTCGCTCCGCTATTGGTGCGAGCTGTAAGGAGTCTTGATCTCGAGTCAAGCTGGGGCGTCATCTGTCTTTTAAGTTAAGTCATTTCCTAAGACGGCTCCTCTTATTCTTTCTACGATAATCCAAACTGCAAGCTCCACGAGTCTGCTCAGAACCAGTCGATTCCTGAGCCATTCGTTCTCCCCTCTCGGTTGGCCTTTGCCAGCCACTAGAGCAAGTAAGAGAACCTACAGTGAATGCCGCAGATTTTGACCGGATTGTACACCTTTGTGTCTGGCTATGTATATATGGATGTGCATAAAGAAGGGACGGGGCATCTCTATCCTTTTTTGGGGGAAGAGAGAGGGAAGAAGCTGCAGCGGCACCTCACGAACTTCTTACTAGAGCAGTACTATAGGCTCGAGTGTTTGGATGCACGTCTTTTGTTCATATTCCTGCGCAGTTAAGAGAGAAACTGTCCCCAAGGAAACCACTTGTGTCTTTCTTGGATATGCTCAGTCCGGGTATTGATGCTATGACGTGAAATCCAAGAGACTCGATGTATCCTTGAATGTTCTCTTTAATGGGGGCGCTTCATCTTTTCCTTAACCTAATTAATAAGCCCCGGGGGAGAATGATGATGGAGATGTATTGCGGCCTTCTCCTGTTCATCAACTCTAACCGTATTCTTCTGCAGTTGATGTTACGAATCAGCCTCATCAAGCAGCTTTGCTCAGCATCTTCTGCCGATTGTCAGCCTGTTCAGCTGACCTCAGAGGATTCCAGTCACCCGGCACAACATGTTTATTCTCGGCAGCAATGACAGTCTCTTTCCCAGGGTCAGACTACTCCATAAGATCAGCAGTCTAGCCCAGTTGCTTCCCTTTTAGGCGCTTCCTCTATCTAGTTAAAGAGTGAATTCAGGAGTTCCAGGCAGGCGATAGGGGTTTCGGGGGGATAACATGAATCGTATAAGCCTGAACCCTATTAGTTATGTGCTTCCCCCTTCAAGAGCTGGGCTACTACCCTAATCAAGTTCTTCCTAGCGTATAGTATTGGGCAGATTGAGTCTTTCTCTAATGTAGTACCTAATAGTTAGATTAAGCATTAGGCGCAACTTCGACTATAAAGCATCCCGTTAATCTCTTCTCTTTCTGTCTTCAAGCTTCAAGCTTTTGCCTAGGAGCTCGGATTCCAGTCCTATCGTTAGAAGGCAGCATAGTTGGAATTTCTTCCTGCGGCGAATAAAGGAAGAGAAAGGGCTCTCTAATGCCTTATTTGTACGATATGATGCAAGCAAGGAATCCTATTAGAGTGATGCAAGTCAGCCTATAAGATGAAACCGAAGATACTAAGCTTGGAATCAGTCGCTCTCTATGTCAATTTCTCTTTAGCAAGAAGCCCTGTATAAGCTATCAGATAATGACTTTATAGAGGTCCCTCGCTGACGCCTTCATTTTTCTTTTTTTCATCTATTCATGATATGTTATCTTCCTTTAGCCAGACTTCCCGCATTACTGTGATCAAGAGGAAGCGCTAAGGTCTATCCTTTCCTTAAGTTAAGAGTGAAGGACGGATACTGGCTCTTTAGGATTGATAGTAGCTGCTCTTCTGGTAGTATAGCTGGTAGCTCTGCTTATGCTAGCTCTCTTCTTTCTTATTAGAGAGATTCGCAATAGGGGCATTTCTCTGTAAGAAGAAGGCCTGTTACAGCTATCATATATAGGGGATTTACTTCACTTTGAATCACTATCGAAAAATGGATTTCTTTTCAGCCGCTTTCCTATTTCATTAAGGTAGTTTTCTTACTTAGTGCTTTCGCTAAGGTGACAACTTGAATGAAACTTTCATTGTTGATCAGAGGAAAGGGAAGACCTTGATAAGGAAGAAGAACAAGAGCTACATCGGCAGGACTCTCTGCAAGTGGAAGGTCGCATAGGGGCTCTCGGGAAGCTCTTTCCTTTATACCAGAAGGAAGATGGTGAGGAGATCAGTAGCTAGAAAGCTCCTTTGGGAGAGCAAGGTAGCAAAAAGTATATTACAAAGCACATCACTATTAAGTCGACTACAGTAGTCTCATGAGCATGTAACTACATCCCCAAGCTTCAAGAGGAACCGAGGAGAAGAATACCCTGTAGTAGCAGCAGTGGCCGAGCATCAGTCATCAAGTGAATCAGTAGATACCCGCGCACGTGAGCAGCAATAACTCCATTGCAGCAAGACAAAAGTAGCATATGTCACATGGTAGATCATATCCAAGCAGAGGTGCACAAGAACGAGCACAACTTCACTCAGAACTTGTGACAAAGACTTGGTGTGCATCAGAACACCTATCCATGAATCCCTTGCTGCTTCTTCATTCCAGGTGAAGCTATCTTTATTCAGTAAATTGGTCAGTGGCTTGCTGATAACCCCATACCCCTTTCAAAATTTTCGGTAATAGCCTGTTAAACCCAGAAAGCCTCTCAACCCCTTGACGGTAGTGGGTTGTGGCCAGCTCAACATGCTGTCAATCTTGCTTTTATCTGCTGATACCCCTTCACTACTCACCACATGCCCGAAATACTCTAACCTTGCCTGACCAAAAGAGCATTTCGATTTCTTCACAAACAACTTGTGTTGTTTTAAAGTTTCAAACACTATCCTCAAGTGTTGCAAGTGGCTATCTAGGCTGTCACTGTCAATCAAGATGTCATCGAAAAAAACCAGTACAAATTTCCTCATATAATCCATGAAAACCTCATTCATGAAAGCCTGAAATGAGGCTGGAGCATTAGTTAAACCAAAGGGCATAACTATGAACTCGTAATGGCCCTGGTGAGTTTGAAATGCAGTCTTGCGTATATCATCTTCAAACACCCGAATCTGATGGTAACCACTTCTCAAATGAAGCTTCGAAAATATCCTGCTACCATGTAATTCATCAAGCAATTCCTCAATGGGGAATTTCTCTTTCATGGTGATGGCATGGAGTGCTCGATAATCCACGCAAAATCTCCAGGTATTGTCTCTTTTTTTCACCAGCAACACTGGAGAGGCATAAGAACTCACACTTGCCCTGAGAATACCACTTAACAGCATCTCCTTGACCTGTTTTTCTATCTCAGCCTTTTGGATGTGGGGGTATCTGTAGGGCCTTACACTCACAGGCTCACTACCAGGTTTTAAGGGAATGCGGTGGTCGTGATTCCTCTTAGGAGGTAAAGGTCAGGCTAGTTGCTAAAGGCTTCGGCTTTACTCAAAGAAAAGACTTGATCCAAGGAACTATACAAGTATGGTGGGAGGGCTAAAGTCTTTCACTTCACAGATCAGATAGAGATCTATTTTATTCCATGGCCAGCTCAAGAAAGAGGCAGGCTAGAAAGCATACGATCTGAGACTCTTACCTAAAGCCAGTAGGGTGGAAAGAGGGTCTTAGAGTGCTGGCTAGATGAGATAAAGCATATCAGTAAGCGATTGAGGGACGGCGAATGCCTACCCTCAGAATAGTATACCTTCTAGTGATTCGACCTGAAGTTACAGACTTCTCTTATCTATAGAAAGAGTTTGGATTCCTTGTCCGACCATCCTATCCTCAAAGACAGCCTTCTAGCTCTTACCCTTCTGCTTTTCGAATACCCCTTCCTACTTTTTCATCCTAGCTCTCCAACTGATTGTCTTACTCCAGCTTTCATTTCAGTTACTGATTCGCCTGTCCTCTCCCTTCCGGTCGAGCTAGTTTTGATTCCTCTATCTAGGCCAACATTCATTCTAAGACTTTCACCAGCAAGGGCTGAAAGAGAAGAGCAGGGGGTGGTAGGCTTAGTAGGGCTCGAACCTACAATATCACCGTTATGAGCGGTACGTTTCAACCAATTAAACTATAAGCCCCTACGGATCTCTACATGCAATTCGCTCACTTCGGGAAGAGCGAACGGAAAGAGGAGGCCTTTGCTCTATCTGCTTCTTCCTCTCCCCAGGAATGAACAATTGGAAAAATCAAAAGATTCTATATATCTTTTTTTTATAGATAGATATAGAATTCTATTTATTATATATATATATATATAATTCTTTTAGAATATAGAAAAATGAAGTTAAGCAAGCGGCCCTTTAGCGACTAAAACTGCCGGTACGCTTTCCGGCTCGCAACCGATCAAACGGGCGGAGGCTCTCTATTTGCTTGCAATGCCGGCTCTTCGCCTTTAGTTAGAAGTAGAAGTAGAGGGCGCCGTTTGCCCCACACTTCATAAAAAGTAAAAAAGTATGGATGAAGTAAGAAAAAGTACATAAGGAATGTTAAAGGTGGATGTTCTTTAACTGTATACAGCTGTCCAACTACTTTCTTCCTCCGACTTCTTTAGCCAATTCCGGCTTCCCCACTTCCGTATCTAGGGAGAGCTTGCTTCGTGGCGGAGCATTTAGCAATGCCTGGTGAGGGCTGGCTGTCTGGGGACATTTTAAGGGCTGGGCTTGCTTCTCATGAGATTGGGTAAGGGAATCGGAAATGGGCTCATAAACCGGGCTTTTGGGCACACGGAAAAGGGGAAGCGGATGGAGGGTGCTTTTCAGCTAGAGTTGGGGGTGGGGTCGCTATAGTGGCTAGGGTGAGTCTTCCTACACGGCTGGACGCCCGGCTCTAGACGAAGCTGAGGGGGTTACCACCACATCCTCTCCCGATAGACTCGAAGCTCTTCATAGCCAGGCGTGGTAGAAAATCTTCTCTTAAAAAGAGACAGACCAGAGATGACAGAGGAAGGTATTCGGTTCAAAAAAGATACGGCAGTCAGAACAGCTTCAGTCCAAAATTGACTAAGGACAGAAGCAAGCTACAAGCATTAGCAACCGCTTTCGTTTAATCTAAAAAACAAAAAAACAAAAAAGAAGCAGCGAAGAAAACAAGACAGTAAGTTGTTGCGCTAACTCGCTAGCGCTAGCGCACTACGGTTTTTCAGCCTCCTGCAGTTCATTCCATTCCCTTTGCTACACTCGACTTAAACCACCTACGAACTCACCCATAAGGAAACTTGTCAAGTAGGTCTTTCGAGCCTTTCCTTTTTTTACAAATCCGGTAAGGTGGGGTATTATCCTTAAGTCTGCTTTATAAATCTTTAGTCGTCTTTCAGTACTGGCGAAGCTTTAGTTGAAGACCCTTCAGTGCCGTTTCGTTTGGTCCCCTGGGTACCTTCTCCGCACTTAGCTGTAAGCATTTCAAGTAGATAAAATCATAAAAGAAGAAATGGGAAGGAGTACTTACATTACGCGATGCGCTATTATTTGAATCTGAAGGTCAATCATTCCCAGTGAAGGTATGGGGGGAAAAGGAGTACGTTAGTCAAATAGAGGGCTCTCGCGGGGGCGTAGTCCACGGCTTTAGCCTTAAGCTTGGGCTGTAGTTCTTGTATTGGGCGAACCAAAGCGTTAAATAGCGCCGTTTAGTGGCGTGCAGGGGGTAGTCGTCTTATTGTGCTGGTAGGTGCGACTATGTGAGTTGACAAGAATACACTGCGGTATGTGTGAGTAAAGATTTTCCTTAGTGATCCAAAGGAGCAAGTAGAGTTACTGCAGACTGGCTTCCCCCCGTATACCCCCGTGGATGCGAATTTCCTACCATTGAAGGAAATAGATCAAACTGCTAATCCCACCCACGCCGTAAATGGATGCCCTACCTGATCCATTTCAAATCCTGCCTAACCTAATTGTGTGTGAGCAATCAATCGTGACAAGTCGACCGATCCATAATGAAAGCACCTGTAGATAGAAGCCATTTGCCGACCAGTGGACTCATCCTCAATGCCTTTTAGGCTCCCCAGTTCAGTCAGTTGTCCGCCGCTTTTCTTTCCCATGCGGGTATGGCCTTATGGGTAGCAGCCTCCCACAGAGATGGCTTTGTGGTCACCTTCTATTCTCCTTGTTGGAAGGTTCATCCCGCCCCGGGTCAACCCACCCTCAACTGAGAATCATGAGAAGCAGTACTGGTTGAAGGATCGGCTTTGGCTGTCGCAGATTATAGATCCATCTATACATCCACAAAGGTAGGTATCGAAGGGGCTAGTTTAGGAGCGCAGGACTTCACATTCATGGTTTGAGTTGGTCAACTGTAAAGAGCAGAAAGAGGAATGCCCGAGAGGATAGAATCAAAGACAGTATCGATGCGATTTCCAGCTTTTCTTTAGCGGGAAAATCTCTTTGGGAGCTGTAGTAGCAGTTAATGGTAAGCGATAGGGGAGGTGAGGCTAGAGGAAAGGAGCAAACCCTACGTCTAATCACCGATACTTGGACCTGCTTGGGGACTGATTGGTTCCCCGGTCCCAGCAAGGCTATCTGTCTACTTGGCTCTGGTTGTAGGCCTTTCTGGGCTATCTTCTTTCTCCTCGTTCTTGGGACTTGCTTTAAGACTGTGTTATTAATCCTCTATTCCCTCTGTTTGGATCCCACCTTGTTCGAATCCTCATCCATTCTCCTTGTGTTGAGGTCGTCTTTCGAGCACTTCCGGTTTGCGATTCCCTTGTGAATGAATCTTTCCTGCCCTTGTTATCAATCAAACCTTTTCACCTTCTAAACTGATTTACCTTCCCAGTCCACTTCCTCTCCTAATATGAGATCAGAATCGAAGATTGCTGCTAGTCTGATTTCATTTCTATCGACCTCTTTCTTTTTTCTATAAGACAACTGATCGGTAAGTGAAGCTGTCCAAACTGATCGGCAAGAGAGTGCCACCCGTCCCCTCACCACGCTGCTTCCACCCGCAGACACATACTTTGGGGTCAAAGACTCCATAGTGTCTTTAACCTACTAGATTTATGAGAGAAACCTCCATAGTGAAGCGCGCCTTTGAGGC
Organism: Ambrosia x helenae; assembly: GCA_030844895.1. NCBI lineage: Eukaryota > Viridiplantae > Streptophyta > Magnoliopsida > Asterales > Asteraceae > Ambrosia > Ambrosia x helenae. The sequence goes on along the minus strand of CM061224.1, from coordinate 16,262,996 downwards.
TAAAAAGACCCTTGCCTATACATGTAAGCTTAGCGGGTAAAAGAGACCCGCTAGACAGCGCTTTCCTTACCGTAAGGTAACTCGCTGCAATCCATTTCCAAAGTCTTCATATGCTCTTCAGATAGCTCCATCGAACCGCGATAGCTGCTAGTCTACCTATTCGTATTGGAACTACCCTACCTCCTATTTCTAAACCCAGAACTCAGATATTTGATTCTTGGATGACTGATCTACTAAAGGTAAATAACTTGATTAACCCGCTTCAAAGCAATATGCGGCTTCTACGCTATCAAGAAAATACTAATCTGTTCAACAATTACGACCCCGCTATTACCTTTTCTCTAATAATCTTCATCAGGATAGCAAGCACACGCACAACGTATTACAATTAGGGTATAAAAAGACCATCCAGCCCTCATCACAGAGAATAGGCTCATCACCAGGTCTAATAGACGTGAGCTGTCCTGTCAGACAGAGTTCTTCCAAGAGTGTATACCCAGCATTATAGTCGAAGATAACTTTCTCATTCTCTCTAGTTGAAAGAAAAACTTCATTATTGAATCGGTAAAATGCTACCCCGGAAAACGTCCGACAAATACAGTCGTCCCGAACAAAGGAAAAACCCTCCGACATCAATTTCGAAGTGAATTTATCCAGTTGAGGCATCTTGATTGAGAATAAAGGATTCCCCCCTAGGGGGTGGTAACGCGCTACTACTTAAACTACTTATGTTAATTCTACTTACGCTAAAAATAAAATCTAACAGAAGCCAGAAATCCGCATAGATGAAATGGAACAATAAATGAAGAAAAACTGAACGGATAAACAAGAATTCAAGCCTTTTTGAAGCTCGAAAAAAGCCGGAAAACCATAAATGAAGCTTACATCACCTAATCTAAAAAGATTTGTGCATATTTTGAAAAACAACCTAAATCTAAGACTACCCATCAATCATCCAACACAACCAACTATTCAGAAAAAAGAAATGAATTACAGAACTCAGTGAGTGAAATAATACGGCGATCCAAAATAATGGAATAAAAGACCTAGGAACGAGCAAGGAATCTTTTTAGCCCCAATGACAAATGAACCAAGGGGCGGGGCATTTTCGGGGAGTAGCCCGCTTCCCATTACTCAATAGGGCAGTTCCTCGCACATCATTAAGGGAGCCATTGAAAGGTGACTAAAACACTAGAAACGGGGACTACCCGAGCTAATGATAGAGGCAAGAAAACTTTCGGCCAAGTCCCATTAATTGATCATAACGATATCGTGGAAATGCTGCACGGACCCATATATATAGGAACAGAAAAAGAATCACCTTGATACTAAACCGGATCGAGCCGGGATCTTATTTGAAATGGGAAAATCTAGGATAGGCGGCCAACCTCCTGGAGAGAGCGATGTGCATGGACCAGGTGAGTAGGGATGCAGCTCCGTGGACCGCTCGTCAGGCCTGATAGGTGGTGGTATCACACCCTTCTCAAAGGAACCGTACGTGAGACTCTCGCGTCATACGACTCCGTCCCGGAATCAGGACCCCCTTTCCTTTGACCAACGGGTCCTCAAATCAACTTGTCCTTCCTTTCTATTTCTCGGTAAGCAGTTTTTTTATTTTTATTTTCATTCATTGATTGATTTGATTCAAGGTAGCTTTAGCTTGCTTCCAAGTCCAAGCGCTAGCCTAGTCGTCAGAAGCGAACTTCCGGGCCGGGAAGGAGCCAAAAAAGGGTGAGCGCCCCTGCGCGAGCCTTATTGAAAACTAAAGCAAGAAGGGAGAAGCTTGACTTTGAGAAAGAAGGTGCTTGTTGCCACTTTATTAGTAAGTTTACCTCAAGAAAGGCGAAAACTTGCTTGACTATGACTAAGAAGATAGAAAGGGCTTTTCTCGGTTAGTATTGCTTTGGCTGAGCCCTATCTTGCTGGCGCGGAAGCTACCGCAACTCAAAGAAAAAAATGAAGGAATAAGACATTGCATTAGAAAGAGTACAGAGGCATTCCGGGCCGACTACAATACAAGTCATGAGTGATAGCGAAGCCAAGCTGGATAGGCTTTTTATGTCGAAAGCCCCAAAACTAGCTATCTTATAGCAGACAACTAAGGCAAGCCTACTCAACTAATCTCATAAGTTAAGTAAAGGCTTGTTTGCATCGCAACTAATAGAAAAAACGACTACTAGACTAGACTAGTAGTTGAGTGCTCCTTGTTGTTCTTCGCCTCACGGTTTGGTTTGTGCCAATTCCAGGGGATCTTTTGCTTGGGTTCGAGTCCTGATCCCGACCGGTTTTACCAACTATTTCACCGTCGTGCCTTCGGGCGGGTGAGTGGTCGGGTTTTCCCGGGAATTGGTGGCAATTGGTGGCCCGGGTACTCTCGAGTACCTGATTCGCCAAAAGGGTGACTGAGAGTACTCGGAATTGATTCGTTGGCCGTTCAAAAAAAAAAAAACTCAATAGTCTAAAAAAACTAATTAATGAATTTAATTTTGTATTTATTTCATATGAAAAAAATGTTTTAATATGCCGTATATTATCTACATATTAAGAAAAATACTAAAATTATCATTTCTCTTCCTTCAATACAAAGTTGTCTACCTTATTGCTAATTCTATCTTTTTTTTTTTACGGCGAACAACTGTATGGCAACTATCCTTGCGGGGTGCCGTGTCCAAGAATCGACTACTCGACCTCCAGCAGCCCCCGCTTTCTCCTGATGCGCGGAAACCGGAGCCCCACCCGCCCGAAGACACGACAGTGTTATAGAACTCGGCAAAACCTCGCCGCCCGTCAGATTCGAACCGGCGCCACCCGTATTCGATCTTCACCCGGATACCAAACCATAAATGATGGAAGTGGGAATTGAACCTTTGATCACATAGGTGAAACAAAAGCCACTCCACCACTGCTACTCATTTGTGACGACAAAAATTTGTGACGCATTCCAACAAAACCTTGATGTTAGAAAAAACCTTGTCGGAAAACACTTCCTACACATTTGTTACGCAATTTTCAACGCATTTCTTACAAAAACATGGGTAGGAAGTTTGTGACTCATTTCCTACGCAATTCCCTAAGAATTTTTAGATATATTTTGTCGCAAATTTGCTAAAAAAATTATAATTTTTTTTTGTCTTATTTAGTCAAATTTTTTTTTTTGAACGGCATTTAGTCAATTACTATCTTATTTACTCAATTACTCTAAACTCACTCAATAATAATTCACTAGTTTGGCGCACAAGATAATTAATGATGTTTCATGTACTTCGCAAAGTAGCTGATTGAGTAAAAGATACTTCATGATTTGTTCACATGCACTATCTGTCCAAGATACATATATAGCTAAAATGTCTACAATTATTCAAGAGGCTCAGGTCAATCCACCTAATATATCCTTGAAAGTGGACAATGGATATTTCAAACCAACGAGTTTCAACTCAAGGATGAAGGACAAAGAACCACTTTTATGTAAATGTAATTTTAAAAAATATATATTCGATGTAGATAAACAAATACATGTATTTGAATTCCAAATGTTAGAAGTCCAGGTAATTAGGATAACTATATACACACTAGGGTTTTCCATGTTTATTCATAATATGAACCATCAAGTGTTAAAAAAAAGGAATACAAGTTAATTAATGTTGAAAAATTAAAATCAGTAGCATTAGATTTATGTACCTCATCCAAGCCATTAAAACATATGACCCTTAGGCCTTAACCAATTAAATGTAAACTAATTTTTATGTACGGGGATCAAAGTTATAGCAATAAATATAACAATTAGCAAAATCATAATGTTATATTAAGTAAAATCACATACCGTAATAGGCTTATGATTGGGTGTGACCTTATGAGTTAATAATTTTTAATTGTTATGAGGCCTTATGGATTAACTTTTTTGTAAGTTTTAAATTAATTATTATCACGGCAGGTTTTAAGTGTTAAAGTAATTTTCTACTTAGAACACACATATACACACATATATAGGAATTTTATAAGAAAAAAATTGTACCCCGAAAAAAATGAGCCGGAGACGCGTGGAGTACTCCTTGGCTTGGCCCATAGCCGGTCCTACTTAAAACAAATAAAAAACCAATTTCGAACGAAATCGTTTTTGGACAGTTTGGCCTGCAAATCCAACAAAGTTGGCCGGTGTGGCTTATTATTTACAAGTTAGCATTTTGACATAAACCGAAACATTAACACTTCTAGAGTACCCAGTGTCGCACAATGCACTAGCATACCTAAAGGGTTTTGTTTATGCCATTTGATTGTGCTACACTTGAATAGGTAAAGATTGCCTTACGTCTATTATGCCACAAGATAAGTTAAGATTTTAAGTTTTTAACCAAAGTAACACACTCTACGTCATATTCACAAGGTGGTGTTGGGAGGGAAACGAACCAAATTCCAATACAAACATAAAAGTGTGGAGTACATTTTGTCATCTTCAATAAAGCAAGTCACATAAAGACATAAAATCATTCACTTCCACAAATCAAATCACAAGTAAAAAAGGGAAAAAAAAAGTTTGAAAGCTTCATCAACAACTCAATAGTAGTTACCACTTACCAAGCTGCTCATATTATATTTTCATATTCAAACCAGTGTACAACTCTTTCTGCATGATGTACAAGTCACTTCATAACCTAAACTAATGAGAAAACTTACTACTATCATTTGAATATCTTGATGGTAAACTTACATTAATAGATGAATCTTGAAACTTATGTTGATCTTTCTTTGACCAAAGCCAAATCTTGGAAACAGAAAAACTCTCACCTTTGCTTCTACTACTAATTTTCTTTCCATCATTACCCCCATCAACAAAAGAACTATTCCCCAAATCTTTCTTTCCAATATTACCCTTAATATTATTATTATTAGAAGAAAACACCACTTGCAACTCAGACTTTCCAACCACATACTCATAAGATCCCATAGAAAAACACCTTCTTGCATCAACATTCATAATATTATTATTATTATTATTACTACTAGTCTCACCCACTTCTTTTTCTTCTATTTTCTCCTCATTTGTGGCTCTAAACTTTCCAAGTCTAACTGATAACACCCTCTTCTCAACACCTTCTCCACCTTGCTTAAATTTACCAAAATACCCTTCATCATCTTCTTCCACTAACTCATCAAACAAATGGAAGTCAACCACTTGACTTTCTTCTCCAGGGTTAAAAAGGGTACCCCTACATAAAGGACATGTAGAGTTTGACAATAGCCATGTGTCTATACAATGTATATGAAAAGCATGACTACATAAAGGCAGCAGCCTTAACTTATCATGTTGTGAGAATTCACATAAGCATACTGCACAATCAAAAGGCTCATGTAAGCCCATTAGTTCTTTGTAAAGAAACACTGGCAGTTGATCAATGAAAGCTTGATCTAACCCAGAGTCATGGAGGTTAAAAAGCTGTTGTAACTGTCTTTCAGTGTCATTGGTTTGTTGGAATGTTGAAGAGTGTTGAGTAGAATGTGATGATCTTTTTTTCTTGAGGAGATATCTTAAAACAAAGTGGAGTAAGACAAAGATGAATAATATTATACCCAATATTATTACAATGTTTCTTGCAAAAGTTAAGGTTGGTTTAGGTTTATTATGGGATATAGGAGATGAAGAAAGATTTTGTTTGATGATGGGCATGATCTTGATCTTGATTTGGCGCATGTTAGCAGATATGAAAAATGTTATTGAAATCTTGAAGATTGTGAAATGTTAAGAAAGAAGGATTTTTAAGTGGTTGGAGTGTTATTGGATTAATATTTAGTCATTTGATGAAATTACAAGAAAGTCCCACTTGAGTTATTTAAAAAAAAAAAGAAAAAAAAAATGCAATGAAAGCTAGATCTTGAATTTGGAAACAAGATCAAGAGTTTAGAAACATACCCACATCACAATATCCTATTAGATGATAGAAAAACCAATGCTTTATGTTGGGCTTCTAGATTGTATGTGCTTCAAGAACTCTTGAAAAAAAAATACAGAAAAAAAGAAGGGTTTTTTTAGGGTTTTGAGTGATAAAATGTAACTAAAATTGGGGTGTATAATATATTGGGTGAGCGTGCGCCTATATGTGTGAGTCATAACTTGGAAACTTCCAAAAAGAAATCTGGTATAGGCCCATGGGAATAGGTGGCAAATCATTAGGGATTGTTTTGTAATTTGACAATGATTGTGATGAGGAAAGATGTATGAAAGTATGCTAGTTATAGAAAAGGTGTAGTAGGATTTAATGATATTGAAATTTTGAGCCAATGGGCTAAACATCACTGTCTGGGCTTGATGGTGTATTAATATGGTTGTTAATTGTGACATAAACTTGTTAGCGGACATGATTTGACATGAAGTTAAATGAGTCTGTGTGAGAACGAGTTTGAGCTAGATGGGTTGACACGTTAATGATGAAATCTAAAGCGTGTCTAACTTGGCTTAATCGGTTTGTGGCACAGATTAGATGTGTAACTTATTTTGTTAAATAAGGTCATGGGTAACAAGATGTAAGAAAGTATGATATTAAAGTGTGCTTTAATGATTTTGAGGGAGTGGGCCAAAAATCACTATCTTGGCATTTGAGTATCTTAATCCGGTTGTTAATTGTGACACAAACATACCCGCGGACATGATTTGACACGAATTATATATGTCACCGGTTGTTAATTGTTAACTTCTATTTTATCGTTTAATTGTGTTTTATTATTTCTGAACCATATTTAGAAGATTGTGTCAATAATCGTGTTGATATTGAATTATAACGTATTAGATGTGTTGTTTTATTCGCATTGTGAATCAATTACTTTTAGTCGTGTTAAATGTGTCATGAACCCCTTTATTGAACATGATCATGTTACATTCTAAGAAAATGACACCTCTAGTTAAATGTTTCGTATTATGATTTACTTGTCATGTCAAACACGGATAGTTTAATACAATACAATACACCACAGTACAATACGCATCAGCAGCTCTTATTGGGAAAGATTGTTTTGTAGTTTGATTGATTGTGACAGATGTAAGAAAGTCACTTATATAGAAAGGTGTAGTAGAGTCATTAATATTGTGCGAATGGACCAAATATCACTATTTGGGCTTTTGGGTAAATTATTGTAAATGTTAATTGTGTAGCAGAAGCCTAAGCCAGGCCCAAGAATGAATATGGATTGGGTTGGGTCGGTGCTGAATGATTTGTTAGTTTTAAAGCCCATTAAAATGAGCTAACAATAACATACGGCTAAGACTATCCGTTGCCGGCCGCGAGTGAGCAGGCGCGAGCCACAAACTTCAATCTCAAGTAACGCGGTCACTTGACCCCGTTGTGGCTGGGGGTGAGCACCGGCGCGACCAAAACACCTCTCTCTCCTATTAACGCACACAACCACCGTCGCCCGTGCTCGCGCCGCCACTGTTCGCGTGGGGCTGTTGTGGCAAAACCTTCGCGTGTCATCTCTAAGTATTCAATTCCGATAATCCACACCTTTCTCCTGAAGCAAAACCTCTCTAGATTTACCATCACCAAACGGATTCACCTTAGGCCTCGGTTTGTCCACTCCAATTCCTAACATTAATTCCAATTCCAATTCCACCATTGTTTCATCACTATCCACAATGTTCTTACCTAAAAATCAAGTTTCTCAACTTTACACTAAAAATCAAGTTTCTCAACTTTACACTAAAAGTGGTGTGATGAGGGGATTTAACCAAAGTTTTAAGGAGTGCGGTTCGGATTTTTGTCTACAAATTACACTAAAAGTTATTGTTTCATGGGGGCGCCTACCCCGCTTGATCTATACCTAGGTCTGCCAATGATAAGTATGATTACGTTAAAGCTATCTCACTGTAATATATACGCAAGGTCAGCCCTAAGGGGTGCGGGGAGGACTCCCGGCTCGGGCCTAATTTCTAAAGGGGCACTTCGAGCGGCGACGAGTGTTTTCTTTCTACAAGTATTTTCTTTATGTTTTCGACAAAAAAAATGATCTCATCTTAAACATCACGGCTTATAAACGCAAGAAGGTGAAGAGTAGATAAAAAAGAAAATGAGTCATACATGATAAACTAGATTGGAATAATACGTCATAATTAAAAAAAAAGTTGAAGTGTGTTACTTGAGATTTGTGTTGTGGTATAACAATTGTACAAACTTTGCAGTAAATTTTAATATATAGTAGTACTACAAAACAATAATTGTCTCATGCTTTTGCACATGATGCAAGTCAAATTCATTTTATTAAAAAAAAATTTTCAAGTCTAAACATAAAACAATGGCCCTTCAAATAATTATGGAATTTTAATAAATGGTGGGTTTTTTTATGAGTCAATTAGCCAAACATTTTAATTTTTATAATTATTACGACATTGTCAGTTCTATATCCGGTTTGACCGGTCTGACTAAGGAACCGGTAAGGACACCGGTTCAACGTCCGCTTCAGTTATGAAAACATTACTTAAAAGAACAAAGGGGCACATATTTTGTGGCTCGGCTCAGGCACCTGAATTTTCAGGGCCGGCCTTGTATATACGGCTCATGGTCTTTCTCTATGAGAAAAGTTTGAATTCTGTAGAAGGAAAAGAGCATCAGTAATAAGAGCTAGAAAATATAAGTGATATGTAATCCCTTTTTGGACCAGTGGTTTTGCAAAGTTGTTACCAATGTCACACCAACTATTTATTATCTATTGATCTTTAACTTGTTATTCAGTGCGAGTGGGACTTAGGAGTTGTTTAGTAGCCTTTTAATGAGGCTTTGAACCATTCAGAGCTGAATGATTCAGCATTTAGCATGTTTGTTTCAGCTTTTGAATGGAATGGTTAAGGCTGAATCATTAAGACTTGGGATGTAGTTGAACCATTAAGCACTGAACTACGCTGAACCTTAATGAGGCTCTCCTACCAATGTGGGACAAACAAACCAACCATTAAGAGGTCCAACTTAATGATTCAGCACTTAACCATTCAGACCTCTTAATGATTCAGCACTTAATCAACGAAATAGCCCCTTAGGTGGTTACGGGAAGACGCATGGTTTATTGTTAACTGTCTTCTTTATGTACCGTAAAGAACCGACATGAAACTAAAATGTAATTCTTGACAGAAAAGAAAAGGTTTAAATTATATATGACAAAATGAAATGAGGTTAAAAGGATATCAGAAAGACCATTTGATGAAATGCGGAGGGAAGTGACATTAAGTGGTATATATGTGCATGGAAAGGTTTTAACATTATTCCTTAGGATTTTGAACTCGAATTTGAAGAACTGGATCTCCAATTTCAATCTTTAACAATTGCTAATTCTAGCTTACACATGAAAAAAGTAAATAATTTTGGGAATAGGGGAGTTCCAAGAGCACAATATGCAAGAAAGGGTTGCCACCCTAGCCATGTGCAAGTGTGCAACACTTCACGAATCACCAATAATGTCATTCACATGCATGTATATAACTTGATGTGATACTATCATTTATGTTTTACTATATCTTTCAAACACTAGAAGCGTAGACGTATACACATAGTTATGATATAAGTAGTTCAAACATAAATGTATTATGACGCAATAGTGGTCTCACCATTGCATAATTCTAACAACTTCAAAATTAACAAAGTTACCTTCAATAAATAACCAATATAGGGGTGTTTAAAGTCGGATTATCCGATTTTCGGATATCTGAAAATCGGATAATTCATAATTTCGGATAGTCCATATTGGAATCCAAAACCAAATCCGAAATTTCGGATATCCGAATTCGAAATTTCAGATTCGGATAATCCAACGGATAATCCGAAGCTAAAAAAAAAATAAAAATCCCCTCGTCTTATGCTAAAAGTCTAAAACCAAACTTGCTTAAAACAAACATTTATTATATAGTTTTTAATATTTCGGATTCGAGAGCGGCGTATTATATTAGTTTAGGGTTAGAATTAACTTGTAATAAATCAAATATATATATAGTGTGTATATATAATATAGATGTTCTTTAATATTTTAGATTCGAATAATTCGATTATCCGAATTTTTTAAAAATTAAGATCCGAATCTAAAATTTTGGATATTTCGGATTCAAATTTTTTTAAACACCCTAACTAGATAACCAATGAGAACCATTGCAATTAATGTTGAATTATCAAGTGATTATCACACGATGAATACCAATGAACAACTTGTTCAAAAAAAATTTTTAGTGCAGCTAAGATTTACAATATTGTCTTATACAGGCTAACAACTTGACCCACAAGATAACTATCAAAACCAATCCTACCAATTCGAATACTTGGCTAATCTAATTGGAGAAATGGAATCTAATAATCCCAACTTTGAGGGGTTGGAAGGCAGCAGTCCCAACTTGCAACTTGTACCACAGCAGTCCCAACTTGTCAAATATTTAACTTGGTTGGTCTCAGACTAACTGAGGTTAACTTTTTCTGTTAAATGCCACGTGGGCATCCCACGTGGCAGTCCTACTTGTCAAAAAGTGCTGGCATCCCACGTGGCAGTCCTACTTTTTCTGTTAAATCCCACGTGGCATCCCATGTCCACGTCATATATTTATAATATTTATAATGTTTTAATGTTTTTTTTAAAAAAAGGGGCCCACAAATTTAATAATAATAATAATAAAGAATTATATATATAATATATATATATATATATATATATTATTACATCTTCACCCCTACATCTTCATCATCATCTCTTCATCATCTTCACCACAATCATAACCACCTGCCACCACCATCAACCACCGCCACCGCCGCCATCTGCAACCACCTCCACCGCCTGAACCCACCATTCTTCTCAAAACCCCATCAATCGTCACCACCTGAACCCACCATTCTTCTCAAACCCAAATCAGTACATACATACAACCAAATCTGAACCAAAACCCTTAATTAAAACCCTAATCTGGATATCCTTCAAATCATTTGGAGGAAGACGATGGCAACGAGTGAATCGGTCCAGATCTGACAACAAGGTAAAACCCATTTAATCCTTTTCTTCATCTGGGTACCCATATTTTCTCATAAAGATTCATAAAATCTTGCTCTGTTTTTCAACCATGGACAGAGACTTCTTTCTCAATACAGGGCTACACATCATCTCTTCTCTTGCTCTGTTTTTTGCTGACAGATTCAACGCTTTTGAACCTAATCTTACCTCAATGGTTACTTCCCCTGTTTCCAATCCAAACGAATCCTTTGCAGTTCGTGAACTTATTGGCAAATTGGGTACCTCTAGCAATGCTGCCCTAAATCACCTGGACCAGGTGACATACTGCCTTCGTCTCAGAGGTCGGGTCAAGGAGACGGTTCTGTCGCCTCTGCTCGTCGTTTACGTGACAGATCTGGACTTTTCGGCGAAGAAGCGGAGGTAGGACGGAGATGGTGGAGATTGGTCGTCTGTGGCGGAGATGGTGGAGATTGGTTGTGAGCATAAGGATAGGGTTTCAGGAACCTTGAGCTCGGTTTCTTCTTTCTCTCTCTTTTGAGCCATGGCTGTTTTAGGAGAGAGAGAGAGAGAGGGGAGAGGAGTTTTTTTAGAGAGAGAAGGAGATGGGGAAGAATATGGGGTGAGTTTAAAGGTGGAAGAAATGTGAGTTTAGGGTTCATCAATTTAGGGTTTTAGGATTCTTAAGAGTCTGATGAGTGATTTTTGGGGAAGATGGATTTTGATTGAAGAAAGATGGATTATTATGGTGAGAGATTTGTTTGTGGGTCCCACCTTTTTGTTTTTTTTTTAAAAAAAAAATCTGATTAAAACACATGGACATGGCCCCACCTTTTTTTTAACAGATAAACACTTTTTGCCACGTAGGACTGCCACGTGGGCTGCCTACATGGCACTTAACTGGAAAACATAACGGACATTAGCCTGGGACCAACCAAGTTAAATAGTTGACAAGTTGGGACTGCTGTGGTACAAGTTGCAAGTTGGGACTGCTGCCTTCCAACCCCTCAAAGTTGGGATTATTAGATTCCATTTCCCCAATCTAATTCAAATTTTAAAGGAGTAATGGATTAAAAATAATCCTAACTATTGACTATTGGCCAATTACAGTCCTAACTACGAAAATAACCACTAGCCATCCCAACTTTCAGACATTTTGCTCTCAATGGACCCCGTTAACTCAAACTAACGCCGTTAGCTGAAACTCACAATTCTAGGCAATTATTCACGGGATTTGAACAAGGGAATCGAAACGATGATATTGGTATGTTCAATTGCAGAAATAAGCATGGTTCGTCGGTTGTAGGTTTATGTTCTCCTCGGACGGGATGACCGAAACCGACGATTAAACCATCGAACCATGCTCATTTCTGCAATTGAATATACAGGGCCGCCCTGAAAATTCAGGTGCCCGGGCCGAGCTACAAAAATTGTGCACCTTAGCCTTAGCTTTAGGCCTTAACGAAATAAATAATGTAAACTATTTTTGTAAGCAACGATTAACATAATATCAAATTGATGGATCAAATTTTATTTCCCACTTACGTTGTCGTCTAACGGTAGATGGAACAAACCCTCTTGGGGGAGGTTGGGAGTTCGAATCTCACAAAGTGTGAAAATATAAATGGGTGAAAGTCTGGCAATTAAAAAAAATTGTTTCATAATAAAAATAAAAGATAAAAAGAAGTCAAAACCAACTGGTAAAAAGCAAAAACAACTAAGTGTGAGCTCTCCTCGTTTCATCTTCTTCATTCTCTCTTGTCCTGCACTTATTTATAAACCTGCAATTTTTTTTTCTCAAACCATTTTATTTTTTTCTTTACGCTCTGTTCCAGAGTTTCATTAAAGGATGGAAGAGAAATGATCTCCCTCCTCTTCCTTCCCCTCCAATTCCTTCCAAATTGAAAAGATTGAAAATTACCCTAAAAACCTCTTTATTATCCCTCCTATTCCCTCCCTTTCCCTCCTAAAAAAACTCTAGAACACATTTTTTTTCCCATTTCCTTCCCAATCCTTTTTCTTTCATCCTTTAATAAAACTCTGGAACAGAGTGTTAATTCTTAACTTCTCTCAACATTTATTTACTTTCTCTTCACTTTGATTAATATTCGATTAACAATTTTGAGGCTCAAACATAAAAAAAAAAAAACAATCGAAATACGGACATCACTGTTAAGATAACTTGAATTGTCGGAGGGTCAATGTGCCCCCGAGAAATTGGGCCTGGGCCAGGAGTCCTCCCCGCACCCCTTACGGCCATGTGAATATACCAATATCATCGTCTCGATTCCCTCTTTCAAACCTGGTGAAAAATCGCTCAGATTTGTGAGTTTCAGCTAATGGCGTTAGTGTGAGTTTACGGGGGGTCCATTGAGAGCAAAATGTCTGAAAGTTGGGAACGCTAGTGGTTATTTTCGTAGTTGGAACTGTTATTGACCATTAGTCAATAGTTAGGATTATTTAAATCCATTACTCCAATTTTAAACATGAACAGAATTAACAAGTTAAACCTAAATTAATACTTTTAGACTTTGGTCCTATGGCTTATGATCACCTCCAAACATTCCCCTTGATATCAACCGTACCGGCTTCTGATTTTGCAACTTTATCAATTAATTTTGTAGTCTATACTATACAATATTGATTCTGCTTTGAACGTGCCCATAGTTTAGTAATAACTGATTGTATGAAAATCATTTGAATAATATACTACAAATATGAACACATATAGCGACATGATCATGCATAAGTGATTCATTAAAAAAATGTGCACACACAAATTAAGCACTTAGACGAAGATAAAAAGAAAAAAAATGTGGTTTAAATTCATACATAAATGGCATGGAAAATTTCAATTGTATCAATCATATATAAATATTTATCAATCACAATATAATTATCTTGGCATATATATGGCTTTGAAAATAAATATAGAACTTATAATATGTTGAAACACAACATGAAAAAGATGTGCTCAAAGTTCTATGATCGATTAACATCAGATAGGGCTTGAAGCACATCAACCTGTAACTTAAGATGCATGATGTAATTCGCGGTATGAGCGAAAAGTGTATCCACATTCAACCCTTTTCCACCCGGTACAAGCTTTTGCAACTTCTTCACCTTCCTAACCACCGTTGTGTTGGTTCTTCTTGTTCTTCTTCCTTTGCTTCCGATTCTCAAACTGGATTTTCTTTTCATGAACCCGCCGCTGTAATCCATGGTTGGTGTCTGGCAATGGGGTATCGAAAGCTAACAAGCGCGCTGAGATATTGTTTTGTATGTTAGAGAGAAATATGGGGATATGGTGTATAGATTTGTAAGAGGAAATGGTGGTTTATATATGAAAGAAGGATGGGTAGGGTCCAAAAGTAGAACATGTGAGCCAAGCCAACTTTTAGTAATTTGTACTGATTTTTATAGCTCTATATCATTGTATTTCTTCTTTTGTATTATTTTATTGTATGTAGTTTAACTTGATGTTGATTGCACGGATAGAGTTGTAATATCAAACAATGACAATTTTTAGACTATATGGTGTGCCCCCTTTTTCCCCCAACTCCCCCAACTGCCACATCAGCGCCATGTCATTTCCCCATTTTCTCCCCCAAACTCTGGAAATGGTTTCCCCCAACTCCCCCATTCCCCCTTCCTTTTTTTATTCTTTTTCCTTTTTTTTAATTATATATTTTATATTTCATAATTAATTTTTTATAAAAAAATGTATAAAAAACATATAATTTATTTTTTTTTAAACGGCAATAGTTAAAAAAAATAAAAAATAAAACCGAAAAAAAAAACTAAAGATAAAGTTCATTAAATTAAAAAAAATTACAACCTACAATGCATGGAAATTTAAAAAATAACAAGAAAATTACATAAAAAAACCATCTAAAGCATATCTTTTCCAAGCCACTTGTTCGCGATCATGTTTCTCTTCGCCACCCACCCCGCTCTTTCTTGCTCGGGAAGATCGTCGATATTTTTGTCCATCATCGCAAACTCCACCTTTTCTTGCTCGTACGCGAGCCGTGCCTTCTCCAACGCAAGCTTCTCCCGCTCTAGATCAAGTGCTTCTTCCTTCTCCTTCTTTCTTTCATTCCACCTTTCATTTTGCTCCGACTTAAACTCGTTAAAGTTTGAAATCAACGAATCTATTCTGTCAACCACACTTAATTTCGAAGCGGTGGCCTTTCCTTTTGAGCCCGATGCGGCTTTTTTCGCGCGGTCCCTTCCAATTGGCCGCTCCAAATCGGGCGCGGGAGCATCATCTTCAAACTCGGGGTCATCATTTATATTTATAGTACAACGAGCATCGGACCCCCCCGCACTATAACTTCCCGAGGTGCTCGTCTTTGTTCGTTTTGCTTGTGCCACTTCGTTTGGCACCACCCTCCATTTATCACATGCTCTCAAAATCTCATACGGCCTCATGTACGCCCACCCCCCACTAGCCTTTTTTTTGCAAAACATTCCAAGCGCATTCTTCAACACGTTCTCGTCGCTTTCACCGGTCTTTCTATTGTTCCAACATCTTTGATAAACGCCCGCAAATTCTCCACATTTTGCGT
Organism: Ambrosia x helenae; assembly: GCA_030844895.1. Lineage (NCBI taxonomy): Eukaryota > Viridiplantae > Streptophyta > Magnoliopsida > Asterales > Asteraceae > Ambrosia > Ambrosia x helenae. The sequence goes on along the minus strand of CM061224.1, from coordinate 16,247,469 downwards.
TCATCTCCCTAAACTTAGTACTAACGGCATGACCGGTTCGATAAGGCGTGCGTTGCATTAAGATGAAGAATTGTTCGCAAACCGCGTTCCAAAAGCTATCTTTGTTTCGATTCGTACCTACACGTGATAAATAAAAAAAAAATTAAAATCATCCATAAAACCCACGGCCAAAAAAAAAATAAAATAAACTTACTTCGTATCGGGTCGGTAGAAACGTTCACCCACGCTCGTGCTAAGGCCTCCAGCTCGTCTTGAGTCCATGGAACGCTATCCGCCTTAGAAGTGGCACGTTTCTTCCCCTTTGTGTCTTTTTTAGATGTTGGTTGAGTTTCGGGGATAACGTCGTCATCGACGCCTAACGATATGAAGTCGTGTTCGGCTTGAGTTTCGGGTCTAGCGGGGACGGTTGGCATTTGGTTCGGGGGTGGCATTTGCATATGAAAGTGTTGTTGGTGATGCATTTGCATTTGCCATGGATTTTGTGGTTGACTAAAACCGCCAAATCCGAATGTGTTAGGGTTGAGCGGTGTAGCGGGGAAGGGAAAGTTTGGAGCTTGTGTGAAAGGAGTAGCGGGGTTGTTCGGGTAAAAGGGTTGTGGGGTTGAACGTCTTGGATCCATGGGTGGTTTGGTTGTAAAATTTGGAAGAGTAATTTATAAAATGTGGTGGTTTGGTTTAAAAAGTTGAGTGGGTTTGTGAATTGTGGGGTAAATTTTATATATATATATATATAGTAAATGTTTGATTTTTTTTTTTTTTTTTTTTTTTTTTACAAACGGCTAACATTCAAAAGTGGTGGGCCCCATTATAACGTTCAAAAAAAATGCACCAATCACAGGCTTCGGTTCAAACGGGATTATTTCCCCGTTTTCCCCGATTTTTTTTCGGGGGGGGGGGGGGGGGCGGTGTTCCCGATCGGGATCCATGCCAAATCATCACCCCGCTCAAGCTCCCCGAGTGCACACCATTCAGTCTTATGAGAATCAACCTCGGTGAATTTGTTCCAACATTTAGTCACACGACTCACACCTCTATAAACATGTACAAAAGCGATCAAAACTTACGAGTAACAATGGTCGCAAAATTAGAATTACTTTCTAACAGGTTGATTCGTAAAATCTGTCATGAGAGGTAAAAAATGGTTTAGTTAGTCACATTGTCACAAGACTTTTAGCTAAAAGGTTTGATTACTAAAAAATGTATGCAAAAAAAAAAAAAAGTATATATTAAGGTTAGGCTAAACGTGTACCCCTTTTATTACTTGTTGAAGAGATATGTACCCGCGCGTGCGTGCGACTTAGACTCACACACACGTCAACACAACAATATGACGTGGAGTTCTAGAAGACGGCGCACGCCACTTAAACAAAGGACAGGTGTCACCCGACAGAAGCAGGGACATGTGGCCAATCAGAGGTGTTTATTCCCTGCTCCACGATCTCCTGTAGGTACGAGGTACAGAAAAGGACAGAAAGGACGATAGTAAGACACGTGGACCAATCACGGAGCGACAGCGCAAAGAATGACAACGGTCGTAATAGTACAAGACAGCTGTCATTCCCCTCACAGCCAATCACTGACCACCTTAGGGGCTTATAAATACCCCCCTTCGTCATCAGAAGAAGGGGATCAGATCGGCGAGTGAGAATTCATACTATATAGCTGTGAGAGATAGATTATAGTCGAAACTCTGTAATAAGTCTGGATTAGTGTCTTGTATTCATCTTATTGCTTAATGAGAATCACGTCCTTTCTTGTGTCTACATACTAGTATCATTATATTCAGATTATTATATTGGTGTTTCTTCGCTTGTTATATTTCACGTTTTAAAAAAAAAATCATTATTTTTAAAAGTTTATTTAAAAGAAAAGGTTCAATAACGCTATTTGTAAAAAAAAAAAAAAGAAGTTTTTTTTAATAAATAAAAATATTTTCTTAAATAAGTAAAATATCGTTTAAAAAAAATAAAACAAAAAACTTCTTTATAAAATTAAAAATTGTTTTCAAAACATTTTCTCTTACTAGTGTTTTTTTTTTTTTTAAACAAAATTGAATTTTATAAAAATTACAATGGATGTCTTTTAAATTGACTTTTTCTTATGGGCGATGTGATTTACTCATAACCCTATTAACTTGCCCCCCACGTGCTTTGCATGTGAGGGTATTTTTGTCATTCCACTAACGGCACAACCAACCACCACGAAATTGAGCACCACCAAATCTGACCTCCCCTTTAAACTAAACACCACCACCGAAACTCTCCTTTAACCTCAACAACACCACTATTGTTTTCCTTTTACCTAATGTTAACCTCAAGACCACCACCATTCGCCTTTAAACATATTTGAACAAAGCCACCAACAACCTACAACACCACGTCTATGATGGTGGAATTCTAGGGTTTGAGCTATGAGTTTTCAACATTCATGTACGCTTTGTGTTGTTGAATTTAGAGGAGTACAAGAGATTTGAGTAATGGAATAGATTGTTTCAAAAATGGTTTTAGATAACAGGTGATGACTACACGTTCATGGAATTGGTATGTGATCAAAGTTGAGAACAAAAGATGGTAAACGATTAATTGATGAAGAGATTGGAAAAAAAATGTCTATATTTTGGATTCCAAAGATGCATCATTTAAGTTAGTATGGTGAGAAGTTGTCGTTTGAGATTCGTTTTGAATGAGATATAGCATGTCCAATAGATATCACTAGGCATAAATGTTTTTTTAAACTATTCAAATTTACTCAGTTTTAATTCATTAAAAGGTCTCTATGGAGCAAAATTCTCCAGATTATTCAGGCGGGTCAAGGGTGGTGGGTCGTTTTTGGTGACTTTAATGCTGTCAGGTCACAAGAGGAGAGAAAGAATTCGATTTTTGACCAAGTTAGTGCGAATGATCTTAATGACTTCGTGGACGATTCGGGTCTTCGTGAATACGACTTAAAAGGTAAAAAGTATACGTATATGGTCAATCGGAATGGTGATTGGAAAATGAGCAGGATAGATAGAGTGTTTGTTTGCGAAAATATTTTTAATAAATGGCCGATGGCTTCTGTTCGTGCTCTTGATCGTGATTTGTCGGATCATGCCCCGTTACTTCTAACGTTAGTTGACACGAATTTTGGCCCGAAGCCTTTTAGATGGTTCGACTCGTGGACTGATAGACCAGGTTGCGTGGAGATTGTTAATGCGGTTATGGCAGATTGGAGAAACACGGTCCCGGCCGATTTGAATTTGATCAATAAACTGAAAGCTCTGCGAAACAAGCTAAAAATTTGGATCCATGAATGTAGACTAAAAGATAATGAGGACGAGAACCGTTTCAGAAAAGAAAAAGAGGATTTGGAAATTATTATGGAGCACGATCATATTGAAGAGTCGGATTTGTGGATTTGGTCGGAGTGCGTGAAAGGCCTGCAAGAGATTGAGCGTATCCGTTCCCGTGATCTCAGCCAAAAAGCTCGGGTTAATTGGGCGTCGTTTGGGGATGAGAACTCAAGTTTTTTCCATAATTCGGTGAAAGGGAGGCAAGCGAGAAATGCGATTCTGGGCCTTGAGATAGACGGCGAATGGGTTTCTATTCCAGCCCATCTCAAACGTGAAATACTTCGCTTCTACAGAGAACATTTTAAAGAAAACATTACGAACCGGCCGAATATTATATGCGCGGGGCTGAAGAGTTTAAATGATCGGGATGGGGGGTCTCTAATCGAGCATTTTACTAAACAGGAGATTAAAGAAGCGGTGTTCGATTGTGGGTCTAACAAAGCTCCTGGTCCAGATGGGTTTAATTTCCGCTTTGTTAAGCGGTTTTGGAACTTATTGGAAGAAGATTTCTATAATATATTGATTGATTTTCATGACACAGGTATCATCAACCCGAGATGCAGTTCGGCGTTTATTACTTTGATCCCTAAGGTTAAATCGCCTGTGGGCCTCAAAGATTATAGACCCATTACCCTTATTGGGATGATTAGCAAGGTTATTTCTAAAATCATAGCTAACCGTCTCAAGAAGGTTTTGGGCAAAATCATCTCAGAGTCTCAATCGGCTTTTTTGGCCGATCGTTTTATTCTTGACGGTCCTTTGATGGTTAACGAAATAATCGACTGGTTGAAAAAAAGAAAGAAAAAAGCTTTCCTTTTGAAGATTGACTTTGAAAAAGCCTATGATAATGTCAACTGGAATTTTTTGCTTTCTTTGATGAATCAAATGGGCTTTCCCGAGAGGTGGTGCATTTGGATTAAGGGTATTTTAGCGTCGAGCCGTGCTTCTATTCTTGTTAATGGGTCGCCGACTTATCAATTTACTAGTGAAAAGGGTCTTCGACAAGGCGATCCATTATCCCCGTTTTTATTCTTGATTGTTATGGAATGCCTGTCTTGGATGTTGGATAGAGCTAAGGAGATTGGTGAGCATAAAGGTATTGTCTTGTCCCCTAATGGTGTGGGTATTAATCATCTTTTCTTTGCGGATGATGCTCTTATTATGGGAGAGTGGTCTCGGGAAAACCTTCAATGTACGGCTCGAATCCTCCGGGTGTTTTATGTTTGTTCGGGGTTGCGTATAAATCTTCACAAATCCAATCTTTTTGGGGTGGAGACCAATGATGTTGAGATAGATAGTATGATAGAAGTCTTGGGTTGTAAACGTGGATCTTTCCCGTTCACGTATCTAGGCATTAAAGTGGGAACAAAAATGTCTAGAATTGCTAATTGGAACTCGGTTATCGAAGTAGTTAGAAACCGTTTGGAGTCTTGGAAAGCTAGACTCCTCTCCATTGGGGGGCGTTTGATTCTTATTAAATCCGTCCTTGAAAATTTGCCCATTTATTATTTATCTCTTTATAAAGCTCCTAAGGCGGTTGTTGAAAATATTGAGGGGCTTATGAGACGTTTTTTATGGACCGGTTCTAGCATCGATAAAAAGATTGCTTGGGTGTCTTGGGATGTTGTGACGTCTCCAAAGAATGCGGGTGGTTTGGGGATAACAAAACTTCATGTCGTGAATGAGGCGCTTCTCCTAAAATGGTTATGGCGTTTCAAGAAAGAAGCTACAAGCATGTGGAAAAATGTGATTATGGAGTGCCATGGGACAAATAATACGTGGACTATGGTCCCTTGTGCTCAGGCTTCGAGTGGAATCTGGAAAAAAATTGCAAAGATTGGTGATAACAAGCTCATGAATGGTACTACCCTCAAGAGTTTTATTGTAGGAGTTGTGGGTGACGGATTGAAGTGTAGTTTCTGGATAGACATTTGGTTATTGGACTTTCCTCTCAAAGACCGATATCCGAACTTATTCAGAATCGAAAAAAATAAATGGGCAACAGTTGCGGATAGATTGCGTATGGTTAACGGTGTTAAGACAATGGTTTGGGATTGGATTTCGCCTCCTACTACTACACAACAGGTTATCGAACTCTTCAGCTTGTTGTCTGCCCTTCACGACTTTGATTTGAAAGGAGGTTCGGATACATGGAAGTGGACCGGAGACAACTCAGGAACGTTCTCGGTGAAAGGCGCAAAAAAATTAATGATGAAAGACAGGTATGTGACTACCGGTTGGCACATGAAATGGAAAGGGTGGGTTCCTCTGAAATGCAAAATTATGGCGTGGAGAGCTTGTATGGATCGCCTTCCGACGAAGACTGAATTATTCAAACGCGGGGTGGTATTGCCTACCAATCTTTGTCCTTTATGCGATTCCGAGGATGAGACAACAATTCATATCTTCACAGCTTGCCTTTTCACGCATGAAGTATGGTGCAGAATTCAAAACTGGTGCCGTTTACCCCCTATTTATGCCTTCGACGTTCAAGATCTTTTAAAAATGGCGGATTCACACTCCATCTCGATGGAAGGTAGCTATCTGTTAAGGGGGATTAGTATTACCACCATGTGGACGCTTTGGAATGAAAGGAATAGTAGAATTTTCAAAGGTAAGAGACAGAGAGCTATTGAAATCGTGGAAAGCATAAAGACAACTTCGTATTTTTGGTTTCGGCATAGGTCTAGATTTAAACATATCGACTGGAATGTTTGGTGTACTTCTCCGATGTCTGTGATGTAATTGCGTTTGTGGTGGCCTTGGGTCCTCGCTTTGAGGACCTTGGGTGGTGTTTTTGAATGAAATTAATCTTTCAAAAAAAAAACTAATTCTATAATACATGGATAAAAGAACTAATTAGACAGTTAGTACTTGTAGTTTTTCATTTTATCATTTCATACATATTTATTGAAAATTATACACTAGTAGCAATTTTTGCAAATGGTTTCACTAATGGTGAAACCATTTGTTAAACTTGATATGAGTAGTGTTTTTTTTTTTTTTAAATTGTAAAAGAGTAGTGTGTAATATCCGATTAAATAGGTATAAAAACGATAAAATAGTAGTGTGTAATATCCGATTAAATAGGTATAAAAACGATAAAATGGTTATAGTTACAAACCGTCTAATTAATTCCGGCTTAAATGATAATTGGGAAGGGCCTTTGTGAACATCAAGTTGATTTCTTTAAATTTTTTTAACGGCAAATTTCTATTCCTTATGAGACTTGAACTCATGATCCCCCTTAGGTGTTCCTAGAAGCTTTGCTTCTACCATTGGGCCACCAACCCCAATGGCGATTTCTTTAATTAGGTGCAATATTTATCAGTGCATCTAATTTAGAAACTTATTGTGTGGGCTTTAACCAAGACTATGTTATTATTGTGGGAGGGGGGGGGGGGGGGGGAGGGGGGATTTCAATTGTGTGCGAAACAAAGACGAACGCAAGAATTCTAAATTTAATGTTGTGGCATCGCGTGAATTCAATGACTTTATTGAAGATATCGGTCTTTGTGAATATATATTAAGAGGCCGCAAGTTTACTTATTGTGCGGGGGATAAATTTAGTCATATCGATCGCATTTTTGTCTCGTCGAGTTTTTTGTTGGATTGGCCTAATGCGGAGTATAGAGCTTTATTCCGGGAGCTTTCCGATCACTGTCCTTTGTTGCTTAAGGGGGTGACTCGAAATTTCGGTTCTAAACCGTTTCGGTTATTTAATTCGTGGCTTGGCTCGAGATGGAATTGATGATGCGGTGGCTAGAGCGAGTTCAAAGGAAGTTGGTGTGGAGCCTAGTCCTGATTTACGGCTGCAGAATAAGTTGAGGAACATCAAAGTGGAGTTAAAGGCTTGGTTGAAAGATGTTAAAAAAAAAAAAGAAACGAAGAAGAGTCTTTGTTGAGACAGGAAACCGATTTGCTTCAAGTGCTAATGGAGGAGAGAGCATTATCAGAGGAGGAAATTTGGGTATTTGAAGAAGGTACTGTTCGATTGCGAGAGCTGGAAATGTGGAAATCTAGAGATGTTAAACAAAAATCCTGGGTTCGGTGGGCTAAAGATGGCGATGAAAATACGTCGTTTTTCCATGGGTGTATTAATAGTAGGAAGGCTAGGAATGCTATCCCGGGTCTTGTTGTGAACGGGTTGTGGGAGACGCGGCCTAGTGTGATTAAAAGTGAAGTTCTTCGGTTTTTCCGTAATAAGTTCTCGGATGATTTGAAGGTTCGGCATGTGCTTCATTGTTACGGGCTGAAGCAGATTTCTTCGGATGATGCTCGGGAGCTGGTTAAGCCGTTTACAGAATTAGAAATAAAGGAGGCGTCATTCAGTTGTGGTAGCGACAAAGCTCCGGGGGCAGACGGCTTCAACTTCCGTTTTATTAAACATTATTGGTCTTTGTTTGTGCAGGATTTTAATCTTATCTTTCAAGATTTCTTCTCTAATGCTACCATAAGGCGTGGCGTAGGGTCTTCCTTCATTACTTTGATACCGAAAATTCAAGACCCGGTGAAGTTGGGTGATTACAGGCCTATTAATCTGATTGGAGTGGTGAGCAAGATTATTTCTAAAGTCTTAGCATGCAGACTCAAGAGGTTATGGATAAGATGATTAACGAAACTCAAACGGCTTTCATAGCTGGTAGATACATCCTTGATGGTCTGTTGGTGGTGAGTGAAGTGATGGCTTGGGCTAAACGAAGCAAGAAGAAAGTTTTTATGTTCAAAATCGACTCTGAGAAAGCCTACGACAACATTAATTGGGGATTTGTTTTGATGGTTATGAGGCAGATGGGTTTTCCAGAGATATGGTGCAAGTGGATTTACGGGATTCTATCTTCGGCTAGGTCGTCCGTTTTGGTTAACGGGTCTCCTACGTTCGAGTTCGCTTGTGAGAAAGGCATGCGGCAAGGGGATCCTATTTCTCCGTTTCTGTTTATCATTGCTATGGAAGCTTTATCGGGTCTTATTAAAAAGGCTTGTGATGATGGGATATTTACGGGTATTAAGCTTCCTAATGATGGGCCTTATATCTCTCATCTTTTATTTACAGATGACGCCATGATCATGGGAGAGTGGTCGGAGGGGAATTTCAAGGTGCTAAAAAGAATTTTGAGAATTTTTCATTTGTGCTCGGGATTAAAGATTAATATTTCTAAATCCACGCTATTCGGTATTGGGGTCAACGAGGCTGATTTGCAAGAGAAAGCCGAAGAGTTGGTATGTTCCTCGGGGGAGCTTCCTTTTAAATATCTTGACATACAAGTGGGCGCGAATATGAATAGGATCGCTAGTTGGGATCCCGTGGTTGATGTGTTTAGAAAAAAGGCTCTCAAAGTGGAAAGCTAGAGTCTTATCGATAGCCGGGCGGGTTGTTTTAATTAGATTAGTATTGGAGAGTCTCCCAACTTATTATTTTTCTTTATTCAAGGCTCCGGTGGCGGTAAAAAATAAACTCGAGGTCTTGATAAAGAAATTTCTTTAGGGAGGAAACATAGATATTAATAAAGTGCATTGGGTTAAATGGGAGGTGGTTACTAGCCCAAGAAAGTATGGTGGCCTTGGTTTATCTAATCTGGAAGTATCGAATAATGCTCTTATATTGAAATGGATATGGAGATATCAAATGGAATCTAATGCGATGTGGCGGAGAGTTATTGATGCCATCCATAGTTCATCCCGGCGTTATCAATCGATCCCGTGTAATACGGATGTGAGGGGAGTGTGGTCTGTGATAGTGAAATGTGGGATTCGTTTATTGATTAATGGTTCGGCTTTCAGCAGCCTAATCCAAGGAAAGGTGGGCAATGGTGTTAACATCAAATTTTGGATTGACCCGTGGATTGATCGGGTTCCGCTTAGATTTCTGTTTCCGAAGTTGTTTCGTCTTGAAAAGAATAATTGGTGTTCCGTTGCGGATAGAATGGGTCAAGACAATATGGTCGGCGTTATGTTTTGGGAGTGGAAGCGATATCCTAGTTCCGTGCAGGAAACTCAGCAATTGGTTTTGTGCACTCGAATGGTCTCCGGTTATAATTTGGCAGCGGATGTGGATTCCTGGAGCTGGAACAGTTGTGCGCTGCAGATTCTTAGTGTCAAGGATACAAAGCAGTGGGTCACGAATACAGATCAGGAAAACAGCCCCAATGTGATGCGATGGTGTAAATGGATTCCGGCGAAGTGCAATATTTTCATGTGGCGCACGTGGTTAGACTGTATTCCTACAAAGATAGTGTTATCCAAGAGGAATATAGGAGTTGAGAATGATACATGTGTTATGTGTGAAGAAGCGGACGAGACTGTGGAACATCTCTTTGCCGAGTGCAGGGTTGTAGACGGGATTTGGAATGGAATCACTCACTGGTGCCGAATACCCCCATTGTTCCTGTTTACAATCCAAGATGTGCAGCTGGTCGTTCAGCAGTTAAACTTCTCTACGATCAAGAAAGATATTATTCAGGGGATTTTGATGATCGCTTGTTGGCGAATTTGGAAGATGAGGAACGATAAAATTTTTAAGCGGCGAACGTCTCCATCACTCAAGTTCTTTCGGAAATAAAGTCTTTAAGTTTTCTTGGTTTAATAGTAGGGGGGAAATACGCTAAGGTGGGTTGGAAGGAATGGCAATTGTTTACTTTTGATGTAATGTAACTTTGATTGGTTGTTCGGTTATCTCCTCCTTAGAGATTCCGCGTTTTCTAATGAAATTCGCCCTTAAAAAAATCTAATTTAGAAACTGATTATAGCTATTGTGGCAGTTGAACTCGATTAATTAAAGTGACAATTAAAATTTCACGTGTTATAATCACTACGTCATGTTTAATGATTAACCTTAATTAAAGTGACAATTAAAATTTCACGTGTTATAATCACTACGTCATGTTTAATGATTAACCTTAGGAGAGAATTACTTGAATGTCACTATTTGAAAAAAAAAAAAAAAAAACCGTTAAAAAAGTCTATGAAAAATTATGTGTCGGCGATAAGTATATTAGCTATGATAAACTATGTAGAATTTATTACAATTTTCTCTTACTAATTTGTATATGTTAGTTAGGAGAGAGGCTAACGTACAAAGTTTCTTAACATACAAAGTGTAAGAAGCATTCTCAGCCATTAGATTCAGGCAGTGGCAAGATGGTAATTAATAATCTTAATCATATTTGGGTTAATCTAACCAAGGGTAAATTAGGAAAAACACGTTTAAATTTATGTGAAATCATAACAACAGACATAATCGATGCAAAAATTTTCAACGATTGAACCTGATTTTTCATTGTTTTCAACTCGATTAAACGTTCAGAATGATTAAACAATTCGATTACAAACAAAATCAGAACGTATTTGCAAAAATAGAAAAAAAAAACAGAGTATGATAATTCAATTGATAAAATTAGTCGAATCATATTAAAAAATCACTATCAACACATGTATTATTCACAGAAAACGAACGATGTTGATAATAGAAGAAGAATTAAAGAAAAAAATGGCTTTCAAAAAAGTTTCAGATGATGAAGATCAGCAACTGTTAAACAGACCATAAAACGCACCTAGTTTTTTTATAAAACGCATTTGGTTTTTTAAACACTATTTAAACTGGTTTTTACAAAACGCACTTGGTTTTTTATAAAACGCACTTAGTTTTTTGTAAAACGCACTTGGTTTTTGTAAAACGCACTTGGTTTTTGTAAAACGCATTTGGTTTTTGTAAAACGCACTTGGTTTTGTAAAACGCATTTAGTATAATTAAAACTCACCTTTTCCTCACTTTTTCCCCTATTCAAACCTCTTACAAGCAGCTTTCCTCTTCCCTGTCATTATCAGTGCTTTACAAACCAAAGGAGATGTGCCTGGTTTGGAGGATGCACTGGTGTGAAGTCGGTTTTGACATGGATGAAATTGACCGGTACAGTACTCACTTTATATAGCTGAAACACGTCGTAAGTGGTAATGAAACAGGAAGGTGAGGATCGTGGGTGGTCGTGGTGTCGGGGCAGAATCGATCAGAGAAGGTGATGACCGGAATTATGTCGGCGGGAAGAACTCAACCGGAGAAGATGACCGGAAGTGAAGGAATGGTCGGAGAAACGTTGTCTGCGATTTGTATCTGTGTTGGGGCGTTTGAGAGCTTTGGATCTGGTGGTGGTGTTGTAGGAGTCTAGGTTACTGATTTGCCCTTGGTTTAACTACAATTGAGTTTAAATATAGTTTAATTAGGTTAATCATGGTTTGGTTAGGTTGACAAGTGGCAATTTCTCATGGCTTCTTACACTTTGTACATTAATGATACTTTGTATCCTATACTTTCTCTATTAGTTAGTATTTAGTTTAATTATCATGCATGGGTTGGGATCAAATACACAAAACACTTTTTCTAGGAAGGGTGAAAAGGATTGTGATCCATTGATCATATATTTGAAGGGTTGAGATTAGTTTGTTTGAAAAGAATAAATAATAAATTAAAGGAAGGACATAAAAGGAAAACCACATTTGTTGACTTTCTCTCTCCACATGCAATGCACATGTCAATTCCCCCCATCATTTTAAAACGTCTATAACTTTTTCATACGACATTTTTTTTTCAAAAAAATTTCACCATATTAACGAGCGTTTTTTTATCTTTAATATGAGTACCACATTGCTACATTAAAATTGAAATTTTTTTTTTGTGCTAAATGGGTTTTCTTCTCCGTTGTGTCTTTCTGCTTGTTCATTGTGTTATAGTATGCATGTGTGCTTTATAAATATGTTATTTATGTTTTTTTAGTCTACACATGATTTAACTTTGTCCATTGTGTTTTTAGTATGCTTTTAATTGTGTTTTACGCAAATGAGTTTTGTATTTAGATGTACATTGTGTTTTATTATGTTGTTCATTGTGTAGAGTCTATTATTCATTGTGTTTAAGTCTTCTGTTCATTGTGTCTTTTATATGTCGTCCATTGTGTTTTACACATTTGGGTTTTTAACCTTTTTTTTTTTCAAAAGTATTCATTGTATTTTAGTCTTTGTTCATTGTGTCTTTCGTATGTCATCCATTGTGTCTTACGCAACTGGGTTTTCAACTTTTTTTTTTCAAAGTATTCATTGTATTTTAGTCTTATATTCATTGTGTCTTTAGTATGTCGTCCATTGTGTTTTACTAGACTCTTGATTGTGTTTTATACCCTATATTTAATTGGTGTTCATTGTGTTTTACATTCCATTGTGTTTTACATTCCATTGTGTCTTACACAAGTGAGTTTTGAATTTTTTTTTCAAAAGTATAGCAATATGGTACTCATATTAAAGATAAAAAGATGCTCAATTTTATGGTATATTTTTTTTAAAAACGGATGACGTATAAAAAAGTTACAGGCATTTAAAAATGAAGGTGGAAATGCCATGTTACTTGCATGTGCATATGTTTTTGACAAAATTACCCCTCACACTTGTTAATCCTTTGGACACATGTTATTTTTTAGTGGCTTCTCACCCTTCTCATTTTTTGTAGCCTTTGTAGAATAACTCAACCCTGATTATGATATGTATACTAGATAGGAGAGAGGCTAACGTACAAAGTTTTAACATACAAAGTGTAAGAAGCATTCTCAGCCATTAGATTTAGGCGGTGGCAAGATGGTAATTAACAATCCTAATCATATTTGGGTTAATCTAACCAAGGGTAAATTAGGAAAAACACGTTTAAATTTCTGTGAAATCATAACAACAGACATAATCGATGCAAAAAATTTCATCGATTGAACCTGATTTTTCATCGTTTTCAACTTGATTAAACGTTCAGAATGATTAAACAATTCGATTACAAACAAAATCAAAATGTATTTGCAAAAAAAATAGAAAAAAACAGAGTATGATAATTTAATTGATAAAATTAGTCGAATCATATTCAAAAATCACTATCAACACATGTATTATTCACAGAAACGAACGATGTTGATAATAGAAGAAGAATTAAAGAAAAAAAATGGCTTTCAAGAAAGTTTCAGACAATGAAGATCAGAAACTGTTAAACAGAAAAGCATAAAACACACTTGGTTTTTTTATAAAACGCATTTGGTTTTTTAAACACTATTTAAACTAGTTTTTACAAAACGCACTTGGTTTTTTATAAAACGCACTTGGTTTTTGTAAAACGCACTTGGTTTTTGTAAAACGCACTTGGTTTTTTTATAAAACGCATTTGGTTTTTTAAACACTATTTAAACTAGTTTTTACAAAACGCACTTGGTTTTTATAAAACGCACTTGGTTTTTGTAAAACGCACTTGGTTTTTGTAAAACGCACTTGGTTTTTGTAAAACGCACTTGGTTTTTGTAAAACGCATTTGGTTTTTGAATAAAGGTGTATTTTACAAAGGTGAATAAAGGTGCGTCCAAAGTCAATTTATGTTGACATTGTTACTGTGTTAGAAACAGGATAGAGAAAGGGGCATGGTTTGGTTTAGAGAGAGAAAAGTGTAGAGATAAAGAGAGAGATGGAACATGGCACTATCTTCTTCTGATGACATGAATTTGAAGACATGTGCTACTAGTCCAACCATCACTTCCTGCAACTTGTTTTCTTCTGTCATGATCAACATTAAACGTACCTTAATGGCTATTGTAAATCCTCATTCTTCTTTGCTTTCTTCTTTTTTCGACTCAGATCTGAGTTTTTTTTTTTTTTTTTTTAAGATGGTGTTAGTTTTTGGGGCTGAGATGGAGGATTCTCGGGGTAGGGTTTTTTTTTTCAGTAGATGACAGATTTGAGTTTTTTTGTTTTTGTTTTCCAAGGTTACGGTGGCTTTGGGTGGTCGTTGTTTGGTGGTGATGGTGATGTAAGTTGTTAGTGGTGGTGGTGGTGGTGGTGGTCAGATCTTGAAGAAGATAGAATAATCGTAACAGGGAAGAGGAAAAATAGTTTTAATTGTGGTTTAATTGTGGTTAGGTTAAATTGACAAGTGGCAGGTTCTAGTGGCTTCTTACACTTCTTATGTTAAGGATACTTTGTATCCTATACTTTCTCTACTAGATAGAATATATTAATTAGTTAGGTTTATTGTAATTATATCCATCACATTTAAAGGGTATGATTTAGTTACCTTCGTAATTATTTTTAAGATAATTTAATTTCAATAATCTCAACTTTAACAGTGGATTATTGAAACCCATTTTTCCTCATTTTTATTGTGTTTTTATTTATATTTCATTAATGATTCAATATACCTTATAGGGTTTTCATCGGTTAAAAATTTGAAAGTAAGCTAGAAAGCAAAGGCACAAGATATATATCATCGGCAAATCAATATGAGAATTGACTTGCTAACCACAAAAGATAAACGTTATGGTTTTCTCAATATCCGTAGGTGATCTGTCAATTAAGTCTTTACTAGCGCCTAATAGCCCAACATGTCTTCACTGGCGGATATGTTCGTCGGTGAAATCCCTCTAATATATTCTAGTAGTAGGGAATGAGATGAATCAACTTTCGAAATTCTTATAAAAATTGTTTTTATTAGTGGTCGGCGAACATCCACCGTGTCAACCGGCGATGTTAGCGTGGTTTGCCCACATTAAGTTTATCTTAATCCATATTATGGGGCGTACGTGTGCATGTAGTGGTTGAAGAAAACCGAACCATGATGTGGAACGCACAAGGCCACACTTAAAATTTCTATGGATTTAAAGTGTCTTATACACATCTATAAATGAAGAAATGCCCAAATAGACTTTCATTTTGTTGGACTTTCATAACCGTATGAAATGCAAATGCTCAATTTAGAATACGTGCATGTAATGTAAGAGGAGTTGTACAAATCAGAAGGGCCACACTTCAATATTGATGATTGTGCCCTATAGCCCATGTTTGCATGTGAAATGGCAACTCATATTGATTTTGACTTGTCACGTAAGTTGAAATAACTTCATGTCCAAGAGAATAATACAGGGAAAGCGAAAATTGTACCTTTGATGATAGAAAGTGTGTAGATAAAGATACAAGAATTAATTGTTAAAATCTAATATGCAACAAGATTGTTATTATTTTTTCTTAACTTATTATAACTATCTATTATCATGGCCGGCTCAGGCTAAGGGTAAGGTGGATGACATTCCACTTTCTTGGACGTCTGATTTAAATTTTTTTTTTTTTTTTTATATAAATTATAACTAAAACAAAAGCCTATAAGAGTTGGAACCCAATGATATTTACAATCTATACTCTGATTTTAAACTTATTAAATTATTTAATTTTGCCCATTTAAATGTATTTTTAATTTGAGAAAGTATATGATACAAAGTCTTATTAATATAGGAAGTATAGGAAGCCACCACAGCTTGACACGTCTAACCCTAGTTAACTCTAACTAACTCAATCCTGGTTGATTAAAAGGGTATTCTAGACTTTGCCCTATGTTCCTGTAAAAAAAAAGCTTATCATCATCATCATCGGATCAAAATCACCAAAATATTCAATCGATAAACTCTATCGTTCTGTCAAAGGCGATTCACAACATCAACTGCTGAAAAATGCTAATATTCGTTTTGTGTTTTAGCGATTTCCGAATAATATCTCTAGATTCACGACCAGTGCATCGAAATTGAACAATCAGAAGCCAGATCTGTGAAATTGGAACCGAATTTGTTACTGTTGTGGAAGAATCTTCTCAAAACCGATATTCTTTTAGTATCTGAAAGCAAATGAAAGCAAAACATAGAAAGAAGAATTTTTTGAACGCGCACCACAAGAAAGCAAACAAAGAAGAAAAACATATGTATGTGTGTCACACCCTCAAAATCCACTTGCGGAGTTTTACCGCGAGGCGTATGACAAACCAGGATCCAAGTCAACGATCACAATAAACAAGTCTAAATGAACATATGCAATTTCAAAAACATAGTTTAAATCTCCAATTACAGCGGAAGCTTATTCTCAAAATATAATCCAAAAGTAAACCAAATTATTCAATGTTTGAAAACCATGCAATCCTAACTAGACGCCGTGCAGACGCGTGCGCCCTAGTCCCATTGTGCTACCTTAGCGACCTGAGAAAACATGTAAGAGTTTACGTCAGCACAAAAATGCTGGTGAGTTTACAGGTTTTGTAATCAAAGTATCAAGTTCAACCTGTCCATACTATAACAATTTGTAAACCAAGTACGCTAGCTAGGCGTATGTTTTATTCCTACCACGATTGCAAAACCATTACTAACTCGCAAACCAGATGTCGTGCCCGAATAGTAAACCTGTTCCTGTTTGAGACAATATGCACTCGCCGACCCTCCAAGCCGACGAGCGGGGTTGGTCACTCCCAATAGATCTATTCACATTTCCCCGTTGTGCTAACCCGCACATTCATGGTTTCCCCCGGGACTTCCAAAGATCGTATAGTAAACCATAGAAACCCATAGTATGACAGTTGTTACCAAAACATAAGTTTAACACATGTTTTCTCCCCCAAAAAAGTGAAACCAGTTAAAAGAGGGGCCGTAAACTCACCTTAGGTTGCGTTACTTCGTAATATGAGTAAAATCAGCAAGCTATGCTAGCCCCGTAAAGCGGCGACCTAACATATGACAGTTACAAGTACTTAGACTAATAACCCGTAGGTTAGTTAGTCCCTAGATGTCCAGACCATAACCAAGTTCGTTTGAAAACACCGTGACTGTTAAATTAACCCAATGTACAAGACTCGACATCCCATTGGTGACCCGAGACTCCCCGTGTTATCCTTGCACTCTCAAACATACAATCACACTTAACATACGTTAAAGTCCAAGAAGTTATAGCACGTAGTTCAAGTATCACATAAATAAGTCCGAACACATGTTACCAAGTTATTAGATATGTTACGGGGTTCCTAGCATGTTCCTAGTGTCAAATCGGGTCCCGAAATGCTAAATTACACTTACAGCAGCAGTACAGGCGATTAGGAAAAGTCAACTAGTGATTACGTGGGTCAACAGGCATTTAGGAATGCTAATCGCCTATACTATAGGCGATTAGGGCTATATGGTATGCAATTTATAAGTTTATAGGCGATTACGTCGTAAAGCATGCAATTCAGGGCTTAACTAGCATTTAGGATCGTAAATGCATGAAGTAAAGGCAATTAGGCCCTATTCCCCTATACTATAGGCGAATAGGAACACTTATCAGGCGAATAGCCTCCTATTCGCCTATAGCATAGGCGAATAGGATCCCTATTCGCCTTTAGCCCAGCCGTTCCAGTTTTTCGCGCGTTTAACACTCCAAATCAGATCCAGAACGTGCGTAAACATCAAATATCAATCAAACAACTATATCAAACATATTTTAACCAAAATCCTTCGTTTAACCTCGTTCTACCAGCCCTGCATGCAACCATGTATCCCATAAACAATACATATAGCATGAAACATCTCATTAACATGCATAACCCTAACCCTAGTGAACAATTACTCAGATTTCATCAACATGCTATCATTATTAATCTGTAACTACCTTAATATTATGTTATCAATCCATCTTGAATCATAAAAACCCTATCTTTCAATCATAAACACACATACAACATGCATAACAGTTAGAATCCAATTAACAACGATTATTAACGAATTTCAGAAGACACATTCGTTTATAAACAGGTCTGGACCATTAGGGATTTAATAAAAAACGTTATTAAAGATTGCATGAATGAAAACCACACCTTAGATTTGTAATAGATTGATGTAATAGGCTTGAAATCTTGTGTTTTGATCCAAAATCGTGTTCCAGAGGTTGTGTGTGTGTTGGGGCGAGTTGTGGGACGACTAGGGTTATTAATATGAAGTTTAGGAGGTCAAGTATTGTATTTATAGGCGTTTTTAGTCGTCCAGCACGTTATAGGCGATTACGCAGCAGCATCAGGCGAATAGGAATGCTAATCGCCTATAGTAGGGGCGATTAGGGCCTATTCGCCCCTATGGAACCCTATTCGCCTATAGGGTCTAGTTCAGCATGTTTGGCGCGTTAAACTCCGTTTTAACATATGTTAACACCTTTTCACATACCGACAAGTCACATAATGATTGTAAACACATAATACTTGCAAACAAACACATTCACACTCGATCACCAATTCCCGGGACTCGAGACTTGTATGTTCCCTATGCTCTGACAATTCTACGAATCGTCATCCTTTGTACACTTGGTTAAGGACTGACATCTAATGAGCCTTTAGACTAACATCTAATGATCCTCTATACTAAACTAACAGTTCCCGAACCGTAACACGACTCAACTAACCCAGTTAAGTATAATATACGCGTGACTCGTTAAGGTAGACTTTCATCTAGACAGCGTTGTTAACCAGAATTTGCCGGGTGTCACATCATCCCCACGTTAAAAGAATTTTCGTCCCGAAAATTGCACAAGTACCAAAAGGAATAACAAAAGAACAGACAAAAGATAGAAACCAAGAGAGAGATTTACCCGAGTTGTCACATCATCCCCACGTTAAAAAGGAATCTCGCCCCGAGATTCATTCAGCAGCAGTGGTAACATATCTCGATTCGAACGCTTCCTTAGGAAAGAGATGAGGATACTTAGACTTCATCTGATCCTCCCGTTCCCAAGTGTACTCTGGTCCCCGGTTCGAGTTCCAGCGAACCTTAACAATGCGAATCTTGCTATGACGTAGGCTACGAATCTTGTAATCAAGGATCTCAACAGGTTCTTCCACAATCCGAAGACGATCATCCACCTTGATCTCTTCCAGTGGAACAATCAGAGACTCGTCAGCCAGACACTTCTTTAAGTTGGACACATGGAAGACGTTATGTACGTTGCCGAGCTCCGTCGGTAAATCAAGATGATACGCCACCGGTCCAATCCGTTCCAGGATCGTAAATGGACCGACATACCGAGGGTTGAGTTTGCCACGCTTCCCAAAGCGTATGACGCCCTTCCACGGTGAAACTTTTAGAAGTACCCTGTCATCAACTTGGAATTCCAATGGCTTGCGACGCTGATCAGCATAACTCTTTTACCGATCCCGTGCCGCTGCCAACCGGTTACGAATCTGTATGATCTTTTCCGAAGTTTCGTACACTAGTTCAGGCCCAGTGAGTTGACTCTCACCTACCTCAGCCCAACAAACAGGAGACTGGCATTTCCGCCCGTACAGTGCCTCGAACGGAGCTGCCTTGATGCTCGTGTGGTAACTGTTATTGTAAGAGAATTCTACTAACGGTAGGTGAGCTTCCCAAACTTTGCCAAAATCGATCACACATGCTCGCAGCATGTCTTCTAAGGTTTGAATCGTGCGTTCACTCTGACCGTCAGTCTGTGGGTGATAAGCTGTACTCATGTCCAGCTGGGTACCCAAAGCCTTGTGCAAGGACTTCCAGAAGTGAGAAGTGAAATGGGAGTCACGATACGAAATAATAGAAACCGGCACCCCGTGCTTAGAAACAACTTCCTTCAGATAAAGACGAGCCAAACGATCCATGGTGTCGGTCTCCTTAATAGCGAGAAAATGAGCTGATTTCGTCAATCGATCAACAATCACCCATATCTTATCATTTCCGCTGGGTGACTTAGGTAGTTGTGTAACAAAATCCATTGTAATCCGTTCCCACTTCCACTCCGGAATTTCAGGTTGTTGCAAGAGACCCGACGGTTTCTGGTATTCCACCTTGACCTTAGGACAGGTCAAGCATTTGCTCACGTATGAGGCTATATCCGACCTCATGTTTGGCCACCAGTAAAGCACCTTCAGATCTTGGTACATCTTATCCGAACCAGGATGAATAGAATACCGGGACTTGTGAGCCTCATCTAAGACAAGCTCCCGAAGTCCCCCGAATAAAGGAACCCATAAGCATTCTGCGAAGTAGTGCAGGCCATCAGGCCTTCGCTCGAGGTGCTTGTCGGCACCGTGCATAGTCTCAGCTTTAAGGTTTTCCTCCTTCAAAGCTTCTAACTGAGCAGAACGGAGTTGGTCAGGTAGAGAGGAATGAATAGTGAGCTGCAACGCCCGAACGCGACGAGGATTTATTGATTCCTTCCTGCTCAAGGCGTCTGCTACAACATTCGCCTTGCCAGGATGGTACTTAATGGCGCAATCGTAGTCGTTCAGGAGTTCAATCCAACGACGCTGTCGTATGTTCAAATGTTGTTGGTCGAAAATATGTTGAAGACTCTTGTGATCGGTGTAGATGGTGCATTTGGTACCGTACAAGTAATGTCTCCAAATTTTCAACGCGAAAACCACTGCACCCAACTCCAAGTCATGGGTGGTGTAGTTCCTCTCGTGCACCTTGAGTTGTCGAGAAGCATACGCAATCACTTTCTCGCGTTGCATCAATACACAACCGAGACCATGAATAGAAGCATCACAGTAAACAACGAAATCATCAGGGCCTTCAGGCAAGGACAAAATAGGAGCAGAACAAAGTTTAGACTTCAGTTCTTGGAATGCCGACTCTTGTGGTTCACCCCAGTCGAATTTTCTATCCTTCTGGGTAAGAGTGGTGAGGGGTTGAGCGATCTTCGAGAACCCCTTAATGAAACGACGATAGTAGCCCGCAAGGCCTAGAAATTGCCACACCTCAGTTGGCGTCTTTGGTGCTCTCCAGTCCTTGATCGCTTCGATCTTAGCTGGATCGACATGAATTCCTAGTTCATTAACCACATGTCCTAGGAACTGAACTTCGCGTAACCAAAAGTCACACTTTGAGAACTTAGCGTAAAGTTGTTCCCGTCGCAAAAGTTCCAAAACCAAACGCAGGTGTTCCTCGTGTTCGGTCTTGTTCTTGGAGTAAATCAGGATGTCATCAATAAACACGATGACGAACTTGTAAAGATATGGTTTGCAAACGCGGTTCATCAAATCCATGAAAACCGCCGGTACGTTTGTGAGACCGAAAGGCATGACCAAGAACTCAAAATGGCCATAACGTGTACGAAAGGCAGTCTTTGCAACGTCAGCTTCCCTTACGCGCAACTGGTGATAACCGGACCTCAAATCAATCTTAGAGTAGTAGCTAGAACCCTGGAGTTGGTCGAATAGATCATCAATACGTGGGAGAGGATAACGGTTCTTGATGGTCACTTTGTTCAATTCTCTGTAATCCACACACAATCGAAAACTTCCATCCTTCTTCTTAACGAACAGAATCGGGGCTCCCCAAGGGGAAGAACTTGGTCTGATGAAACCCTTGTCCAAGAGTTCCTGTAACTGACTGGACAATTCCTGCATCTCGGGAGGTGCAAGACGGTAGGGGGCCCGAGCAATAGGAGCAGCTCCCGGTACAAGATCAATACTGAACTCAACCTGACGATGGGGAGGAAGACCAGATAAATCATCGGGAAACACATCAGGAAACTCGCGTACAACAGGAATATCGTCGATCTTCTTCTCATCGGTAGAGGAAACAGATAAAAGTGCCAAAACGGCCGAATAACCCTTTCGAAGATACTTAAGGGCTTTCATGCTGGAGATGAGATTTAGCGGAGCACCGCCCTTGATACCGTACACAGAAAGGAATTCTCCATCAGGGAGAGGAATCCGAATAATCTTGTCGTAACAAATGATCTCAGCGCGATACAAAGACAACCAATCCATGCCTACAACAACGTCAAAACTACCCAAAGGTACCGGCATAAGGTCGATGGGGAACGACAAACCCGACAACTCTAGTTGACACTCCCGAAGGATACAAGTAGCTTCAATCTTTTTACCGTCAGCCAACTCAATTATATACTTAGCCTCTAATGGTACGGGTACTACATCTAGCAGTCGACTAACTTCCATAGATATAAAGCTTTTATCGGCACCGGAATCAAATAAAACACTAACAGAGCGATTATTGAGAAGGAACGTACCGGTAACTGTGTCAGGATCCTGCCTAGTCTCTGCGGCTCCAATGACGAAGGCACGTGCGTTCCTGCCACCGCCCCCGTTGTTCCCGTTACCGTTGTTCCCGCCCTGCTTCAGTTTCGGGCACTCTTTCTTGTAATGCTCAGTTTCCCCACAGTTGTAGCATCGCTGTCTTCCCGTAGTTCCTTGAGTAGTAGGAGCCGAGTTAGTAGTTGGGGCCTGGGTCGATGGAAGTGTCGCCCGACAGTCTTTAGCAAAATGCCCAAGTCGCTGACAGCGATGGCAACGATTACGGTCGCAGTCCCCCTGATGATGACGCCCACATTTGTTGCACTTAGGTAATTTCCCCGCATAACCACCCTGTTTGGTACCAGAAGAAGAAGAGCCCCCGCTATCGAATTTTTTACCCTGTTGTGCTAGCACAGATCCTTTCCCCTCATTATCCCACTTACGCTTGTTATTCTCCGGGGCCTTGACAGTCGAACCCTTAGCAGGCAAAATACCCTCATTCACCTTCAAGTTTGTCATCCTGTGAGCCGATCGGACCACCTCTGAGTATGTAGGAAGATTTCCCGCAGCCACCAACCCTGCGATCTCTGGTACTAGCCCCGAGATATAGTGTTCAATCCTCCTGTATTCTGGCACATGCAAATCAGGACACAGCACTGCCAACTCATTACGCCTTACCGTATACTTTTCAATCTCTGACCCCGTCATCTTGAGGTTCCACACCTCATGCTCCAGCTTCTGAACTTCTTCCCTTGGACAGTACTCTCGCTTCAGTAGTTGAACAAAATTTTCCCAAGGCATAGCATAAGCCTCCCCTATACCCATATTCTGGGTGATATTGTTCCACCAGGTCAAAGCAACATCCTGGAATAACGCAGCAGCATACTTAACCCGATCCTCTGGGAGACAGTTACACATCAGAAACACTGACTCCACCTTTTCCAACCACCTGAGCAAACTCACCGCACCCTCAGTGCCAGAGAATTCCTGGGGCTTACAGTCCCGAAACATCTTGTAGGTATACATAGGCGGGGGTGGGTTAACAGGACCACCTGAAATGAAACGCATGAGAAACCACGAAGAATGTAAACAAGATTCACCCATGAGGCAAAAGTGAATAAGTCAACTTACCACCACCATTGTGCCCTAACTGAAAGGCAACTTGCAGCAAGTTGTTCAGATCTTCTTGTGATAGGTTTACACCTCCACGACCACCACCACCACCGCGACCACCACCACGCCACCATTGCGGCCACCTCCACGTCCTCCTCGTACTCCAGACATGATTCTGACAGAAAGAACGAGAAAATTTAGTTTCACAGCTAATGGTAACCACTAGCATTCACAAGATCAAAGCTAGATCCAACTCAGGACTATCCATTCAAACCCAGAGCTCACTAGGGCTTTCATGCATTTCGGTTTATGATTTTGTGTGCACCTAAAATGATAAACCGCTCTACATGGTCCTCCAAGTGTTCTCCTAGTTCAAAGATCAAATCACCGAACATAGACTCTTAGCTATACACCGTAATGCTACGGTAGTTTATGGCAAGTGTTTTTATTGGAGTAAGAAAGGGAGATGTCCGAGCCTTGGACAAAACTCAAGAGTACACGATTTACCCCAATATACCACACTGCCTAGAAAGCAAGTAACCCGACTTAAGATAGAACGGATGATGTAACATAGGAAGGTCAGATGATTTATAGACACCCCGACAAGCCCATACGTATTTATCATAATGTTTAGTACTATGTGATCGTCTAGTGTGTGCGACTCGGCTATAGACTAGACTCTACATGCAGTCCTAGTTCACTATAACCATTAGCTCTGATACCAATCTGTCACACCCTCAAAATCCACTTGCGGAGTTTTACCGCGAGGCGTATGACAAACCAGGATCCAAGTCAACGATCACAATAAACAAGTCTAAATGAACATATGCAATTTCAAAAACATAGTTTAAATCTCCAATTACAGCGGAAGCTTATTCTCAAAATATAATCCAAAAGTAAACCAAATTATTCAATGTTTGAAAACCATGCAATCCTAACTAGACGCCGTGCAGACGCGTGCGCCCTAGTCCCATTGTGCTACCTTAGCGACCTGAGAAAACATGTAAGAGTTTACGTCAGCACAAAAATGCTGGTGAGTTTACAGGTTTTGTAATCAAAGTATCAATTTCAACCTGTCCATACTATAACAATTTGTAAACCAAGTACGCTAGCTAGGCGTATGTTTTATTCCTACCACGATTGCAAAACCATTACTAACTCGCAAACCAGATGTCGTGCCCGAATAGTAAACCTGTTCCTGTTTGAGACAATATGCACTCGCCGACCCTCCAAGCCGACGAGCGGGGTTGGTCACTCCCAATAGATCTATTCACATTTCCCCGTTGTGCTAACCCGCACATTCATGGTTTCCCCCGGGACTTCCAAAGATCGTATAGTAAACCATAGAAACCCATAGTATGACAGTTGTTACCAAAACATAAGTTTAACACATGTTTTCTCCCCCAAAAAAGTGAAACCAGTTAAAAGAGGGGCCGTAAACTCACCTTAGGTTGCGTTACTTCGTAATATGAGTAAAATCAGCAAGCTATGCTAGCCCCGTAAAGCGGCGACCTAACATATGACAGTTACAAGTACTTAGACTAATAACCCGTAGGTTAGTTAGTCCCTAGATGTCCAGACCATAACCAAGTTCGTTTGAAAACACCGTGACTGTTAAATTAACCCAATGTACAAGACTCGACATCCCATTGGTGACCCGAGACTCCCCGTGTTATCCTTGCACTCTCAAACATACAATCACACTTAACATACGTTAAAGTCCAAGAAGTTATAGCACGTAGTTCAAGTATCACATAAATAAGTCCGAACACATGTTACCAAGTTATTAGATATGTTACGGGGTTCCTAGCATGTTCCTAGGTGTCAAATCGGGTCCCGAAATGCTAAATTACACTTACAGCAGCAGTACAGGCGATTAGGAAAAGTCAACTAGTGATTACGTGGGTCAACAGGCATTTAGGAATGCTAATCGCCTATACTATAGGCGATTAGGGCTATATGGTATGCAATTTATAAGTTTATAGGCGATTACATCGTAAAGCATGCAATTCAGGGCTTAACTAGCATTTAGGATCGTAAATGCATGAAGTAAAGGCAATTAGGCCCTATTCCCCTATACTATAGGCGAATAGGAACACTTATCAGGCGAATAGCCTCCTATTCGCCTATAGCATAGGCGAATAGGATCCCTATTCGCCTTTAGCCCAGCCGTTCCAGTTTTTCGCGCGTTTAACACTCCAAATCAGATCCAGAACGTGCGTAAACATCAAATATCAATCAAACAACTATATCAAACATATTTTAACCAAAATCCTTCGTTTAACCTCGTTCTACCAGCCCTGCATGCAACCATGTATCCCATAAACAATACATATAGCATGAATCATCTCATTAACATGCATAACCCTAACCCTAATGAACAATTACTCAGATTTCATCAACATGCTATCATTATTAATCTGTAACTACCTTAATATTATGTTATCAATCCATCTTGAATCATAAAAACCCTATCTTTCAATCATAAACACACATACAACATGCATAACAGTTAGAATCCAATTAACAACGATTATTAACGAATTTCAGAAGACACATTCGTTTATAAACAGGTCTGGACCATTAGGGATTTAATAAAAACGTTATTAAAGATTGCATGAATGAAAACCACACCTTAGATTTGTAATAGATTGATGTAATAGGCTTGAAATCTTGTGTTTTGATCCAAAATCGTGTTCCAGAGGTTGTGTGTGTGTTGGGGCGAGTTGTGGGACGACTAGGGTTATTAATATGAAGTTTAGGAGGTCAAGTATTGTATTTATAGGCGTTTTTAGTCGTCCAGCACGTTATAGGCGATTACGCAGCAGCATCAGGCGAATAGGAATGCTAATCGCCTATAGTAGGGGCGATTAGGGCCTATTCGCCCCTATGGAACCCTACTCGCCCCTCCCTATAGGCGAATACAACTCCTATTCGCCTATAGGGTCTAGTTCAGCATGTTTGGCGCGTTAAACTCCGTTTTAACATATGTTAACACCTTTTCACATACCGACAAGTCACATAATGATTGTAAACACATAATACTTGCAAACAAACACATTCACACTCGATCACCAATTCCCGGGACTCGAGACTTGTATGTTCCCTATGCTCTGACAATTCTACGAATCGTCATCCTTTGTACACTTGGTTAAGGACTGACATCTAATGAGCCTTTAGACTAACATCTAATGATCCTCTATACTAAACTAACAGTTCCCGAACCGTAACACGACTCAACTAACCCAGTTAAGTATAATATACGCGTGACTCGCTAAGGTAGACTTTCATCTAGACAGCGTTGTTAACCAGAATTTGCCGGGTGTCACAATGTGCGTTTACTGTGGGAACAAAAACATATGTATGTGCGTATTACTACTTTGCAGTCAAATGAAAGCTAACAAAGAAAATTTTTTAAAACGCACGCCACAAGATGATGTTCCAACAACAAAAAAATCTAACGTGCGTTTCTTTTTTCAAAGGCGTGTTTCAATTTTTTAAAAGGTGCGTTTCAATATTTTAAAGGTCCGTTTGTTTTTTTTATATCGTGCGTTTAAAGAATATACAACGTGCGTTTATAATAATGAACATGTGTTTGTTTGTCAGACCCAAATATACAACGTGCGTTTAAACAATATACAATGTGCGTTTAAAGACTTTACATCGTGCGTTTGTTTGTTTGTCCCACCAAATACAAATGTAACGTGAGTTTAAATGCCTCTATTTTCACCAACTTCGTCTTCTTTGTATGCAACTTATTTTTTAACCTAATTTTTATGTTTAATCATGCTTATTGAAACAAAATGGAAAGTATTTGACAACTATTACGAGCGTTTATTCATAATTTGTATGTTTTTCGTATGATTAATCATCCTAGTGTAAATCTCTATTTTTCTATTTTTTACGATTTCGTTAATTGTATTCTAATGTTTTTTGTTATTTTGATTGTGTAATCATTCTGAACGTTTAATCGAATTGAAACGATGAAAAATCAGGTTTCGAATTAGGTCTGTTGTTTCCATTTGAAAAACTTTTTAACGTTTTTTTTCCTAATTTACCCTTGTTTAGATACTGCCGACCATGATTAGGGTTATTAATTACCATCATGCCACCGCCTATAATCTAAAGGCTGAGAATGTTTACTACACTTCTCACGTTAAGGTTCATATGTACGTTATCTCTTCTCTTTTAATTTAACCCAACTAACACTATGTAACCCAACCAGAAACTTAAAATTTTAAACCCACTTAAATAACAAAATAGTACATTTTTGGTAGTGGCGTCAAAAGTTTTTTTTTTGAACGGCTAATTGGAATCACTCACGGTGAATGGCCAAAAGATCGATTAACGAATGAGTTCTATGGAATGGCCATGTCTATTATGTAAGTTTCAAATTCCATTTCTAAAAGTTGGCCAATTTTTAAGAGTCACAAATAAAACTTTAATGCCATAAATAAAAGCATAGATTATGGTAATCAATAATAAGCGTTTTTTAGTTAGGGTGGATGGGGGTGGTGGGTGATTTTATCACCCTATTACACTATTACACCCAATACAATTTTACCACCTCATTTCTTCATATCCCATCACAATCATCACAAAACAATAATAGTGGAATGATCCAATTATACTAAACTTTTTTTTAAATAAAAAACAAAACATTCCATTAAATAAAAAAACCTTATATTAAATAAAAAAACCTTATATTAAATAAAAAAATTAAAAAATTTACATAAAAAATAAAAAAACTTACAGTAAATAAAAAATACTAGAAATTAAATAAAAAGGTTACTAGAAAATATAAAATCTAAAATTTGTTGCGTAGCATTCGCCACACCGAAATGTGCATTAAATCCACGCCGACCTCGGTAGCGTAGTCGATTTTAGCGAAGTCTTCCTGTATATCTTCTTTCTCGTCGGGGTGGTTTAGCTGCGCTGTCTTAAAAAAATTTTTGTACGTTTGACACTTGGATTCAAGGTCCGCATACTTGTGAGAGATGGAATGATCACACGTACGTTTGATCCCCCGACAAGTGCACTAAACTTGGTAAAAATATACAATTTTTCTCATCTTCACAAAAAAAAAAAAAAAAAAAAAATCACAAGAATCACACACAATGGTTACGTGACCTAAGGAGAGCCAGTTGTGACCAACAAGGACGTTGGCCCTTTAGGGGAGTCGATTGTTATGCACTGAACCCATTGTAAGGTATGAGACTTGTCACACATTGGTTCTATGGGCAACCAATGTGGGGTTTATAACCCATGTGGGCTCTCTCTCCCATCAGACTAGTCTTTTTGGATGAGTTCTTCTGTTTGGATTGTAACATGTGAAAGTCAAAGTGTCACACCCTCAAATTCCACGTGCGGGGTTTTACCGCAAGGCGCGTGACAAACCAGGATCTAAGTCAACGGTCACAATAAACGACACTATATGATACGTAAAAAATGACATAAACAAACCATCAAGTTTTCATAAATCCATCGCTGCGGAAGCGTGAAACTTTATTACAAACCCAAAATGCAAAAGTACGTAAGTCTAAAAAAACTAAGTAAGATGCATATGAATCCTAGACGCCGTGAGACTCCGTGCGCCTAGGATAAGCTGCTACCTCAACGACCTGAGAAACATGCCAAAAAGATGTCAACATAAAATGCTGGTGAGTTCACAGGTTTTATAATAAGCGTTTCGTAAATCCTTTGAAAACCGTTACCGTTACTACTATGTTGTGTGAACGCTAGCTAGGCGTTAAGTTAATTACCACTACGGTTGAAACCATTGCTGACTGTGTTTGTTACTGTGTGGTACCCCTCGGACTACCGTCATCCCCGGTAGGCCCTGTGTGTTTGAGACAATATGCACCCGCCCGGCCTCCAGCCGTCGAGTGGGGTTTGTCAGACCCAATAGCGCTATCGATATTTCCCCGCTACATACCCGTATTAGTGGTTTCCTTGAGATTTAGATGAGCCGTATAGTAATATAAAATAGCCATAGTATAACTTGAAATCATGTGTTAAAAGTGTGTAAGCATGTTTCTCCCACGAAAACAAAACTAATAAAAGTGGGGCCGTGAACTCACCTTATAGTGCGTCCTCAGTAGTACAGAAATCCGATACGTGTGTGATAGTCCCTACTAGTGGCGACCTATCAACGAGTTTACATAAGTGTGATGACTACTAACCCGAAGGCTAATCAGTCCCCAAATTGTCCAGACCGTGACTGTGTATGTTGAAAACATGTTTAAACGTTAAACCAACCAAACCAGACAAAAACCGGACATCCCATTGGTGACCCGACATCCCACGTGTTAGCCACATACAAGATTTCATGCACATACGCAATTAAACACTTAGCATGCGCAAACATTCACCCTATCTAGCATAACGCCCAATTAACGCATAAACAAGTCCGAACACGTGTTACCAAGTTAATAGACATGTCACGGGCTTCCTAACATGTTCCTAGGCGTCAATCCGTGTTTCGGGATGTTAAAATATACATACAGCAGCATTACACGCGATTAGGAATCAAACATGTGATTAGGAAAAGTCAACTAGTGATTAGGAGAGTCAAACTAGTGAATAGGATTGTAATCACTAGTAAAAGTGGGGATTAGGATTGTATTCACTAGTTGTTGGGGCGAATAGGCTTCTATTCGCATGAACTTCATGTAACATCGCAAAATTTTTCCCTAAATTTTAATAATTAAAAGCCCTTATTTTTTTTTTATACATATTTACCCCTATTATCATAAATTTTACTAATAGGCATGTCTTTATCTTATTTAACTCACAATTTATGTGTATATTTATATTTATATTTATATATTTAGTAATAATAATAATAATAACAATACTAATAATAATAATACATATAAAGTTTAATTTTTTTTTGAACCAAATCCATGTCAAAACCCAAGCCTGTACCCACTTAATTCCCTTCCTTCTTGCCGTTCCTTTCCTTTTGCGTAGACATGAAGTCTGATTTGACCAACACCTTTGACCACATAAATTGAGTCAGAAATGGAAACCATTCTTGAATTACATAGCTCGGTTTTGACCAACACATCATCCTGCGTCAATTACAACCTTAAATTTCGCTCAATCAAGTCCTAATTGAACCTAATTTGACTCGGCATTAACAAGCTTGACCGTGAGATGGTCAAGCATTCAAAACCTTCCAATTCGGTAACCATAGTATAAATTGAACTCGTGGTGTTGATCAAAGGCAACCGATAAACATACCCTCACTCCAAATTTTCTCTTTCTTTTCTCTAAATTCGCAATTGAAGCTCGGTTTGACTTTTCTGTTGACCGAACGATCCATCATCCATTTCTGTCTGTAAGTTTCAATTAATCATATGTTTTTGTCAGTCGACATCATCCAAACAAAAGCCCTATGTTTTCTGTGGGTATTGATCGTTATTTGTTTGGATTAGAAAACTAGGGTTCATAGGTAAACGATTTGGGGAAGATGACTATCTGCAGTCATCCTTTATATAAAATACGAAACAAGAATATTAACCAACTGATCCATAGATCAGTTGGTTATGCACGAGGGCTCAGAAACACGAACCGGCCACTGGCCCGGGTTCGATCCATGGCACATACAACATTTTTATTTGATTTTCCTTATACTATATATATATAATATACAATTATTTTTAAAAAAATAGATTTTAAATACTAAACATGATTTATAAATTCTACAAAATTTATTTAAGTCAGTCTTATGATAAAGTTTAATACCCAACTTTTAGTTTTTCAAAAATCATTTATTTATTATATATAATACATATCACAAATTTATTATAATTATAAAATTCTATAAAAATCTCAAAACGACTTTATAAAATTCCACAAAAATTATTCTAAGTTTATAAAACAATAAACATTCCAGAAATGATTTTTATTTCTGAAAAATATTTTATTTAGTATTTTTAATCGATTTTTGTTATTTTAAATCATAAATAAATCTTGATAAATTCATTTTTCATTATTTTTGCATCAAAATTTCACATAAATTATTATTAATCATGTAGATCTGAAATATAAAATTTTTGATTCAAAATTTATAAATTTTAATATTTTTAAATATTAAGTCTATATTTTGTCAAATAAATATTAATATTTAAATATTCATGAATTAAGAAAATAATTTTATAAAAATTATTTTCACATTTATTACATTATAATTCAACCACTTTTAGCTA
This sequence comes from Ambrosia x helenae, assembly GCA_030844895.1. Taxonomy (NCBI): domain Eukaryota; kingdom Viridiplantae; phylum Streptophyta; class Magnoliopsida; order Asterales; family Asteraceae; genus Ambrosia; species Ambrosia x helenae. The sequence goes on along the minus strand of CM061224.1, from coordinate 16,215,980 downwards.
ATTTTGACCAGAAAACATTTTCATTAATTATTTCCTTATTTATTTAAATTATTCAAAATTTAATCATAAATCAATTATTAATCCCCAAATTAGGAACCCTAGCACATTTTAGACTAGAAAACTTAGACTTATTAAGTTTTCCCCAACACTTATTTATTACCTTGAAATAGGGTGATATTTGGATACACACGAGCCACATTTACTTATAACAAGGGTCTCCATTCTAACACTAAGGTGAGTTTTACATAGCTCCTTTTCTATTTATCACCATTTTTGGGTGAAACATGTTACAACATTCTATATGCAATTCAATCATCAAAGTGTCTATGTGTTTTTCTATGTTGCATTATGTCTTGAACATGACTAGGGTAAGCACAATTCTAGCATAATCATTAACATTGATCAGCCGACGGTATACAATGATAGATCTATTGGACTGACAATCCCACCCGGATACGTGCCTCCTACAAAGGTAGCGTGGGTGATTGTTATCGCATAACATAATCGAGTGAACCATGAGCATATGGGATGTACCACAATATAACAGTCACAAGGGTTGATTATGCACTCGATTTACTTCTAGTATGTTTTCAGATATGGACTAGACTTGCCATGACACTTGAATTGTACAAGTTTTATTCAATTATCAAAACCTATGTAATTCTCACCAACTTTTGTTGACCCAAAATATTTTCAAACATAACATGTTTCAGGTTATAACATGCTCGAAGGTTAGAGTTAATGCTTGAAGATGCGTAGCTTGTATTTTTCATTTTGATGTACAAATTCTTAGAACAATTGTATGTAATTTATTTAAATCATTTATTGAAACTTATTATTTACCATGAGCTACTGAACAATCATCAATACGTGACATCCCGATGTTTCCGCCATCGGTTGGGGTGTTACACTTCAGGCGATTAGGAGCTAATCGCTTATAACACTAGCGATTAGAACTCCTACTCGCTAGTACAGGTTTGTTCCATCCTTTTTGCGCGTTTAATCCTCCAAATCAGATCTGGAACATGTGTAAACACCCAATACCCAACCCAAAACATTAACCCAACTACTTCAAGCAAAAACCCCTAATTTATCATCACCCTAGCCGTCCCGAATGCACACGGTTTCCCAAAATAGCATAACATGCATGTAAGCGTCACATCAACATGTAAAACTTACCCTAAATAGCAAATACTCAGATTTCATCACATAACGACGTTATCTGACATTATCCTACTGTTCTAGCATCATCCTAGAGTAAACCATATCCTTAAATAATCAACAAAACACAACATATCATCATCAATCCACCATAATCGCCCAAACGGGTCAAAACGCCTAATATCAATATTACACATCTATGAACCTTCAAATTCCTAGATTATCATCATATTAACTTATCTAGATCAGAAACATATCAACAACACAAGAACAATCATGTTTAAACGATAAAAATCCTATCTTGCATGAATACATCTCATATAATAAGTATAGATGTGTGGGTTTGTTTTAAAACTGATTTTAATAAGTTTTCAAAGACACAAACGTTTATAAATCAGGTCCGGACCTTTAGGGATCAAAATAATATTATTATAAAGGTTTGGGATGAAGAACACACCTTGAAATGGTGAGATTATGGGTTGTAAGACTTGGAAATATGATTTCTTGCTCAAAAACGTGTTACAGGGGTTGGATAAGGTGTGGGGTGGCTTTGGGGTGTATTAGGGTTTCACAAATAATGTTTTGAAACATAAGGGTGGTATTTATAGGCGTTTTTAGTCGTGACCTGCAGTATAGGCGAGTACGGAACTGTTACTGGCGATTAGGGTCCTACTCGCTAGTAACAACTAGCATTTAGCCCCTACTCGCCCCAAGGGGCCTCCTACTCGCCTTAGCCTAAGTACCCGAGTTTTTGGCGCGTTAAACCCTATTTTAACATATATAAACACGTATTCACATACCGGCAAGTCATATAATGATTACAAACATATAATGTATGATAACTAACACGTTCCCATCCGTTCACCAATTCCCGGGACTCGAGATTTACGTGTGTGTGTGTGTTAAACCCGACGATTCTACAAATCACCCATTCGTGTTCACATGGTTATGGACCGACTCCCAATGATCCCGTGGATCATTGTAACGACTCCCGATGATTCCCGAAACCATCATAACGACTCAACTGACCTAGTTAAGTATGTTTTGAAAACGTTTTTTGCTAAGGTAGACTTATGTGTTTTATAAAATGTTAACCTAAACGTGCCAGGTGTCACATCATCCCCCTGTTGAAAGAATTTTCATCCCAAAAATTTTCCAAAGTCAAAGAGAACGAAGCGATAAAAAGAAAAATTGTAACACCCCAACCGATGGCGGAATCATCGAGGTGTCACGTAGTGACGATTGTTCAAAAGCTCATGGTACTAAAATGTAAATATTTGATTATTGAATATTGTTTTACAACATGTGAAAATAAATACACAACAACAATTGAGATAGTTGATTTATTTATTCTAAGTCCAAAGTCCTATGTGAAGCGTCAAGCAGCTTATCCTGAAACATGCACGAAAATAAATTTGGTCAACATATGATGTTGGTGAGTACTACTTAGCTTTGTACATATAGTATAAGTTTGAAAAGTAGTACAATTCATGTGTCTAGCATCACCAAGGCATTATGTAAACACGCAAGTAACCAAACAAGACAAAGATCAAATGTAAAGTTGATAAGTTGAAATTGAAAATGAGCACCCTAACACGTGTCAAGTATAAAAGAGCACCATAACATAAGTTATGTCTAAATGAGCACCGTAACATAAGTTACGTCTATATGTAAAGAGCACCATAACATAAGTTATGTCTAAATGTATGATTTTGTATGTAAGCTACATTCATGTTCAAACATAAGCACAAAGATAAACAAGACACGTATATGAATTGTAAATGAATAAATAATGTATGTGTAAATGAATATGAAAGTTTGTATACTTGTGCATGAATCTCCCCAAAAGTTGTAAAAGCGAAAAAAAGGGGATAAGTAATACTCACCTTAGCAAGGTGGTAAGTCTTGAATAAATGTAATCCAACGTTGCCAAGTATTACCCTATGTATAAGGTAACAAATAAGTCTAAGTCTATCTAGTTTATAAGTATTTTCTAGGGTTTCGAATTAGGGATAAGTATACGTTTGATTAATAAATAAAATGTTTAATAAACAAGAGAAATTTACTAAATAAATAAACAAAAGTCTTTTTGTAAATTTTAGGTTAAAGATGGTCACATCATAAAGTTTTAAGTGTGAAAATAATTTTTATAAAATTATTTTCTTAAAAATAGAATATTAAATCTATTTATTTCAAATTGTCAAAATATAACTTTAATATTTAAAATATTAAAATTAAAGAATTTTTAAATTGTATTTCTGTTCTAAATGGATAGAAATAATTTATATAAAATTTTGGTGCGAAAATATTAAAAATTGAATTTATTATGATTTATTTATGATTAAAACTAACAAAAATTAATTAAAAATATAAAATGAATGGTTTTTTAGAAATAAAAATTATTTCTGAAATGTTTATTGCTATACAAGTTTAGAATAATTTTTGTGGGATTTAATAAAATCGTTTAAATATTTTTATTTAATTTTACAATTATAAATGAATAAACTTGTATTATTAATAATATATATTAAATAAATTATTTTTGAAAAACTAACAATTGTATAATGAACTTTATCATTAGAAGATCATACAGTAATTTTTGTAGAATTTATAAACCACTTTTAGTATTTAAAAATTATTTTAAAAGATTCATATGTAAAATATATATATATATATAAAAGGAAAAAAAATGTTTGTTGGTTATGGGAGTCGAACCCGGGCCTCTGGCCGGTTCGAGTTTTATCACAAGCGTGGCCACCAACTGAGCCACACCCTGAGAACGAATTATTTCAGATTATATTAATTATATAATATAGAAAATCATGATTTATATTCAAATTAACAAAAAGAGTAAAAACCCGTTATAAGTGGGATTCGAACCTGAGCGGTTCAGGATTTCGAACAACAACATAACCAACTGATCTGTATCATGTTTGTGATCAGATTTGTTTTCGAAATACTTTTAAACAGAGCCTCAGTAGTCATCTTCCCCAATTTCATATTATAAGAACCCTAGTTTTTTTTAATCCAGAAATCCCGAACCAAACCATAATCGAGTAAAGGGCTATTGTTCGGGATGCAAAAACATAAACAAAACATGAATTAAATCGAACTTATAGGTTGCAATTTGTTGATTAGGCCGAGTCAAAAGAAAAGTCAACGCTTGATCAATTCGTTTAAGAAGAGTGGTTGAGAGTGAATTTTAAAGAAAGGTAAATGATTTTCGGCACCTTCATGTTACGAAACGAGGTTCAATTTATAGCTTCATGTATGAATTGGAAAGTTTGATGGTTTGACCTTGTCATAGTCAAAACGCGTGAGAACTGATACAATTTGGAAAGGTTCGGCTGTTAAATGCGTTAATTATGCACAGGATTGATGTGTAGTCATTTGTCGGTCAAACCTTGGCTCAAGTGGTTCGACGTGTGTGTGTGTGTCAAGGGTTGGACCGGATTGGAGCTGGGTTCGAGTCCCGGCTCGTAATTCTTTTTTTTTTATGTAAAGGAAGAGAGAGGAGATGGGCCGGCTTCTTGGGTCTGGGCCTGTGCTGGGCTGTTGATTGGGCTTCGAAAAATCCACAAGGAAAGGGGTTTTGGGCTTGTAAGTTGGATTGTGTTAGTGAGTTTGGTTCACTTGTTTAAGTAAAAAAAAAGATTAACATTATTATTATTATTATTATTATTATTATTATTATTATTATTATTATTATTATTATTATTATTAGTATTAGTATTATATACGAAAATAAAAATAATAAAAAAAAAGAAAAGTGACGGATGTCACAAAAATTTTCCCGGACGTCACATCATTCCCCTGTTGAAAGGAATCTCGCCCCGAGATTCACTCTTTGACAGTGATGAGTGTCGACCTAACACAAGTAACGTTCCCCAGAATGCAGACGAAGGGATAACCATGAACGAAGGAAGATAACAACAGATACTCCAAGCCGGGCAACCGCCCTCCCCAAGTTGAATGTAAAACAACGAATCCCCCTGATCGAAGGCCCACTGGAGACTACTGTGATCGGTATAAACGACAAACTGGTACCGTCCAAGTAGCATCTCCAAGGACCCACATCAGACCCATGTATGCAAAATGATAACCAAGTACGAGACTGAATGCACATGATTAATACGAAACGCCAAACAATGTGAATGAGAATGAATACAAGTATAACGAGAATCAAGAAAAGAATACTCACCAGTAACAGTATCAGGATCCTCCTGGTTCTCCCTAGCGCCAATGACATAAAAACGACCCGGAGTAGTTCGACCGCCACCCTCGTTGTTCCCAGCACCACCTGCAGTCCCTGTTCCAGCTTGATTCAACTTTGGGCAATCTCGCTTGAAGTGCCCCGACTCTCCACAGTTGTAGCAACCCTGATTCCCCCGAGGAGCGGGAGTAGCACCTGCCCCCTGAGCCGACTTAGCAGGAAAACTGGCTCTACAATCCTTTGCCAAATGCCCCGTCTTATCACAACGCTCACAACGAAACCTGTCACAACTCCCAAAATGATGAAACCCACAGTGACCACACTTAGGCTTCTTCCCGATATACCCACCTTGCTTCTGGTCCGGAGCTGACCCTGAAGCTTCAACCTTCTTCGCCTGTGACTGTCGCTGAACAACAGCTGAGCTCTTTTCCACACTCTCCCACTTCCTCTTACCACTCTCAGAAACCTTCACAACAGCGCCTCGAGGAGGCAACACACCTTCAGTCACCTTCATGTTCGTCATCTTGTACGCTGACCGAGTAGCTTCAGCAATCGTAGTAGGCTCCCTAGCAGCTACCAATCCCGCAATCTCTGGCACCAAGCCAGCAATGTACTGCTCAACACGCTTATACTCGGGTGTAGCCACCCCCGGGCACAACACTGCCAGTTCATTGTGCTTGATAGTGTACTCCTCAACCTCAGATCCAACCATCTTGTGATTCCACCACTCATGTTCCAACCTCTTGATCTCCTAATCAGGACAATACTCAGCCTTCAACTTAAACACAAACTCAGTCCATGGCATAGCGTTCGCTTCCCCTAAGCCAAGTGTCTGTGTGGTGGAGTTCCACCACGTCAGAGCGGGTCCCTCAAAGGTTCCCGTAGCAAACTTCACCCAATCAGCAGCTGGGCACTCACATAAAGCAAACACTGACTCAATCTTTTCTAACCACCTCAATAGTTCCACTGCTCCCTCAGTACCTTGGAAGCTGTGGGGCTGGCAATCCTTAAACCTCTTGTAGGCGGTCCCCGCCTGCACCGGAGTAGCGGCAAAGGCCTGCTGAGCAGCCTGGAAAACAGCTAGTGCAACACCCAGCTGTTGCTGCATCATCTGATTCAACTCATCCTCTGTCAGAGTGATGTTACCACCACCTCGACCACCGCCTGCGCGACCACCGCCGCCCCCACGGCGCCCTCTAATACGTCCACCAGCACGACCAGACATGTTCTGCCAAAACACAAACAAGATACTCATCATCACTACTAGATCGAACTACTAGTGACCAAACGAATTCAGAACGGGGTTCCAGCATGATCATCTGTCCGAACACGAAGTCCACCAGGATTTTCATGCCTTTCGATTTGTGATTTCGTGTGCACCCGAAATAACAAATCGCTCTACATGGTCCTCTAGGCGTGCTCCTAGCTAGAACTTCCAATCACCCAATACCCACATTCTTAAAAGGAACTGTTATCGCACGAGGATCCCAAAGTGAACAGTCACTCAGGAGGGTACTATGACAAGTACTAGTGCAGGATAGTGTGTGCGTAGGCAAGTATGTACATTAGAGCATAGAGGGGAGATATCCAAATCCCGGAAAAATCTCAAGAATGTGCCGAAGCCACTCCAATGTACACTACCGCCAAGTATAATCGATAAGCCCCTTCATCTTCAAACCCGAAGAGGAAGATAGAATAAGTGTAGAAATAGTCCAAAGGTAGATAATACGATACTGTGTGATGAGGATACCGACACCCCGACAAGATTAGTAAGTTTACTAAATGACACGCCTCGTAACTAAGTGTGACCGTCTAACGTGTGTGATACTCGGCTATAGACTAGACTCTACATGCAGTCCTAGTTCACTATAACCATTGGCTCTGATACCAATCTGTCACACCCTCAAATTCCACGTGCGGGGTTTTACCGCAAGGCGCATGACAAACCAGGATCTAAGTCAACGGTTACAATAAACGACACTATATGATACGTAAAAAAACGACATAAACAAACCATCAAGTTTTCATAAATCCATCGCTGCGGAAGCGTGAAACTTTATTACAAACCCAAAATGCAAAAGTACGTAAGTCTGAAAAAACTAAGTAAGATGCATATGAATCCTAGAAGCCGTGAGACTCTGTGCGCCTATGATAAGCTGCTACCTCAACGACCTGAGAAACATGCCAAAAAGATGTCAACATAAAATGCTGGTGAGTTCACAGGTTTTATAATAAGCGTTTCGTAAATCCTTTGAAAACCGTTACCGTTACTACTATGTTGTGTGAACGCTAGCTAGGCGTTAAGTTAATTACTACTACGGTTGAAACCATTGCTGACTGTGTTTGTTACTGTGTGGTACCCCTCGGACTACCGGCATCCCCGGTAGGCCCTGTGTGTTTGAGACAATATGCACCCGCCCGGCCTCCAGCCGTCGAGTGGGGTTTGTCAGACCCGATAGCGCTATCCATATTTCCCCGCTACATACCCGTATTAGTGGTTTCCTTGGGATTTAGATGAGCCGTATAGTAATATAAAATAGCCATAGTATAACTTGAAATCATGTGTTAAAAGTGTGTAAGCATGTTTCTCCCCCGAAAACAAAACTAATAAAAGTGGGGCCGTGAACTCACCTTATAGTGCGTCCTTCGTAGTACAGAAATCCGATACGTGTGTGATAGTCCCTACTAGTGGCGACCTATCAACGAGTTTACATAAGTGTGATGACTACTAACCCGAAGGCTAATCAGTCCCCAAATTGTCCAGACCGTGACTGTGTATGTTGAAAACATGTTTAAACGTTAAACCGACCAAACCAGACAAAACCCGACATCCCATTGGTGACCCGACATCCCACGTGTTAGCCACATACAAGATTTCATGCACATACGCAATTAAACACTTAGCATGCGCAAACATTCACCCTATCTAGCATAACGCCCAATTAACGCATAAACAAGTCCGAACACGTGTTACCAAGTTAATAGACATGTCACGGGCTTCCAAACATGGTCCTAGGCGTCAATCCGTGTTTCGGGATGTTAAAATATACATACAGCAGCATTACACGCGATTAGGAATCAAACATGTGATTAGGAAAAGTCAACTAGTGATTAGGAGAGTCAAACTAGTGAATAGGATTGTAATCACTAGTAAAAGTGGGGATTAGGTTTGTATTCACTAGTTGTTGGGGCGAATAGGCTTCTATTCGCATGAACTTCAGGCGATTAGGAGCTAATCGCCTATAACACTGGCGATTAGAACTCCTACTCGCTAGTACAGGTCTGTTCCATCCTTTTTGTGCGTTTAATCCTCCAAATCAGATCTGGAACATGTGTAAACACCCAATACCCAACCCAAAACATTAACCCAACTACTTCAAGCAAAAACCCCTAATTTATCATCACCCTAGCCGTCCCGAATGCACGCGGTTTCCCAAAATAGCATAACATGCATGTAAGCGTCACATCAACATGTAAAACTTACCCTAAATAGCAAATACTCAGATTTCATCACATAACGACGTTATCTGACATTATCCTACTGTTCTAGCATCATCCTAGAGTAAACTCTATCCTTAAATAATCAACAAAACACAACATATCATCATCAATCCACCATAATCGCCCAAACGGGTCAAAACGCCTAATATCAATATTACACATCTATGAACCTTCAAATTCCTATATTATCATCATATTAACTTATCTAGATCAGAAACATATCAACAACACAAGAACAATCATGTTTAAACGATAAAAATCCTATCTTGCATGAATACATCTCATATAATAAGTATAGATGTGTGGGTTTGTTTTAAAACTGATTTTAATAAGTTTTCAAAGACACAAACGTTTATAAATCAGATCTGGACCTTTAGGGATCAAAATAATATTATTATAAAGGTTTGGGATGAAGAACACACCTTGAAATGGTGAGATTATGGGTTGTAAGACTTGGAAATATGATTTCTTGCTCAAAAACGTGTTACAGGGGTTGGATAAGGTAGGGATGAGATCGGTACCGTACCCGTATCTATACCCGTACCCGTACCGAAAATACCCGTACCGAATTTGAACAAAAGTGGGTACCGAGTACCGTACCGAATATATAGGTACGGTACGGGTACGAGTACGGGTATTGGTACCAGGTATTTCGGTACGGTACCCGTTTGGTACCATTTTGATTTTTTTTTTCTTTTTTGAGCACTCGTACGAGTACCAAGTAGGTAAACAATTACGAGTATCAATACTATACGGGTACCAAATTGAAAATTTTGGTACGGGTACCAATATGGTACATGTACCAAATAGGTAAAATTGATACGAATACCATAAATACCATATTACAAAGTAAAACATATAATCAAATTCAATAGTATATAGAATTCGGTACCCGTACCATTTTTACCCGTACTCGTACCCGTACCGATACCGAAAGTACCGAATACCGAAATCAGTAAAAGTGGGTACCGATACCTATACCGAGTACTTAAAATCGGTACGGGTACGGGTACCGGTACAGGTACGGTATGGGTACGGGTATAGGTACTCGGGAAAAATTGCTCATCCCTAGGATAAGGTGTGGGGTGGCTTTGGGGTGTATTAGGGTTTCACAAATAATGTTTTGAAACATAAGGGTGGTATTTATAGGCGTTTTTAGTCGTGACCTGCAGAATAGGCGAGTACGAAACTGTTACTGGCGATTAGGGTCCTACTCGCTAGTAACAACTAGCATTTAGCCCCTACTTGCTAGTAACAACTAGCATTTAGCCCCTACTCGCTAGTAACAACTAGCATTTAACCTCCTACTCGCCTATAGCCTAAGTACCCGAGTTTTTGGCGCGTTAAACCCCATGTTAACATATATAAACACGTATTCACATACCGGCAAGTCATATAATGATTACAAACATATAATGTATGATAACTAAAACGTTCCCATCCGTTCACCAATTCCCGGGACTCGAGATTTACGTGTGTGCGTTAAACCCGGCGATTCTACAAATCACCCATTCGTGTTCACATGGTTATGGACCGACTCCCAATGATCCCGTGGATCATTGTAACGACTCCCGATGATTCCCGAAACCATCATAACGACTCAACTGACCTAGTTAAGTATGTTTTGAAAACGTTTTTCGCTAAGGTAGACTTATGTGTTTTATAAAATGTTAACCTAAACGTGCCGGGTGTCACACAAAGACCCCGACACCGGAATTTGTTTTAATTTTAAATATAAATCTAAGATTTGTAATAAAAAATGAGTTGGTTCCCATAATTGTAAGCAGTAGAGAGAAAAAATCTTATGATGACACTCTAACTAGAAGTTTTAGTTTTGCCGCCTATTCGTGACCGTATTTAGAGGGTGTTTCGGATTGCTTTATGAAAACTGATTATGCGTTTTGTTGCAGTAAGGGTGGAGTTGTTTTTCGATTATTGCGTTTTGGTAACCTATTAAACGCAAATAATCTATATGCTATATTTTTTTTAGAACGGCTAATTTACACAACCGCTAAACTTAATCCTAAATCTACACCAAATATATCATGAGATTAGAACCTTCAACTATTTGTACAAAATTTAGAGCACACTTTAGTGTGTATATCCTACATATATCACACAGTGTAGCCTAACCCAAAAAAAGCTGTCTATCTCTCCGGCCACCATATGGTTGAAAACAAATCATTTGACCATTAAAAAAAAATAATAAGTGTGTGTATATATTTAATCAATGAGATGCAATCAGAAATACAAGTGAATGAGCTAGTTCTGTTATTTGTTCATCAATTGTTGTATTTGTGGATGGAATGATGATGTGATACATCGACACCTTATTTAACGACTCAGATGTTAATTGAGGGCACATGTGGATTGACAATGAGACCTTTAAGTTTGCAACGGTTTTTCCTTTTTTGTGGTGGAAACGGAACGCACATGCTTTCACATGCCTTCTTGATTCCAAATTTGATGTTATGGACCCCGATCTTGATTATTCAACAATCTAACATTTGATCTTCATACATGTATCTTGTGTCCATTATTATAAAGCTGTTTAAAACAGTTGATTTGATAAGTGACATTGAAATGCAATTGTTTGTTTCATGTTTAAGTGTCTTGATTAAGTGAATCTTGTTTCATGTTCCTTCGCTTTTAGTATACATGTTTGACGATTGTTAATTTGCTAAATGAAGATCGATAATTTGGTTATGTTCTTAGAGATGAAAGAAATCTGATGTGAAGGAGTATGCATTTTGTGATGATAAAATATGTACTTCTAGCTAACACTCATTTGAATGTTGGTTCATCATCTTTGTAATCTGACCTCTTGTACCAATCTATATTGTATGTATGGTTGCAAGAAGCCCATTGCTTTAACTTATCTAAGTGTAAAGTTCTCACAAGGTCATCCGTAATGAAAGACGCACACTCAAACACGATTAACTGTGAAATTATTTTCTATCCATAATCAATGCTCTCAAAACGTGATGGTGATATTTGAGAAGGTGGGACATATTATGGTTTACTATCCATGTGGACATAACATAACATAGTGAGATTTGCCTAAGGTGCCAAAATATCATCCATTAAGATTCGTTGTCTCGATGAGGTTAATCTCACCATCGCAAACAAAATATAACAAAATTGACTTTGATATCAACTAGTTGTATAAAATCATGCGCGTTGCACGTTTTACAATCGAGATTTAGATGACGTGTTAATCAATCGATGAATTATACAATCGAGATTCCATTTTGGTTATAAACGTTAAAAAAATAAAGAAATCTACACATAAGGTAACACATGAAATTTGTAACGAAATTACATAAAATTATGTTATTTATATTAATAATATATAATATAATATATTTTTTTAATAAAATAATATGAATAAAATAATAGTATATAATATATTAATAGTGTATAATATAATAAAGTTTTTGAATAAAATAATAGTATATAATATATTAATTAGGGATGAGCATACAAGGCCGAATACCGATCTTGTCTCGTCCCGATCCCGATACCGTACCGAACCGATATCAAACCGAGTAGTTTCGGGATCGGTATCGGTACCCATATTTATCGATTTTCGGTTTTGGTATTATCGGTATCGGTACGGATCGGTATGGTATCGGTATTTTAAGGTAAAATACAGATACCATACCGGTTCCGTACCGATACCGAACCATGGTTTCGGTATTATCGGTATCGGTACGGGATCGGTATGGTATCGGTAGTTTACCATACCGGTACCGTACCGATACCGAACCGTTCGGTATCGGTATTATCGGGATTGGTATAATATATTAATAGTATATAATATAATAAAGTTTTTAAATAAAATATTAATATTTTACTATTCATTTGGTGTTACTATTCAAATTAGTTTGAAAATTAATATATAGTACTAATGTTAATAGTTGAGCCCTACAACCTAAGAATGTTCGTTTGCCTACGGGAAGCTTGTGAATTTGGTTCCGGTTGTCTGAGTAATAACTTTCTAGAAGGTCACTCATTATGTATTACTCTCACTTAATTAGCACTATGTAGTTTTGCTCTCATTCACGACCAATATACCTAAAACTTCATGGTGATTTTATATGAGAGGAATCATTAAGGTCCACTATCTTTCATGTAAATAGAATATGGCAACCATGAGGGGCTAGCTCAAGTGGTAGAAAGGAGATCACGGGTTTAAATCCTGAGCAAAGGTGTAAAATGTGTAATTTAGGTGTTAAGTTCCCATTTAACTATTAAAGAACCAATAATATGAGAATGTGATTAGATTCACCTGAAGAGTCACATACACATAGAGATAACACCACGATGAGAAAATAGAAAGCCAAAAAAGGGTTGATCCGGTCGGATTGAATGGTTTTCAATATATATGTTTAAAAAGCGAGTACAAACATCAAGTATCGACGAAGTACCCATGCTTCACTCGTCTAAGGTGTCTTTTTTCTTTTTGTTCTTGTAGCATTGCATTTATGATGAGATTCTGCAACTGTGATCCTTCGTATGCAATCCTTATACCATGTATCAAATAGACCTCCTTGTATTCTAAATGGATAAGATAGATGACAAAAATTCCTTGGTGTTACTAACTTACTAATTAACTTGATGGTTTGTGTCAAAAATCAAGATTTTATCAAAATAATCGATCTTTTACAAATTTTCTATATACACAACGTATACTTGGTTCAATTCAATATCATTAGACAAAACATTCTCATTAACTTTTGATGCCACTCCTTGGGTTCTTATTTCAACTCCTGTAAAGATTTATCTAATTTTCACACTTTATGCTAATTTACCAACATAATCATTAGATTGTGACTAGATGTTAAGGCATTTAATAATAACTAATAGCAGAGACATTAGCAATTGAAGCATATATGATATATAAGAAAATCAAGTGATCCCGTTTATTGTCTTGGATAGCCAATTGAATTTAAATTTGTCATTGGTTCAATCAACTTCCATATAGCTTAGGGGGGCAAGGGGCACTCAAGGGTAAGTACTTTAGTCCCAATCATTCCCGCTTCGCCGCGTCAAAATGAACCCAAAACACCCTACAACCACCAAAACAATGGTGACACTCTAGGGTACTTTGCCTAAAGTTTTAATTGGAGAAAAGTTGGTCAAATGGTCAAAAGCATAAATTCCAAACACACAAACCTTAATCTCGGCAACATGTTGACGTGAACATGAAATCTGCAACGTTGCCGGGGGGTGGCAGCGGTTGCCGCATGGCAACGGTCAGTGGCGAATCTTGACCCGAAACTTCGGGGGGTCGGAAGTCACTAGTTTCGGGGGGTCGAAACCTTATATACCAAAAAATTTATCTACGAATACTATATAATCAAAACTTCTGAGCGAAAATTCAGGGGGTCGGCCGCCCCTCCCCACCCCTTAAAAGAATCGCCCCTAGCAACGGTAGCCGAGAGTGTCCCACCCCATAAATACCCATGCCTGTGCTTGTGTTCTTCTCATTATCAGAAGGGCAAAATATGGTAATTGGTGATTTAGGAAAACCATTGTTTTCACAAGGGTTGTTCCAGTATGGTACATTTTCAGCTTAATTTTGGTTTTTGACTTGTTAACATGGCTTTGTTGTTTCTGATCCGTGTTGCTATGTATTTCATTTTTTGCTAATAATTTTGTTTCCTGATTATTAAGTTATATGTACCATAAAAGTAGTTGTGTAATAGATTCTAACTTGATTTTATGAATGGGCAGAAGTGAATGTTTATAGTATGGAAAAACTTATCCTTGTTATTTTTGTAACTCAAGCTAGCTGTTATTTAGTCTATTTAAATCAATGTGCCTGCATACTTAGTCAAAATCAAAATCTTTGGAATGCCTTACTATTAAGCACATTGAAATATCTAACCTTTTTACAACACTTCCATTTCTGTTTTCATGTTGAAGGACCTAATCTTGAGACTTGATCTTGCAAGGAAGCTGCAAAGACACTTGGGATGTGTTTACAATATGAACTTTAATGTACATGGGGATATAAACGTGTAGCATATATTGCTACAAATTTGCATTTGAAACCCTTATCATAGGTTTGAAACTCAGCTTGTGTTGATCTATATGCTATGTTTTGTTTGTCAGTATTTCACTTTAGATTCTTTATATTGCTTTATGGGTGTCGTTTTCATCCTTTGTTGGCTTAATCCAACCCGATTAACTTGGTTTCAATTAACCCGGATATATTAATTGTTTTTTAAACGGTGACTTTCCTTCATCTTTTTATGGGGATAAGTAGGTTACACCATCCTCTTAGCAAGCCCGCCACACTATATCCGGCCAGACTATATATGTTGTCTTAACCGGGTCCACGCTGGCATCGGCGTGGGGTTTGGTGTTCAATGAGAACTTCACCATGTCTCTTCTACCTTACTAGACGGGATGACAGCCGTTGTGTCCCTACAAGAACTATGTTCTCTGAGGTAACACTGAAAGATAAAACTCGTGTTAATCAAACTTCAATAAACTTTTATTAAAATTCAAATTTTAAGAAAAGAATTACAAGACAAAGTAGTTAAAGTTGTAATTGGGAGAAAGAGAAATAAGTAATAGAAAATATTATAGAGGAATGTATAGTGAGAGATGTGAAATAATAGAAGTCGGTTCAAAAATCTTAGGCTCTCAGAATTGTAACACCTAACACAACGCGATGCTTATTTTTAACATACGTAGAAGTGATCCCGCGCTACGCAGTGTAACACCCCAAAAATGTTTAAGTAATAATAATATGATAGAAACTAATATCTGTAAGTATGAGTATGTATGTATGTGTGAACCATATGTATGTATAAGTGAGTACCCCTAGTTGTAAGTAGTGTATTGGTAGTTGTACATGTAACAAAAATAAAACTAACCAAGTTAGTTACTTAGTCAATTGGTAGAAATTTAGTAGGTAAAAAGGGAAAGGTTGAACATGAACCAACACTCATCTTGAGGGGTGGGTTTTGGAAGAATAGAAAGGTTGATTAAGTTAAGGGGGTAAAAAGGAAAAAATGGTGGGTTTGGGGAAAAAGAATAGAAATCGCAGGAAGAGGGGAGGGGGCGACCAAGAAGAAGCTCTCCAACTTGACCCTCTATAACTACAAATTGGAGTAGGAAATCACCCCAAATCTCTTGCATGTTCTTGGAATTATGGTCATCTAGTGGTGCTAATCATCTTGGTAAGTTGTAGAATCAAGTTTAATGAGTTTGGAGGTAGTAGGATGGATTGTATGATTATGTTGTGATAATTACTTGTTGTGGCTAGAAAGGCATGCTTGCTATGTGTAGTAGTGTAAATTTAAAGAGATTGTGTGTTAATTCTTGTCTTAGGGCTGAATTGTAAAAAGGGTTAAATGGGTGTTGGGATGAAGGTCTTATGTTGACTTTTAAAAGTCAATAGGACCTCAACACCAAGAAAGCTCTATGTGACTAGTATTGTTGTTAAATGGAAGGTTAGATTGTAAATGTAAGTATAGATTGGGAATGTTGTGTCATAGAATGGTATAACCACTTGAATGTATAGATATGCACACCAATTGTATGATGAAATGCCTAGTATCTTAGAATAGGTGAAATTGTGAAAAAAAAATGCATGATAAATATGATTGTAGAAGTTGTAGCTATGTGGTTATGCTAGTTTATCTACCTTGAACCAAGAATGGTAAAGGGTAAAGTACGAAAAGCTAAAGTATGAATTTCCTTCACTATGTAGGTGTGAAGGTGGAAGGTACAAGCGGTTACAAGGAGAAAGGTGCGCACGATAAAGGTAAGTTGGTTACTACCAACTATGTAGTTTAATGAGTATATTAGTCATAATTGTTATGTATGTATTGTTGTGGTTGAATTAGATGGAATGGAAGTAGTATGAAGTACCCTTGTGGCTACACAAGGGTGCAAATTGGTAGAATGGTTTAAAATGGTAGAAGTACCCTTAACGGGTCAAAACGGTAGAAGTACCCTAACGGGTCAAAATGGTAGAAGTACCTTTACCGGTCAATATGGTAGAAGTACCCTTAACGGGTCAAAATGGTAGAAGTAAGAATTACATCATGGTTCCATGGACCCATTGGGTTCCTTGGATGAGATAACGAGGTTGTTTATAGCATACTAAATGTTTGCCTTGTTGATTCGTAATAGGTAAAGCACATGAATGAAGATCAAGTCTCAAGCAAGGATGGACTGTGCACGCTCACGTTCTTTTGGGTTGGATACCATGGTAGTATTAGGATCTTTGAGTCTTTTTAAACAAGTTGTTAATGTTTTGTACATGGTTTTGGATATGGGTCAAAGATTCACATGGTAGCCAACTTAGGCATCGTCTTTGTAAACTTAACTAGTGTCGCCAAAGTTGTTGGCATGTTGTTGGACAAGACGTTTTGGGTATACATATATATATATATAATGGATGTTTATATATTATCTACATGTTTAAAAAAATCGAGTCTTACACGCAGCGGGACAAACCAATTTTGAACGAAAGTTAAATGGAAATGCAGACGAAATAGTAATAACAACACTAAGAAAAAAACCTAAAACTAAAATATTGTAAAAAAAAAATTCTTTAGTTTTCCTCAATGTCAATCGGTTCTAGAAGGTTTGGCAAAATAACTTAAAAGAGTCCAAACTTGTTTTAAACCCAAACTGGTTTGAATAAAAAGGTTATCTCTATGCTAATTTAATGTAATGGACACTTTTCGAGCCTTTTTTTCTATATTTTATTGTCAAAGATGTTGAAATATAAGTTTCTTAAAAAACACTTCAATATCTATTTAGGGTATGTTTGGTAAGGAGCTTTTAACAGCTTCTAGGAGCTTCAAGCTTCAAGCTTTTAAAAAAAAACTCCTATTTAATAAAAAACTTTGTTTGGTTGAAGGAGCTGGAAGCTTTTAGGTTAGAGAAAAAGCTCTATAGTGAAAAGCTACTAGTACTAGCTTTTAAGAAAAAGTTCTACTAGCTACAAGCTTTTGATTAGTAAATGACACAAATACCCATTCTATTTTAAAAATAAAATAAATAACCTTCTTTACAAGTTTTTAGTTATGCCCATTTTGGTCATTTTATACATTTTATTAAAAGCTTCAGCTACTCTGCCAAATACCAAAATATATTTAAAAAACTTCCAGCTTGCAGCTTCCAGCTACCAGCTTGCAGCTACCAGCTAACAGCTTCCAGCTACCAGCCTCCAGCTAATTTTGCCAAACATACCCTTAGTCTCAATAATTCATATATTCGGATGCACGAATAGAGAACTTGAACCAATATGAATATTCAGTAATAATTGCAATGAACTCATCTCCTCACGTACCTTCAAATTATATTCCGTGCAAGGGTAATTTTTTATATAATGTTCCTAATAAGTAATACAATGCTTTTTAGGGCCGCTGGTAGAAAAAGAAGTATAATCTATAGTTTGATTTAGTCAACAAATTATAGTTTTTAAATATTTGATAAACAGTTAAATAATTTAATATTATTACATATCATATTAAATATTGCTATTTTAATTTAAAAAAATATAATGCATTTGATAAAATGTTAAATAACTTACTCTTATTACATATAATTAACAATGTTATTTTAATTTAAAGAAAATATAATATTTTCAATTTTATGTGTCGTGTCAATGGTATAATATTTAGAAATAGATAACTTTAAGTCTATATATTTGCTCCTTAGTTGTATATAATAACATAATACTATTACTTATTTTCTTTTTATAAATTTCTTTAATTTTGTTTTGTAATTATATATGTATCTTTTTTTCAAAGGTGTAGTTCAGTGGAAATCCTTGTACAACCCTAACTTAACGGTCCCAAGTTCGAATCTTTACCCACACACCGGTGTCCTCCTTGTCTAAGCTCAAACCGCCACGGAGGATTTTTTTTGTGGTGTGCATGGATCGAACATGTAACCTACCCCTAGGATGGGAACCCTTAAGGGAAAACCCACCCTACCTCAAACCAGCTGAGCTGGAGATCATTGGCATATATGTATCTCTACCTTATTTTTTATTTATAAGTATAAAAATTATTGTTAGAGAAAATGCATTTAGTTCATTTAATTATAATTATAAGGTTATTAAATAAAGTATTAATTAGTTAAAATTTTATATTAAATAGTGTATTAATGATTTGATGTAAATTACAATGCTATCCTTCTATAATGAAGTTAAATTACCTTGTTGCCCATCTAGAATGCACTATATAATAAATATATATAAAATATATATACTAGCAGGAACCCGCGCGTTGCGGCGAGGCTGCATCCGTAAAATTTTATTACATATATAATAATTTTAAACTAAAAGTCATCATGTATTCTTGTGTGACAATTATTTTGGTGGAAGTCCTTTGATATTGAAAGCACAAATAAAAAATAAAAATTAATGCGGGAGAATACTGAAAACATGAATCAGAAAACAAGATTTCAGTCTCTGAAAAAAAAGTAGCTAAATACTCTAAATGAAGCCATAAAAAATAAAGAATGGCGTGTGAGATGGGTTTGCTATCCCGTAGTACTAACTGGTCGATTTTGTGGTATATTCCCAAATATGCTCCGAACGTATATATGTCATTTCTCATGTTGGCGATTGTTTTGTCTAATGAGACACCCATACCCTCATTATGAAGAATTCTAATTAATATAATATTCTATTCATTTAATCTAAATAAAAAAACGTAAATCACTTTACATACATATTAAAAGGAATTATCTATCAAGTTACGCTAGTTACAAAAATGTCAAACTATGTCTAAGTATAAACACCAATCAGTAGTATGTATATCAGAGCTTGGCAATGGCTGCATTCTTGTGATCAAAATGGTGATTGAAAGGATGCTTTGTGTGTGAATGACAACATAATGATGATATGTTATATAAAGGGGCATAATGGAAAGAAAGAGACTAAAATATATAGATGTATGTTTATGCCTCTTCATATGTCATTTTAAAATGCTTAATGCTCATCTAGGATGCATTATATAATAGTATATACTATAGATATAGATAGATAGATGGGAATAATGTGAACTAATAAATTTTCGATAACTCATCAAGATAAACATACAAATCAGAACTGATTTATCCATCTTAGCTACAAGCCAATAGCTTGGTATTCACAAATCAGCTTAAGGAAAGAATTTGGCCCAACAATACATTAACATTTGGCCCAATTGTTTTAGCCTACAACGCTTGCGTACTTATTTATTCTTTCACTAAAACTGAACGGATCATCTTCTAACACTGAATTGTAGGGGTATCAAGTGTGTTAGGTGGTGGGTTGAACTTTTAACCCAACATCTGAACCTGGTCCATAGTTTATTCGTGTCATGTTAACCCACTTAAGATCATATTGTGTTCGGGTCGTGTTTTGAGTTGACTCATTTAATAGTGTGTTGGGTAGGTGAGTCGAATTTTTTTAACCCGAACTTTGAACCCGGCCCATATTTTATTCGTGTCATGTTAACCCACTTAAGATTGTGTTGTGTTCAGGTCGTGTTTTGAGTCGACTTATTTAATAGTGGTTGGGTTGGTGGTTCAAAATTTTTAACTCAAAGTCTGAACCCGGCCCATATTTTATTCGTGTCGTGTTAACCAGCTTAAGATCATGTTGACGTGTTTTGAGTAGAGTCATTTAATAATTGTTTGTGAATATCTTGGGACTTGGTAAAAGGTTAAACAATCAATTACATGGTTTCAAACGAAATTGTTTTCTGGTTGTTGGTGTTCTGTTAATCATTTTTTGTTTAGATATCATTGCCGATTAACAAACTTGGTTGTATATATATTTATCTCGAGATTAGAAGACGCGAATGAAAAGGATTGAATAATGATAGTTAAGACGGGTGGCCCGGGTTTTACCGTAATGGGCCTTTGGGCATTAAGTTTTCCCCGGAAACTGGTGTAATATTACTGGTGGACCCGGATTACTCTCGAAGTATTCTTTGTCCAGTGGATACTTCGAGAGTGCTCGGGATTGATTTGTTGGCCGTTTAAAAAAAGGGGTAATTAATTTCACTTTTGCAAATTAATACTTATTATAAGGAAAATTCGTAAAATAAACATCAAACACTAAATTAAATAACACCTTCAAAGCATCCCCAAAGAACAACATGGCGGTAAGATGTCTCCCCTCTATCTTAAAGAAGAGAGGTTCAAATCCCGCAAGATGTAAGCGTAGGTGGTTATTATGAGTAGATTAGTATTAGGAGCCATTGTAAAAATTAAAATACAAAAAATAACCCCTTCTAAAATTCGAAGATTAATTTTTTTGGAAATCCTTTAACGGCTTGATAGGTCAAACCATTTATTCAACTAGTAGCGTTCGTCTTAACCCATTTATTAAACGTGTCATGTTCGAATTGACCTGTTTTATAAAATTTGTTGTGTTAGAGTGTTGCAAATAACTATATTCAAATTGTTATATTACAATCAGAATAATATTGCTAGTTCTATAATTAGTATAGAATAATTATGTAATTGCTCTAAAGTAACTATGTGTATGAGTTTAATTTTTCATACCATAAAAGCGAACATTATATCAAAATAGTGGGTAGATAGGCAACAAGCTGCGCACCATCGCTTTCTGTATGGCGAACCTAAGTCTACTAAAAACAAACCCTTACCCCTCGGAGTCGAGACAATGCTATGTATAACCTGCTGGACCCTGGTCAAGAAACGAATAGTTTTCGGTGCTAGAGACCCAAAGGTATCAAAAGCCAGGGGGATGAAGGCGTGTTGGTTATCTTCACAAGCTTTAGCATGCTTTCCCACTTTCTTTGTCTCTGTCCTTTGAACCGCATGTCCTGCTACAAACCCATTGTCCCTCAAACCAGCTAGAGGGGATACTCCTGTTAAGTCAACACAGGCGTGTTTTCCCCCAGCCCACCCAAAAACAAGCAAATCTACTGACCGCAAGGTGGATCTCCCTTCCGCGGGTCCGATAGAAAGTTCACAGAAGCCTCATTCTTGGCTGATATGCCCGCTCTTCTTAAAATGTCACAAAGAATGTCCTGAACCCAGTCCCGAACCCGCTCTTCTTAAGATGTATTAATTGGAGAATAGTTATTGAGGTTTTTGAAAAAAGATTGTCGTTACGGAAAGCTAAGTTATTATCGGTTCTTGAGAGTTTACCGGTTTATTATTTTTCCCTTTACAAGGCTCCGAAGAAGATTACCAATTCTCTCGAAAGGCTCATCAAACGATTCTTATGGGCAGGTTCGGATTCCGTAAACAAAATCCATTGGGTGGCGTGGGAGAGGTTGACGGCTCCTAAAAAAGTGGGTGGTTTGGGACTATCCAATCTTATAAATTCAAATAACGCCTTATTGTCGAAATGGATGTGGAGGTTCAGAAATGACGATTTTAGCCTTTGGAAAAAGGTCATTGTCGCTTGTCATCCGTGTAGGCAACGTTGGTCTTTTCTTCCTATTTCCAGTAGCTCAAGTGGAGTTTGGGCAACAATTGTGTGCCTGGGCCAGAAACTTCGATTTGGGGATGTTCCTTTTACTAGTTGTTTCAAAGGAAATTGTGGAGACGGGAAGGCCATTCGATTCTGGCTGGACCATTGGATCCTTGACGGCCCTCTTAAAGAAAAGTTCCCTCGCTTGTTCAGTATAGATCCTAAAAAAGATTGTTTGGTTTACGAAAAATGGGAAGGCGATGTTTACAATGGGAGATGGGTGATTTTACAACAGCAGCGTATGCAGTTAACGGCTGCTTCTGATGCAGAAGCAATTGGATTTACAGCAGACTCAGCTGCAGATTTTGGCCATTTATTCTCAGTTTTGCAGCAGGTTAGGATCGGAAACAGAAGGGATTCTTGGTCTTGGTTCGGTAGCGGCGCTACACCGTTTTCTGTCAAGGCTGTTAAAGATTTGATGACAAAACATAAGGAATATGGTGACTGGTACAGATTTAAATGGGTCAATTGGGTTCCATTGAAGTGTAATATATTGGCGTGGTGGTTCGAAATGGATCGCCTTCCAACGGCTCTTGCACTTTCCAGGAGAAACGTTCACGTCGGAAATCAGGTGTGTGTGCTTTGTAACTATGATATTGAGTCGTCTTTACATCTTTTCTCGGGTTGTGGTTTCTCGCACGGGGGTTTGGAACGCCATAGGTAAATGGTGCGGGATAAAAAGGATTGTGGTTTTTAATGTTCGAGGTTTATTGTATCTGTATAAGCAAGCTTCTGAGGACAAAGCAGGAAGGAAAATGGTTCGAGGCATCATAATTGTTACGCTTTGGGCGTTATGGGGCGCTAGAAATAATAATATTTTTAACAAGGATCCGAAAGTGCACGAGGTTGTTTCTAGCGTCAAATCTTGGATGTTTTTATGGGTTAAGCATAGAAGTTGATTAAAAAATATCTTATGGAAGGATTGGGTTGTTTCACCATTGTATATGTTGTAAGTGTCTCGTTTTGATTCGGTGGCTCTCGATTTAAGGACTCACCGGTTTTTAATAAAAGTCATAGTTAAAAAAATAAAAATAAATGATAGAGATTTATATATATTTCTTTTCTTAACAACTATGGCCCCAAGGAAAGTGCGTCATGTGTGTTGCCCATCCTGCACTATAGTTGTGCTGGCCCTTAATACACTTTGCATATCCTATATTAAAATTGCAAACAAATTTTGATTGTTTTGTATAAAGAACTACAAAGGCAGGTGATCCATGTAATTACAAAGAATTATGCCGTTCAAAAAAAAAATTTACAAAGAATTATTAAACATTAATTGCACTCAGCTGGCATCACCTTATATCTTGCCTTATCTTTACAATACGAGTAATACATATGTTTACCCCTAACCCAGTTAAGACCAACCGTTTGTTGCTTTGTCAGCTTTGCATACTCTTCTCCATCCACAGGATCTGAGCTCGAAGGGGTTGCGTTTTTAGAACATATGGAACTCGTGTTTGACGAGGTTGTTTTCTGTATTGAACAACCTACGATTTCCAGGTCCGCCAACGATGCCACAAATGGTGCGTACTTATAGTTCACCGGGTACTTTCCTCCACTAGTGGCCCATTCTGAAGCATCCCATATGGTTGCGTATAGCGACATTGGCTTTGATGGGTATACAGATGAAATCGCTTGATTGTAGATCACCTCTCGTATGGGTATATTGTCTACTAGAAACCTGAAAAGGTTGCAAAACGCTCATAAGATGGTTGTGGTCAAAATAATGATAATGATAAAGTGTTAAATATAGCGAAAATTACCAAAATAGTCTAGTTAACCAATTTTCTTTTTTCAAAAATAGTAAATGAATTTTAGTTGACTCCAAAAAGCACAAGCTAAGCTTTAGCCCGACACCCCGAAATTGAGGGCTAAGCCGCCAAAACCGAAGGCCAAGCCTTAGCTGACGAGCAAAAGTGTAAGCTAAATCCTAGCCATATCAGCTTGCAGAGCTGACATGGCGGAAATAAAGGGTGACTAACTTGATCAAGGCCAAATTTCCATGACTATTTTGGCAATTTTGTTTGCCAGCATGTCTATGTATGTAATTATCATAATAATCAAACTATAGATAGAATAATGACTATCAAACAAACTTAAAGATAGATGATAATAGAAATAATAATAAGTAACAACATGGAGGCCCAACGAACAATTTAACAAGTGTTATAGTTTATGAAAAACATACACGATATGGTGTTTGTTCCAAAGGATGGAGTATTGATGAAACTGTTGTGTGGGATCAAACCAGAGATAAACTTTTTCTTCTCTTCCAGTTTTAACACTTCCATTTCCATACATGTTTGTTTGAAGAACCCATTGTCTTCTTTTCGCAAATCCGAGTAATTCAAAGTCAATCTCGTCATGATTATGCGGAAATTGATCTGCATTTGACATCTGAAAATGCATGCCACAAAATCATTCTTAACATTTTATTATCTACTTTCGTTGATAATTAAAGGCAAATTACATAAGGATAGCAGGTAAAAAAATACAGGAACATGACTCACATAGAAAGCTAGTACTACTCCTGAAGTAAAACCTGCTGGCAGCTTAATTGAAGCACTGAAGAATCCATGGTAGTATCTGTTTTTTGAAATCAATCCAGAACCTAGATAAAAGAAATACTATTAAGAATATATACCATGTACACAATCAGATACCAGAACCTGAACACGACCTGTTTAACCTGAAATATTTTTTTTTAATAAACATACTTTAAGATTCTAAGTTTACATGATATTCTTTTTTTTTTTTTAAGAAATAATGTTTAAACTATGCCCAAAAACATTTTTAAAATTTTGGTAGAAAGAAATGCCCATCTACTACAAGTTTGTATAAAACCCATTTTAACCAACTAAAATATAAACTAATGATGGGTCAACCAGTGAACCCATCAGGTTGACACGAACATAATCTGTATAGATAAACCGTAATGTGTAAACCTGAATGTGACCCAAATACGTTTAGACTAAATCCAAATCCACAATTTCGTGTTAGAATTTCACACCCTTATAATAAACACACATAAGTTAAGTAAAACTATAAAAGTACACTATTTCCTCATGTTCAATTAATTACCTGAAGTTTTGTCTAAAATGATATCAGCATATGACCCATTGCCTTTCAAATGAACATTCGATTCTCCAAACAATGTGGACATCCCTTGGGTGAACGGTATACGAGGAAAACGGTCTGTCAACCGCTCAACAGTTGGTGGCCGATAAACCGCACCTCGAGACGAAACCCCTAAGAGCAAACTGCTAAAGGTAACAAGGCACAAAAGAAGAAACTTTTCTTGAACAAAAGCCATGATAGCTTGTTAATTAGTAGAGAGAAGAAGGTGGTGTGTATAATGTGTTTGTGTATTTTCGGATGTTTGAATTATTATTATTTATAGTGCATGGAATGATATGTTCATGAAGTGTTTGTAATTATTGATTTGGTGTTGCAAAGCTGGATGTATCTTTTTAAAGATAGTGACAAAACATAGGTAATATTTGATTGATTCATGTCGGATGATTGGAGATGGCTTAATTTTAGTTGTTATTCTTTTTGGACTTGTTTGATTGAGATTGTGTATACATTTAACCGGTTTATAACTTTAATTATGTCCAAAATATTATGATGAAATATGAATCGGTGGGTTAACTTGTTTGATTGTGACAATTAATCGTCTTACTTTTATTTGAAAAAAAAGGAAAAAACAAGGAGTTAAGCCTTTCGGTATGATTATAAAATTCACAAAGTATAGTAAAACTTTAGTAACGCATGTGATATGTGAACATAAAGACATTCTAAAGCCGTATAAACATAGTTTAATACACCCATTTACCACAAGGAATATTAGTAATTAATTAGTAATTATTAAATCAATATCTATTAATCTATTAATATATATAAAAGAATTGAACATTGCTGACATGGCGTGCAATGGTGCTTTCAACCTCTCCATGAAACTGCCACGTGGCATCATAATTGAAAGACTTTAGTGTTTTTGAATTATTTCCTTTTTTAATTAAAAAAAGATAAACATAAAACCCTAAATTTATCTCTCTATCTCTCAAGAATTGAACATTGCTGACATGGCGTGCAATGGTGCTTTCAACCTCTCCATGAAACTGCCACGTGGCATCATAATTGAAAGACTTTAGTGTTTTTGAATTATTTCCTTTTTTAATTAAAAAAAGATAAACATAAAACCCTAAATTTATCTCTCTATCTCTCAATTCTTAATTACTAAAATTAAATTGAGTTATTTTAGGAAAAAATAATTTAAAAACAAATTTAATTTTTACTCTCTTATGTTCCTCTCATAATTTTTAAACGTTAATATCTTTTATATTCGAGATTTTTAAATAAAAAAATTACATCAAATTAACGAGCGTTTTATTATCTTTCCAATGAGTACCATAGTGCTATATAAAAAACGGAGAAAAAAACGACTATTTTTTGTGGGGTTATGTTCATAAAGAAAACAAAAACACAAAGTGTTCAGGTTATTTATTAATCATGTTTTTTCTTTTAAACCAGTTCTTATCTACGATGTTGAAATTCAGCCCAATCGCCATGCTATCATTGGAATTTTACTCTTCTAAAGATGGATATGTATACTTCATCAAGAGAAGCTGGGAGAAAGAATCGCGCAACACTGAAACACATGGTGTCACCTTATAGCAATGTTATTTTTTATTTATTTAATTACAAGATTAATAATTATTACTATTAGTATTAGAATTATTAGAATGGTTATATTTTTCAACCCCCATCATGCATTCTACATCTATATAAGTCAAAGTCAAATTGTAACATATTTTAAATTACGTGAAGATGATTATATGTTGAAGATTATCCTTTTAATACTGTATTATGTTTAATATGGTTTATGCTTTTTATTTTTTTAACTTTTTAAATAAATGTTTTTTAACTAAGATTGATTATGTTTAAGTTATTTACTCTTTTCGTGATTTGAGTTTTCTTCTTTTATCATTTTTTATTAAATCATATTAATTTTTTCAACCCCGGGACCTTCCCGGGGTAATCAGCTAGTTAATATATATAAAAGAATTGAACATTGCTGATGTGGCGTGTAATGGTGTTTTCAATCTCTTTATGAAACTGCCACGTGGCATCATAATTGAAAGATTTTAGTGTATTTGAATTATTTTCTTTTTTAATTAAAAAAAAGATAAACATAAAACCCTAAATTTATATCTCTATCTCTCAATTCTCAATTACTAAAATTAAATTGAGTTATTTTAGGTAAAAATAATTTAAAAACAAATTTAAATTTTTCTCTCTTATGTTCCTCCCATAATTTTTAAACGTTAATATCTTTTATATTCGAGATTTTTTAAATAAAAAAATTACACCAAATTAACGAGCGTTTTATTATCTTTCCAACGAGTATCATAGTGCTATATAAAAAACGCAGAAAAAAACGACTATTTTTTGTGGGGTAATGTTCATACAGAAAAAAAAAACACAAAGTGTTCAGGTTATTCATTAATCATGTTTTTTTCTTTTAAACCAGGTTCTTATCTATGATGTTGAAATTCAGTCCAATCGCCATGCTATCATTGGAATTTTACTCTTCTAAGGATGGATAGGTATACTTCATCAAGAGAAGCTAGGAAAAAGAATCGCGCAACACTGCACCACATGGTGTCACATTATAGCAAGGTTATTTTTTTATTTATTTAATTACAAGAGTAAAAATTATTACTATTAGTATTAGTATTATTAGAATGGTTATATTTTTCAACCCCCATCATGAATTCTACATCTATATAAGTCAAAGTGAAATTGTAACATATTTTAAATTACGTGAATATGATTATATGTTGAAGGTTATCTTTTTAATACTGTATTATGTTTAATATGGTTTATGCTTTTTATTTTTTTTAACTTTTTAAATAAATGTTTTTTTTAACTAAGATTGATTATGTTTAAGTTATTTACTCTTTTTGTGATTTGAGTTTTCTTCTTTTATCATTTTTTATTAAATCATATTAAAATTTTCAACCCCGAAACCTTCCCGGGGTAATCAGCTAGTGCATTACTAGAGCAAAACGTTATTCTCAATAAGACCCCTTAGAAAATTAAGGTTAAAAATATCATGTTTTTTAAAATCTTAAAAGATGTGTTGGAACTACATGACATGGGATTTGTCAAAGGTATTTTGGTCTAGCTGCACTCCGTGTTTCTCACAATTGGAGAAACTTAGGTTTATATCTTGGTGCCAAACTGCCAAAGAATCTTTCCTTGTAAACAAGTCATGGGTTTTACGAACTAGTCGGTTTGCTATTGAAACGGTTTGTGCGATCCTAGAGCGTCAAACTAACAATGAACGGTTGTAATTCCGTTTGAGGTATGGAGATATACCTAGGCTATGAAGAGGCATGCCCACTGAACCCATACACCGCCGTTAAGAAAAAAAAGAGACATGGGATTTTCATAAAAAAAAAAAAAAATTGTCGGAAATTAAAATTAAACTTCAAAAGGATTATTTAAAATTTTATAAAATATAAATTGGATTCATTTAAATCCCATTAACCTTAACAGTATCATTCTTGGTTTATAAAACTATGAATGTTTCATGAATCTACAATCCTATATATCACAGTAGCTATGTCAGTAATTCAGTTGTTCCGTTGATTTCCGGCCCAGCTGGTTTGAGGTGAGAGGGTTTACCTCTTTAGAGGGTGGTTCCCGTTCGGGGTTGGTTACAGGTTCGATTCTCGTCCATCGAAAAATTATACCCATTAAGGTTGAAAGGGTACGATATGTGAGAGGACTCGAACTTATGACTCAGAGATTGTTAAAACTAGGATTTCACTATTGAACTTCGCCTTAAAAGAAAAAAAAGTAATTCTGTAACTAATTATACGTATGGTAATTGAACTAGTTTTTTTTTTTAAGTAAGTTCCAATAAAAAATACAAGTAATTTTAAAATTAAAAGTTAGTATAAAATGGAGCAATTAGCTCCACTGTAAAATTGTCTTATACATCTATTTGTAATACAAAACAATCCATACATTTGAGAATGAATCCAAACTCATAATGTTCCAAACCAAAATAAAACAAAACATAAATATACTCAGTATCGAAGCTTGAGCAAAAATCTCGGGGGGTCGAAAGTCACCAGTGACAAATCTAGAACTTTTTTATGACAAGGGGCACAAATAGGTTGGTTGAACTAAGGCAAAATGGGTTAGGTGTAACCAATTCATACTCATTCACTAGTGTTAATAGTCAAGTCAAAAATTATAAATAGGTGTTAGCTGGATTAAATCAAGTTATAATATAAATCGGTGATAATCGGGTGAATATTTAAATAAACGTTTTGAAAACCGGAAGGCACAATTGTAAGTTTTCACATGTAAGTAGTGAACGATAGTTAAGAGGTACTAAATCTTTAGTCTAAAGTTTAAATCAAACTAAAAGATTTATTTTAATATTTTACTTAAACATAAAGGGCTAGTTGTTAAAATTCTTTTTTTTTTATCGGCGAACAACTATGTGGCAACCACCCTTGCGGGGCGCCGTGCCCAAGAATCGACTACTCGACCTCCAGCAGCCCCCGCCTTCTCCCGATGCGCGGAAACCTGAGCCCCACCCGCCCGAAGGCACGACAGTGTTATAGAACTCGGTAAAACCTCGCCGCCCGTCAGATTCGAACCGGCGCCACCCGTATTCGATCTTCACCCGGATACCAAACCATAGATGTTGGAAGTGGGGATTAAACATTTGATCACATAGGTGAAACAAAAGCCACTCCACCACTATGGATGGATATTTAGAAATTACAAATTTAGAAATTATACAAATTATATTACAAATTTAGAAAGTCAAAAAAAAAACTGGATAAAGTCACTGCTCACCTCTAGCCACAACATGATCAAGTGAGCGACCAACAGTTTTATTAAGGTGCCAAGTAAACAATGACATTACGTAATATAAGAAAAAAAAGTTATGGCTAGAGGTGAGCCACAACATATAATGTAAGTCTCCCTCCTAACTAATATATCTATATCTATAATCTATAATCTCTACTACCTTATTAAGGAGGAGAGATGGGTAAGAAGGTAATTTCACCATCATTTTAAGATGGCATACAAAAGGTCTCATGCATAAATCTCTAACTTTTATCATTTTCTTCCATCTATGCCCTTATGTACAAGTCACTAATACAAATCAATTACACCATTCAATACATTTAATTCATGTATTAACTTTTTGTTACCTAGAACCATTACTAAGTAATAGATTAATTCATGTAACTTTTTTTTTAATGGATTAACTTTTTGTTACCAATGGAATTTGAATTATCACCACAAGAAAAGGCTAAGCCCTATTTAACACTTTGTAACCAGTAGGCTAAAGGCTCTTTGGTTCATGTGTGTAACTAAATGTTGCAAATAAAAATCAAGCACGGATCGGATTGGATAAATGACAGTATGGTGTATAAAGTTTTGGCAATTTAAAATGTGATAAAAATATATACCCGCAACAACGCGCGGGCATTCCACTAGTCCATATAGTTATGAACTTGTGTTACTTTTTATATCAAACATAGTTATATATATTTTTATGCATTTTCTTTTAATATCGTATCTAACTTAAGATGACCGTAAAAAAGATAATGCGTGCGTGTGGCATTTCTTTTAATCAATTTAGGTAAACATGTATATATATTTAAGTATTGTTGAAACTAGTTTAGAGATCGTTATAAGATTTTAATTTCGTATTTATTTGAAGTATCAAATGTTCATCGAATCATTGGGTATAATACGGAATCATCACAACGTTTTAGTTTGTCTTAAGACAAGTTACATTTGGATAGTGGGTGAGTGGACAACAAATTGTGCCACTTTCTGACTATCCCCTTTTAAATCACATAACCTATCCTTCTAAATACAAACCCTGAAAATAGTGGGTATAATGAGATACTCATATTTTAGGCTTATATCTAATTTATAGAAATGAGGCCTAAAAGTGTAATCGAATGTAAGTGGTCAGGTCTACCACTCTACCGTCCACGATGGAGCCCATATGTTTTGCTACATTGGGCTAAAAACCCAATATCAGGAATAGCCCTAGGCAAAGCATTGGAGAATGGATAGGTTAATCAAAGAATTGGTTAATTCTTGGATAAAAGTGGATACATCATAAACTTTCTCAAATTTGTTTGAATGATTGAATTTTACATATACCATGATATAAAATATGAAAACACTTTTGATAACGAGTAAAAAACCATAGACCTCTCGAGTAGCTCACGAGCTGCTCGGCTCATTTGCACCCCTAGACTTATACCACAACAAATGTTCAAAATGTAGTTTTTTTCTATTTTTCCAGACTTCTGTTTGTTCAGTGAGCGAAAGTCAAATTTTTTAGTAGTGACCGCATTTCTTCCAAAAATATTCTTACATTCACAAACGATACAATTTTATTATGATCAAGAATTGATAGTTTGTAAAGTTTTATAATACCACAATAATAGAACTTATAACAACAACTCAAACATCAACCTACAGAAATCATAAAGAAGAAAGAAGAAATAGTGACAAAAGATGACAAAATCTTATTAACCAACCCAAAAGATCCCCCCTCCCCCCCCCCCCCCCCCCAAGATCCCAAAGAGTTCTACAATCGTAGAACTCAAATAACCAAATACAAAGTCTAACTATCAACTAAAGAAAGATCAGTTGATACGAGTGATGAAACAAATATAATACAAGACTTACAGGGATGAAATTAGGGGTGAGCATACGAAAACCGATTACCGAAAAAACCGAAACCTAATCGAAGCCAAAACCGAACCATTTGGTGACGGTTTTCGTTTTCCCTTCCTCCGTAACCGAAATAACCGAAACCAAACCGGTAGTTATATACTAAAGTATTTTTCATACATATATCCATGTATTTGGAACATATTTTCATGTATTTCCGGTATATTTTATGTATCTTTCATATACATCTATGTACTTGAAATATATCTTTTATATACCTCAAGTATTTTTCATGTATATCCATATAGTTGAAGCATTTTTTTATTTGTTTCCTCGGTATTCATGTATTTTACTTGCGTTATATATATTTGTATTCTTGAAAAAGATCCAAACACTTTACTAACTATTTTAAGTTTACATGTTTGCATATTAACCGAACATAACCGAAACCGAACCGATAACCGACATATTAACTGAATTAACCAAACCGACGTAACCGATCGGTTATGGTTATGGTTTTTTATAAAACCGAACTTCGGTTATCGGTTTCGGTTATATGCAAAAACTAAACCGAACCGACATTTGTTCACCCCTAGATGAAATACAACGATTACAGAGAAACCCTAGACAAGATACAGAGAGTAAAGAGAAAAAAATGAGACTGAATGAAGAAAGAGATGGTATAATAATCCTTTTATACTCGATCCAGAAGGTTCCAGCTATCGAGACACACGAGTTGATCACAACCATCCAATCCCAACAACCTGATCAATCTCAACCACACAAATAACAAGTAGGATAATAATATCTAAGCTGGGCCATGGCCAATAACTTATTCGAACAATATCACCAGGCATAAGCGCAACTCACATAACACTTGCAACCAACAATATAAGCTCAATATGTCTTAAGCCCAAACGAATATCATCTAACGACATAGACAACGTGTGATATAGTTATAACATATGAATTATATCTAAATCAGATAATTTTAACATTCCCCTTTAATTCATATGTTAAACAAATCAAACATTCCCAGTTTTTTACATAGATACTCATGCTGAACACTACCCAATCCCTTTGTAAAAATGTCAGCAGTTTATTCTTCTGGCCTAATTTTGATAGTATCAATAACCCCGTTTGTAATTTTTTCTCTCAAAAAATGCAGGTCGATCTCAAAATGTTTAGTTCTTTCATGGAACACAGGATTTACAGCAATTGATATTGCTACTTTACTATCACAATAAAGTTTCATTGGAAGTTTACTATTAATACCTAGTTCACTAAGTAAGTTCATCAACCAAATTAATTCACAAGAAGCAGAGCACATAGCTCGATACTCAGCCTCAGCTGTGGATCGAGAGATTGTGCTTTGTTTCTTGCTCTTCCAAGAGACAAGAGAATCACCAAGAAACACACAAAATCCAGTAATGGATTTCCTAGTGACAACACACTTAGCCCAGTCTGAGTCTACATAATTCATTATCTCTACTACCTTATTAAGGAGGAGAGATGGATAAGAAGGTAATTTCACCATCATTTTAAGATGGCATACAAAAGGTCTCATGCATAAATCTCTAACTTTATCATTTTCTTCCATCTATGCCCTTATGTACAAGTCACTAATACAAATCAATTACACCATTCAATACATTTAATTCATGTATTAACTTTTTGTTACCTAGAACCATTACTAAGTAATAGATTAATTCATGTAACTTTTTTTTAATGGATTAACTTTTTGTTACCAATGGAATTTGAATTATCACCACAAGAAAAGGCTAAGCCTTATTTAACACTTTGTAACCAGTAGGCTAAAGGTTCTTTGGTTCATGTGTGTAACTAAATGTTGCAAATAAAAATCAAGCACGGATCGGATTGGATAAATGACAGTATGGTGTATAAAGTTTTGGCAATTTAAAATGTGATAAAAATATATACCCGCGACAACGCGCGGGCATTCCACTAGTCCAAATAGTTATGAACTTGTGTTACTTTTTATATCAAACATAGTTATATATATTTTTATGCATTTTCTTTTAATATCGTATCTAACTTAAGATGACCGTAAAAAAGATAATGCGTGCGTGTGGCATTTCTTTTAATTTTTTTTTTCTTTTAATCAATTTAGGTAAACATGTATATATATTTAAGTATTGTTGAAACTAGTTTAGAGATCGTTATAAGATTTTAATTTCGTATTTATTTGAAGTATCAAATGTTCATCGAATCATTGGGTATAATACGGAATCATCACAACGTTTTAGTTTGTCTTAAGACAAGTTACATTTGGATAGTGGGTGAGTGGACAACAAATTGTGCCACTTTCTGACTATCCCCTTTTAAATCACATAACCTATCCTTCTAAATACAAACCCTGAAAATAGTGGGTATAATGAGATACTCATATTTTAGGCTTATATCTAATTTATAGAAATGAGGCCTAAAAGTGTAATCGAATGTAAGTGGTCAGGTCTACCACTCTACCGTCCACGATGGAGCCCATATGTTTTGCTACATTGGGCTAAAAACCCAATATCAGGAATAGCCCTAGGCAAAGCATTGGAGAATGGATAGGTTAATCAAAGAATTGGTTAATTCTTGGATAAAAGTGGATACATCATAAACTTTCTCAAATTTGTTTGAATGATTGAATTTTACATATACCATGATATAAAATATGAAAACACTTTTGATAACGAGTAAAAAACCATAGACCTCTCGAGTAGCTCACGAGCTGCTCGGCTCATTTGCACCCCTAGACTTATACCACAACAAATGTTCAAAATGTAGTTTTTTTCTATTTTTCCAGACTTCTGTTTGTTCAGTGAGCGAAAGTCAAATTTTTTAGTAGTGACCGCATTTCTTCCAAAAATATTCTTACATTCACAAACGATACAATTTTATTATGATCAAGAATTGATAGTTTGTAAAGTTTTATAATACCACAATAATAGAACTTATAACAACAACTCAAACATCAACCTACAGAAATCATAAAGAAGAAAGAAGAAATAGTGACAAAAGATGACAAAATCTTATTAACCAACCCAAAAGATCCCCCCTCCCCCCCCCCCCCCCAAGATCCCAAAGAGTTCTACAATCGTAGAACTCAAATAACCAAATACAAAGTCTAACTATCAACTAAAGAAAGATCAGTTGATACGAGTGATGAAACAAATATAATACAAGACTTACAGGGATGAAATTAGGGGTGAGCATACGAAAACCGATTACCGAAAAAACCGAAACCTAATCGAAGCCAAAACCGAACCATTTGGTGACGGTTTTCGTTTTCCCTTCCTCCGTAACCGAAATAACCGAAACCAAACCGGTAGTTATATACTTAAGTATTTTTCATACATATATCCATGTATTTGGAACATATTTTCATGTATTTCCGGTATATTTTATGTATCTTTCATATACATCTATGTACTTGAAATATATCTTTTATATACCTCAAGTATTTTTCATGTATATCCATATAGTTGAAGCATTTTTTTATTTGTTTCCTCGGTATTCATGTATTTTACTTGCGTTATATATATTTGTATTCTTGAAAAAGATCCAAACACTTTACTAACTATTTTAAGTTTACATGTTTGCATATTAACCGAACATAACCGAAACCGAACCGATAACCGACATATTAACTGAATTAACCAAACTGACGTAACCGATCGGTTATGGTTATGGTTTTTTATAAAACCGAACTTCGGTTATCGGTTTCGGTTATATGCAAAAACCAAACCGAACCGACATTTGTTCACCCCTAGATGAAATACAACGATTACAGAGAAACCCTAGACAAGATACAGAGAGTAAAGAGAAAAAAATGAGACTGAATGAAGAAAGAGATGGTATAATAATCCTTTTATACTCGATCCAGAAGGTTCCAACTATCGAGACACACGAGTTGATCACAACCATCCAATCCCAACAACCTGATCAATCTCAACCACACAAATAACAAGTAGGATAATAATATCTAAGCTGGGCCATGGGCCAATAACTTATTCGAACAATATCACCAGGCATAAGCCCAACTCACATAACACTTGCAACCAACAATATAAGCTCAAGTATTCATTGGCACCTAGCCGAGCGCCCGTCTTAAGTTCTATTTACACACCGGGTGACGACTTGGTTAAATAAGTAAGTTAAGTACGAGACAACACGATATAACAAACTTAAAAAACTTCATTAAAAAGAAGGGACTTAAAAACCCTCATATATTTACAATGATTACAAATGACAAGAACAGCGCCTAAACACTACCCGCCCCCGAGGCCTTTCCGCCAGAACCCCTTGCAAGTTCGTCAGATTTGTCGATGAAGTACTTCAAGGCAGCAAGGGGATCCACATTGTTGTTGCAGTCAGCTATAACTTGAAGGATGGGAAAATCAATCTCTTCAAATTTGGCAAGTTCCGCCTCATATTCCTCCTTCAGCGGCTTGCCATAATGCTCCGCATCCTCAAGCCGCCCATCATTCTGCGCACTGGAGAAGCCATCACCATAGCCTTCGCCATATCCAAAGGCTTCGGCGGCAGCAGCGATAGAGGCAACTTGATCGCCCAACTTGGGCTCTTGCCAAAACCTCTTGAAGACCTACAAAGAAAGTAGAGTTAATATGCTGACAGGAAAAGCAACTATCAAGAACAAGAAAAGCGCGAAGACTCACCCCGTTCATTCCATCCGTCATCAGCCAGCTGATGGAACTCTGCATCTGAGTCTGCGCAGAGACAGCCTCCTCCAACAAAACCTTCGCCGCCTCGCACTCCTTCACAGCCTCGAGGCGAGCTTGATCAGAAGAGTCCAGATCCCGCTCCAGATCTTCCTTGGCGCCAAGGATCTGAACCCTCTCCTGATCCAAGAAAGAGACACGCTCTGTGGCTGCAACAAGAGCCGAATCCTTGGACTCCAACTCCTTCCGCATCTCCACATACTTGGCGGTCCTCTCTGTTAGAGCCCTGCTCTTCTCCTCTAGCTGGCGGACCGCCGTCCGCCTCTCCTCCTGCACCTCGGCCAGAGTATCCTTAACCTTCATTGTTTCAAGGTTAGCTTTGTTCCAGGACTCTGCCCAACGGCGCTTTGAAGCAGCAGCCTCTTCTTCCAGCTTGGAGACCTTTGCCTCCGCATCATGAGCACGGCGGCGGTATTTGGCAATTTCCGCCTTGAAAGCAGCCTCCTTTTCGGCAAGGTCCGCCTTCTCCGCCTCAACCTTCTCCATATCTCGCCACAACGCCGAATCACGGCGCCGCAGCGAGTCCATCATCGACAGTTGAGTCGCCTGATTAACGCACAAGGCAGTAATAAGGTCCGGACGACTCAACATGTCTTGGTGAGTGCGCTCATAGGGAGGCACCACCTCGCTGATAAACTCTTCGGCAGCCAGGGAGTTGGAGAATAACGTATTCTCCCTGATTGCCCAGTGAGGGCGCCAAATGGCGTCACCACCAGCCCAGCAGGAGCCATCATAGGCCCCTGACGCCTCACCAACCTTTGAAGACTCGCGCCTGTCCGGACGCGAGCCAGCAGCCACAGAAGCGCCCTGCTCAAACAGGGTCCTCTCAAAGCCATCACCTCCAAGGCCCACCTCCAGGGCCTCAACATCTGCGCGCTCTTTGGCCTCGCGCTCCTTGGCCAACCTAGCCCGCTCCTCCAAGAACTGCTGTTCTTGAAGGCGAAGGCGATCAGCTTCCGCCCTCTTCTCTGCCTCAGCCTTTTGTCTGGCTTCATTGGCAGCAGCAGCCTTAGCGGCCTCAGCCTTTAACAGGGCTTCATCGGCCTCCGCCCGCTTCTTTGCAGCAGCGGCAGCACGGTCAGCCTCAGCCTTTTGCAAGGCTTCATCGGCTTCCGCCTGTTTACGAGCAACCTCTTGCTCTTGCCATAACCGCTCCTCCTCCACACGAGCAGCTTCCGCAGATGGAGACAAAGGAGGAGGAGTGGGAGTTATCTTGGGCGACACTACGAAAACAAAACAAAGCATTAGAGAAAGAATTCAAAGTTAGACTTAAAAAGCAGCAAAAATCGCTTACCAGGCGCCTTCTTCTTTATCAATTTCTGGAACAACGGCTGCCTAGTCGGGGCAGCGCGAATCCCCATAGAAAAAACAGGGGCACTTCCTCCCTGCCCCTCAGCAGCGCTGGTCTTCTGAATACCAACAACATCAGTAACGCCTTCAGAAGCTGTCACTGGCTCAGTCATCTGAGTGGTACCCCCACTCTCGCCCCCACCTGCTGGGGCAGTAGACACATTCTCCATAGCAGCAGCAGCACTGCTAGTGGCAGCGCTATCAACACGCGCTCTCTTCCTCCTCTCCAGCTGAGAAGACTCAACCTCTTCCTCATCTTCAGAGGGCGGGCCATCCTTACGCCGTCGACGCCCTTTCACAACCTCCCCTGCTGAAACGGAAGAACCCGAGTCAGAATGCACAACTTTCGCTCGGTACCCATGATTCCGCGGCGCGTGTTTCCAACGGCCACACCCCGCGGATGAGCTCACCGGCGGGACAATCCCTACTGAAAATCCAGTAGTATCATCTCCAAAAATGCTAGGGCCGAAGGGATCTGGAAACTCACCGGTTGTATAATAAGGCTTGGGCGCGGTGGTCAGATCCGGATAATAAAAGCGGTCAGCAAGCTCGTCCAAACAAGACGTTTGACCTTCCGCCAAAGGCCTCCACTTAATACCCCTCTCCTGGCGGGCAGCAAAGAACTGAAACTTGCTCACACCTACAAACATACAAGGTAAGAGGAAGGACACATAAAATAATAATAACAATAATGATAATAAACAAACGTACCCTCCTCCGCAATATAAGGCTCTTTGCCCGCCCGGATTCCATTGCGGCTCATCCCAAGAAGGAAGAAAATGCCTTCTGTCAGGTTGTGGAACTCCAGCTTAGTGGCGTTGGAAGTAAGGGCGATGAACCACGCCTGCTTCTTAAAGTCTTTGGGCAAAGGCATGTCGGCCACCCGCTGCCCATCCCCTATCACCTTCCAGGGGAGACTAATGGGGATCACACCCCTCTTCACAAAGAAAAACTTCTCCTTCGCCCAATGCAAGGACTTAGGAGTGTGAGTGGCCATAGGCGGCACCTTTGGGCGTGGCTTGAACGAGAACCACATCTCGTCTCGCGCCATAAAGTAGAAGACATTGAACCGTTCAACGGTAGGCTCAATGTCTAGGGCGCGGCATGAAGCTTCAAAATGAACTAACCTCAGAAGCCCGAAGGCGGTTAGTTGTGTAGGCCCAACGCCATAGGCCACCATGGTGTCAATCTGGAAGCGGGTACATGGCAGGCGGAACCCACACTTAGCAAAGTGGGCCTCGTACAATGCCAACCGACCGCTACCGGCAGAGAGAACAGTGCTGGTCGGAGACGGAAGGGTGGGCTCCCACTCCGGCAGAATACCATACATGATGCAAAACCGGCTGAAGGCCTCCTGATTCCAAACACAATAAGTGTTGGACATCACTTTCCTCTCTTTTATCTTGCCATGCTCGACAAGAACTTCTTCTTCCACCACCTCCTCCGTGGTCGGACCCATCACAACATCCTCGGCAGACAATGGAGGACTCACCGGAATCTCAGACATTTTGATGATTCTGGAAAAATAACAACGGAAAATATAACGATTCTGGAAAAAGAACGCCGGAGAATATGAAGATTCACCGGAATCTTCAAAAGAAATACAAAACGAGCAGATTTCAAGGATGGAAAAGCAAACAAAAGACGAACACACCTGAAGTTTCAACAATAAATCTCCAAGACAAAGGAAGTCTTCGAAGATTGAACGGAAACTTCAACGGAGAACGACCGGAATTTTAGAAGAGAAGTGAAAGCAAAAGAAGGAAATTTTGAGAGAATAACCGTTCAAATGAACCACGATGAGGTTTATATACTCATCGCATTAATGACAGTAGGACCCACCTAGGAAGCGCCAAACGTCACACCTTTTCAAATTCCAGACACCAGATGGCGACACGTGTCAACCAACACAAACGAGCGGCCCAGATGATAGTGTGTGACAGTTGTGTGCCACACATGCGCCGGATGATCGACACGTGTCAACAGATCTCACGATCACAATAAAGTAAGCGCGTGCTAACCCACGCGCCTGACATGAAACACGTGCCCACTGACACGTGGCACAATCTCAACCACGAAGACAAAGAGTCAGACGCGTGGCGTCCCACGCTCCTGAAACAGACGAGAAATTGGTAACGGCAACCATGACGTGACGTGCCTCAGTCTGCACAACCAGACAGTCACTGAACACGTCAGCAACCATTAAACTTCCATCAGAAGTAACTGATCATTCGAATTCCAGGCGCATTCACTCCAGCCCATGAGAAACAAATTGAATGCCAATGATTTAGAATTTATTGCCAACTCAGGACCCGCATTAAATCACTCCAGTAGCATTTAATTCATGGGCGTAAACTTGACGAAAGTTTGCAAAAGACGTTCCCCGCCCAACGCCTGCAAAGGCAAGGCGGAAAACGCCCTGCATAGCGCAAACTTGACGTAAGTTTGCAAAAGACGTTCCCCGCCCAACGCCTGCAAAGGCAAGGCGGAAAACGTCCTGCATAGCGCAAGGTTGACGTAAGTTTACAAAAGACGTTCCCCGCCCCACACCTGCAAGGGTAAGGCGGAGCACGTCCTTCTCAGCGCAACTTTGACGTAAAACCAGAAAAGACGTTCCCCGCTGAGTTTTCCAAGAATCCGCGCCAACAAGCTACAAAACGAGCAAATGAGCTTTCATCTGCGACTAACACCTTTTGAGTCTAGCACTGCACCTCCTCATCAGCGAGCAGGAGAAATCCTAGACTAGGGGGACTTGAAGGGATAGGGAGCCTAATCTGAAAGGCGTCCCTATCCCCGAACAACAACAGCACCACATCAGATAATGGCGCGATAAACAACATACAACACCTGATACGCGCGTGCTACCACGCGCGGAATCTTCCCTTGGCACCTCTCATATGAAGTACAAGGAACGGCAGAAGGAAGATTCATAAAGATCCATGTCAGAGTACATACCAGCTGGAGAAGGACATGTGGTAGATAGTACAAAAGGTGAACGGCTACACTGTACATGCTGTCGTGAATAGTGACCAGCAGGCATTACCTTGCCAACTGTCAGACGTCACATCAGACAGCATGGGTAGCCTGAGCACTGTAGCGAGTACGACGTTACTATGCACCACCAGAAGTCCGCCACGTGTCAGGCTACTACAACGACCACACTACAGCATGACGACATCAACAGTAACAAGTCCTTTCCCGCCATTATCAGAAGAACCATGGGCTTGGGCCTCAGCCGGGCCCAAACTGATGGTGTCATCCGTGGGCCGCCCCATGCAGCCCACCGTGATCTCTATAAATAAGATCACATACAATTCTTGTAGATTCATTCAGAAATAACCATAACTACTACACTCATTGTAATCTTCTTATCATTAATAATATTCCGGTGTACTTACAGTGGACGTAGGTCATTAACGACCGAACCACTTAACTCTCGTGTTCTCACACACTTTATACACACTTCATATACACTCACTTGCATTAACTCTCACTCGGGTCACCATTACGGTTTGGGTAAAGGATTAATCTGACAGTAACATAGGTATTAACCCCCCGGTGATTAATCCTAATCTCCGGGATACCTATTGTTTCTTCAATACTCATGCTGAACACTACCCAATCCCTTTGTAAAATTGTCAGCAGTTTATTCTTCTGGCCTAATTTTGATAGTATCAATAACCCCGTTTGTAATTTTTTCTCTCAAAAAATGCAGGTCGATCTCAAAATGTTTAGTTCTTTCATGGAACACAGGATTTACAGCAATTGATATTGCTACTTTACTATCACAATAAAGTTTCATTGGAAGTTTACTATTAATACCCAGTTCACTAAGTAAGTTCATCAACCAAATTAATTCACAAGAAGCAGAGCACATAGCTTGATACTCAGCCTCAGCTGTGGATCGAGAGATTGTGCTTTGTTTCTTGCTCTTCCAAGAGACAAGAGAATCACCAAGAAACACACAAAATCCAGTAATGGATTTCCTAGTGACAACACACTTAGCCCAGTCTGAGTCTACATAATTCATTATCTCTACTACCTTATTAAGGAGGAGAGATGGATAAGAAGGTAATTTCACCATCATAATAAGATGGCATACAAAAGGTCTCATGCATAAATCTCTAACTTTTATCATTTTCTTCCATCTATGCCCTTATGTACAAGTCACTAATACAAATCAATTACACCATTCAATACATTTAATTCATGTATTAACTTTTTGTTACCTAGAACCATTACTAAGTAATAGATTAATTCATGTAACTTTTTTTAATGGATTAACTTTTTGTTACCAATGGAATTTGAATTATCACCACAAGAAAAGGCTAAGCCTTATTTAACACTTTGTAACCAGTAGGCTAAAGGCTCTT
Organism: Ambrosia x helenae; assembly: GCA_030844895.1. Lineage (NCBI taxonomy): Eukaryota > Viridiplantae > Streptophyta > Magnoliopsida > Asterales > Asteraceae > Ambrosia > Ambrosia x helenae. Next base: position 16,173,419 of record CM061224.1, on the reverse strand, counting down.
TGGTTCATGTGTGTAACTAAATGTTGCAAATAAAAATCAAGCACGGATCGGATTGGATAAATGACAGTATGGTGTATAAAGTTTTGGCAATTTAAAATGTGATAAAAATACATACCCGCGGCAACGCGCGGGCATTCCACTAGTACATTATAAAGGAGGAGTGATGTATAACATAGTCATTTTCACCTCCGTACAACTTAAGAAGCAACATGTACAACATATTTAAACAAAAAAAAAATAAGGGTATTATTGGCATAGTTGTGACAATTAAGACACTTAGGAGGGTAGATTAGTAAATTTAACATAATCCAATACCTCACATCCTAAAATCTTATCCCAATTATGCCCTTATGTCCAACTTTTAAAACACAAAATACAACTTAACTTATGATGCATCTTAAATGTGAGACCTTTCAACCCTCCATCTATATTATTATATATACTTCATTATAATCAATTTCTTGAATGCTAATAGTCTTTTCATAACCCCAAACAAAATCTTAGAGCTAATTTCATTCTTTGAAACATTGTTTTGTTCAAAAATTTTATGTCTTCATTAGATGAGAAGAGAAAAATCAATGAGAAGTTATGACGCTTGCAAGATATGGTTCCTGGATGCTACAAGGTATAAAGATATGAGTTAATCTTTATATACATATATACATTTTTTTCTAATTGTTCATATTTTCTTTGACAATTACAAAAATTTATCTTCATAATATATCATTTTTTGCTCCATTTAAATTTAGTTATTTGCTATATACAATGGGAATGCCAGTGATGTTAGATGTAATAATCAACTATGTTGGATCGTTGCAGAATCAAATTGAGGTAATTTAATTGTGCAGCTAACAATTAAAACAATAAACAAACAATATTCAAAATTATTGGTGAGAAAATATTTTTCAAAATTAATTAGTACAGTTTTTCTCTTCTTTGTGCATTTTTAGTTTCTCTCCATGAAGCTTTCAGAAGCCAGGATGTTCTATGACCTATTGACCTCAACTCTACTGAATTGGATGATATGGCCCTTATGAAGGTGACATGTGGCTTTCTTAACTCTCCTTGTTAAGAAGTTGTTTATCTTGAATAATATATATTGTTAACTAAATACAACGGACAAAATTATAAATATAACATTCTAGATTTGCTAATACGTATCTAATATATTATAAATATTACTTCCACTTACTGCATGAGATGAAACCTGATGTTGCAGGGAACAAATGGACATGAAGGACAGATGATGGAGAGGATGGTTGGAGAAGGGTATGGAGACATTCTTCAATTTCAATCAACATAGTCTCCTTGAACGCCATGAAATAGTTAACTCTATAAATCTATATATGCATGCTCAAATATAACTTTATACGTAAACTATATTTGTTCTAAGACTTTTAAGGTATTTGTTTATCTATTTAATGTTCTTGTTAAACGTTGTATGAAGTGTGGTTCACAAAATATTTTTTTGCTTTCGGTAATTGTATATTGTTTAAGTTCTAATTCTAATTAATAAAATAAATTAAACACTAGCATAAAAAGAAAACAAAAACTTAACTATGTGTTAGTTACTTATATTATTTGTGTTAAGAAATAAGAAATCAAAACGCCATAAATTCACGCTCACGCTAATGAATCAACCCGAATCTTTATCTTCTATACTATATATTATAAAACATCAGTGAAGGATACCCGCAAAATTTAAGTAAATACAACATTTATTGCTTATAGTACAATGCTTATTGAAGTCATTTAGAGCGTAAAATTGTCTTTATACCTAAATATTAAATTGTTGAAGAAATTAATTTAAACATAATTATAAAATTGATGAGGAAATTAACAATAATGTGGTGACTCTTTACATTCATAACCTCCATGTCTTTATTATGTTTGTATCAATGTTAAAGTCTTATAAATAGTTGTCATGTATTTAGTACATAAATAATGTGGTGACTCTTCACATACATAACTTACATATCTTTCAATGTTTATAGTAAATAAATTACATCATATATTATGTATTTATATCTTCTTTTTAAATTTATGTGGCTGCAGGATGGTATGATGTGACACTACGTTTCAACCCATTAAAGTGAGCGATATATGTAGGCTTGACTTTTATACAAGAAAATATGGTAGAGATACTTCATGAGCAACGTCATCATGTTCCTCGATGGTTTTTTGTTTTCTCCGCTACTATAAGCTTCTAGGAATAGAATTTAAGTTTCTGATCTCACGAAGTCACCAGTTGTTTACATATCCAAAAGAAGACAAGTTCTTATCAGTCGATTTGGTAGTTTTAACTATATTGATTACTAATTTGTTTGGTCCAATATATTTGTTACGACACTTGTCAAACTAACATAAAACGAGAGTATCTATGTAAATCATTGACTCCGCTACATCTCGCGGGTGCCCTAAAATAATAGAAATATGTTGAACACTACAAAATGCATTTTAGTAATTACATCACTTCCACTACAATCTTATGGTCATTAAGAGATACAACGCCACTTCACTACGCTAAGTACCGCTCTACGATGGCATACTTATCTGCCTTCGAGATACATAAAAGGGTCCCACCGAAGGACGTGGGCCAATCTAAGGGTGTTGTACCGAATAGTACGACCTATTGTGATGTACTCATTTAAAATATTCAGAAGATATACTTATGAGTTTCAGTTTTTTATAACATATATTTAATACATCGTTGTTTTCTACTTTAACATAACGAATAACCAACAAACACAATGCACAAGGAGCAAAACAGTTGCACCCGCTGCAACGCGCGGGCATTCCTACTAGTTAAGAAGAAAGCAAAAACCTGTTTTTTTTTTTTTTTATGGCAGCAAAAACCTGTTGGCATAAATTAATCTACACTATATGCAACTGCCTTAAAATAAACATTAATTAAATCACCACGTTCACCTAACACCATATCTTCTACCCAAAAGTAAACTTCCATAGACATTTTTTGAACAAGAAATTTGCTTTCCTTCATTACTCTTCGTTCCCTTTGTTCCTTCTCTCACTATTCAATCTTAGAAACGGCCATTTTAATTTTTGGGAAGGGGCACACAAACAAAACTTGAAATTTTGCATTGTTTCAACTTAATTCAATCACCCCGTACCTGAGAAAAGATGAATCCAATCCTAGCTAGATGATGGGCACATGCCCACCATACTTATGCTCTGAATCCGTCCCTGTAAGTCACCAGTTACAGGGGTCGAAACCGTATATACCAAAAAAAAATCTATATGGATACTATATAATCGAAACTTTTGAGCGAAACTTTCGAGGAGTCGCCCCCCTCCTGCCCTTATGAAGTTGTGCCCCTGAATATGCTAACGCTTATACAAGAAGTTATCCAAAAGCGAGAAATAGGCTGATACTCACTTCAAAAATTTTAGTTTGCGTCAAAAAAAATTATATAGTTAAACGATTAGCAAGGATGTAGAATCTATACATATAATAAACCAAAGCCATTTTGATGACATGTCATAATATTATGCAATCTTTCTTTTGAGACCACATAGGATGTGATGTGGCAACTCTAGACCAATTAAAAAAAGAATAAATATGATTTAAATATTATTTAATATAATCTATTAAATACCTAATCTACTAAATTTAAATATTAAAACTTTATTATTTTTTCTCTCATGTTTCCTCTCATAACTTTTAAACTTCAATATCTTTCATATTCGAGATTTTTTAAAGAAAAAAAGTACACCAAATTAACGAGCGTTTTATTATCTTTCCAACGAGTACCATAGTGCTATATAAAAAACGGAGAAAAAAACGACTATTTTTTGTAACCCGACAGGCATTGTGTCAGATTTGGAATTAGTTTAAAAAAATTGTGGGTTTGGGTCGGGTCTGGGATTAGGTGATACTCAACCCAATTACCTTTTTTTATATTAGAATATGATAACTTATGGCATGAATTTGTTTAAAATAATAATAATAATATTAATAATAATAATATTTATTAATCATATATTGGCAAGTCATTAATTATGTTGTCATATTAGATATTTTATTATGTCATATTAGATATTTCAACCCGGGACGCTCTCCAACAGGTAATTGCTATATAGATGCCATTTTTATAGTTTAGATACTTCTAATTTTATTCACTTTACTTAGATTTCTCAACCCGGGACGCTCCCGGGTATAAGCTAGTCTATATCTATACATATAATAAATCAAAACCATTTGAATGACATGACATTCAAAGAGGCATTCTCTTTTTTGAGTGTGACATGTGTCATCCCATGTGGCATTGAGATATTTTAGGAAAAAAAGAATTTAAAAACAAAATTGGATTTTTCTTTCTTATCTCTTATGTTTCCTCCCATAATTTTTAAACGTTAATATCTTTTATATACGAGATTTTTTAAAGAAAAAAATTACGCCAAATTAACGAGCGTTTTATTATCTTTCCAACGAGTACCATAGTGTTATATAAAAACGGAGAAAAAAACGACTATTTTTTTGTAGGATTCTGTTCATACAGGAAAAAAACACAAAGTGTTCGGGTAAATCATTAATCATGTATAGGCAAGTCACTAATTATGTTTCGGTAAATATGAATTCTATTTTCAACATGCGTTAGCATTGGAGTTATACATTGTTTTAGGTTAGATATTAATATTAGAGTTATACATTGTTTAAGGTTAGGCGTTAACATTTGAGATACATTTTTAATTGTTTTAGGTTAGGTGCTACCCGAAGCTTTCCTGCATGTAGCTGTAAAGCGCATCATTCTATTTTATATGTAAGATTAATATGTCATATTAGATTTCTCAACCCCGGAAGACTCCCGGGGTATAATCTAGTAAGAAAATACAAGCGAATAGGGTGATACTCACATGTTACAAGTATGTAACAAAAGAAAGAGAGGATATAACCAAAAAAACAAAAAGCCACCTAGGATTCTTAAACCATGTATTAGGTCAATTTCTAGGTTGACTCTGAGGTGATTTTACCTGGATTTTTATGATTGTATTTGGTAATCAAATCCACTTAAAAGTCAACAAAGATTTCAGAGAATGCCGATTAAAAAAAATAAAAAAAGATTTCAGAGAATGAGCTTAATTATAGTAACCAGTGGGATTCGAAACGGCGCGTTGCGCCTAGATTAAACTGATATATAATTCTTTATATGTGACGCATTGCAAAGGAAGGAGGCAAAAATTCTCTTTTAAGTATTTCAACGTCTTTTCGTTTAGTTGTTTCATATAGTGCATCAAGTTAAGATAGAATGTAAATAACTTCTAACACCCTTTCTTTAAAATATACGTATGTAGTACAAATATAATAAGTCTTGATAAAGTATCAACCATTCATATGAACTTGACCCAACAATAAATGATCTGTACCAATATGTTGTCTAAACATATGCATCTCCAATCATCCTTCCATGTAATAATAGTTACCTGTACATAGAAAATCAACTCATAAGTTGACCTGATTTCATCAAGTAAACAAACTCAAGTTCAGTGAGCCATACCAAGGTTTCCAAACCTGCATAAAGGTAACACATTCAGTCAGACGTATGCATCTAAAACCTCTCCACTGTAATTGATAAGATGGTATAGCAATCAAAACCTGGTTTGATAATTTTGTAATAAAGAAAAAGTATATGGGAACCAGTGGTATATGCAAGCAAACGAAGGAATTAAAAATGATGTAAGTTTGGTACCTTACCAAGCCTGCTCCAGCGATATAACAAATAATTGTGTTAGCCTCAAATGACTGCAAATCCATATTATATTAGCAGTGTTGTACAACCCGGCTTGTCTCATATTGCTCGTTGGTCATAGTTCAGGCTCATATTTAATCATCATTGCCAAAAGGTATTTATTTATCATGTCTCATAACTATTCATAAATAGACTCGGAGTGTGCAAAAGGGACATACAATCGTGGCTGCAATAGAGGTTGCACGTCACTTCAATCTGAGTTGCATCGACACCTTCATCACAGCCTCATGGCCTAATCACAGTTTAACACATGTAAGCAAGTCAACAAACACATGGGTTGTTCTAATTGTTTTGCCATAGGTCACTGTTAAAAACAGTAACATCACCACTGTTAATTAACATGCCATTGTTAATAGAAGCTGATTATTGATATATAAGTAAATAAGTAACAACACACCATTGACCACCAACCAACCTGAAGGATGGCGAAACCGACAATCACCCAACCGCCGCTATCAAACTACCCCCTCGTCTATTTCCACCATCCAGCAGTGGCGTAGACCACCACCATGTTACACCACCATCACATCCCCCAAGCAACAACATAAACCATACAAATTAAAAAAAAAAAAAAAAATTCACCACCAGAAACAAAGACCAACACAATTAGCAAGGTGCCCAACAAACTCAAAAACAGCCTGCTAAAACCGCAGGCTCAGTGGCTGCAATGGAGGTTGCATGCAAGCACTTGCAATCCCCAAATTTGCGATGCCAAGGGTTATGCATAACTCCAATCTGAATTGCATCTACACATTCATCATATCCCCATGGCCTAAATCATAGTTTAACGCACAAAAGCATGTTAGCAAACACCTAATGCGTAGAACGGATAATGTTCGGGTCGTTCTAATTGCGTTGCCATAGGTCACCACTCAAAGCAGTAACATCGCCAACATCGCTCCTCAAAGAAATAGGTTCACACACAAAACAATAATTACAAGTTTGCCATGTCATTGTTCAGAGAAGTTTGTTTTTTAACATATAGGTAAATCGGTAACACCGTCACCATCGACCACCAACCAAATGTAAGGATGGCGAAAACAACAGTCACCCAGCCACAACTAACAAACCACCCCCTCATCTATTTCAAGTACCCAACGCCGCCACAAACCACCAGCATCGTCATCATCACATCCTCCAAGCAACAACAGAAACTATAAATAATAAAAAAACCCGCCACCAAACACAAAGACCAAGTCACCCACTCACCCATCATCAACATATCAACGGAATCGGCAAGTTGCTCAACGTACCCCAAAACAATTCGTATTTGAAAGAAAGGCAAAGTATGTGGCTGTTGATGAAGATGACGTCTGTTGATGGCGGCGTAGGAGGTGGTTTTGAGCTGTTAAGGCGACACAATGGTGGTGACGAAGGGATTGCGGTGGTGAGCCCCGAACTATGATAGCGGCGGAAGAGGGGGTTCTTTGTTGACCGTCTGAACTGTTCTTATACATAACACACAACTTGTCAAACAACAATAAATCCTAAAAATGAAAAAATAAAAAAAGAATAGTTACTCTTCAAATTTGTAAATTATGATTAAAGAAATTAAGAAACAAAACACCGAAACTTTAACAGTTCTATAAATTAGAAACACCTTATCACAATTGTCGTTTCTAATCTTGATTTATTTGTGTGTGTTTTTAAAATAAAAAATGTAATAAATTATTTTATGGATTAGTTTTTAAAATCAAAATTATAACCCTCATAATTTTTTTTCGTCATTTCTAATTTCTAGGACTATTACAGTTGACATGTTTTTTTTTTAATTCTACCATTGAATCCGATGCCAAAGGAGCACATGCACTGATCGGGTTTGTCCCGATTGCTAAGTGTTTTGTGCCTTATGTCCAAGGCTTGATACCAAACCACATCGAGCCGGGGGTCTCATTGGAAGCAGCCTCTCTATTCTTAGGGGTAGAGGTAAGGCTGTCTACATCTTACCCTCCTCAGACCCTACCTTAGCTTTGCTATAGGTGGGATTAACTGAGTATGATGATGATGATTGAATCCGATGCCAAATCAATCAAAATAGTGGTGAAACAGAAAACCTAATCTATGAATTCAAAAGACTAAAACGAACCTGCCTCAGGCGCCGCCCCAAACAACGTAAGACGCACATGCAACAACATTACAGAAGGCAGCCGAAATGGTGCAATCAGCGGCCACCGCAACCATCGTCAACATCACCATCCACCGACGAAAAACACGGGTTAGGAGGCGGGGTCGGGCGGCAGAGGTAGCAGACACACACTGTGAACGGTCTCACGCACCGGAATGTGAGCCACAGCTTCAGGCCGTACACAGCCACCGCCGTATCGAGCCCTAACTCTCTTCCTTCTCTGTGATGATGAGAGAATAGTGAAAGAGTCAGGAACCAAAAGCGAGAAGATTGTATAAAAAAGAAAATGGGAAAAAAAAATTCAAAACCGGTGTATAGCACCGGATTCGAACCTGATTCCTCTTACTAAGACAACAACCACCTCACCACTACACCACACACATAACACCTTAACCAGATTCAGATCTTATTATATTTAACAGCTGACTGAAATGTACTGTTCATTTGCTGGTACTGTTCAATCAGTTTACACATTAATATAGTTTAATATGATTTAACATGGTGTCAATAATCTTAACTAATATTCTATGTACTTTAACCCGATCCAGAACCAAACAAAGGCTTGAATTATCCGCTGGCCTAGCCTAGTTGGTGACTAAATGAAGAGAGACCGGGGACCGAATGGTCACCCGTTTGATCCTCAGAGGTGCCAGGTTTTACTTATTTATTTGTTGCTGCTCTTTTAGGCGGGAGAATAGTCGGGTTTTTTTTCATAACAAGTGAGCTAGTGAACCAGGGACTCCCTTACAGTGTCTAGCTATGCCAGACGGAAGGGTTCCTCATTTTGTCGAGTAGGGACTCCAAAGGGAGTTGCTGGTCGTTCACAAAAAAAGAGTTGAATCAACATCTATATATATATATATATATATATATATATATATATATATATATATATATATATATTGCAAAGGGATTAATCCTACATGTCATACTCTTATGCAATCTCACCTTTGAGAGATGCCACATAGGATGTGATGTTGCAAGTGTAAACCAATTAAAAAAAGGAATAAATATTATTTAACCTAATCTATTATAATCTTTAACCTAATCTATTAAATACCTAATCTACTAAATCTAAATATTAAATCTTTACTTTTTTTTCTCTCATGTTTCCTCCCATAACTTTTAAATGTTAATATCTTTTATATACAAGATTTTTTAAAGAAAAAAAATTATACCAAATTAACGAGCGTTTTATTATCTTTCCAACGAGTACCATAGTGCTATATAAAAACGGAGAAAAAAATTACTATTTTTTGTAACCCAACAGGTATTGTGTCGGGTTTGGGATTAGTTTAAAAAAATTGTGGGTTTGGGTCGGGTCTGGGATTAGGTGATACCCGACCCAATCACCCGAAACAACATACCCAAATTCCCGAACTATATACCCGATCATATACCCATGAATTTTTTAACGCATCACATAACCCTTAGACTAATGCGTTCGATATTTCAATAATTAACTTTTTTTTCTTATTTCATGTTAGTTCTTTTTAGAATGATCGATTACAAACTTCCGAATTCATTTGTAATGACACTAGATTTATACCCCGACGCAGAGATTCGATTTTTTTTATATTTGAATATGATAACTTATGACAGAGATTTGTTTAAAATAATAATAATAATATATTTTATTAAGTTATATTAAATATTTCAACCCGGGACGCTCCCGGGATAAAAACTAGTTATTAATATTATAAATGATATAATTTAACCGTAAGACCTTAACGTTAAACGTAAATCCATAACGTTTTATTTTCTCCAATTTTAAGTGATTATCTCCTATTTAGTTATGTATGTCCTACGTTAGGTATGTGATTTACCATTGGATTTAGTCTCTTTGTACCCACCTTTTGTTTTTTTTTTATCTTTCATTTTTTTACTTTTAACCTAATAGTTTTACGCCTTTTACAATTTAACCTTAATAATTTTTAACTTTCAACTTACTCCCTATATACTTTTCATGTTTTACAAATTATTCATTTTACGTTTCGTTCTAAATTTTGCGAGTTACATGCCACAACGTGCGTGTATGATTCAACTTACTTATTTCTATTTTTCCCTGTTTAATGGGCCCTCGCAACATACGGGTCCTAGATTGACTTAATTATTAATTTCTATGTGTTATATTTCCCTTGCATAGTTCAACGTTTTTACGTCTACTTTTTGTTTAGTTTTATTTTTTTTTTGTTGTTTATTTCTTTTTTAATACGAGCGTTTTTGTAAAAAGAATTAATTTGCAAATATTTTTAGTCACACATGACTCCCAAGACGATCAAGAAAGGAAGTGATTATTTTTTTTTTATTCTTTGAAGTATCATATCTATTCAATTATTAGATACACAAACAAATAAATTGGATATGTTAGTACAAATGTGGGCACTCAATTATGTGATGACTATTTAACAATAGGCACCACAATGCATGTTTATTGCTGCCATTTTTATTTCCATTTGTTGTCTTCTATTTACTTATTTTTAAATTTGCTAAATAGCATTATAACTTTTTTTTTTTTTTTGTGTTTTATTTTTTTGACCCTAAATGACAAACTTAGCATCATAGTTGATTGCTACAAGTTACAACCAATGGAGATTAGGAACATAATCTATATAGGGCTAAATTCTACATGGCACTCATATAGCCATTTTATCTTTTTAGAGTGTCATGTAAAATGTCATATGACATTAAATAATTTTATGGAAAAATAAAGTTTAAAAACAAAATTAAATTTTTCTCTCTCATGTTTCCTTCTATAATTTTTAAACGTTAATATCTTTTATCTACGAGATTTTTTAAAGAAAAAAAATTACACCAAATTAACGAGCGTTTAATTATCTTTACAACGAGTACCATAGTGCTATATAAAAAACGGAGAAAAAAACGACTATTTTTTGTGTGGTTTTGTTCATACAGAAAAAAACACGTGTTCGGGTAATTCATTAATCATGTATAGCCGTATAGGCAAGTCGCTAATTATGTTCAAACCAGTAAATATGAATTCTATTTTCAACCAGAGCAGAATAGGTTAATAGAGTTATACATTGTTTTAAGTTAGGTATCAATATTAGTATGTTAGAGCTGTACATTTGTTTAGTATTTAGGATATGTGTTAATATTAGAGTTACATTGAAGTTCTACATTGTTTTAGGTTAGGTGTAAGCATTGGAGTTGTACATTGTTTTAGGTTAGGTATTTATATTAGAGTTATATATTGTTTTAGGTTATAGATGTTAACATTAGAATTATACATTGTTTAAGGTTAGGCGTTAACATTGGAGATACATTGTTAATTGTTTTAGGTTATATGTAACCTACTAGAGATTTGGTCATGTTGCATAAGTATATGTGCAGGATGTAAACTTGTTGCTGTCGACGCTAGGCTTATGTTGCAGACAATGGGCCATTCCTTTTTGGGCTTATCTAGAGATTTGGGCTGATGGTGACTAAAAAGACTATTGGGCTTGTAGCAGGTAACTTGGAACAAGACTTGTAACATCAACGATGATTGCCATAAATTAATTATAACTTTATGGATTTAAAGTAAAAAAAGGATGCATAAACAATTATTGTTATTTGTTTTTACAACGCGAACTGAACATTTCTATACCAAATATCATTTTATAATAATAATAATAACTAACATTTCAAGGAAAAAAATCTCATAAGGAAAATTAGTAATAAGACAAAATAGCAATTATTAGAAATTTGAGAATTTCTCTTCTCCTCTTTGCTTCTATACGTTTTTTTTTAATCTTTTTGCAGCCATGTATTGAAAAAAATATTGCATGATGGCAATTAAATCATACGGAGTATAACGAAAACAATAAATTAACATGCGTACCAATATGGAACGTCATATCAATTAATTCACCCGTATCTTCTCACATAAATCATCACCTTCTTCGCGTAAATCATCATTGAGGATTAACTGACATTAACATGTCTTTAACTGCTTTGATTAGATAATCGTAACCAATCGGATATATTCAGCTTAAAACCCAGAACCCACGCTCGACGTCCAACACTTGTAGCCCAGTTGGTTGAGAGCCTAAAGTTTTCTATGGGAGACTTGGGTTCAATTCTCACTAGCTACATTTGGAGGACATTGGTGGAGGGGAAATTAGGGATGACCCGGCCATTGGCTTGGGTTCGAGTCCTGATCCCGACCGGCATTACCGATTATGTTACTGTCGTGCCTTCGGGCAGGTGAGTGGTCGGGTTTTCCCGGGAATTGGTGGCAATTGGTGGCCCGGGTACTCTCGAGTACCTGATTCGCCAAAAGGGTTCCCGGAAGTGCTCAGAAATTGATTCGTTGGCCGTTAAAAAAATAACCCACGCTCGACGTCCTCTGTTACTCTGACGGCTTCTAGCGAAACAAACCAACGAGAGCACCGCACATCTATCACACCACCATTCGATGTCCGTCGAACCACACAACCACCCTGGTTTTAGAACCGTCGACCACTCGAACGATGCCGTACACCGTCGTGCATCGACCCCTCCATTGCGCCACCAACCGTAGGGATACCGACTTGATTTTTTTAGTGTCACTGTTGGGGCAACCTTTGGGTCGATTAATAGGGATTGTGATAAACTCAACTTTGTCGTTTGAAGAATGTTTATATTATATATGTCGATTAGTTGAGGAGGATCGACTTTGCTTTGGCAATGGGCATTGATCAAAGGATTCTTGATGGTCTTCTGAAACCATCACCCAATCTTGATCATTATATTATATTATAAATCACTTATGTTGTCACAAGTTCTTTTTCTTTTTATTTTTTTTATTTTTACAAACACTTATTTGTTGATATAAAAATATATGATTCTATAGTAAATCATAAAATGGGTTGGTGGTGGAGTGGTTTGAGGTGCATTTTTATTCCCTAACATTATGTTCCAGAGTTTCATTAAAGGAGGGAAGGGAAAGGATTAGGAAGGAAGTGGGGAAAAAATATGTTCCAGAGTTTTTTGTAGGAGAGAAAGAGAGGGAATGAGAGAGATAATAAGGAGGATTTTAGTGTGATTTTCAATCTTTTCAATTTGGAAGGAATTGAAAAGAAAGGAAGAGGAGGGAGATTCTTTCTCTTCCATCCTTTAATAAAACTCGGGAACACGTGTAAGATTTCAAGTTCAAATTATAGGAAATGCAAGTGTTTTTTTTAAAGCTCCAAACACTTTTTAAAAACACTTATTTATTAATAAAACTATATGATTCTATAATAAATCACAAAATGGGTTAGTTGTTGAGTGGTTCGTGGTGCATTTGTATTCCTTAAGGTCTCAAGTTCAAATCATGGGAAGGGCAAGTTTTTATTTTTATTTTTTTTAAGGGTCCAAACACTTTTTTAATATTGCCATTGAGACTTAACTGACTTTCATTACTCAGTTAAAAACTGTTCAAAATGGCAATTATCGATCTCTGAGGGGTCCCAGTAATAAAAAAACAAGTTTGGTGTTCAAACAAGTATTTTGGGGCAAACCTCAGGAGCCATTTTGGCAATTAACTCGATTGATGACCTTCTATTTAAGTAAATTGTCTAGGATTAAAACATTAAAATAATTTTAGTTATCTAATTAAAATAAATTTTTTTATGAGTGACCTCCTGAAACTAGATTACAGGAATGGAACATCGGAATCCACAACAAAAATTGTGCTTAACACTATCAATATGAAATACTCCCTCCGTCCCATTTTAAATGTCCCACTTCCAAAAACACACATTTTAAGAAATTTTTTGTTTGTATGTGGTAAAATGACAATAATATCCTCAAAAGTGGTGATTGTGTTTTGTCTTTTATGGGCAAAACTGGAAATTACATTTCCATTTTTGGAAAGGGACATTTAATTTGGGACAAACAAAAAAGGAAAGGAGGACATTTAAAATGGGACGGAGGGAGTAGTAATTAAAAAGGCCTTCACAAGAATGAAAATGAATTGTAGGTTTGAAATGGAACTAGTAAATTGCCCCGCGCGTTGCGGCGGTTTTTAAACGTGACTAAGTACGTAAAGGTAACCCAAGTTAAAAAATAATTTTTTTTACCAAAATGGTAATTTTAAATTAAAAGTATTTGATACGTAAATCAGGATATTAAGTTTTCTTTAGTTAGTTGTAATATATAGAGAGAAGGAGATAGAATTATTGGCAACAAATACATATATTATATGAGGTTAGAAATCATGCTTTAAAGAGTTATACAATTCAACAAACAAAAAAAAGACAAAAATGTCCAATTACTACAATGTTTATAAGCTCCAACAAAGCCTAATAGAACCATCACAAACATTTAGTTCACGAACACCTGCTTAACACCAAGACACAAATAAGTATCTAAGACACGATATAAACGAACGATAAACGATTAAAAACTATACAAAACTAATATATAAATGTGATGCATTTGGCAACACATCACTTGTCATTATTAAATAGATGTGTAGAAGGATTCAATGAAAAGCTTGGGTTTTATTGAAATTGAATTGGGGTTTAATTAGGTGTTATGAATAGTTACATGTTGAAATGAATATGAAGTATGCATTACACATATATACAATGAGCATTATAGGTTGTACACAAGGGCATAAAGGGAACAAAATGACCAAATATTGGAAATTTGTGAAGGGACTCTTCAACTCCCATCTTAAAAATTGTGTAAAATTACTTTCTTACCTATCTCTCCTCCTTAATAAGGTAGTAGAGATAAAGAGAAGAAACATGCCGGGAGTTTTGGGGTGGTGTTGGGCTTGGCGGCTAAGCAGCCTACTAAGTAAATTAAATGGGTTTGAAATTGGGCTGTCAACAGAAAACGAGCATGCGATTAGAGATGTAAAAAAAATCGATATTAGGCCGGCCAAACTGATTTATAACCTGGCCCAGTGCAAAAAAAAAAAAAAAAAACATTTTGGACAAAAACAGTTAGAGCCTGACCCTGGCCCGTTGGTTTACCAGTTCAAAATTTGAAAGGACATACCAGTTTTAAACCCGGCCCGATTCAGTTTTTTAAGTTAGTTTATTAATAGGTTTGGGCCTTGAACTTAGAACGCGAGCCTACTTGATTCCTGTAGAGTTGGGATTTTTAATTTGAAATCGATTCGTAACCTGAACCAGATTTTCGCAAACCAATTTAAGCCCACATTAACAAAAGTCGATTTGCACAACTAAGGAATATCCAATCTTCTTGAGTCCAATTCTAACAACAATATGCAAAACTAACAATACCGTGAGTCTCGTCACGAAAATGAGAGGTGAGGGTTTCTTTTCGTAACCACCCTCTTGCATTTATTGCTCCTTAGAAAATAATTATAAGTGTCAAAAATAGGGAGATTCGATTCTTGTTACCTTGGTAGAGTATAATATTTATAGCCAGGATAGCGAGGAGTGATTGATTAAGATTACGCTATCAAAATATTCTTTTGGTCTCCCCTTTGCTGACCATTAGTGGTATAAGAGAAGGGAGTGTGTTCATGCGACATGATTGGCCAGACGTTGCTATCTGGTGGAAATCATTGAGCAGGCTTCCTCGTCATCTGATTGGCCACATGTTGATTTCTTATTGTCTTTTTGTTTCTTATATGTAGACCGATCCGACGTGGCGTATGGGCTATGCGGAGTAGTCGTTTAGCCAATTACTTCGACTTTTTAGTTGTGACATGGATTTCTCCAGGTCCCGCAGGGATTAGAGGACCTATTGCTTAGATACTTTTTGAAAAACAAGATGGAACTTAGCCGATATCAACAAACCAAACTGTAATATTTGACTGTATAAAACCATATACTCTCATCTATTAATCTATTAATATATATAAAAGAATTGAACATTGCTGACGTGGCGTGCAATGGTGCCTTCAACCTTTCCATGAAACTGCCACGTGGCATCATAATTGAAAGATTTTAGTGTTTTTGAATTATTTCCTTTTTTAAATAAATTGAGTTATTTTAGGAAAAAAGAATTTAAAAATAAATTTAAAATTTTCTCTCTAATATTTCCTCCCATAATTTTTAAACGTTTATATCTTTTATATACGGGATTTTTTAAAGAAAAAAATTACACCAAATTAACGAGCGTTTTATTATCTTTCCAACGAGTACCATAGTGCTATATAAAAAACGGAGAAAAAATCGACTATTTTTTTGTGGGGTTTCGTTCATACAGAAAAAAAACACACAAAGTGTTCATGTTATTCATTAATCATGTTTTTTCTTTTAAACCAGGTTCTTATTTACGATGTTGAAAATCAGCCCAATCGCCATGTTATCATTGAAATTTTACTAGGTATACTTCATCAAGAGAAGCTAGGAGAAAGAATCGCGCAACACTGCAACACATGGTGTCAGCTTATAGCAATGCTATTTTTTATTTATTTAATTACAAGAGTAATAATTATTACTATTAGTATTATTAGAATGGTTATATTTTTCAACCCCGGAACGCTCCCAGGAAGAATTGATAATTGCTGGCGTGACATTCAATGGTGGCCTCAACCATCTCTTGATTACCACGTGACATAATGAGATGCAATGGTTACAACTTCCAACTTAAGTGTTTGTTTAGTTGATTAGGTTAGAAATTATAAGAGCCATTAGAATGTGAGAAATTAGAGAGATGTGATGAGTTTTTGAATAGTTGCAGCTTACATAAGTGATTCTTTAGATGATTACTGATTAGGTTTTAGATTAGGGAATATGACTTATTACTGATTAGAATACTATGAACATGCAATGATTGAGAGATTTGTGTGCTTAGTTAACTTGAGCCATTTGCAATAGGTTATCACGTAAAATTAGATTTTTCAACCCCGGGACGCTCCCGGGATAATTAGCTAGTCTCAATAATAATACAAAAATAAAAAAATTAGGGGTTGAAGATAAAATATCGGCTGCGTTTGTTATCAATTAGATATGCATGGTCAATTAATGTTAAATATATTTTAGGTTATTCTTTAAACCCTCAAATCACTTCCAATCAATAGATTCCAACCCACATCAATTACACTTGTTCGTATCTTCATAGACGCCATCATATGGAGGAACCCCACAAAGTAATAGACTTGATGAACCTTCAAATCGTCAACAGCCATTTTCTCCGTTCACTAAAGAGTTGCCCCCATCAATTTAACCAAGTGCAATCTCATGATCATGATCTCATCACTAAACAAAAAACACTAGAATTACAACAACAATTTCAGGAGACTATTGATCCTTTGAAGCTTGTTGTTGGCAAAGTTATCGGTCATGGATCTTTCGGCGTGGTTCACAAGGGCTCATATCATGGCCAAACAGTGGCAGGTAACGTACTAAATCTGGTTTGTGTCGTGTTTTATAAGTTTTTGATTGGTACTTTTGATGTTTTAGTGAAAGTGTTGGATTTCGGCAACATTAAGGGGGTTACAAAAGCTTCGATGGAGTTCATAAAGAATGATTTCAAGAAAGAAGTTAGTTTATGGAAAAATCTTGATCACCCTAATGTCACTAAGGTATATTTGATCTAGGGTTGTATAGTACACGATACAATGCATGTAGGTATATTAAGATACATGAATGTATGCAATTAAGCTACCTATGATTTATTTAGAGATAATTGCCAAAATAAACAGTTGATCAAGCATATTTGCCAAAATAAACACCTGATGCGTCTAAAAATTAGAGACGAGCCACTTTTTTGCGTCTACCAATCAGATGATTACATGTGTAAAGTTTTCAGATGCTTTAATTTTTAAGGTCACTACGTCTAAACTTTAGACGCGAGACTGTTGTTTAGACGCAAAGGGGAGCACTTATTCTTGCGTCTAAATACCAGCATCGGGTCTAAAGTTTAGACGCATGGACCTTAAAAAGTAAAGCGTCTGAAGACTTTACACGTGTAATCATCTGATTGGTAGACGCAAAAGAGTGGCTCGTCCCTAATGTTTAGACGCATCAAGTGTTTATTTTGGCAAATATGCTTGGTCAAGTGTTGATGTTGGCAATTATCCCAATATCTAATCATTTGTGTAAATTGCAGATGATTGGAGCAACCATGTCCATGAAGCCAAATTTGGGCCGCAAGAACAGAAAGCCAGAAACTACAAGCAACTTTTGTATCGTCTCCGAATATGTTAAAGGAGGCTCCCTACGATCTTACTTGTTCAAGAACCGTGACAAGAAGTTGCCGATGAAAGTTGTCTTTCAATTTGCCCTTGATATTGCTAAAGGGTATGTTATCACCACCTTAATTCTTGATCTTTAACTTAAGATTTCACAAATTAAACACTCATTAACCACTTGATTTCAATTAATTCTAGATTGAGATACCTTCATTTTAAGAAAATAATTCACCGTGACGTGAAGCCAGAAAACATACTTATTGACAATCAAAAAAGGATAAAACTTGCTGATTTTGGAGAATCTGTTTTCGAGCCATTAGAGTTGTTCTTAACTAGTGGTGAAATTGGGACCCGAGGTTATATGGCTCCTGAGGTATAATTTACTTTATGATTACTTATACATTTGTACTCAAGTCTTTACATTTATTAGTTAGAAAAAATGTGGGGATTATTGTAGATTGTAAGCAAAATCCCATACGGACATAAATGTGACGTGTACAGCTTTGGGATATGCTTGTGGGAGGTATACTGTTGTGACATGGCATATACATATGATTTAGCCAACATTCCAGCTGATATATACAAGGTATGTATGCATATATGTTTGTACGTTTCATCTATGTTTATAATCTTGGTGACATATATTCATGTTTTGTGTCAAATTTAAGATTATAATTTGTTATTGTGATTACAGGACATGCGACCAAGCATACCCATGCATTGTCCAAGATTGTTGGCTCAGTTAATGCAACGATGTTGGGACACAGACCCTAGGAGGAGGCCTGAGATGAAGGATGTGGTTGTAGAATTGGAAGAGATCATGAAATCCGAAGAGTGGCAAACATTGTCAAAAGATCATAATCGTGCTTATGGTTGCTTCAGGTTCTTCAACCATACAAGATAGGAGGAGGATTGATGCAAGTAGAATTAATTAAAATTCAAACACATATTAAAGTAGAACTTCTATGAAGGTATGGATTGTTTTCGTGTATAAAGTATATATAACAGTTCTTTGTTTGATGATAACTGAAATCGGAGTACTTATACTAGATCAACACTTTTTTATCTATTTTTTAACTTTATAAATGATTATTGTGAATCCATAGTATAAAAGAAAACATTGTACAATAATATGTTGATCTCTTTTAGCTAAACTCACTTGTATCTAGGGATGAGCATGGTACTGGTCCGGTATCGAACCGGTACCAAAAATACCGGTACCGAAATTCCCTAAAAGTGGGTACCAGTACCGGTACCGAAAACAACCGGTACCGAAAAACCAAAAATGTGGGTACCGGTTCGGTACCCGGTACCATTTGCTCATCCCTGCTTGTATCCTTATTTAAAAATAACATATATATGGTCATCTGTGTACTGTTCTAGCTTCTTAGAGTTTACTTATTTAACCTTTGAGTTTGAAGCTGCATATTTATATTTACTAATTAATAATTAAGTTTAAGAAAATAATAATTTGTTTGATAATTAAAAAAATGTAATTGCAAAATAGGAATAAGGCATAAAAAAAAGTTGGAACAAATACATCTAAACATGATTAGGTTTACACCGATGCCAAAATATACATACTTGAAAAATTAAAAACCACCAGAAACCTCCTGCGTAACAAATATTGAAAAATTAATATATCTTAATTTTTATCTTAATAATTTAAACTAATTTATTTATTTTAATCAAATTATTATTTTATAATACAATATAAATAAATATAATAAGCTACATTCAAATATGTTACATAAAACATGACTAAAAGACTTTGTTTACATAACCATTAAGAAAGTGAAAAACTAAAAAAGTACCCACGCGATGCAGCGGAAAACATAGACATTTCATGTTAAAAGTCTATATTTCTTGTGAAATGTACATTTCGTGAGAAAAGTCTGCATTTTGTGTGAATGGTACATTTTGTGTGTGAATGGTACATTTCGTGTGAAAAGTCACATGAAATTTCACCTTGCTCCCCACAAAGAAACCCTAAATAAATATCCATTGCGAGCCTTTTGAGAAATTTACCTCAAAACCGATTTAATCGAGAACCCAAACTTACAACCTTGAACCCAACCAAGAAACGGAATCCTTTTCACCTTTTGAGTACTTGATGATGGTGAGAGACAAGACCTTGATGCTAACCCTAAAACAATTTTATTTTATTTTTTTGCGAAAAAAGTTGAATCCACAAAATCCAACCTTCTCTCTCTAACCCTCTATCTCTACGATTTCAAATGTGAATTTGCAAAATGACTTTTAATTTTAGAGTTTTACATGAAAATGTACCGTAATGCCATTATAGTCCTTGCCTATCCTCTTCCATTCTCTTTGGGCTTAGAATACATTGTCCAATATAAGATTAAAATTTGGGGTGGTAAAATATTTAGTCCTTTACACCGTATATATGTAAACTTTGGGATTAGATCCGAGTGAAAATTTATTGTGTGTATATAGTTTTCCAAACTATAAAAATCACTTAAGCTGTATTGGTGTTGTATTTAGATATCATGATTTAAACAATTATGAAAAAAAAAAACGTTTTGTTCGTTTATCAATCGATCACTTCAATCGAGTGCAATCTCACGATCTCAATTCTCAAACAAAGTGTCTAGAACAACATCAATGATAACGACAGAAAACTATCAATCCTATGAAGTTTGTTCTTGGTGAAGAAATTGGTCGTGGGGCATTCTGCCTGATTTACAAGGGCTCACATCAAGATAAAAAAAAGTAGTACCGCCCCCAATTCTGGGCAACCATGTCCATGAAGACAAATTCAGGTCAAAAGAACAAGAAATCGGAAACTAAAGTAACTTATATATCGTCTCAGTACATTTTCTTCGATAGACCGGTATTGCGCTCGAGGCTCCCTAAAATCTTACCTTTTGAAGAACCGTGACAAGAAATTGCTAATGAAAGTATCTTCTAATTTGCCCTTGGTATTGCTAAAGGGTATGTAATCATCACCTTAATTCTTAATCTTTAACTTAGAATTTCATAAATCAAACACTCATTAACAACTTGATTTTAATTAATTCTAGGTTGAGTTACCTTCATTCCAAGAAAATAATTCATCGTAATGTGAAGCTAGATAATAAAGTTACCGACAATTAAAAAAATAGAACTCTTTAATTTTGGAGGATAGGTTTTCGAGCCATTAAGGTTGTTCTACACTTGTGATCATGAAATCGGACTCGAGGTTACATCATTCCTAAGGTATGATTTCTTTTATAACATGTACATCTACATTTGTATTCGGTTCTTTACATTCCTTAATTATAGAAAAACCATTGCTTCGGGACGGCCCTGATGGTTTGGCTTTTTTTAAACCAACTGACTGGAAGTTAAAATAAAAAAACCAACCATGAAACCAACCAATGATCGATTTGGCCAGTTCCACAATTTTTAACCGGACCGACGACACCCCTAATATAAATTATAACAAAACATATATACAAGCATGCATGCATGCATGTATACAACTAAAGTTGCATACCATTTCTTACCATCTAATTGTAGCGTAAGTATTTTGTGATTATCAGAGCACCCATGTCCATGAAAACAAATTTGAGCCACATGAACAAGAAATCAAAAACTATTGTTCAAATATGCAAAAGGGGTTCAAATCCATATAGAAGTTCATAAGGTGTTTTCCCTCCTAATACTTCAGATGGTGTCCTATTGATCAAATATATTTAGTCAAAACCTAATAGGAACATTACTTTGGAAAAGTAGAGCCCTAGCAACATTAAGCAAATGCATATGTTTCCTCTCAGCAATACCATTTTATTAAGGGGTATAGGCACATGTTATGTTGTTTGATGTATTATTCCCTTTTCTTTACAAAAAGATGACATTTGATTGTTTACAAACTCAACACCATTGTCACTTTTGAAACATTTGATCTATTTATTTATTATTAAACTGAGTTTGAATTATGTAATAAAAAACTTTTATGTTTTCAAACAGTTTAGTTTTATTTTTCATTAAACAGACCAAAACAGCTCGAGAATAATCACCAACAATTGTCAGGAAGTATTTAAATCCATCACTGCTAACAACTCTATAGGGACCCCATACATCTAAGTGGACAAGTTTTCCCAATTAATGGGAAGGGTTCTCTATGTTGTTTAGCCCTATGACAAACTTCACAAGGTTGATTTTTATCATGTTCACCTATGTTGAGTTTATGTTTAAACACTTTGACAGCTTGTTCAGAAGGATGTCCTAGTCTAGCATGCCACATACTATACATGTTAACACTACTAAAACACACCTTACTGTTCAGACATGTATTTCCACATAGATATAAACCTTCAAGCTGTTTACCAGTCAGCAAGACTTTCTTGGTTGACTGGTCCTGTATATAACATGTATTTTCACCAAACCCAACATATAGTTTGTTATCCCTAGCAAGTTTATGTATAGAAATAAGATTAACATTGTATATAGGAACAACCAACACATCTTTTAACACAACACCATTTGCTAAAGTAACATGTCCCGACTAAACAGATCTTAACTCAAAGTTACTGATAATTAGTCGGATTAAATTAACAAAAGAACTTAAACTTTCATAAACATAGGCTTGACCATTAGTGTGTCAAGCCCATGAACTGTTTACGTTTCATAAATTCTGAATGCAAAATATTTGAAACATGTTTAGAAACCATCACAACTATTAAAGTTCTTAAAAGTCTAGCGGAAACGTTAAAAGTTTAGATTCGCATTGCGTCCGGTTCTTCGCGCGACCATGATCCTTGCTCCCCCTACTATGTCCGAACCTAGCACTAACTACATTAAACATGGTTAGTCGATTAGCAAATTGAACTGACGAATTGGTTAAACGGTTTAAGATTGGCTTACAGTACAACAAATCTACATATACCGGCAAATTCGCATATACCAATGATTTACTATATTCAAAGGATCTTTCACCCTTTTTACAAATCCAGAGGATATGACCAGATCATGATCTTTCATCCGGTGACCAGAGGATCCTTCATCTGATGACCAGAGGATCTTTCATCTATTGACCAGAGGATCCTTCATCAGATATACCAAAGATTTTCGTTTAACACAACAGATTTGCATATATCATGTTCAGGGCCGTCCCTGAAAATCTCTGAAAATTTATGTACCTTATCCGAACTGTTAAAAATAGGCCCTTTAAGCTAAAGTTTAAGTGTTAAATGAGTTATATAAAAAAATATATACATATATATAGAAACTTTTTAAAAAACTATGCCCTCAAGATTTATGGACCCTGTCCGGTTGGCCTCCTCGGACCTCCCCAAAGTAGGGGTGAGCAATGGTCCATACCCGACCCGAGACCCGAGCCGTATATAATTCCAGAACCGAACTCAGACCCTAACAGTAGGTTTGGTCATCGGTCCGGTCATAGTCGGTTCCTTCGGTCCAAGGATAGAAGACCCGACCCGAAATGAAACCTCTTCTTAACTGAAAGAAACCAGCGATTTGATACAATTAAGTTGTTTTAATGGTGCATATTGGATCAATTGGTGAAATACTTCAGCAGTTCAGCCCCAGTTCATGAACTCATTAACTTGGTTCAGGTAAAATTAAGTTGTTTTTTTTATATGAACAAACCACAAATATCGATTGATGTTATGGCTATAAGACCTTCATATTTTGATGACCATCACAATATAAGAATCTCCTATGTAACAGTGTAATAAATAATAATACATGAATGAATTCTTGCAGGTTTTGAAGATGGTGGCAGCAGCCTCTTGGTCGCAGCAGCGGATCAGCCTCTTAGTCGCAACAGCCTATGAATATTGAGATTTATGAATCAAATATGTATTATTTAGGTCATAGGTGATAGGTGGGTTTATATTAGTAATGGATATGGCGCCTAAAATAGTGGCATGTTGGTTAATTTAGGAATTGATTCGGTTCAGCAGGTTTTGACTCGGGTTTCAGCAGGTCCCGACCCGACCCGACCCGAGAACCGGCTGGATATATCTATCAGGACTGATCCAAGAACCTACTAATCATACCCGGTTTGGTTTCTTTGCATTTTTGGGTCGGGACTCGGGTTTTTTTCGGTCCGGACCGATTCTGCTCACCCCTACCCCAAAGACGCCCGTGATCATGTTATCCATACATACAACCAATAACCAAGACTTTTCCACCTTAAATGAGTTACCTTCATTTTAAGAAAATAATTCACCATGACGTGAAGCCAAAAAACATTCTTATTGACAATCAAAAAAGGATAAAACTCGCTGATTTTGGAGAATCTGTTTTCGAGCCATTAGAGTTGTTCTTAACTAGTGGTGAAATTGGGACCCGAGGTTATATGGCTACTGAGGTATATTTTATTTTATGATTACTTATACATTTGTACTCAAGTCTTTAAATTTATTAGTTAGAAAAAAATGTGGGGATTATTGTAGATTGTAAGCAAAATCCCATACGGACATAAATGTGACGTGTACAGCTTTGGGATATGCTTGTGGGAGGTATACTGTTGTGACATGGCATATACATATGATTTAGTCAACATTCCAGCTGATATATACAAGGTATGTATGCATATATGTTTGTATGTTACATGTATGTTTATAATCTTGGTGACATATATTCATGGTTTGTGTAAAATTTGAGATTATAATTTGTTATTGTGATTACAGGACATGCGACCAAGCATACCCGTGCATTGTCCAAGATTGTTGGCTCAGTTAATGCAACGATGTTGGGACACAAACCCTAGGAGAAGTCCTGAGATGAAAGATGTGGTTGTAGAATTAGAAGAGATCATGAAATCCGAAGAGTGGCAAACATTGTCAAAAGATCATAATCGTGCTTATTGTTGCTTCAGGTTCTTCAACCATACAAGATAGGAGGAGGATTGATGCAAGTAGAATTAATTAAAATTCAAACACATATTAAAGTAGAACTTCTATGAAGGTATGGATTGTTTTCGTGTATAAAGTATATATAACATTTCTTTGTTTTGATGATAAACTGAAATCAGAGTACTTATAGTAGATCAACACTTTTTTTTAATCTAAATTTTTAACTTTATAAATGATTATTGTTAATCGCTAATATAAAAGAAAACATTGTACAATAATATGCTGATCTCTTTTAGCTAAACTCACTTTATCCTTATTTAAAAACTAGTGTGAATGTTCGCGCGTTGTAGTGGGTGCGTCTGTTTTGTCGCCTTCTAGTTGTTGGGGTTTGTGA
Source organism: Ambrosia x helenae (assembly GCA_030844895.1). Classification (NCBI taxonomy): domain Eukaryota; kingdom Viridiplantae; phylum Streptophyta; class Magnoliopsida; order Asterales; family Asteraceae; genus Ambrosia; species Ambrosia x helenae. The sequence continues at coordinate 16,148,218 of CM061224.1, read as the reverse complement.
CATGTGTATGTGGTTTGTGGGTGAATTCTAAACATAACCACATTCCAAAAAGGCGTTTACACTTTACACAACTCCGATTCAGGTTATAAACTGTTGACCGAACATTGAAATTGCCAAATCCGTACCGTTATCTCAAAGTCTCAAACCATATAGACTGTCGGCTTACCATGAATTGATCATAATAGGTGAAAGCATGTGACATGGGAATAAGCCAATACCTTAATTCACTTAAATGAATATAGCTAGCAAGCCTAGTGGTATGAAATCATAAAATTTATGTCAAGAGAAAGTATGGAGGAAAAAACCCATCTTACAAGTACATTAGGTGGAATAAAATTTCATGGACCTCTTTTTAGGTAAACACCACTCTTCTTCACTATCATTGGCAAACCATTCCAATAGAACATTAACCAATCAATACATTTGATCCAAAAATTTTGTTTTCTCTTTCAGTAATCAAGCAAAAGTGCGGGCACTTCAATTATTAGTACTTCTTTTTGCCTATCAAAATTTTTTATCGGTTATACTTTGTCCTTTTGTTGTCCTACATTAAATGTAGAAAAAAATACATTATAGTTATTCCAATGTTCAAACCATGATTGTCATTAATTGCTATATGTGAAAACAATATTTGTAAGGTGGTCATGATACATGTAGATGTACAATTTTTACAAAGTAGTCAATCTTAGGAATGACAAAGATGTTCCAAAATAGTGTTATCCCGCTACATTCTTTTTTCTTTTTATAGTGGCTAGTTGCAAGAACGACGAGTAGGTGGTGAGGTCATGGTCGTGTCGATGGCAATGGTTAAGTGGTGGTAATGGGTGGCAATCACTCAAATCTAATAATTTAAACTAGTAGTCACACAAAATCCACTAATTTAAATTTGTAAATTTAAGTGAAACTAACCATCACATAATGAAAATTAGGGATGTTATATAATGCATAGATCAATGCTTCATTGCTTCCGAACATAAGTAATGTAACAAGCAGATTTGTTACAACTTGAACTAAAAGAATATATACAAGAAGTTAGGATATTCCAACAACAAAATAATAAAAAAGTATTCAAGTCAGACCATGAATACTTGATGTATTCTTCTTTTGGTGATATGCATTAGCACAAAGGGCCACCATTTTACCAAATATTCATATATTATATTTTTAACCACTTTCAGAAGAAAAAAAAATAACATAGTGAAGGTGAAGAGCATTGTGGGATTTCAAGGATTACAACATTCAGTTGGGTCTTTATGGTGTTTATGAAGGGGTTATATCTTCATGTGGATACAAAGAGTGCATAAGAGATATATACAATTAATATTAAAGGTTGTAGATGGGGACATAAAAGGAAGAAATTGACAAAAAAAAAATTAGAGACTTATAAAGGACCCTTGGTATACCATATTTACCAATGCCTCCTCCTTTATAACGTAGTATAGATAGAGATAACATATATATGGTCATCTGTATACTGTTCTAGCTTCTTATAGTTTACTTATTTAACCTTTGAATTTGAAGTTGCATATTTATATTTACTAATTAATAATTAAGTTTAAGAAAATAATAATTTGTTTGATAATTAAAAAAAACTAGGTGTATTAATACGCGCGTTGCGCGTTTTTCACATGACGCGTTAATGCGGATTTTCCAAACTCAACATTTAAACAAACTTACTCAATGCCCAACATGTTATCATTCAATTCCGTAACAAATATGTTAATTCAAAATTCAACCAATATGATGAAAACCCACAATCATTCGACTTAACCTCACTCAGAAGTCATGTATTTAGTCATCATCAATGGGTACACAACAACCCACACAGAAGCGAACCGAAGGTCAAATGGTTATCTCCAAAATTAAGTGAAACACTACCACCGATCACTCTCCGTTTTTCTCAATTCAAGAACCGCGACTCACCGGTATAATCATTTCCATATGCCAAAGCCCCATCTTTTATAGTTTTACAGCTCCGCCACGCAACAATCAAAAGGCTTAGCGCTACTGGTTGCAACGATTTTATTTAATGATTTGATCTTTACGTAACTATCTTAATTTTTATGAGATTATGGTATGATGATCTTTATATTGTAGGTTAGAAACCCACAAGGAATCTTGATTATGATTATCTCTAAATATTTTGAGGTTAGTTTCATGGGATTAACCAATAGGTAGGTAGGTGGACAAAGACCATATATATATATATATATATATATATATATATATATATATATAGGGTAGGGTTTAAATAGGAACCACACCTTAAGTAGGAACCATAGGAACTAGGGCTGCAAACGAACTGAACTTTCAGCGAACAGTTCATGAACCGTTTGGCGGGAAGTTCGTTTGTGTTCGTTCATTTAGTAAATGAACGAACACGAACAAAAAAATTCGTTCGTTTAGTTAAACGAACGAACATGAACAGAGGCCGCGTTCGTTTGTTTGTGTTCGTGAACGTTCAGTAATGTGTTCGTTTATGTTCGATAGTTTAATGGAGTTTTTAAGTTTTATAATTTTATTTTATATTCTTTAATTTTTATTTATTTTACTAAATTAAATAAATAATTTATGTGAACTAAATATGTAAGACTTCAAGTTTAAATAAATGACGATTTCAAGTTTAAGATGAGAGCTTAGTTTTTTTAGGCACTACTTTATTATGTTTTCCCAATTACCAATATTATGTTATGTACTAAGTACAATTCTACTTAATTTGTTAATATATGTGAATTCGATCTTATTCGAAAATTAATATATGTCCGTTTGTGTTTGTTTTCGCTCATGAACATTTTTTTATGTTCATGAACACTTGTTTGTGTTCATGAACGTTCGTTTATGTTCGTGTGCGTTCATGAACAAACTTAACAAACGAACACGAACACACGTGTTTTCTTAACAAACGAACATGAACAAAAAATCTCTTTCGGTAAGTGTTCATGAACTGTTTGTGAACACATAATTTCCATAACAAACGAACACGAACAAAGCCTTGTTCGTGTTCGTTCGGTTCGTTTGCAACCCTAATAGAAACCATTTTATAGTCATTGATCTCTAATGGCATGATTGTAAATAATTAGAAGATTAATTAATTGTTTATTTTAATGTAAGGGTATTATGGACTTTTGGTCTTCCACAAAATTAGGTAGGTGTGACATCCGTCACCCTCGTCTTTCATCAAATTTACAATAATAACCCTTGAAATATTTTCATTATAGTCTGTTGGATCCGTTTGCTCTTTTGCTAAGTAAGAACTTGCTATCTTGACACTTAAGTGTTTAGCAAGCCCTTGTAAATCAGATTATAAGCACAGCGGAATGTATAAGTTAAAGCAACACTTTTTATACTAAGGAAGAGTTATTACTCCCCCTTGATGATTGAAACTAATAAATGACAAGTATTTATTATGAATCCAAGCAGTAAATGAGAATTAGATACTTAGACAGATTCACAATAAATACTGAAATGGAAAAGAACAGTGAGAGTGTTTGAAGGATTTTATCTATTAAAATCAATGTCTAAAATAGAAGGTTGAAGCCTCCTATTTATAGACGTTTACATACATGTATCTTGCCCAATAAGCAAGTATAGAAACAACAGAAACAAGTTGCACAAGTTGCAACATTGAAACAAACAAATACAGCTAAAAGTAATAATAAACAATAAACTACTGATGCAAAAGGCGGTGGAAAATATCTGATGCTAAGTGCTGATGAATGACAAACTACTGATGAGTAGTTTGTCTTCAGTACTTCTGAAGTGAACTTGTCTGGTTTGGACTTCAGAACTTCTGATGAAGTTTCTTCTTCAGTACTTCTCATATCTTCTCTTCAGCAGTTCTTTGTTTTCTTTTCAGTACTTCTATACTTAGCCAAAATGACAGAAGTGAATTAGACTAAGGTTTCCAAAAGTGGTTTCACCAATCCTCTTTGTCCTAACAATCTCCCCCTGGATTGATGAAGCCAAAACCTTACTAATTCCTTATGTTTTTCTTCTGTCTTGAACAATCTTCCATATCTCTTTGTACATGGTGTTCTTGAGCTGGTTTAACTGACCATCAGATAGAGATCCTCTCTGTGGTTCCAGATGTTGAATTGTGAGCAGGTCTTGTGTTGACAGTTTCTTCAGATCACTGATCTTCTTGTAAGCCCTGCTTGAGAGGTCTCTTCTTGTCAACAATACTGAGTTGTTATCAGTAAGTGACCATCTGATGATAGGTATCTTTGACTTGTTAAAGTCAGAAGAATAAGGAACCAGACTTGTCCCTTGGGTTGATGGTCCTGAGTGTTGGATGCTTTCAGTTTCAGTTAACCTCAGGTGGGAGTCTCTTCCTTGTTGTTGTTGCATATCAGGCATCTGAACAGTTGGGAGATGGTGTTCAGTCACTACTCTGGTATGCATCTTTTCTTTGATGGTCTTTTGGATTTGGTAGGCAAAAGTGGAAGGATCCCTGAATTGTGTTAACAGAGGTTTCTCCTCAATGTCAAAATCTGAATGGACTATTGAGCTTCCTTCAAGTAGTACCATTTTGAAGTCAGTTTTGACATTGTCCTCTGCCTTCTTTCTTTGAGTAGCAGGTCTTCTAGTTGATACACCAGAAGTTCTAACTACTGATCTTGAAGGATCAGCAGTTTGAAACTTCTATGGATTTGCAGCCTTGGCAGCCAAGTATTTTCTGTAAGTATCCATTAGTCTTTCTTCTTTCCATCTGGATACTGAGGCTTTTGAACCATAGCCCTCTGCTACTAGCTCTTCTATAATCTGGGCTCTCTTGGCCTTTCCTTCTTTGCTAGTGGCCAGTTTATCTGCAAGCAGTTGTGCTCTTCTTGTCAGCTCTTGCATAGAGAGTCCTTTGAGTGTAAAGGCTTTAGTCTTGCTGTTCTTGGTAATGTAAGACACCAGTTGCTGTCTTTTATCTTGTTCAGCAATCTCATCAAGGCTAGCCTGCCTTTGTAGTTCAGCTTCATAAGCCTGAAGCTTTTCTTCATGGCTTAAATCTAGATCATCCCTTTCTTCCAGATTTTCCAAATCAGATCTTCTCTGGCCTTCTTGTTGGCTGCAACTAAGCTCTTCTCTAATAATTCAGCTGATTGAGAGATAGGAGAAGGGTTTAGTACAGTCATTGTTGTAACAGTTGTAGGCCTGATAGGATCAGATGTTGGTTGAATGGGAGCAGTGGTTCTGGAAGGGTCAGCAGTTTGAGGTTTGGAAGTGTTAACCTCTGATGGGTTGACAACTGCTGATGGTTTGTCAACTACTGAAGGATTGTCTTTAGTACTTTCTGATTCTTCATCAGAACTTTTGCCATCAGAAGTTTCTTCATTGTGCCTTAGGGATTCTTCAGATGTTTGGGTCTCATCTTCTTTTTCTGTGGCTTCAATCTCTTCCACTGAGACACCAAACTGTTTGGCCAGTTTTTCTTTCCTGGCTTGATCTTTTTGATCTCTTTCAAGGATGGCCACTCTTGCCCTTATCCTGGCTTGGAATGACTCCTTAGGTTCCCTGATCTTCTCCCCCTTTTTGGATTCATCAAGTTTAACTTTTGAAGTTGAGGGTTGGGAGAATTGTCCTTGAAGATGAGCAATCTGTTTGCTGTTGAAGTCTATCTTATTGGACAGATCATTCATCTTGGTCTTGATCACTCCAAATTGATTCTTGATAGACAGCTCCAAGTTAGCTGTGTATGTTTGGAAGTGATTTCTGATGAGAGTGTTCATCATGTGATACAGGGGACCCTCTGGGCTGCATAGCTGGTTCAGGTCTATGCTTGTTTGCCCAGGGAATTGGGTAGGCATTTGTTGTGAAGGGGGTGTTTTTGGGAGATCCTCATGTTGTACAGAGGATGCCACTCTAGGGGTTTTAGGGATTGAGTGGGCTTTAACCTGTGCAGGGGTGACTGGCTTCTTGAGCCTGGATACCCCTGAAACAGGACCTTCAGAAAGTGCCGTCAATTCAGTAGTTTGTGTTTTTGAAACATCATCCAAATTAATGGAATCATCTGAATCCCTGATGTTGCCCTCAATGAGGACTGTCTCAGTTAAATCATGAGCTGAGCCCAACTCAGTTCTCTCATGAACCTCTTGTTCTTGGTTCTGAGGATTTCCTACTTCAGGCATTAAGCCTTCATCAGTAGTTGCCACATCTGAGGTCTTAGCTATGTTACTTCTATCCTCAGATCCACCACTGGGTGGTAACTGAGTAGTAGCAGCCTCAGATGCCCCAAGAGTCTCTAAAATTGGGCTTAAAGACTCTGGTCCACCCTCATCTCTTGGGATAGGGCTAGAGATGTCCACATCCATGTCTGATGTTGTGGTTATGTCCCCTGTTTGTTGTGGTTGTAGGGGACTGACATAATCAGATGGGACCTTCTCTTTTAGCCCAGAGAGAAGTTTGGCAATTTCTATTGCCTCTTGTTCAGAAATTTATGGGGTTGGTTCAGTAGTTTGGGCAATAGGTGAAATTTGTTGTTCAGCAGTTTCAAAAGAAGAGTGTGTTTCAATAGTTTTTCTAAGTCTTTTTCTTTTGAATAAAATGGTTATGGGTGCTCTTGGTGGGGTTTGAGATGGATGAGACTGAGAGGGTGTTTCAGTCTCACCTATTTGAAGAGCAGACTGCTCATGAGCATGTTCAGGCATCTCAACCTCCTGAACAGCTTTTCTTTTGGGTTGGTGGGTTTTTGTCTTTATTGGCTTGGGCTTTTTGGCTTTTGGTGGTGTGAGTTTGGAAGATGTGGGCTTCAGGGGGACTTGTTGTTGTTCTCCCTGATCATCTTCTGGCCAGGCAGCCGGTTTGTTATGCCTTGAGTATGCTTGTGATGTTAAAGGATTTAAAGTTGAAATTTTTCCCACAAGCACCTCATTACCCAGTTCCCCTATTATGCATTGCATAATGAACCTTGGGTACAACAAAAACTTTTTCTTGGTATTATTGTGATGTAACACCAACTCATTGAAAAATAGTTTTGATGCCCTGAATTTAGTTTCATTCACAATGGAATGAAATATTGGTTGAAAAGTGGAGGGCATCTGGTCATAAGACCCTGTTTTAGGACTCAAACACATAATAATATAATGAAACAAAAGTTTGTATTTTGGTTCAAAATATTTTTTGAAGATAGTAGCATGGGAGAGAGTACCTTGATAACCACACTCTGTCATGGTTAGGTGAATATCAGAATTAGCAACATGGTCAGGGGCAGTTACATCATCCAGACCCAGTCTTATTGCCAGTGTGGCCGGTGTGATGGTCAGTGGTTTCCCTTTTATTCTTGAGTTGAGGGAAATGACTTCATCATCCGCCGTCACCGTCTCAGCATTTGCCCAGAACTCATTCAGAGTTTCAGTGTGAATTGGTGGGTTTATTGTGAGAGCAGTAAAATATTGGGATTTTACGACAAGATCAATGATCTCATCGTATTGGGACCAGCCTTCTTGTTTTTCAAGAAAGGCCCTTTGATTGTGTCCCTGCTTTAGAACTAGAGCCATGTGGTTTGGGTTTTGATCGAACAGTTGATTTGTAGGTTTTAGGTTATTGAGAGAGTTTTTTAGAGAGAAGGAGGGATATTTTTGAGTTTGAAAGGATAAGTGTGGAGAAAAGGTATTTATCAGAAGTTTTAACCGCTTGAATCTTCTTTATTAGAAGTTTTTAAACCGCCTTTGGTTAAAAATCTTTTTATCAGAGGTTTTAAACTGATTAGGTCAAACCTCTGATGATGGGAAAAGTCAGATTTGCCCTTTTGACTAAACTGCTGATGAAGGATTACTTCATCAGTAGTTCCCATTTCCTCTTCAGTAGTTTTAACAGCTGATGAGAAATGTTTTTATAAATACTTTTATTCATAACTTCTGAAGGTTATTTTATCAGAAGTTACACACTTTTCAGAAATTATCCCCATACTGATGTTTTGCTCATCAGTAATTTCTCTCTTTTTAGAAGTTTTGTTTCAGACTTTTGTCTGTTTTGTAAGTGAAAAATGAAAATTTGCAAAATAATAAAATAAACACTTACAAATTTAGCATCCCAAGCATGGATACTAACTTCTGAAATGTTGATGTGTCAAGGGGTTTTGTGAAGATGTCAGCTATTTGATTAGCTGTTGCTACATGCTTCACTTCAATCTTGCCTTTTTCATAGCAATCTCTTATGAAATGGTACCTGATCTCAATGTGTTTGGTTTTTGAGGATTGTACCGGATTTTGAATGATGCTAATGGCAGATTTGCTGTCTACAAACAAAGGTGTCTTGGTCTCTTTGATTCCATAATCAAGAAGTTGATATTGGAGCCATTGTATCTGTGATGTACAACTTGCAGCTGCAATGTATTCAGCTTCAGCAGTTGAAGTTGCAACAGATGTTTGCTTCACTACTAGAAAATAAGCATAATGCAACTTTTTAAAAGCAACCTTTTTTGAATTAGTTGCAATTGATTCTAATGCAACTTCATTGAACATAAAGGTTGCATTAGATTTTCTATTACAACCATTTTTATAAAAGGTTGCAAATTTATATTTAATTCGCAACCTTTTTTTCTTAAAAGGCTGCCAATTTCATTAAACTTTGCAACTTTTGTATGAAAGGTTGCTAAAATTTAAAAGCAACTATTAGCATTATTAAAAGTTAAAAGCAATTTTTAATTTAAAACATTTAATCGTTATAAGTTAATGTAGCAATTCTTTGAAAGGCTACACCTAAATGTACACGGTGATTTCTCATAACATAATTACTTATTTGCCTATAAACTTTGTCAATCATGATTGGTTTGATTGAAATTTGCATATTACAATAACTTATATAAACAAAACATATGAGAAAAATAAAAAATATTTTTTTATTTATGAACAATATTCTTTTTAGTATGTAGTAATTATTTAAACTTTTTTATATTTATAACTAAAAATTACAATAATCATTCACGTTTTATAACTTCATAGTGGATAGGTATGATATATATTTTTTATAGACTAAATAATTATATTATTTTAGTTCCCGCTTAAAATCCTAAACAAAAATATGATCCCTAAAATTTTTGATTTCCCTCTCATTCTCAAATTTAGAATTGAGAGCCATCTGTAAACCACCCACCCCAATCGGTCAGTATTAGGGGTGTTCAACGAATCGAATAACGAATTTTCGAATTATTCGAATCGAATTATTCGAATTTTTAATATTTTTACCTGAATTCGTATTCGATTCGTATTCGTTTTAAAATTCAATTTATTCGATTCGTATTCAATTCGAATAAGAAACTCGAATTCGAATCAAGTTCGAATAAATTCGATTTAGTTCAAATTCACCTTAAATAACAAATTGTTTTACTTTTAGTTTTAAAACTAATACAAACTCATTATTTTTAACATATAAAATACAAATCTACAAAATTGATAAACAACAATATGTCAAATACGAGAATAGTAAAAATAGTAGAGAGTATAGTTTTATAGAGTTTTGTGATATATAAGGTAAATATATAAAACATGGTTATGCTAAAAGTTATAGACACTATGGGTTCTTAGAGTTTGACCAAAATTTAGAAGTTTTTTTTCCAATGTGTATACTTGTGTATATAATAATGTGTATATGTGTATATATATTTAAAAAAATATACATGTACAATTTTTTATTCGAACTTCGAATCGAATCGAATTTAAAATCATAAATTTGTATTCGATTCGTATTCGATTTACTGGACTCGAATTCGAATCGAATCGAATTCGAATTCTTAATAATCGAATATAATTCTTGGTAATCGAATCGAACTAAATCGAATTTCGAATTTTTCGAATTCGAATCGAATTCTGAACACCCCTAGTCAGTATACTGTCTCTCAACCTCTATCGATGGTCTCCTTCGATCGATTCCGATCCCCATTCCCCAACCGGATGGTTGTCTTTTCCCATCTAATTATACCACTGCACCATTGGTGAACAACCACTGCATTACTAGACGGCCCATCATAACCGCTTGGATCCTTGTTGTTCGACTCCCCTAATTAATTATTCACTTCAGCCCTAAGCAGGTACTTTTTCTCTTCCGTTGCTTCATTCACATATATAACCTAGGGTTTTAACTAAAATGCTGAATTTGGTTGTAAATTTTGGGGAATATGTGTCTTTAAGAGGGTATATTATGTTACGAGGATTCAAATGGTTTTAATAGAAGAAACACAAATACAACTTCAGGTATATCACTCATCATTTATATTACTTGCATATTTTGGAAAAGTATATCAGTCTGTTCCTATGCTATGAATTAATATGCCAATTTATGGGTCTGTTTTGATTGATTTTTGTTATTGATACATATAGTTAATAGAAAATAACATCTTCGACTAATTATGGAAGAACCCATTAGCCAAGTTTTGAATAGAACAGAGGTGAAAGGGGATAATTAAGGGCATATTTTAGGCTATATTAGTTTCAGCCGCTCATATATATTATATAAATGAATATCATATATAGGTGGTATCTAGAATAAATTATTGCGAGTGGTTAATAATGCATAGAAAATCCAATATCTTGCATTTTTTACACACAAGTATACTACTTTATGCAAGTACTAACAATTTCATGTGCAGCATGTAGAAGGGATTGTCATAGAATATAAGCCACGCCCTATAGGTTTTCAACTCAATTGTTTTTTAGCCTCGGCCTGATGCATCAGTTTAGTTCAGGTAACAATAATTGGTGTTATTGTTGCTACTTTAATATATTGATCAAGGATTTCTGATGGAGCATTTTCGTGTAACACCTTTGGACTCTAGTTATTAGTTGTGTGGGAATTTATATGGGAGTAGCGTGCAAAGTTGCCTAGGATACAGACAATTGTTAGATTTATATGAAGAGAAAGCTTATAAATTGTTAGATTTACATGAAGATATTGAGTATAAATATGAGTGGTGGGGGCACAAAGGTTGCTAAAAAATATAATGTAGAAGGTAATATTGAGTTGGAGAATAGCATGATTAGTTTTATTTTTTAAAGGTTAAAAGAAGTCTAATCTAGATCGCAGTTAAAAGTCAACAATTGTCGAAATGCTAATAAATAACAATTTGATACTGAATTCGTTGTTATTTGGTAGCTTGTATGGACCATATCTAATGTTATTTGGTATCAATCCATATTTTGCCTTTGGTAATTTGGTTTAGGCCTCTGCTAAACTGTGCTGGAGGAGGAACCTGTTGCACTTACATGGCCGGCGGACCTGGTTCGAATCATTTTAGAACGGTTTTTTAATGGTTACTTTTAAAGTAAAACCCATGCGCGCCTCAAGGCGAAACGGTCAAAAAACAAGTATGAGGCGGCGCCTCATGGGGACCTATAGTATGTGCGCCTCAAGGGTGCCTCAGGCGGTTTTGACGTGTGTTTTTAACTTTTTTTTGGTCAATTTCAAACATTCGATGTCTTTTGGTGTATGTGTTTTTTATGTTTTTGATGAATCCGGTGATGAATTAGTTATGCATTTTAATTTTTATATTTATTTTTTAATTACCCCTCGGGCTTACGCCTTGTGAGTGAATGGAAAACGTCTTGAGGCTCCATCCCTTTTTTATACCTTGGTGAAACCTTAAACTAATATTCTTGTCATGGCAAGAGAATATACAGTTCCTGCCCATGGTAAGAAGATATGCCCAAGATATTAGTGATATTTCTTTGTTGATATTATGTATGATCTATAGGTTAGTTGATTCTCTAATGTGTTTATATCAATTGTTAATTATTTATGTAATGATAATTGACTTCCAGCGGTTCAGGTAGTGTTAATTGACTATCAATGGGCAATTGTTGATTATATATGTTTCTTGTAGTGCTAATAATTATTGAATCAAATATAGAAATAAGTTGTTCGAGTATTATTTATCAAATGTTGGTTAACTGTTCCATTCTTTGTTGTTTAACTTTCCTGATTTAGCGATTTTGATAGCTATTTTGTGGATTAAAGTATTTTTCTTGATTGTTGATTCTTATTTTGCTGAATACCATTCTTAACATGCAACCTTAGCCAATTCCGAAGCACAATAATCTACTCAAGGCAAAAAAAAAAATGATAAATCTCAGACAAGCACAAACCCTGTAAGCAACTAATTTACAACATTATCAGGTCACCAGGTATGTGTTCTATTTTTTAGCTTTTTAGTTTTAATTCTTCAAGTTCTTAAGCATATATATTGTGTTTTTACTCTTCAAGATGCTGATCTTTTTAATTGTTGTATGTTACCATGAATACCATGAATACAGAGAAATAATGGCCCAAACAAGGAATTACCTAGTTAACCATGATGTACACGGAAAAGGTCCGAAGTGTATGCATATCTTGATATATATATATATGATGAAATTTCAACAAAAATGTAAGTTCTTTCTAGTTTTACATTTTGAGAATTTTGTATGAAGGATCTTGTATGTGTTAGACTTTTAAAAGTATCGTGGTTAATCAACCTGAAGAAAACCCCAAGACTTAAGTGTCAAACAAATAGCAACTTATAACATTTAATAGATAATGATCCTAACACTCATCTTGTACCGCGTTTTTTAAACAAGCAACTTGTATTGTTGGTTTATTGACGGCGGTAAAATTTTATTCTATCTTGAAGGAACAAATGCAAAACTACAAACTTCCAGAAGATGAAAGTGCTCGAGTCAAGCCCTTTAAGGTTTCAATGAATAAGGACCATGATGACTGCCCTCAATTGTATCAGAAAGGTGTTACCATAAAATGATGAAGAAAATAGATGGTGGAAAATAATCATACATGATTATGAATGTGCTTATGGAATCATTTAAAGCTAGCTTTGAAGTTGAGAAAACACATTTACTTGAAATCTGGAAAGAAATTAAAGAGGAACCATCAAAGGAAAAAAAAAAAAAGCGAGTTAAAAGCTATGTAGAAAGATTTTGATAGCCAACGAGCAAACGAAGCTACAATGCAAACTACTATGCAAAAGCTACTTACCGGAGTACTTCAAGATCTTAGAGATGAGTCGAAGGTTTTCATTACCTTTTATCATTGTAATTGACAACTTAATATTTAATACATCGTTGTTTTGAGTTTGACATATATTAAATCTCGATATAAGATATCTATTATTTTGATGTTACTATTGTGTTGGTGTATTTGTGATACAATTGCATATTATCAGAAGGCTTAAACAATGATGCTATAGAGTTGCATTTGGCTAGAAAAAATGTTGCATTATAGTGTATCAAAGGTTGCATTTGAGTGTTAGAATAGTTGCATTTAATGGTATAAAAGTTGCATTATCATATAAAAAGGTTGCATCATAAAAAGGTTGCATTATCTTATAAAAAAGTTGTATTAGGTCTAATGCAACTTCACCTAACGCAACCCTTGATAAAAGGTTGCATTAGGCATAATGCAACCTTTTTAAGGCCTAATGCAACATTTTATCGGGGTTGCATTAGCCTCATTTTCTTGTAGTGCTTCTTTGATTGCCATGACACTAGACAGTTACCCAGGAATTGACAACCACCAGATGTTGACTTTCTTGTCATCTTACACCCTGCATAGTCACTATCTGAAAAAGCTGATAACTTGGTATTGCTTGAAGCAGGATACCAAATTCCAAGTGTTGGAGTTCCTTTCAGATATCTGAAAATTCTTTTGACTGCTATAAGGTGTGATTCCCTTGGTGCTGATTGATATCTAGCACAGACACATGTTGAAAACATAATATCTGGTCTAGAAGCAGTTAAGTATAAAAGGGAACCTATCATGCATCTGTACATGGTTTGATCAACCTGTTTTCCTTGATCATCAGGTTCAACTTGTGTGATTGGTGTCATGGGAGTGGAACATGATTTACAGTCTTTTAAAGAAAATTTGTTCAATAATTCTTTAACATATTTTGATTGATGTATAAAAGTTCCATTTGTTTGTTGCTTGATCTGCAGTCCTAGAAAGTACTGCAGTTCTCCCATGGTACTCATCTCAAATTTTGATTGCATGAGTTTCTTAAAATCATCACACAGTTTTGTGTTTGTTGAACCAAAAATGATATCATCAACATAAATTTGAACAAGTAAGACATGATTTCCAACATGTTTAATGAAAAGAGTTTTATCAATGGCACCTCTTGTAAAGTTATTTTTGAGTAAAAAGGTGGAGAGTGTATCATACCAAGCTCTTGGAGCCTGTTTGAGCCCATAAAGAGCTTTGTCCAGTCTGTACACCCACTCAGGATGAGAAGGATCCTCAAACCCAGGTGGCTGACAGACATACACCTCCTCTTTTATTTTTCCATACAAAAATGCACTTTTCACATCCATTTGATAAACTTTAATTTTGTTGGAAATGGCATAGGCCAGAAATAACCTGATGGCCTCAAGCCTTGCAACTGGAGCAAAGGTTTCATCATAGTCAATTCCCTCTTCTTGAGAGTACCCTTGAACTACCAGTCTTGCCTTGTTCTTGATTATCATACCAGCTTCATCTTGTTTGTTCCTGAAAACCCATCTTGTGCCAATTGGTTGCTTGTTTGGAGGTAAGGGACAGATTTCCCAGACCTGTTGCTTGTTGAACTGAAGCAGTTCATCTTGCATAGCTTGCACCCAATTATTGTCTTTTAGGGCTTCCTGGTACTTCTTTGGTTCCAACTGAGAGATAAAGGCTGAAAATAGGCAAAAGTTGGAAAGCTGGTTTCTGGTAAGAACACCTGAAGCTATATCACCCATGATTTGATCAAGTGGATGATCTCTGTGTTCAATCAGTTGTTGTAAACCACTGACAGGTGTAGGTGGCTCTTGTTCTTCAAACAAACTACTGAGGTCTATAATATCTGGTTCAGCAGTTTTAGTGTCTTCAGTAGTTGCAGGTGCTGAAGCAGATGTTTGATTTTGGCCTTCAGTATTTGTTTGATCAGAAGTTTGTGAAACTTCTGATGGTGTTGAAGTTGACTTAATGACTGTTTGAGGAGTCCATGGTGTAGGATCCTCATCTTCAAACCTTTGATCACCATAATAAGTAGGTTTGGAAGGAGTAACAGTCTTTTCAGGTCCAAAGTGGAAGTTGTCAAGGTCAAAGAGTTCAGCAGGATGTGCTGGAATAAGAGTGTGTTTTGACTCATTGAACTTGACATTCAATGTTTCTTCTACTATCCTGGTGTGAGAATTAAAAACCTTGTAGGCTTTTCTAGTTGAAGAGTAACCAAGAAAGTAACCTGAGTCAACTTTGGCAACAAACTTTGAAATAGATTCCTTGATGTTCAAGATGAAACATTGACACCCAAAAGCCCTGAAAAAGGAGATAAGGGGCTTCATGCCATGAAGAACTTCATAGGCAGTCTTGGAATGTCTCTTGACCACAAGTACTCTATTCTGAACATAACATGATGTGTTAACTGCTTCTGCCCAAAAGTACAAGGGCAGTCCAGAATGAGCTAACATTGTTCTTGCTCCTTCTATTAATGTTCTGTTCTTCCTTTCTACTACACCATTTTGTTCAGGAGTTCTGGGAACACTGTATTGTCTAATAATCCCTTTAGACAAACAGAATTCATCCAGAGTTTTGTTCCTGAACTCTGTCCCATTATCACTTCTAATGGTTTTGACAGATAGAGAATATTGTTTCTCTACTTGTAGAATGAAGAACTTGATGATTTCAGCAGCCTCATCCTTGGAGAATAAGAAGAATACCCATGTGAATCTTGAGTAATCATCAATGATGACTAAGCAGTACTTCTTCTTACCAAGGCTCATAATCTTGACAGGGCCAAATAAGTCCATATGGAGTAGTTGAAGACATGCAGTTGTTTTTTATTCTTCAATAGACTTATAGGAGGACTTATGCTGTTTTCCCTTTAAACAGGATACACAGTGTTCTTGACACTGGTATACTTTCAAAGGTAGACCTCTGACCAAGCCCATTTTTGTGACTTTATTTATGGTTTTAAAGTTCACATGGCCAAGTCTCCTGTGCCAGAGATCTGTTTCTGAAGTTGATGCCCTTGAGAAGAAACAGGCAGTGTTGTTCAATACTTTGTCTTTCTCAATGTCCACTGCATAGACATTGCCACATCTTTTGGCAATCAGCAAAGTATGATCTTCAATGATCTTCTCTATCAACTTCTGGCCTTCTGGTGAGATGATCTTGCATGCTGTCTTTGTGAAAAAGGAAGAATATCCTTTATCACACATTTGTGACACACTCAGCAAGTTGTATTCAAGGTTTTCTACCAGATTGACCTTGTCAAACTGTATTTTGCCAGAGGAGACATTGCCATGTCCTAGCACATATCCCTTAGCATTGTTCCCAAAGGATACAGATCCTTCTCTTTGGCTGATAAAGTTGTTTATCAGGTATCTGCATCCAGTCATGTGCATAGAGCCTCCACTATCAACATACCATATGCTGTTTAAGCCCTGGAAACTCTCTGCACATAAAAGCAAATTAGTTAGATCTAGGAACCCAAGCCTGTTTGGCTTTGGGTTTGCTCTTGAGAACAGTTACAGTTTGTTCTTGACCAGGTTGAGAAATCCATGTCTTTTTGGCAATGGATTTTTCATTAAGAACCATGGTGGTATCCTTTTTAGGACCACCATCAACCTTGGTCATCAGTAGTTGTACCATGTTCATTAGATTTTGTATCTCAGCAGTTTGTGAAACTGCTGATGATTCAGGTCTAACTACTGACAAGGAATTTTGAGAAAAAGAGTTTGGTTGAGATTTTATCTTTTTCTGAGAAAAGGTGTTTTCAGGTTGTTGTTTCTTAGGTTTAAAGATTCTTTCATAATCATTTCTGATTTGATTTCCCACAACCTGTTGTTTAATTTTTTGATTGAACTGAATTCCTTTTCTGTATCTACAAAATTCAGTTTTGTGGTTGAACAGACCACAAATTTCACACTCTTTTGCCTTTTGTTTTTGATCTAAAGGCAAATTTCTGACATTTGTGTAAAGATTTTGTTCATCAGTAGTTTTCAGGATCTCAACTCCTGATGTAGATGAAACTACTGATGGCTTGTTGTCAGATTTTGTTAATACTTCTGAAGTACTTTCTTTGAAAATGCCAGGATTTCTGTTTAGAAAGTTTTCATGGAAAGATGTGCAGTCTTTCCCTTCAGAAGTTTCATTTGAAACAATTCTTCTCCCATCTTCAGTAGTTTTGGGAGAGAAATCTGTTGGTGTTTCAACATGATGGTATCCTATGCCAAACTTAACATTTGAAGCACTTTGTTTGTTTAGCAATAATTGATACCCCTTACAAGATTCCACCCATTTTTCACATGTGATCCTGGTGTCAGCAAGCTCTTGTCTGACATCTCCCAGGTCATTTAGCATGATTTTAATTTGTGCTTGGGTTTCAATAGCTGAGTCAGTTAATTTAGAAACTTCTTTTGTTTTAGCACACAGTTTTCTTTCTAAATCACATTTTATCTGTGTGTATTTTCTTTCTAAATCATTGGCTTTGCCTTGTAAGTGCACATTTGTCTCTCTTATGAGAGCAAAAGTTTCTTTGCAAGAATTTGAGCAAAGTTTTGTCAAAGATTCTTTTGATATCTGTGACAATGCAGATTTTGAAGTACAGCCTTCAAATGCCATTAAGGCAAAGTTCTTTCTGCCATTGTCTGGTTCTCCCCAGTTGATGTCAAACACTTTGTTGTCTGCATCAGGATTGCACTCTGTGGTGTCAAAAGGGAGACTGCTCCAGTCAACATACCCTGAGGTGAAAAAGACTTTGTTGAGAGGGTTGTTGAGGCTGTGGAGGATGTTGAGCAGCTGGAAAGGGAGGGATTGATTGTTGGCTCTGCATCTGTTGAGCAGGCACTTGAACATATTGTACTTGTGGCATGTATTGCTGTTGAGGAGCTTGTGCCTGTACAAAATGAGCACTCCCTTGAGTTCCATTATTCCTATTATAATTGGGGTTATAGTTATTTCCAGATTGTGATTGGTTAAAGCTAGAGCTTCTACACTCTCTAGCAAAGTGTCCCAACTTCTGACACTTGTGACATCTCAATTTAGATTTGTCAAAACCAATTTTTGTATTACTGGTCAATCCTGGAAATTTCCTTCCTGACCTTTTATAAAACTTGTTAGTTTTAATGCTTAGCATGGCCAGTTGGTGTAAAATGTCCATTTCTTCTAAGTCATCACTGCTAAAGTTTTTCAAATCATCCATGATAAAACATAGATTATCAGCAGTTTGACTTTGGTCATTATTGTCATAACCTGGGAAAGATCTTTCTGATGAGATCCCAGTTGTTATGTCAATATTGTCATAAGATCCATAGGAACAAGTTGGTGAATCTTGTCCCAAAAGTGTTGTACTACCTGGAAGGTAGTCATCAGCAGTTTTACCAGATGATTGTAATTTCTTCTTTTGATCAATTTCTCTCTCAAAAGTAAGTAATCTCCCATGGAGTTTTGTAAGAGTGAGGGAGCTAAAATCTGGTGAGGATCTTAAAACAATGGAGTATGTTTCCCATTTGTCTGGTAAAGACCTTAAAAATCTATGTAGCATAGACACTGTTGTATAGGTCTGACCATTTAACTTTAGCTCAGATATTAATGAGGAGAATCTTTCAAATTGTTGAGTTAAAGTTTCCCCATTAATATGAGCAAATGTCTCATATTGTTGAGCTAAAATCTCTCTGGTGTTGGCAATCACCTCTTCAGTTCCTCCAAACTGTTCTTTAAGACAATCCCAGAGTTCTTTGGCACTTTCACAATTTAAAAGGCCAGAGTATATCTCATTTGGGAGAGCCATTGCCAACATAGAGAATGCTTTTGCATCTAGCTCAAGTTTTAGGAAATCATCATCTGTATATTCTTTAGGGTCCTTAGGGACCTTAACATTAGTTTCAAGATTGACATTTACTGGTTTGTGAGGACCATATATCACAGATCTCCAACAACCTGTGTTGGTTTGTGACAAGGTATGTGCCATTCTCTTTTGCCATATGTTGTATTCATTTCTCACAAGCATGGCAGGTTTAGTGGCAGAACCAGTATTATGTGGATCCATTTTAAAGAGTATTGATTTGTCAGATGACTCTTTTAAGTGATGGATGTTGATAAAAAGTGAACTTTTGATCTTTTTATTGAGTATCAATAAGAGCTTTGTGTCTGATTCTCAATTTGTTAGATTGATATGTGATCAGATAAACCAATGCTCTGATACCAATTGTTGGATCAGTTTGCTCTTTTGCTAAGTAAGAACTTGCTATCTTGACACTTAAGTGTTTAGCAAGCCCTTGTAAATCAGATTATAAGCACAGCGGAATGTATAAGTTAAAGCAACACTTTTTATACTAAGGAAGAGTTATTACTCCCCCTTGATGATTGAAACTAATAAATGACAAGTATTTATTATGAATCCAAGCAGTAAATGAGAATTAGATACTTAGACAGATTCACAATAAATACTGAAATGGAAAAGAACAGTGAGAGTGTTTGAAGGATTTTATCTATTAAAATCAATGTCTAAAATAGAAGGTTGAAGCCTCCTATTTATAGACGTTTACATACATGTATCTTGCCCAATAAGCAAGTACAGAAACAACAGAAACAAGTTGCACAAGTTGCAACATTGAAACAAACAAATACAGCTAAAAGTAATAATAAACAATAAACTACTGATGCAAAAGGCGGTGGAAAATATCTGATGATAAGTGCTGATGAATGACAAACTACTGATGAGTAGTTTGTCTTCAGTACTTCTGAAGTGAACTTGTCTGGTTTGGACTTCAGAACTTCTGATGAAGTTTCTTCTTCAGTACTTCTCATATCTTCTCTTCAGCAGTTCTTTGTTTTCTTTTCAGTACTTCTATACTTAGCCAAAATGACAG
This sequence comes from Ambrosia x helenae, assembly GCA_030844895.1. Taxonomy (NCBI): domain Eukaryota; kingdom Viridiplantae; phylum Streptophyta; class Magnoliopsida; order Asterales; family Asteraceae; genus Ambrosia; species Ambrosia x helenae. The sequence continues at coordinate 16,128,416 of CM061224.1, read as the reverse complement.
AAGTGAATTAGACTAAGGTTTCCAAAAGTGGTTTCACCAATCCTCTTTGTCCTAACATAGTCCCTACGAGTTCGTCGTTTTCAAGTTTAATTTTAGAACGAACTAAAAATTAATCATGCATATTTATTATGGATCGGGTATACGTTTTAAAGCAAATGCGTATCTTGGAACGTTTTTCGAAATGGGTTTTATAAAAAAAATTATTTTTTTTCAAGCTTATAAAGATTTGGAAACTTCTAAGCTAAGTTAAACTAACTTAGTTACAATTTTAAAAAGGAAAACTAACCAATTCATTATTAAACTAACCTAGTTGAATCATGAAGGACCAGTTCTGCCAAACTTTCAAACTTTCAAAACTAACTCTCCACCTTTCCCACTCTCGTTTTTTTCCGGCAACCATTCCGGCCAGTTTCCGGCCGAACTCCGGTGATAGTTCTAACATATTTTTAATGCTTGTTAACGCCCCCTTTTGAATGCCGAACGTTTCTCCACAATTAACCAACGCATTGCAATCATTTAATCGAGTTAATAACGAGTTTTAATCAAGTTTTAATCGGGTTATTTAGTGTAACCGATCGGTATTTAAAAACGAATTAAAATGGGTGTTTTACTAGACCATTATATAAAGTCATCCTACCAAATCGTTTCTGCACTCATTGTCTTCGAAAACCCACTAAAAATCATATCCAATCGTCGTTTGAAGCTACCCAATTCGTGACTTTTAGCTCGGTTCTTTCTTCTTCTGTTGCGACCTTTATACACATTGTAAGTCTCATTTCTTTGTGCCATTTTGTTATTCGGCCACCCCTTTATGAAAGCCCTTTGTTACAGGTCGTTAATCAAGACTTAATCGGATTATTGAATTTACTAGGGTTTAGGGTTAGGATTTGGGGAAGAAGATGAAGTTTTGTTATTTTATAAATATAATTATCATTCCACATAATCAACAAAGTATGCAATAGAGTAGTGGTTGTGTGTGTGCTAAGTTTCAGCCAAGACCCGGGTTCGATCCTGCCTGTACACGGGTCTGGCTCATTTTTTTTGTGATCTTTATTTTTCCTTTAATTATCATTATATATTATTCTTATATTAATCATAGAAAATTCATTTTTGCATCGAAAATCATGAAAATTTAGGTGTAGCTTCTTGACACCTCATAGAAAATTATCCCACTTTTATTTTCTGAAAAATGTTTTATTTTTATATTTTTATTGAATTAAATTGTTTTAATCATAGTTAATTGATAAAAAATTAATTTTTAATGATTTTAATCTCAAACTTTTTGAGTAATTATTTCTAACCATTCTAATCTGAAATAAAATTATTGGTTTAGAAAATATTTACTTTTATTGATTTTCCTATTTTTAATCATTTAAACATGATTTAATCTCATTAAATCAGTTTTAAATATAAATAAGTTTATAAAAATTATGGGAAAATTAATTTCATTGATTTACATCAGAAAGAATCCATTTTCTATAAAAATAATATTTTTGGTTCATGTCTTGTATTTTTAATCTTATTTATGTTTAATTAGATATAAGTAATCATTTATTTATTTATATTATTTAGAAACTATTTTATAAATACTTTTCTTGTGTTGGAAAGTCTTAATTATTATTTGTCGGATAATCGGGTAACTCATATTTATTTATTTCAATATCTATGATCATCGTAATTATTTACAATAATTAGTTAAAGTAATTAATTAAGTGATTTTGCCTTAATTATTCAAAATATTTTATCTAAATATTAATTGGTAATAATTATGTTACCTAAACCATATTTACAAACTTTGGTATATTATTATTTTATACAACTTTATATTAATCGACTTATCATAAAAAAACCCTAATTCCCCAAATCGACTTAGCAAACCCTAATGCCTTAGACCTTAGTTACTTTAGACTCTTAGACTTTTCCTTATTAGTATGCTTACACATTATAGGTTGAATTCCTCGGAATTCCCATTACTTAGCTCACGACCGCTTAAGTGGATTTTGATCGCTTTCGCAAACTGTGAGTATATCTTTCCCCTTTTTACTGTTTTACTATTTTTGGGGTGACTCATGTATCTATTATCAAGTTTCTATTACTTCTTACTAAAATAACAATTCTCATGTGTGGTTGCTTTATGTTAATTTGTGTGTCTATGACTTGTCAAAATCATTAACCTTTGAGGGTCTGGCATTTCAATGAATAGTACTATGGTATATACCCCTTGTGACTCTGTTGAGAGACCTTGGTCATTGTCTTGTGATTCATATTACTCAAAAATGTTTTGATTCTTGATACTTATTTCTTAGGGTTGATTTTGAATGGACATTACTTAAATTACATAATTGCAAATGGTATACAACACAAGAATTGCGAAACGTTTTGTATTATATCTATCAAACAGATGTACTCACCAATACATTATATGTGTTGACAAATTATTTTGTACATGTTTCAGGTGACGTTTGATCTTACTTGCTTTCACGCTTAGGCTGGACCTAGTGCTTAAATAAAAGTTGAACATTTATTTTCTATGTTTGAGATTACTATTAAGACTCTTTGTATTTCGTTTTGAATAATGAAAGTTTATTGCTATTAATATTTACATTTTAGTCCATGTGCTTTTGAACAATCGTCACTACGTGACACCTCGATATTTCCGCCATCGGTTGGGGTGTTACAGTAGGTTATCATAACACATAATTTAAATTGATTACACCATAAATACCTCCTAAAAACCATCTCCTTCTCCATTTGCTGATTTAGGGATAATATTAAAAAAAATGAATCATACAAAACGTAATTATCACGTCAAAAAAAATGAGTCGCTTTATTATTATCAAATGCCTATACACTAGTGTATATTATACGTTGGTGTATATTACGTAAAGAGAATGAAAGACATAACCGCTATAAGCCAAATGCCTATACACAAGTGTATATAATGGTAAATTTTTATTTAGCTATATAGTTGTTGTAAGTTGAAGTGTACATTGGTGTATATCAGTTTTTTTTGTTCATTCATCATCATCATCAACACATATATACAATGGTGTACATCAGTTATACATTGATATATATCAGTTTTTTTCTTTCATTCAACATCATCAACACATATATACATTAGTGTATATTTGTTTTTTCATTCATCGTCATCACCAACACAAATAAACATTGGTGTATATCAGTTTTTTTATCATCATCATTAACCCAGATATACAATGTATATTCGTTTTTTCATTTATCATCATCATCGTTGACACAGATATACATTGATGTATATCAGTTTTTTTTCATTCAACATCATCAACACAGATATACATTGGTGTATATTCGTTTTTTTCATTCATCATCATCACCAAAATTGAACTGCCCGGTATAAATAGTTAAACCGTTAATGTATCAAATCGGTACTATATAAAAACTAGTATTTAAACATTCAATATTTCTCTATTACGATGGATGGCCCAAAAAACTACACAAAAATAAAAGCTACATCTTTATCTTGTTTTCTAGTATCAACACTAAGCTCACAAAAGAATTATCTTGTTTTATTAGTCTTCCACTGCAACGTCAACTCGTCAAGTACACCAAGAAAAACCAAAGTGATAAATCAATAATAAATATTATCATTTAATAATACAAATAAGACTTTAATAGAAATTAATAATAAAAAATACCAAGACCTAACGGTGAATGAAAGAAGACTACGTGAATGAAAAAGATAAGATCTTTATTATTTTTTTTGGAGGAGCGGCGCAAAATATTATTATTTTTCAAAGCTTGTCAACAGCTGCCATTGAGGCTTTCGACAAGAAGCAAACTTTTGACACAGCAGCTTGAGAGGAGAAGTGAAGGACATGAAGGTTTGGGTTCAAGATTGAGTATTTGTAAAATGAATTAGGGTTTTGATTAGGAGAGAGTATTTGTAATTACACTTATACCCTTTAGATTAAAATCAAGGATGGATGGCTAGGATTGGTTCCTAAGTTCTTAACTAGGGTGGTGGTTCCTAATTGATCTCAATCATATATATATATAGGGTAGGGTTCAAATAGGAACCAACCCTTAAGTAGGAACTATAGAAACCAATCTGAGCCATCCATCTTCAATGGCATGATTGTAAATAAGTAAAACTTTAATTAATTGTTATTTTAATAAAGGGGTATTAATGTCTTTTGTTCAATATCATTGTTATTAGGTAATTAATAAGAAACTCCTGTATATTTGGAAACAGCAAATTAGTGTTTATGGTATACCCAAACGTATTTATTGAATATATACTAATAAAATTATATCTCGGTATATATACAACAGTGTACATTGGTGTATATCAGTTTTTTTTGTTCATTCATCATCATCAAACACATATATACAACAGTGTACATCAGTTATACATTGATGTATATCACTTTTTTCTTTTCATTCAACATCATCAACACAGATATACATTGGTGTATATTCGTTTTCTCATTCATCATCATCACCAACACAAAATATACATTGGTGTATATCAGTTTTTTTTGTTCATTGGTGTTGAATGAAAAGAAAAAAAGTGATATACATATATACAACGATGTACATTAGCTATACATTGATGTATATCACTTTTTTTCTTTTCATTCAACATCATCAACACAGATATACATTGGTGTATATTCGTTTTTTCATTCATCATCATCACCAACACAAGATATACATTGGTGTATATTCGTTTTTTCATTCGTCATCATTCAACAGCATCAACACAGATATACATTTCATTTTTCCTAATGAATATACACCTGTGTATATTTAACGTAACATTTAGAACGTCATTTACCTACTATACTACACTTCTGTATAATAATTAATAGATATGTTGTTATACACTGGTGTATAACAACTAATAAACTAACAACAAATCTTTTCATCGTTGTACAACCCAATAACTACATATAATACACCTACACCAGTGTATAACTATATCATCATTCCAATACTGTACGTAAGTATGAATTCCAGAATACAAAACAAACTGTTTCAAAAGTCAAAAATAAAACGAAACTATACGGATCATCCGATACAAAAAACGTATGAGAAAACGAAATACAGTTAAAAAAACAATACATAAATACCTTGATTTTCAACACTATTTAGTAACAAAGGTTGTGATGGTGTTTCATGATCTTCTATCACATGAGATTGTGATTCAATGGTTTCATGTATAGAATTATTATCCATAACTTGGAATTATGAATCGTAGGACGATTTTAGTTTCTTTTTAATCGCAAGTTTTTTCAATCAAATTGAATTAAATCTTATGATTGCTATGAACGTGATTTTTATGATTAAGTAATTAGATAAGAATACCAACGAAAATAGCTTTGCGAAGAAGGAACATCGCTACAAATGACGATAAGTGTATTTTCTGTTAAGAATTGGGGGAATCAGCGGAACATATCTTAACGGGATGTGGGTTTTTCTAATGCTATTTGGCAGGGGATTGCGAGTTGGTGCAAGGTGCCTAACTTATACGCTTTGAACATTCGTGATTTGTTAGATGTTTATAAGCATGTCCCAGGTTCGGCTATCAAACGTGATATATTTCAAGGGTGATTATCATATCAGCTTGGAGGGTATGGAAAGCACGGAACCAGAAAATTTTCGAAGACAAGAACTCCAAGGTGGTAGAGATTGTGTCGGATGTGAAGGCGTATGGTTTTTTGTGGTATAGGAATAGATATAAGAAGGAAAAGGTAGATTGGAAACAATGGTGTAGATTCGATTTCATGTAACTGGTTTGTTTTTTGCCGGGCTATTTCCTTCTTGGAAATAATTTTTCGGTTTTTTGTTTGTTAATGAAAGTCAATTTCCAAAAAAAAAAAAAATTAGATATGATAATGGTTGAGAGATTTAAGGAAACCCAATCTCTAATTAAAACAACTGCCATATATAAAAAAGTCTTAATCAATTAAAAAGATAATATTTAATTGTCTAATTACACAAATACCCACTAGATCAAAATTATAAATGGATGGCTTAGATTGGTTCCTAAGTTCCTAACTAGGGTATTGGTTCCTATTTGATCTTTTTCATATATATATATATATATATATATATATATATTTCAAGGCTGCAAGAATTGAACCAAGGTAACCACCTTATAAAGAAACCAACTCAACCACCACACCACTAATAAACATGTTGAAAGTATTTGAAAATAATAGGTATTTAACATAACAAAATGAATAAAAAAATAATAAAGTTACTATTAGTTGTCTATTAATATAATACTAGGTTGAAGCCCCGCGTGTACACGCGGAACATGTCCATGGCAAGTGAAAAAAATTCTTATGCAAATTTTATTTATTGAAAGTTACGTAATACAATTCGTATGAAATTTGGTTGATTGTAAATTATCATAAAAAGTTTAATGTTACCTAATAACAATATATGAATCAACAAATGTTTGATTTGACGTGATTTAAAAACAAATAATGAAATGAATAAACATATATTTATTGTAACGGTATGTAAATGAAGATTAAATTCAAAGTAAATAAATGTAGTTTAACAAATCATAAAAACGTGTGGTGCTAATAAAGTAAAACTAAAATATAATGATAATACAAAATATGGATTTGGGAATTACATTCTCGTCAATGACTATCATCTCAATTGAGTAAACATCTTTAGGATTGCGACGATCAGGTTGACGCCAAAGCCGAATGATCTTTACCTTCAAAGCGACATTATTTTGGTTGACATCAATTTGGTTAACCATGGTAAACTCTTGTGCTTGTGGGACAGCCATTGTTCTTTTCGGGTAATCACAAAATTAGACTAAAATTAGGAATGAAATAAAAGTGTAAAAAATTTAAGATAAACAATCAACTAAAATTGACATTATCAAAATATGAATATTCATATACATCGAAATGGATTAATATTCAAACATATCTGAAAACAATACTAAATTAGTCGTTCAAACATTATTAATGCAAGTCCATATTCAAAACTAACGAAAATTATAACATCATATTTCTCAAAAATAAATTATATAGATATTATACTTATATCATAAGGAAAAATCTAAAACAACAAATAACAAAATCATAGAAACGTTCTAAAGGTATGCTTACATTTTCGGATGCTTCCACGTTCGGTTTATATGGTGTGTAGAGCAAGTGTGATCAATGTGGTACCGTGTAATTAAATAGATGAAGTATAAAAATAGAAGGATTGGAATTTGACTTAAATCAATGAAAAAAGCTTAAAATTAGCAACGTAGTTGTAGTCGTACATTGATTATCATTTATGACAAATGACAAATTATGTATTCGTAAATTGGTATGGTCAAGATTTATTTTTGTTTTATTATAATGAACCTATTGTATACATGGTGATGTTTAAAATGCTTTTAATTGTCTTGATTGACTTACCATTTATAGTGGTAATCGATATTATTATTTTGAAAAATACCAAATTTAATGATTTAGTCAATTTATTAAATTCAAAATCGTTTCCTAAGTTAAGTTTAGGTTGGGCATAAAAATTATAAGTCTTTTGTGCACATTTGAAATGTGTATTCAATCGGAATTTTTTTAATTAAGTTTGTTGAATGCTTTATAAATATGGTCTTAGAGTAAAAGGTGAAAACGAAAATGATTCAATAATTTAGAAAAAGAGTGAGGAATGTGTGGAACGATTTTTATAATGATTTAATGCTTTAAAAATATGGTCTCATATTTGTTTATGAATTTTGCATATTTATGGCATGATTGGTAATCTATTTTAGTAATGATTGATTGATAATTTAATGTATGAAATGGTTAATTCAAATTTGTTTCCTATGTTAAGTCTAGGCTGGAAAAGCTTTTCTAATTTATCAGTTGTTGAGCATTTGTTCGGTACGTTTGTGTATGGCATGTTTGGTGAATCCGGGTAAAAGAGTGACGTTGGGCATAATTCGGCCAGTTTAATTGGAATCGGTTTTGCATTTTTTAGGTTCAAAGGATCAGTTAAACTTTATTAGTGGTTTTAATTTGTTATTTTTTGTATTTATATAAACAATGTATAACAAAATTGTGTTTAAGGTTATTAAATATCTTTAATTGAAATTATTAATGTTGACTAAACTTAAATTTAATTTACTATTAATTTACATATGGTGTATATATTAGGTAATTATCAACTTTATTTCAATCAAATTTAAATACATAGGTAATTGTCGCTAGGTTTGTCAACTTTATGCTTACATTTATCCTAAAAAATATTTTTGTAAATAGGTTTAAATGATTACCGAAAATAATCATTTATTTTTTATACAAACTTTACAAAAATAATATAACTAACATCTATATAATAAATAAGGCTTATTTTGGTAAACTTAAATTCGTATTAATGTTAATATAAATTCGGTCAATTATTAAAATTATTAAAAGATAGTAATAAATAAGATTAAATTGTGTCAAAATATTATTAACTAGATAATTGCCCGCGTTACACGCAGTTTACCAACGTACGATTATTTGGAGTAGTATAACGTATAAGAAAAAGTAAAGTAGAAACATTTTATTAAAATTTAAAAGCAACGAATACACAGTAATTCAAATATCGCTAAAAATTTCCTTATAAACAACATTTTTTGTTTTAGTCATCACTTTCCCATCAGCATCCAGTATAAGTAACTTCACGCCTGCCCTGCTTTTAACTCTTGATAATGCGACATAAAGCTGGCCGTGTGAGAATACAGGATTTCTTAAATACAATCCAACCTTTGATAAAGACTGTCCTTGGCTTTTATTGATGGTCATTGCAAAACATACACTTATTGGGAATTGACGCCTTTGGAACTTTACTGGAATCTTGATATCAGATGGTATCAAATTTATTCTTGGAATAAGAGTTTTGGTACCAATGTTTCCACCTGATATGATCTCGGCTTCAATAACACGCTTTGCAAGTCTGGTGATTCGTAACCTCGTTCCATTGCATAAACCATTTTGTTGATCTATGTTTCGCAACAACATGACGGGTACACCGACTTTAAGTGCTAAACGATGGTTAGGTAACCCAGAAATTTTTAAACCATTAAGGACATCAGGAGAGTATAAGTCTTCCTGTGAACGGTTATTACCATTCTCAATCTGACATATACTATCAGAGCTAAGATACTCGACTTCATCTCCAGGAAACAATGCAAGAAGCCTTTCATTTATATCATGTACGACTTCATTTGTAGGTGCAAGTATTGCTCGTTCCCCAAAGTAATCCTTATCTTTGTAAAGTTGGATAAGTGAAGGGTAGACGAAGTCAATTAATCTAGAAATCGGGTCTGATGTACCCTTAATAAGAAGATCATCTGGAATTTCCACATCAAACTCATCATCATGAATTGACTCACCAACTTTACCCTCACCTAATTCAAGAAGCCAGTTTGCAAATGCCTTTGTTTCATCGGATTCAGACGTGTTGTTACCTAAAGTTAACCTCATGTTTTTTGTTAAAGTGAGGACTTTGCAACTATTCCAAATAGGAGAAGAAGTTATTGATGCATTTAAAATATCTCTTCTACTACCGTTTGGAACAACAGGAAGGATCTGTCTAAAATCACCACCAAAAACCATAACCTTACCACCAAAAGGCAAATCAGAATTAGGTGAAGAATTTGACTGCAGGACGTCTTTCATTGTACGATCAAGTGCCTCAAAAGCATGCTTGTGAATCATTGGAGCTTCATCCCAAATAATTAACTTAGTTTGCTTCAATAAATCAGCAATATCACTATTGGGCTTTATACCGCACAATGATTGTTCAGTAACATTCAAAGGTATACGAAACCTAGAATGCGCTGTCCTTCCACCAGATAACAGCAGAGAAGCAATACCACTGGATGCAACGTTCAAAACAATTTGTCCTTTAGATCTTATGGCAGCAGACAACGTTTTCCATAAAAAGGTTTTACCAGTTCCTCCAAAACCATAAACAAAGAATAGCCCACCTTTGTTACCATCAACCGCATGTATGATTTGATTAAAAATTGAACGTTGCTCATCAGTTAAAGAACGTGAATAGGTATGAAATTCCTCAGCCAACGTACTAACTTGATAATTCAGCTCATCAAGAATCAAACGGTTATTTGCAGATGATATGGAATCATTATCAGGATAAGGCATAGAAGGAAACCTACGCAGGCTTGAGTTATTCCGAAGCAATTGTTTCTCAATTTCAAGCAACGTAAGGTTCTTTATTTGTTCATCAGGAAGAGACAAACCTAAAAACAAAAAAGTTTGGACCATTCAATTTAAAATAAAAGGGACATTAAAAAAAATTATTTCATTAAATTTGGAAATTAAAATTTGTTACCTTCAATTTGGAATACGTCTTCGTGTCTACGCATAATACCATCTGACAGATACTTCCATGATTTTTCCCAAACATGCTCAGGTCTAGATAAGGTATTAGAAAGCAACATCATCGCAAACAAATTACGAAGACAATATCCAGAACCGGTATAATGAGCCTCTTCAATAGCTTCTACATATTCTTTGTCATCGTCTAAGAGGCCAAGAGCATAACATGCATCACGAAATGTTGGTAAGATTTCTCCATTTACCGTTCTTATCTCCTCAAATGATCTAGGGCCTTTTACTTTATTTAGAAGCACTCTCAAAAAATACGCCTCGCCCATAGATGGATTAACCATGTGAACACGACCAATTGCCTTACCCATCTTTCGAAAGTCCCATTTTTTTTGTTCCTCTTTCCAGACAAATTTACTTGGGATTTCAATGTAACTTAGTTCACGTGCCACAGCTTCGTTTCGGTTAAGTTCCATCCATTTTAGAAACATTGTGGCAGCCACCGTTGGTTTGTCGAGCACATTTTGAATATTTTCTTTTGGACCATATACAACACTTTGCTCACCGGGCAAATGAAATGGAAGCCTTATAACTGGAGGGTATCTATAATGCACTTCATTTTTAAATATTCTCCACGAAGCTTCACATGCTGAAAGGAACCTACAATCAAAATGTTTTTTGATTTCATCTCTTTGCATCACTTCTTCACCTTCTCCATTATCTTCGACAAAAGCAACTTTAGCCATATCAGGTCCTTTATTAATGTATTTAAATAAATACTTAATTGAAGCGGCCTGGTTACACCATTCAACATTGATATGAGCTTGGTAACGCCTTAAAAGTTTTGCATTATAAGGGACCACATGTCTATTGTCTAACGTAGCAGTTCCTTTTTCAACAAATATCCCTGACTCTCTTCTTCTATAAACCGGATATCCATTTGAATCTAAAGTTGAAGCAGGAGAAAACTTCTTTGGAAATTTCTTGGAGCACTTACCGTCAAGCATGCACGGACAGTTCGGATATTCACGCCCACATGGTCCATGCATCATAAAGTCACTCACAAGACTAAACAACTCCGGATCAAGATTCTTATCAGGGATTTCAGCCGAAACAAAACGATCAACGTGTTCAATTGTGGGTAGCTTACTGGCTTCTTTAAGAAACAAACAGATATGAGCATGGGGCAGTCCACGTTTTTGGAACTCTATAGTATAGACAGCTGAAACATAAAGTAAAACAATATAATAAAACACGTTACTATTTAGAAACAACAAATAAGAATTGTATTAGTATAAATGAATAAAGATGCTAATATATGAATATATATTGGAGGTTTTTTTTTTTGGTAATCAATTTTACCTGCTGAAGTTTTGCCCAATAGTGCTTTTTCACGTAAATCTTTCATGATTGAGTCTAGCTTAACTTTGAATAGTCTAGCTAAAATATCTGGCCTGTCTTCTGGATTTGTCTTCTTGTCTTTAAGAAACCGTCTAATTTCAGGCCATTTTGGATTGCATGTGATTGTAATAAAAAAATCAGGGTATCCATGCCTTTTACAAATAGCCATTGCATCAAGATAATTTTCCCTCATGTAGCGTGCACCACCAGTAAAAGAAGAGGGTAAAATCACAGGTGTCCCTACTTTTGCCAAGTCAGTAGGTCCATTTTGGTTCAACGTTTGAAGATTAGTATAAGTTTCACACCTAAGTTTACTTTGCTGGAAACGGACATAAAATAAACGCTCACTCTCAATCATTGTATAAACGTCAACCAAAAACTGTTGAAGAAGCCGCCTAGCATTCAAAATCAATGAGAACTTACCAACTCTGTCCTGAATATGATATGCAAAATACTCTCTCATTGAACACTTTGAATCAACCTTCTTTTTAGATTTCCTCTCTTCCCTATGTGGTATATCAACCCTATAACAATCTTCTCCAAAGGGAATAAGCAATGGATACTGCAAGGCTAGATACGACGGATGAAGTTCAGATATACGCTGAAGTCCCTCTGATCTTGATTCGACGACAATATCTCTATTGTCAAGCTGCTCATCATTGTCTGAAAAAATAAGAGCAGCGATTTCTGACGAAGTTGGTAGGTTGTATGTTCGGCCATCTTTAGTTCTCCTACCAATAAGACGCAACTTAAGGGTAACTTCTGGATTTTCATGAAATCGATCCCGTACACTCCTATAACTTTTCACAAGCGCATTATTTGAGTCTAACATCGACTTCAGGTACTGAATGATTTCAATGTCAAGGAGGTCAGAAATATCCTTACACTTTTCCTTTTCCTTACTGAAAAGAATTGAAAAAAATGAAATTAATACATTAAAATTTATATACAGGGCTAAAAAAAAGTTGAATAAAATTTGTAGAATATTACCTATAAATGTTTTTTCGGTTTGAAACTTCATTTTCAGTGTCATATATATATAACTGCGAAAACTTCGGTTTCGAACCATCATAAGGAAGAAGACCACCCATCGTGTGATAATTCTCACCACTTATTCTGTATATGAAGGGAGCCTTTCCACTATTGATATTTGAATCAACCTTCCCTCCCATTGAAGTAAAACAAAACATAGAATTGAAGCGGCGAATGTGCTTTAAGAAATATTTGCTCTTTAATTCTATGTTCTTGAAAAGGTTCTGATAATCTGAATTGCTCTCTTTGAAATCTGGAAGTTGTACCTTTCCATAACCACAACATAGCAAATAGGTTGTTTTTCCACAAACATTTACGCTTCTAGTAGCTTCTGACCTCCACAACTTTGCATTACACATTTGACATACAACGGTTTGATCACCATGATCCAGATAATCTTGCAAACAGAATAAATAAAATAAAACTAACTTATAAAACAAAAAAAAGGCTTTTAAATGTTTTGTAAATTTAATATTTACCTTTAGAGACACCCTTAAATTGCAAGCCTTCAATTGTTTGAGGTTCCACATTTTCTTCGTCAGATAAACTAACCATTCGGACAGGTGAGATGCAACGTCGATTATTCCTTGATGTATTAATCGGTTCTCTTTGAGCAGAAGATGATGCAAGTGAGACCATATTAACATCAGTAAGTCCACCTTTAATTAATAATAACATTTAAAAGTTAGTATTAATAAGATTCAGAAATTCATTACATTAATCGACACAAAGCAAATTGTACCAGATGGGGTTGGATAAGTAGGAGTTCTTAGCGTGTCATCATTTGAACACTCATGTGCAACAGTGGGTTGTTTTCGAGGTCTACCAACAGAACCAACTTTACGTCTTTTTGAATCTAGTTGTGCTTTTCTAACGTTTCGTAACTCTGTAGATTTTTGTCTTTGGACTTCAGCCACGGAAACTATGGATAAAAATAATATCAGGTTTTATATTCAATAAACGTTTAATGTTAAAATAAAGGACTAATGTAAAAATAAAAGGTGTATAACATAGTATTATGATACCGTTTGTAATATTGGACAAAGGAGTTCTTTGTGTAGAACCTAATAATACATAATGAAATAACAAAGAGAAAGTGTTAGACTTAAAAATTTGTCATCAATTTAAAAAGTAAAGGTATCGAATATTTAAATGCCATACAAATTTATTACCAGAGAAGGATGCATTAAATGGGTTGTTGAAGGTTGATCTAAAGGATGGCATATCGATTGAAACTAAAGTACTTCTGGATGTTGATGAGTTTGAATTTTGACATTGATTAGCATTGAGTCTCATAGAATCCATTTGTAGTTTTCTGGTTTTTGGAGACTCCGTTGCAATATATTTATTGACTTCAATCGTAGAAACAACGTATGAAATAGTATTAGTTTTTATAATGAAATCAATAAGAAAATAGGATATTCGTATACAGTGAAACATGTAGTTTAAATAAATAAAAATAACATTTGATAAATTAAACAAATGATTTTGTTGCAATTGTACTATAAAAAAAGACGAACAAATAAAATTTACTTAAATTGTAAATGTGGAATGGTAGTTAAGACTGTATAGAAATACTTAAAAATAGAAAGTGTTATTCGTTGATTTACCTGGTGTAGAAACATTCAATGTACTTTGGAAAGATGAGCTTTGATGAATATAATGGTTGGAAGTTTCAACGGAGTAACGATTAAATATTGTAGTTGGCGGCACATTTTGAATTCCATTATTATGATTGTTCACCTTGCATCTCTTTGCATCCAGTTGTAATTTTCTATATCTACGACACTCGGCCGCGTGCCTAACTTTTTCTTCATGGGAGATAACTATGAAGAATTACGTATTAGTTAGATAAGTAAACGATAATATAAATAAAGACATATATAACTACGAAATAAGTGTACCGTTTGAGATATTAGATAATGGCGTTCGTATGTCATCACCTTATAAAAAATCGAAAAATTAGATGACAAATTAAAAATAATAAAATTATAAATACATTGTATATTTATGCCAAAAAAATTACCATTCGAACTTTTAGAGAGTCTTTTACGTCCCATTTCAACTAAAAGGATGCAATTCTACATTCAATGCATTATAAGAGTTTAAGAAAATATAAACAAACTTAAAATTATGGATGATAGGTTTATATATATATAAACATTCAACGATACATAATACTTATCTAACAATATATTATAAATCAACATAAAGTACGAATCATCATGTTATGCGAAAATATGTAATATTGAAATTAAAGAATTACATACCTTCATCTTCTTTGATGGAACAGTAGCGAAAAAACATGTAGATAAACATGTTCTACGAAAACATGTAATATTGAAATAAAAGAATTACTTACCTTCAACTTGTTTGGTAGAAAGTAGAGAAAATATACAAAAGCAAAGATGAACTCTTGAATATTTGAGTCTTCTGATTTGTCTGTAAGAATGAATGGATTCGTTTATATGAAAGGTGTTGGTTTGATTTATAGTAGTAGGGTTTTATAGATTTTTAAAAACAGAAAAATTCTAGTCAAAACTGTTTTAATATGGTTAATTACTTACCATATTTAAATGAATTTCAAAATTTGAATTTTTTGCTGTAATTACGTTCAAATTTTTCGAAAATTTTAATATATGGACATGTATAGGTTTTTATTTTTAGCAAGTGTGTAATTACAAAGATTTTGTAATTAAAAATGTTTATTAATAAGGTTAAATACTTACCATTATTAAAGAAATAGTATTTGAATTTTAAAGAAAACGAAAAAGTCAACTTAATTATTATTAGTATTTATTATGTTTTTTTTATTAAGTATGTAATTAGAATACAATTGTTTTAAGTAACTGTACTATAGCAACTTTGTAATTTTAACATAATCTTTAATTATAATACTTAGAATTTTAAATAAAACTAAGTAAAAAAAAACGTTTTTTAAAAAAGTAATATAATTAAGTATTACTCATATTTGTTGAATAATTTTATGGAATGTATTACAACTTTATGTTTGATAAATTGTTTGAAAAAATATAAATATGATAAAAAAATGTTAATTATATATAGGTGGACCTATGAATAATGTTATGATTCTTATAGATAATTCAACGTAACGTATAAATAATTAAAATTTATTCAACAACGAACAATTATTTGCCAAAGGTAAGGAAAAAAACATAAATGTTCAAACCAACAACTAATTCAAATGAAAAATAGTAGCAAACATCAAACAAACCATAATAAAAACCAAATTGTTTCAAACCATAAACAAACATTCAGAAAAAATCCCCAAAAAAATAGCAAACAAACGGATAAATGTTCTTATTTTTCAAGCTTTGGGATCAACAGGGGGATCTCAAGTGATTTGTCGGTGCAAACTTTCTTATCACCCTTACGCACTTTGGTAGTAGACTCACTTGCATCATCTTCTAGACCGTAAACTTTGTCGAGGCTACGCTTCACTTCCTGCTCGTCATGGACCAGACTAACTCTGCAAGATGATTCTGGAGTGTTGTTATCTCCAACAGAATCCTACAAAAGTAAATGAAAGGTTTTATGTTTGATAATAGTAGCAATTTAAATTAAATTGCGGGAGTGATTTAATAGGTGAAAAGAACCTTAAGAGAGACTGCATTTTGTGTAGACGATTCAACTCCATCCAAGCTTTCAAATCCAGGTTGATCCACCTAAAAACATTAAAGGATTTCTATGTGTCACATTATATAGTAAAACAATAATAAATTTTTATAAAAGCAACCTATAAAGGAATATAGTATGGGAATAAAAAACCTGAATATCGGAGAAATTTTGTTCTAGTGAAGAAAGTATCGATGACTCATTTGTAAACTTGCGTATACTATATCCGTCTAGATGCTTGTCAATATTGAATTGACCCACTTTTATTTTGAACGCAAACTTTTTGTCTTCAAGATCACGAAATTCAGTTGGAGTTGTTTTTTCTTCACCAGAAACCTTAATAACAAATGACATAAATAATATAAAGCAAAATAACTAATTTGTTTTGGACAGAGTGTAAACAACTTACTTGCTTAGATTTTTCTAAAAGTTGCATTGCTGACATTCCCAGCAATTTCTTTGCTTCACGATCAAATAAAGTAAGGGATGTAATACCAGTAAAATCCTGAACCCTTAAAGGTACTCTGAACCTACATTTACAAATTACAAAATATTATTAAACAAATTTAATACTGTTTTACTTTAAGATGTACATATTTAAGATAAAGCATACACTGGATCAGCAGAGACGATGTGCTTTGGACATTCTCTATTGGGGCAAACTAACACCTGTTTAAACGAAGTAACATCTGTTTCTTCATTATCATCAGGTAAACTTAAGGTCGGCTCCACCTTGTGATTACAGTGCTCACATCCCAAATAATACCACTCATCTTTATCATCGACACCCTTAATGGTTCCAAGAACAATGACCTGTTTGTTCACCTACAAAAGAAAAAGGAATTGGTTAGTCTTATGAATTTTAAAAAAAACTTGTATATAATGATATGATAAATCAATTGAATCTTACCTCTGTTATCAATGGAAGATCACGAATAGTGCTGAAAGGGGTTTTATTCAAGAACTCATCATTAATATTCATACTACCAGACGATCCAAGAGATCGTTGCACAGACGATGATTCCGTAGATAAAAACTTTTCAATATAACTATAAGAATAAAAAAATTAATATAACATCTATATAATAAGTCAAATTTTTAGATATATGTAAATAATTACAGGATAATTTAAACATATCACCTTTTCTTAAAAGCACGAATATCGTCAATATCTTCGTTGATAAACAGGCGAGTTATATTGAACCCATTTTGCAAACTTACATTACCTAATAAAAATAAAAAAGCAAGCGTTATTTTTTTAAAAAAAGTAAAAAAAATGTCAAACGTAATACAAATTGCAAGAAATGACAAACCTTTATAATTGGTAAAGCTACCAAACTGAACAATAAGAACTACATGGACTTCAGCTTCGTTCTGCTTGATGTACTCAAACATCTGCTCACTATATTCATCCCACAAAGAACATGACATTTTTACCCCACTACATACAATACATTTTTTATTAGAGCATGCATAAATTCCAAACATTTCTTCCAAAGTATTAATCGTACAAATGAGAAATGAATATATCATGAAAGATTATGAGATAATAAATTATGAATGGGAAAAATTAAACACATACTCTAGATCAATCAAGAGTAGGTTCATTTTCATTTTCAATCCAGCTTTTGTTTCGATAGGCTCGGGTGGACTCCATTCTTCAACAAAGCCAATGAAATCTAAAATATTTAAAATGTTATCTCAACTAATAAATAAGAAGACAAATTAAAAGAATAAAAATATATAAAAGATTAAGGCTTCGAAAACTACCAATCCTTTGTTCTTGCGAAAGGTTACCAGACTTAATAGACTCAAAAGAAGAGAAATTAAAACCATATTGGCTACCATCAAATCTGTTACACTTTGTAAGATTTGTTTCAAAAGTAAAAGATAATATGTCATTTTTAGAAAAGTGTTTAACAGATTTGTTATCCGCTAGTTGTGGTCTATAGATATAATATGATTCATTTTCACGTAGAAATTTTTCATGCTTCTTCATGTATCTATTCCACACAATCGCTTGCATTTTAGAACCCTGCGTAAAAAAATGTAATTAGAAGACATTATTTGACCAGAAAATATTCAATGGAGTTTTGGTAACATATATGTGACAAATGAATTGATGATATAAAATCTAACCTGTTCATCCATAACAACCATATCAATGCAAAGAGTTTCACCTGGTGTCTTTCGATTTGCTCTCTTCCAAAGCCTAAGTACCTTAACTTTGATTGTATAATTACTCAGCCGCCATGTTATGTCATTCAAAAATGTTACATTATTTGGATCCATCTGCCTGCACGTGTGTAATAGTTATCACAAATAATTGCGAACAAAAATATGTTAGTACTCGTGTGATATATAAATAAAAATGTAAGAGTCTAAAGTAGTATATACTACCTGCGAAATGTAGAAGAAAAAAAATGAATTAAGTTCGAAAATTTTGTACATGTATATATAATTTGGTAAACCAATTATAAATAAGGAAGAAATGTTTAATTTTTGGTATTGATTATATAAATAGAAATGCCAATCTAATTGATTAAGTTTAAAGGTTTCCATAAAACATTTTCAATCAAATTAATGGGTCAAAGTTTCCGAAATTATGAAAATAAAAGTTATTTATTAAATCTTATTGTAAAAAATTCAAAGACTAATTTTTGGTCTATACAAAAATTTTGCTTGTCAAATTAAAACTTTTTTAATTTGTAAATTATTAATTACTTGTGATTTTAAAATAAAGAGAAAACGTTTAGTTTTGTTTTAAAATTGTACTGGATAAATTTAACATTTTTCAAATAAAACGGTTGACTTTGTTAATAAGCATTCAACAGGTAAAAACACAACAATGTATGTAACCACTAACAGTTAATCACAATACAAAAAACAACCAAACTAAGGTGGTAACAGTTACACAGCAACACAATTTTAAGAGGAAAAAGTCAACGGCATAAATTTGGATGTAAAAAAAGATAAATTATAGGTTGATTGAAAGCATAAAAAGTAGTCAAATTATACATTGTTAATTGATTGTCTTTCCAAAAATCTTGTTTCTCAAGATAAAACGGTTTGATTATGAAAATTATTAAGATCTTGTGAGTTAAAAATATTAAAAAACGTTATAATTTTTTTTTAAAATGTTATTCCAAAAATTTAATATTTTCAAAGAAAACGTTTGATTTTGTTAATAAGCATTCATATGTGTTTAAAAAAAAAGAATATCATAAATCTATTTCTCGTTAGACATATCAACAGGTATAACAAACCAATCTATGTAACCAATAACAGTTAATCACAATCCCAAAAACAACCATACTCTAGTGCTAAAAGTTAGACAGCAACACTATTTGACCAGAAAAAAGTCAACGCCATAAATTTGGATATTTAAAGACAAATCGAATATAGGTTGATTGAAACCATAAAAAGTAGTCAATTACACATCGTTAATTGATTGGCTTTCCATAAATCTTCTTTGTCAACATAAAACGGTTTGACTTTGAAAATTATTAATTAATTTTTTTTTTAAAATATTAAAAAACATGTATAAGTGTATACAAATGGAAAGTATTAAAAGTTGGGACTTTTTCAAAAAAAAAAGTCAAACTTACGAAATATTAGAATGTTAATAATGAGAATGACAAAACTTAATGTAATGTAATTTACCAATTTTAAGTTTTAATATAAAATTTTTAAAAAGTCAATTTGTAAAAAGTCAACCACTGTATTGTTTAAAAAACCATAAGACTGATATATTTTTGAAAATTATTAATTAATTATGTTTTTAAAATATTAAAAAACATGTATAATTTGGTATAAAAATGGAAAGTATTAAAACTTGGTACGTTTTCAAAAAAAAAGTCAAAGTTATTTAAATTTAGAATGTTAATAATGAGAATGACAAAACTTAATGTAATGTAATTTACCAAATTTAAATTTTTATAAACAATTTTTAAAAAGTCAATTTGTAAAATCTATAGTTGTCTAAATTTTAATTCTCATTATGGCAAATAAATCATATTAACCATATTTACCTATTGCTAAAAAAAACATATTTACCAAATTTTTGCTAACTATTATAACCTAGAAAGCATATCAATGTATATTTTTTCAAAACACATATCAACACAAAAAACACATATCAACACAAATATCAACACATATCAACACAAAAAACAAATCAATGTATGTGACCGCTAATTAATCATCATCCAAAAAACGACCATAATCAAGTTTGTTAAGAGTTACCCACAACCACTGTATTGTTTCAGAAACCACCACGACTTAGGACCAAAAGTATGCGATTTATATCCAAAAAACTACCCACTGAATCCCATCCTAATTACCATCAACCCTAACTACTTTAGAGAGCTTGAACAGACCTCGTTTTTGAAACCAACGGAAATGCACCTGATCACCAGCCTGCAAATCATTGTCAGCAACAAAGACAGACATACCTTTGATGTAAAAACGCTTACTCGATCCCCTGTCTTCAATACCTACACAGACACCCCAGCTATTTTGCTCAGCATCCTTAATTGTCAATGAGCGCGGCCTGTTCAAGCCGTTGTCCTTCGCCCATTGTGTCTTCATCCGCTAAAACAAATAATCATACATGAAATTTGTTATAAAACGGTTTATATAGCATCAAAATGATTATAACAGATTGCTTAAACATATAATACTTACAAAATGCCTGTCAACAACAAAAACAACTGGAACGGCCCAATCTTCTATATCGTCAACATCTTCATCCGATCCAGAGTCATCATCATCAGTTTCCATATCATCATCATCTGAATAGTCTTCTCCATCATCATCATCAGAAACCACAGCTATTTCCTCCTGATTAACTTGGTCATCCTCGGGCTGTTCAACGTCCTCCCACAACTTCGGAGGCAGGGTCAGCTTGTTCTTTTCAAAGATGGACAACTCCAATGTTTTCTGTTAATTTTACAATGAAACACATGAAAGGTGTACAAATTAATGATATAAATCTCAAACAAAATTAATGATATTTTTTGAAATTTGAAATCGACAAACAAACCTCGTTGTAAATTTGAAACACCATCAGATGATCCGCTGTTATGTTAAACCTCTGTTTCATGTACGGCCATCCCTGGGTAATGAAAATCTCATGACCATCGTATTCAAGTTGGATCTGGAAAACATGGCCTGCAAAGAAGATGATTTTCCAGCATACTGTTATGATTAGGAACATCAAAATTTTAAAAAGTCTTATTATCTAACAATATATTATATACATGATATTACCTGGAAATGAGCTAACCATAATCGGTTCCATAGGAGGGTTTCGATTGTACAAACCATGATGAACGAAGGCACTTATATGCTGGAAAGTTGAAAAACAATGTTGAAACATTAGTACATATTAATGTATTTAAGGCGTTATGTCATGTTTATAAACATCATTTAAAAAACATACCAGCCGATTCAGATCACTGAGCGGGTCATCAAGTTTGCAGTAGAAATACTTGCCCGGTGCAGCTATGGCATCCTGATGGAAAGTATACATATTAAAACAGTTGAGCATTTCTTCGTACTCAAACACAAAGTGACAACCACTTGGGTAGTTTAGCGTTGTAATCATGTGCTTCCACCCATTGTAAAAAAACCACTTCCCAGCGATATTCATCACTTTAACTTCGAATGATCTCTGATCCAACGTATGAATTCTGGTCATGCCAGTAGGGTATCCATACTTTGAAATCCATTCCTTATAATCTGCGGGCAACGCCTACAAATCAATACAAAAAATTTTGATTATAAACTAAACTCTTGGATTTCAGTTAATAAACATTATACATCCGAATACTGTACAGTGATCAATGAAAATATTCTAACAACAAACAGAGTTTTAACGCATAAGAAAGGTCGCTTACCATACACACACGTTCTCTGCCCTCTGATTTAACCCAAAATCCATAAACCATTCTGCGACGACCTTTAGAGCAACTGTATTATCGGTAAAAACATGTTAAAACATGATATCATATAACTGAAATTGAATCATTTGATGAATACATAAGTGCCAAATCTGTATTTTATTAAAACCTATTCAATTTTGAAAACAGATTAATTTTGGAAAAATCCCAAATTGAAAACTTTATATAATCGAGTCATATTTTTTGATGTTCATACAAACTGATTCAGAAAAAAACAACAATCTAATCTTCGGAAAACCAAAGTTTGACCTAACATCATCTATTTACATCAAAAATAAAACACTGTGTTAGTCCATCAAAAACCATTCAAGAAGCCTAATCAAACAATCAAAAAACCTAATCAAACAATTGAAAACTTTATATAATCCAGTCATATTCACAATGTTCATACAAAGTTGATTATATAATCCAGTCATAATCATCAGTGTAAAATAAAAATAGAAAACACTGATTCAGCACAACAAAATCCATTCAATAACCTTATACAATAATCAACAAACCTAATCAAACAATCAAGAACCCTAATTAAGGGCAAACGAAGGTTTTCTTTGTCGTAACATAAACACAACAATGGAAACATAAATAATCAAATCTAAACAGGGAAAAAAAAAACAATCAATCGACAAAGAGATTAGAAAAAAACGAAAAAAAACACAGTTACAATGAGGGATAAACATGGATTGATTAAAATAAGAATGAAAGAGAGGTAACCTTTGATTGGATATGAAAGATTGGGTCGATCGCCGTAATGGCTGTGATTAGGGTTTGGAAGGGTTGGTTTGTGGAGGAGGCGATGATATGAGGTTGATTACTTCCGTGTTTTTTTTTTGCCTTCTTATATTTTCTGTTTTTTTTTTTAAATCAAAAACTTTATTAAATCCCACAATGAGACACTTGGCACAATATGATTGGCTCCACAATTGAGGATGAATGTGGGAGTGCCAAGTGTACTCATAGACTTTTGTTTATTAGGTATATAGATTTAATTGATAACAATCATTAAGATTCAAATTTCTGATTAAATGACATTAAATTCGGTCAACTTTATTAATGTAATTAAATAACAATAATTCAGAATTAATTAAATTAAAATTGGCCTAATAGTATCAGCCGAATATGGAATGTAGAATTGAATAATCAAAATTAACATAAAAACATTGTCGATAGTTTAATGTTTAAAAAATATTGTTGACCAATTGTTGAATGTTAAACAACATCTTCAAAAAAAATTAAAAGTCGGTTTCTTGTGTCATATACAAAATCCGAAGATTCAAACGAATACAATAAATAAACAGAATCGATAAACTCTTGAAAAGGATTTAGACAATAAATAAACAAAAAAGGTTTTATAGATACAAAGCTGGAGCTCCATATACCTAATTGGATCCTAGAATTTGTGTCTTCGGATCAAATCATGTTGTTCAAATGTTAAAACATAGCATTAGTAAAACCGATTGAATAGTAATAAAATTAACAAAAATCCGAATGAAAAATCCTTATTATCCCTTTAAAAAAAATTCTGATTCAATATTTGTATATTACAAATCCGTTTATCACAATCAGATTGAATATGTGTTTATCACGATTCCGTTTAATCTGTTTTTATTCCGTTTGAATACATGGGTATATTACAAATTTGTTTATCACATTCCGTTTAACCGGGTTGCATATTTTCATTCACTACAAATCTGTTTTTAAAAAAATTCCGATTGAATACATGGATATATTACAAATATGTTTATAGCACAAATCCGGTTATCACAAATCTGAATGAAAATATGCTTTTAAAAAAAATATGGTTTCAAATGAATCAAAATACGCTTCAAATGATTTCAAATGAATGAAAATATGCTTCTAAAAAAATCCGATTGAATATTTCTATATTACAAATCTGTTTATCATAATCCGATTGAATATGTATGGATAATCAACATTAGAATAGTAGTATGGATGTTTACCTTTAATCGGTTGTGGATAATCAAGAAATGATGTAAGATGAAGAAGAAAGCCCTAAAGATTTGTTAGGAATTAGATTCAGAGCTTTGATATGGAGTAGTATCAATAGAAATTAGAAGAGTAGTATGAGAGTTTTGATATGGAGAATGAAAAAAAATGAAAGAAAGAGGTTTTTTATACTAATAAATTCGGAGCTCCATATTTGTTGTTGGATCCTAGAGGCCCTCTCTAAGGCCTCCATTCGACCCGAGGTTATTCATTTATTATATAGATGACTAGCTGATTATCCCGGGAGTGTCCCGGTGTTGAAAAATCTAATATTACTTAATACAAAAGGATTAAAAAAAAAAGTAAACAGTCTCAACCAGTTTTAATGTTAAAGAAAGTTGTTCTAATGTTTATACTATCAAAAGGGGTTCTCATGTTGCATTCCCAGCAGATTAAAAAATCTCAACCTCTTTTAATGCTAAGCATATCGTTATAGCACATGAACATGGACAATTAATATATGTAGTAGTAGGTTCAAAAACATATATACTATCATAACATGATTAGTGACTTGCCTATATATGATTAAGAAATTACCTAAATACATTGTGTTTTTTTTTCTGAATGAACAAAAACTCACTAAAAAAACATTTTTTTTGTTTTTGTATAGCACTATATATGCTGCTCGTTGGAAAGATAATAAAGCAATCGTTAATTTGGTGTAAATTTTTTTTCAAAAAAATGTCATACATAAAAGTTACTAACGTTTAAAAATTGTGAGCGGAAAATAAGAAAAAAATAAAGATAAAAATATTAATTAACATATTTGAAATTTTAAAATAATTAATAGTTCACTAACATTTAAAAATGTGAGAGGAAAATAAGGAAAATATATTAATTAACATATTTGAAATTTTAAGATAATATAGATATAGATTTTATTTATTTAAAAATACAAAATAAATAATTTAAAAAAAACTTCACATGATGCCACATGACACATTCAATGGGGGGGGGAGGGTTTGAGGCCTCCATTGAATGCCACATCATACAAACTCAATTCTTTTATTATAAGTTATAGATTATAGATAATGTAATTGAAAATAGGAATAAGGCATAAAAAAAGTTGGAACAAATACATCTAAACATGATTAGGTTTATACCGATGCCAAAATATACATACTTGAAAAATTAAAAATCACAAGAAACCTCCTCCGTAACAAATATTGAAAAATTAATATATCTTAATTTTTATCTTAATTATTTAAACTAATTTATTTATTTTAATCAAATTCTTATTTTATAATCTATATCTATAACTTATAATAAAAGAATTGAATTTTTATGAGGTGACATTCAATGGAGGGTGTCATGTGATACTTTGAGGTGATAGTATTGAATTTATTATTTTAAATAAAAGATACATTTTTAAAATTTTTATTTTTTTTTAAATAAAATCTATATCTATATTATCTTAAAATTTCAAATATGTTAATTAATATCTTTTCCTTATTTTCCTCTCACATTTTTAAATGTTAATTATTATTTTTAAATTTCAAATATTTTAATTAATATTTTTATCTTTATTTTTTCGTTATTTTTCACTCACAATTTTTAAACGTTAGTAACTTTTATGTATGACATTTTTTGTTGAAAAAAAAAATTACACCAAATTAACGATCGCTTTATTATCTTTCCAACGAGCACCATAGTGCTATACAAAAAACGAAAAAAAATGTTTTTTTAGTGAGTTTTTGTTCATGCAGAAAAAAAAACACATGTGTTTAGGTTATTTATTAATCACATATAGGCAAGTATTAATCGTGTTATGATAGTATATATGTTTTTAAACCTACTATTACATATATGAATTGCCCATGTTCATGTGCTATAACGATATGCTTAGCATTAAAAGAGGTTGAGATATTTTTTAATCTGCTGGGAACACAGCATGAGAGCCCATTTTCGTAGTATAAACATTAGAACAACTTTCTTTAGCATTAAAAGTGGTTGAGACTGTTTACTTCTTTTATCCTTTTTTATTAAGTCATATTACATTTTTCAACCCCGGGACACTCCGGGGTAATCAGCTAGTATAATATAAATAAATATAATAAGTTACATTCACATATGTTACATAGAACATAAGTGAAAGACTTAGTTTACATAACTATTAAGAGAGTGAAAAACTAGGGGTGTTCAACGAATAGAATAACGAATTTTTGAATTATTCGAATCGAATTTCTTGAATTTTTAATATTTTTATGTGAATTCGTATTCGATTCGTATTCGAAAATTCAATTTATTCGATTCGTATTCGATTCGAAT
Organism: Ambrosia x helenae; assembly: GCA_030844895.1. NCBI lineage: Eukaryota > Viridiplantae > Streptophyta > Magnoliopsida > Asterales > Asteraceae > Ambrosia > Ambrosia x helenae. Next base: position 16,101,769 of record CM061224.1, on the reverse strand, counting down.
AAGAAACTCGAATTCGAATCGAATTCGAATATATTCGATTTAGTTCAAATTCACCATAAATAATTAATTGTTTTACTTTTAGTTTTAAAACTAATACAAACTCATTATTTTTAACATATAAAATACAAATCTACAAAATTGATAAACAATAACATGTCAAATACGGGAATAGTAAAAATAGTAAAGAGTGTAGTTTGTTAAAGTTTTGTGATGTATAAGGTAAATATGTAAAATATGGTTATGGTAAAAGTTGTAGACATTATAGGTTTTTAGAGTTTGACCAAAATTTAGAAGTTCTTTTTTTCAATGTGTATATAATAACGTGCATGTGTGTAATATATATTTAAAATAATATACATATATAGTTTTTATTCGAATTTCGAATCGAATCGAATTTAAAATCATAAATTCGTATTCGATTTACTGGACTCGAATTCGAATTGAATTGAATTCGAATTCTTAATAATCGAATCGAATTCTTGGTAATCGAATCGAACTAATTCGAATTTCGAATTTTTCGAATCCGAATCGAATTCTGAACACCCCTATGAAAAACTAAAAGGGTACCCGCGCGATGCGACGAAAAACATAGACATCTCATGTTAAAAGTCTATATTTCTTGTGAAATGTACATTTCGTGAGAAAAGTTTGCATTTTGTGTGAATGGTGCATTTCGTGTGAAAAGTCACATGAAATCTCACCTTCCTCCCCCCAAAGAAACCCTAAATAAATATCCATTACGAGCCTTTTAAAAAATTTACCTCAAAACCGATTTAGTTGAGAACCCAAATTTACAGCCTTGAACCTAACCAAGAAACAGAATCCTTTTCACCTTCTGAGTACTTGATGATGGTGAGAGATAAGACCTTGATACTAATCCTAAACCCCCCCCCCCTTTTTTTTGCGAAAAAAGTTGAAGCCACAAAATCCAACCTTCTCTCTAACCCTCTTATCTCTACGATTTCAAATGTGAATTTGCAAAATGACTTTTAATTTTAGAGTTTAATTTACATGAAAATGTACCATAATGCCATTATGGTCCTTGCATATCCTCTTCCATTCTCTTTGGGCTTAAAATTTACTAGAAAACTAAAAATTAAATTTGTAGGAAACGGTCTTTTCCTACAATTTCCCGACAAAGACAATTTTGTCAATAATAGTTTGAGAGAAACTTTTCCAAACTAAAGTTTCTCTCAACCTTATAATATATTAGTTAGCATTTATTGTAATTATATTACTATTAGAAAACCTGGCGGTTTCCTTAGGAAAATTTGGTTGGAAATTTGTTGGAAACCGTTTTTTCTAACATATTTCCAACCAAAATGATTTGATCGGAAAAATGTCGGTGGAAACGTTTTCCGACCAATATAAAATTCTACCTCTTTTTTTTTTACGTTAGGAAGTTTTTTAAGAAACTTTGCATTTTCCTAGTAATATAAACTGAACTTTTATAAATAGTTGATTAATAATACATAATTTTTTATGGGTTTTTTAATGGTATTAATTATTCGTACCTTTTTCCACCACAACTTATTGTAATTTCCGTCTCTCCCATAGCTTAGCCGAGGCCGCAACGCCAAACACTACATGTTTAAGCTGCGTTTTCTCCGGCACAACAATCTCCGGAGAAAATGAAGCATTCTGTAGCGAACCACGAGTTGAAAAAAATAACTCGTGTTTGCTACAGTGCAAGTTAGAATTGTTGAGAAGCTTGAGAATGTACACAAGGTAAGTTGCACCAACAAACGCCATAAGATACATCATCAACTTCATGTACCCATTGCTAACCCGGTTCGAAAAAACAGGTGTTGTCGGGTTCGGTCCCACCTGATCCCATATGATTTTGTCAGAATCTTTTTGCAACAGTTTCATATTGGGTTTAGATTTAGGTTAGATCTATCAAATCTAATATAAATCAACAAAGCTGAAGATGATATTGATAAGAAGTTAAGCACAACAAGTTTATGTTACATATGTATAGTGATATGTAACATATGAAAGCGCATACGTTTCTGTGCTGTCGTTTGATTACAGAGAGAAACTTGGTTGATTATATATGAAAGTGTTTGGAAGTGATTTTAATGACTTGTTGTTAAATGTTTGATGCCACGTAAGCAACTTTTGATGATGGGTATATCTAAAATTTTGAAATTATTTTAGCCATAAAGATTGGAGTAAAATTGGAGTAAAAGGAGAAACGTATGTCGGTCAACTTTTATATTTTTTGGAGGGTATTCATAACGTGAACTTTATAAAATGTTACGTTATAATTTGAGAGTGAATGTGAAAAAAATGTATTATGTATATTAAATTATCTAATAATTTAAATGGACATTCGGTTAAATGATAAATACATACTAGTGTGTTTCAAGGCGCGCTTACAACTTTGTCCTATCCAAAACACTAAAAAGCTATTATCAACAAAGTAACTACCAATTTGCATACCATAATTTAAAAACGACATCTCACACAAACATGAGTATATTTGTATGTATTACTTAATAACACTAGTGGACATGCCCGCGCGTTGCAGCGGGTGCATTTGTTTTGTCACATCATAGTTGTTGGGGTTTGTGGTGTATGCATTGAGTTTGTGGGTGAATTCTAAACATAACCATATTCCCAAAAGAATATGTATAAAAGATAAACAGTTATTTACACAACCTGAACCAAGTTTCAAACAGTTAACCGAACATTTAAATTGCCAAACCGGCACACCGTATGAATCTCAAACCATACAGAATGTCAACTTGCTTTGATTTGAACAATGCAGTTTACTAACATAAGCCAAAAGATTATCACACACATAGGGAAATTATAAACTGAAAACCCACTTGAGTTAAGAAAACTAAGAAAACCCTTGTAAAAACCATCTAAATCTTTTTTTTTTTTTTTTGAAAAAAATACACAAGGTAACATACATGTATTAAAGCGTTTTGGGCCAAAAAAATAAAAAAAGCGCCGATAGGATATTTTAAAAAAAATAAACAAAGTTTGTGCTGTTACATATGTAACAGCTATGTTACGTATGTAACATCAGTTGTTACATATGTAACAGCGCAAATTTTGTTTAATTTTTTTAAAAATATTCAATCGGCGCTTTTTTTATTTTTTTTGGCCCAAAACGCTTTAATACATGTATGTTACCTTGTGTATTTTTTTTCAAAAAAAAATAATTTTTTTTAGATGGTTTTACAAAGGGTTTTCTTAGTTTTCTTAACTCGAGTGGGTTTTCAATTTATCCTCCCCCACACACATATGTGTGTGTATGTATGTATATACACCAAATTTCATGATCAGATTCTGTTCTAAAACTCTCCTAGTAATACAAACCAAATAATCAGATATAAGTGTTGGTATATGGGTTAAAAATATATACACATACATGGTTAATCACTATATACTTTCACAATCCTTATACGGCATGAAGTTGCGCCGCTGCCTATGCCTGGGCCCTTTATTTCAAAGGTCAATCCCTGTTTGATGTGGTCAACTCAAAATAGGATTTAAGGTCACATCAGTTTCATATTTCCCCGATAGCACGTGCATCTTGCTGTGTGTGTGTGTGTGTATTTACCATTTGGTTCACTTCACATGTTTGCAATCCATGGTTTTTTGCATGCAGCCACGAGCTATACAGTTCGGTTCAGTTCACATGTGGCTGTGGCTAGCATTGGGCTTGCATTGACCCACTTGACACTTTGCCGGATCATATGAAAAGTAAGTCCCGTTTAGCTCATTTTTCGGCTTTCTTTGTTAAGTCAATAGCCTTTGTTTTTTCCAATTCAGCCTCTTTTTGCGCTTTCTTTTTTTCTAGTTCAGCCTGTTTATAGTTCTCTTCATGAGCCTTTCGAAATAGCATCACAAAATTTAAAAGGGTCTGAGTAACTGCAAACCATAGAATATATCCACATATCATCATCCTTCAGTTATTTATCTAGCACATATTTTGATTTCAAAAAGTCAATCCCTTTATAGTTTATATGTTACATTGTTCAAAAGGGCAACGAGTCACCAAAATATGGAAGGTGAAACTATGAGAGTGATATATGAACAATATTTGTTCAGTACAAAGTTGATGTTGTGTTTTCCGGACACGTTCATGCCTACGAGCGAACGGTGAGTAATTGTCAAAGATCAAAATCAAATACAAAAATCGTGTCGCCTTTGACTTTTAACTTTTAACCTTTTTTGATGTTGCAGGAACGGGTATCAAATATCGCTTACAATATCGAAAACGGCTTGTGCACTACTAGATATGACGGATCTGCCCCTGTTTACATAACCGTTGGTGATGGATGAAATCAAGAAGGATTGCTCTATGAGTATGCCATTGCTTAAAATTACACGTGGCAGTTATGAACCGTTAGTAAATAAATGAGTTGAGTTAGGTAAAATGTGTCACTGTAGTTGCCACCGCATGTTATTAAAACAAATTCAAATAGGTGAAACATTATTATTTTTTTCTTTCTAAAATGACATGTTTCAACGTGATCCTCTTTTGGTGATAACCTGTTTTGACCCGTACGCAATTGTCATCATATTAAAATGACATGTTTTGACTTGAACCCATTCTGACCCATTAGCCGACCCAACCTCCTCGTTTTACCAGGTTGGCTTAAAATATTTTTCTTGAATCTCATATTGTTGAAAAGTTGAACTTTTACTTTATATTTTTTATCATTGCAGGATGGTAGAGCCACAACCAAAGTATTTAGCATTTAGGGAACCAAGCTACGGTATATCTTAATCCATGGTGGTGATGGTTTAAACATTCATATTTTGAAAATATTAAGAGATGTAATACAAATGTCTAAGAATGATATAATTATCTTTGGTGCAATGGTAATACTATACTACTATAGGTTCGGCTATTCGATAACACAAATTATCTTAAAGCTTTTCATCTTGGCAATATATAGGTGTCTTTGTTCCCCGCTACAATCTAGTACTCCGGATTTCTAACATCTTATTCCATTCAACAAGAAATAGCCGTAAACATGCAAAGAAAGTCTAGAATTTCCATACGAAGAGCCAATTTTATTAAACCAAAAGAAATTTTCATTAAAAACACCAAATGTAGGTTAATCTACAACCTTATTAACAATAATGATATCATATGTTAAATGTTTCGGTTTATATACAGGCATAATTTTGTACACGTCCATATACTCTAATTCAATCCCATTCCAAACACTATATGCTTTAGTGATAGCAAATATAATATGATTCAAATTAACCCGTTCTCATATTCATAGGTTCAAATGGTATTTGGTGGTTGAAGATTAATATGAAAGTCATATTAAGAGAAAGTGTACCACCTAGCCCCCATATGTAATGAATATGTTATTAGCACATTTATAGTTGATTTCATATATGTGAATTTTAAACAAGTTTAATGAGGTTAATATATTCGGTTTGAATTGAGAAACTTTTATTTTTTGAAAACTGAATATATGTTTGTTTATATAGTATTACCCTCAAGTTTAAGTCCTTAACATGACGAAGGAAAAATGATTTTTAATCAGAATTAAATATGAATGTATGTATAAATTTGAGTGTTGGCTTTAAATTATATTAATCCAGTAAACATCGTATTAACTTGAGCAATATATGCGTTGGCAATCAATATATGTGAAGCCGTTTATTTATCAAGCGCAAGCTCAAGCCGTCGAGCCTTCTTGTAAAAATTGATTACCCTATCTATTAATATGTAAACTACTATGAACAGTAACTTGATGTGAGGGATATTTTATTAGTATGTAATAATATTTAACCCACATTTATTAAATGAGCCGAGCCCCAACCTAAAAAATATAAGTTTGTTTAGTAAACGAGCCCGAGCGTCACTTATTGATCTCACAAGCCTAATGGAGCCTATTATTTATATTATTTTTATTTAATGTATTAACTAATAAATAATACACGAGCTAAGCCCGAACCTATCTTGAGCTTGAGAAAATACCAATGAGCCGAGCTCCAATTCCAGATCTCATAAATTAATCAAGCTCAAGCATGGTAGAGCTTGGGTTCGGCTCGGCACGTTTGCACCCATACATAATGTATTGTAAGTGACATCTTAAACGTTTGTGTAAAATACATCTTTGTCCAACATCAACCTACCAAGTTTGAAGAAAAAAACAAGCTAATAATAAGACATATTTTCAACCAATCGTACGCAAATTTCTCGAATGTATGTATAAGCATAAACAAAGAGATATATAAGTAGATTACTTCTAAGTAATTGGCACCACGAATATAGTTGCAGTTAACTGCTTTTCCCAAAAGACAAGGGGTGCTTCCAACACTCTGCCTCACTATCCAGGAACTCTACCATATTCATTAGTCACATGTCAGAAATAATTACATCACAGTACATGTGGCAAGATGGGTTGGTTGGGCTATGGTCGCAACGGGTCAAAAAGGATTCAGGTTGAAACATGTCAATTTTCAGTGCAGATCAAAACAGGTTGGCCTGGGAAAACTTTTATGTCAAATTTTAAATAACTAATGTGTTAATTATGATTACAAAAACAATGTTGTTGCAGACTTGCAGTAACTATCAACTATCAAGATATTTGAATAAACATTTGCAAAATCGATTAAACCAGATTAGATGGATACCTTGGGGACGGATGGTATGAGTTTCATCCTACTATTGCGTAACTCATCATCACCATCCACAAACCTTTGCAATAGAGAGCCGGCTCCTAATTCCTTGGTCACAAAATAGAAAACCAGGCTGCAGTTGGTCAAACCAGGTACCTTAAGTAGCAAAATGTTATAAGTTCACCAAAACATTAAAATTACTCAAATTTAACATTTATGACAGCTTACTTGAAGGTTGAACACCAAGCAATAGTGTCCTTTTTGAGAAGCAACCTATATAGAAAAACATTACTGTCAAAACAAGCATTATAAATCTATGTATTCATAAATTTTGGAAATTTTTTTATAAAAATAATTGCTCTAATAAGAGTACAAATTTTGTTAGTTTTCAAAACTTTGACAATCAAAAATCACCAATATTTTAAATGAATGAATAGTATAACGAAAATAAGGGTCTGTTTGGTATGGGGTAATGGAATGAATGAGGGAATGGAATGAATGAGGGAATGGAATGGACAAGGTAATGGAATGGATCATTACCATTCCATGTATTGTTTGGTTGCCATGTGGGAATGAAAAAAAATATTACTTTGTATTGTTGGACAGGCAGGAAAAGACGAAGGAATAAAATCAGTGGTTAGTGGCGGTGATGGTGGGTGGTGATATGTGGCGGTAGCGACGGTGGTGGGTGGCGACGACGGCACCAGTGGAAGATGGAGGTGGATGGCCGTGATGGTGGGTGGGCGAATATGGTGAATGGTGGCGGTGGGTAGTGGTTGGTGCGGTGATGGAAGGTGGTGGTGTGTGGCGGTAGCGTGGTGGTAGTTAGCGACGGTGGTGGTGGGTGATGGCGATGGTGGCGGTGATGGTGGGTGGGTGACGATGGTGGGCAATGGCGGCGGCATTGGGTGGTGTTGGATGGCGGTGGTGGTGGGTGAGTGAAGGTAGTAGATGGCGGCGACGGTGGTGGGAGACGGTGGTGGGTGGTGACGGCGGTGGTGGGTGGTGGTAGCGGTGGTGGGTGGTGACGATGGTGACGATGGCGGTTGGTAGTATGGGTGGGTGGTGCCTTATGGTGTGAATGAAGGGTGAATAAGGGATGGAATGAATAAAAAACATGAGGGGTGGATGGAATGGTTTTGAAGGAATGAAATGCCTTATGGAATGGATGATTCCATTCCTTTGACCAACCAAACACACTATTTTTTTGATTACCCCGTAATGGTCCATTCCATTCCCCCTTCCATTCCATCATACCAAACGCTACCTAAAAGTGATGAATATGTCACAAGTCTTTAGTTTGAACAGGCCTTCGTTTTTTTTTTTTTTTTTTTGCTAGATAAAGAAAACATGGTTTTTGGCATTGAAATAGTAGCCAATTGCAAAAAAAAAAAAAAATTCGAACAGCATTCACTTTATTACTAAAATAAAGAAACAGCTAGAAGCTGTGAAGAACAACCACCAAGAACACCATTAGAACATACTACTAATCTCAAAGTTGGACCAGGATTCCCAAGAGAGAGCCTGGAATTTGGACCTGTGAAAAATCCACAGAAACGCGACTTCTTTTATATGGCCGACCGTATATTTGACTGGGAGGAACTTCTCCTCAAACACGTTTGCGTTTCTAGCAGCCCAAATACCCCAAAATGTCGCCAACATCACCGTGTGAACAATTTTCCTCCATCTTTTAGTCCCGGGACTCTTGAGCAGTGTATTAACCCAATCTGAGAGCGAGGATATGTGTCTAGGCCACGAAATCTTCATCCACACCAACACGTTCCACCATATCGCAGTCGACCATATGCAATTGAGGAAAGCATGGTTAGCGTCTTCATCTCTATATCCGCATCTAGCACACAACTTATATTGTAAAAGCAATACTCTCTTCAAAAGTTCAATTTTAGTCGCAACCCTCCCCTGAACGGCCCTCCAACAGAGAAGGTTGCTTTTGAGAGGCGCTCATCCATTCCACAAAAAATTATGCTCCTCAACATCCCGAAGAGACAATATCCAGCCGAACCCCTTTAGTCGAGAAGTTGCCTCCATCTTTGCTATCCCAGACCCAATTATCAGCCCCACCTTTGAAAGAGAATCGCTGCAGCCGACCCAGAAGCTCTTGAAGCTGCGAGTTTTCGACAGCAGTGTTAGAGCGTTTCGACCAATCCTATTTCCACTCTACAGCCGTCCCACTTTCTGAGAAGTGCGCAGCCACATTTCCATCTTTATCCTTAGCCAGCCTGAAGAGCTCAGGAAAAACGTCCTTCACAGCGTCATTACCCAGCCACCTATCTTTTCACAAGCGAACTTTGGAGCCATCACCCACAACCCCACGTAGCTTGTCTTTAATACTTATACCGAGCTTGAATAGAACACCTTCCATATTTCCTATGTCTTTCCATACCCCCGATACCGTTTTCTTGATTGGAATCAAATGTTTATCCCCGGTCGACTGATGAATAGAGTTGACGACCACACCCAAAATTGTGCAGGATAATCTTTAAATCGCCACCACCACTTTCAAAGCATGGCCCAATTAAATTCTTGGGTATATTCAAAACTGTACACATAGGGGTTCTGAATAGTAGTACTCTCTAATTCAAATTATCAAGTGGCATTAATTGTAAAGCTGAAAGGTCATCTTTATAGTATATACAACGGTAGCAAGATCATAAATTGTAAACCTGTAAAACTTTGAATACTACAATATGCTTTACTAGTTTTTATCGTCCCGGGTTGAAATATCTAATATAACATAATAAAATACATTATTATTATTATTATTATTATTTTAAACAAATCTCTGTCATAAATTATCATCTATATATATCTATATCTATAACTTATAATAAAAGAATTGAGTTTGTATGAGGTGGCATTCAATGGAGACCTCAACCCTCCATTGAATGTGTCATGTGGCATCATGTGAAGCTTTCTTTTAAATTTATTTATTTTGTATTTTTAAATAAAATTTATATCTATATTATCTTAAAATTTCAAATATGTTAATTAATATCTTTTCCTTATTCTTCTCTCACATTTTTTAAATGTTAGTGAACTATTAATTATTTTAAAATTTCAAATATGTTAATTAATATTTTTATCTTTATTTTTTTCTTATTTTCCGTTCACAATTTTTAAACGTTAGTAACTTTTATGTATGACATTTTTTTGAAAAAAAATTACACCAAATTAACAATCGTTTTATTATCTTTCCAACGAGCACCATATATAGTGCTATACAAAAACGAAAAAAATGTTTTTTTAGTGAGTTTTTGTTCATGCAGAAAAAAACACAATGAATTTAGGTAATTTCTTAATCATATATAGGCAAGTCACTAATCATGTTATGATAGTATATATGTTTTTGAATCTACTATTACATATATGAATTTTTCATGTTCATGTGCTATAACGATATGTTTAGCATTAAAAGAGGTTGAGATTTTTTAATCTGCTGGGAACGCAGCATGAGAACCCCTTTTGATAGTATAAACATTAGAACAACTTTCTTTAACATTAAAAGATGTTGAGACTGTTTACTTCTTTTATCCTTTTTTATTAAGTAATATTAGATTTTTTAACCCCGGGACACTTCCGGGGTAATCAGCTAGTATCTATATATATATATATATATATATATATATATATATATATATATATATATATATTGCAAATGGATTAATCCTAGATATCATACTCTTATGCAATCTCTCCTTTGAGAGATACCACATAGGATGTGATGTGACAAGTGTAAACCAATTAAAAAAAAGGAATAAATATGATTTAACCTAATCTATTATAATCTTTAACCTAATCTATTAAATACCTAATCTACTAAATCTAAATATTAAAACTTTACTATTTTTTCTCTCATGTTTCCTCCCATAACTTTTAAACGTTAATATCTTTTATATACGAAATTTTTTAAAGAAAAAAAGTACACCAAATTAACGAGCGTTTTATTATCTTTCCAACGAGTACCATAGTGCTATATAAAAATCGGAGAAAAAAATGACTATTTTTTGTAACCCGACAGGTATTGTGTCGGGTTTGGGATTAGTTTAAAAAAATTGTGGGTTTGGGTCGGGTCTGGGATTAGGTAATACCCGACCCGATTACCCGAAACAACATACCCAAATACCCGAACTACATACCCGATCAAATACCCATGAATTTTTTAACGCATCACATAACCCTTAGACTAATGCGTTCGATATTTCAATAATTAACTTTTTTTATTATTTCATGTTAGTTATTTTTAGAATGATCGATTACAAACTTCCGAATTCATTTGTAATGGCATTAGATTTATACCCCGGCGCAGAGATTCGTTTAAAAATCTCGTATATAAAAGATATTAACGTTTAAAAGTTATGTGAGAAAACACGAGAGATAAAATAATAAAGGTTTAATATTTAGATTTAGTAGATTAGGTATTTAATATATTAGGTTAAAGATTATAATAGACTAGGTTAAATCATATTTATTTCTTTTTTTAATTGGTTTAAAGTTGCCACATCACATCTTATGTGGCATCTCTCAAATGAGAGATTGCATAAGAGTATAACATGTAGGATTAATCCCTTTGCAATATATATAGATATAGATATAGATTTATCCATTCCTACAACATCTACTTTATTTAGAACAAGCTTAATGCCAAAATTCAAGCATTCATTAATCATTCAAATTTGGTATTTTTATATTTTTCCACTAGCTGATTACCTCGGGGGGGTCCCGGGGTTGAAAAATCTAATTTTACGTGATAACCTATTGCAAATGGCTCAAGTTAACTAACCACAAAATCTCTTAATCATTGCATGTTCATTGTATTCTTATCAGTAATAACTCATATTCCATAATCTAAAACCTAATCAGTAATCATCTAAAGAATCACTTATGTAAGCTGCAACTATTCAAAAACTCATCACATCTCTCTAATTTCTCACATTCTAATGGCTCTTATAATTCCTAACCTAATCAACTAAACAAACACTTAAGTTGAAAGTTGTAACCATTGCATCTCATTATGCCACGTGGCATAATCAAGAGATGGTTGAGGCCACCATTGAACGCCACGTCAGCAACAATCAATTCTTCCCGTGAGCGTCCCGGGGTTGAAAAATATAACTATTCTAATAATACTAATACTAATAGTAATAATTATTACTCTTGTAATTAAATAAATAAAAAAAATAACCTTGCTATAAGCTGACACCATGTGTTGCAGTGTTGCGCGATTCTTTCTCCTAGCTTCTCTTGATGAAGTATACCTAGTAAAATTTCAATGATAACAGGGCAATTGGGCTGATTTTCAACATCGTAGATAAGAACCTGGTTTAAAAGAAAAAACATGATTAATGAATAACATGAACAGTTTGTGTGTTTTTTTCCTGTATGAACGAAACCCCACAAAAAATAGTCGATTTTTTCTCCGTTTTTTATATAGCACTATGGTACTCGTTGGAAAGATAATAAAACGCTCGTTAATTTGGTGTAATTTTTTTCTTTAAAAAATCCCGTATATAAAAGATATAAACGTTTAAAAATTATGGGATGAAATATGAGAGATAAAATTTTAAATTTATTTTTAAATTCTTTTTTCCTAAAATAACTCAATTTAATTAAAAAATTAAATAATTCAAAAACACCAAAAACTCTCCATTATGATGCCACGTGGCACTCTCAAGGGAAGGTTGAGGCCTTCATTGCACGTCACGTCAGCATATACGTTTTCTTTTATATATATAGATAGATAAGAGAGTTAAAGTAGTCCAAAAACCTAATTGTGCAGCACAACCAACGCGTCTAGCAAAGAATCATACTAATTACTAAAACTTTGATCATCAAACTACAAAAATACTATATAGGTCATCCATCCGATCATCAAAGAATCATACTAATTACTAAAACTTTGATCAATATATTTCACTTCACATATACAATCAACAGCAACTGTCAATTGATAAAAAAAAAACAGCATAAACGATTAACAATTGGCTCCGGCAGCGTTGAGATTGAAGCCTGATACGAGGAAGATCTAGTGTATAGCAAATGCAATTAGGCTAATCTACTTCTCTTAACGATTAACAATTGGTTTTCTGCTCATATTGATTGCATCAGTTACAAAAAGCAACGTGATTGAAGGAGGAATTGAATATTGAATAACTTAAGTGAATATTGAAGTCGAGCAACTTAAATCAATCGTTACCAAAGAACAGTGATTTATGAGGCTCTAAGAACAAATACAGGAGGAAGATGGGAAAAGGTTACGCTTTAATAACCCTGAAATTTGGGGTGGCTCTGAAATGAAATGAAGGGGACGATTCAATTTGTTGCCACCATGCACCAATTACTGATCTTCTGTGAAGGAGGAGTGAATATAAGAAGAAAGGAGAGAAATTCATTAAGGTAATGTTTGGCAAAATTAGCTGTAGGCTAGTAGCTGGAAGCTTTTTAAATATATTTTGATGTTTGGCAGAGTAGCTGGAGCTTTTAATAAAATGTATAAAATGACCAAAATGGTCATAATTAAAAACTTGTAAAGAAGGTTTTTATTTTATTTTTAAAATAGAATGGGTATTTGTGTCATTTACTAATTAAAAGCTTGTAGCTAGTAGAGCTTTTTCTTAAAAGCTACTACTAGTAGCTTTTCACTGTAGAACTTTTTCTCTAACCTAAAAGCTTCCAGCTAGGGATGAGCTCGGGACGGGATCGGTACCGAACCGATACCGATCCCGACAATACCGATACCGAAAAGTCCAAAAACCCAATACCGATCCCGATACCGAACACATACGGTACGGTACGGTACGGTATCGGTTCAGTATCGGCACAGTACCGGTATGGTATCGGTATTTTGCCTTAAAATACCGATACCGTACCGATCCCGTACCGATACCGATAATACCGAAACCGAAAATCCATAAATATGGATACCGATACCGATGCCGTACCGATCCCGTACCGATACCGATAATACCGAAACCGAAAATCCATAAATATGGATACCGATATCGATCCCGAAACCCCTCGGTTCGGTATCGGACGGGATCGGTATTCGGGATCGGGACGGGATCGGTATTCGGGCTTAAACAAGACTTTTTATTAAGTAGGAGTTTTTTCTTAAAAGCTTGAAGCTTGAAGCTCTTAAAAGCTTGAAGCTTGAAGCTCTTAAAAGCTTCTTGCCAAACATACGAGTGGAAACGCAAGGGTGGTGAATTGAAGGCATGACGATTCATTTGCAGCTTTAATTGGATGTTAGGTTAACTGAAACAGGTTTCTTCACGTAAGGGCATACATGGGATAAGTTTTAGTTTTTAACTATAAAACTTTGTTAAAATTACTAGATTACCTTTTAAAGTGTCTTAATTGTCACATTTATGCCTATAATACCCTTAAATTTCTTACTTAAATATGTTGTACATGGTGCTTCTTAAGTTGTACGAAAATGAAAATTACTATCTTAGCCGTCACTCCTCATTAATAATATAAAATTTGTGTCTAGTGGGTTTACCCGTGCGTTGCGGCGGGATCCAAAATAACTTGTAATACGCTAACAGTTTTCCCATCGCGCATTACAGCGAGTAAATCCTGTCGACAAACATGTATTCCTTAAAGTTTGGTTCGTATTGGTTGACTTATTGTATAAAGTTCTTAGAAAATATGTAAAAGAAAACACGGACAAAATAATGACAAAAACATATATAAGAACTAACAAAAAGCTTAAAACTAAATAACTAAATAAATATATACATAAAGAATATACAAGATTACAAGTGCTGACTTACCAACATAATAATCGATAGTGCAAGACTACAAGTGTTGAACAATATCATTCGATGACAACTTCCAAGAGAAATAAAGAAAATGGTGTGATAAGGCAATGGTATGAGGGGTTTTAGAGATTAAATTGAGGGATGTTGATTTTAATTCATCATTGAAGATGAGAAAAGAAAAATGTGAGGCATTGAATCTCAAATTGAATTCATTAAAGATGAGAAAATCAAAAGGTGAAACAAATAATAATAGAGATGACTTGCATTACTCATTTGTACAATTGTAATCAAATGTTGCACATAGGGGCATAAAGGGAAGGATTTGGCAAAAAGATAGTTGTTTATCTTGTGACCTTTTGTATGCCATCTGAAAATTAACATTAAGTGACTATTTTAGTCATCTCTCCTCTTTTATAATGTAGTATACTCCTCTTTTGTAATGTAGTATAGATATAACACTACTAGAAAATAGGCCTAATGCAACATTTTAGAAGCAACATGTTTCAGAGAAGTTGCATTTGAATCTAATGCAACTCCGATGAACATAAAGGTTGCATTAAAAGATCTAATGCAACTTTTTTCATAAAAAGTTGCAAATGTTACTAAATGTTGCAACCTTTTTTCAAAAAGGTTGCATTGTGAAAAGTTAAATGCAACTTTTATTTTAAAAAGTTAGATGAAAATTAATTACTATCCTTTCGTCTTTGCACTATCTTTCAATTGGTATCAACTCTTCTCCATTAATATTATATAGCTCGTATTGTCCCATTGTTACAAAATAGGTCTCGGGTGGGGGTTTTAGATAGTGAGAGGAATGTATAGAGGTGGTGCAACTTGGTGAACGACCAAAGAACCCTTAGTAAACGAGCTTGAGCCCGAGCTTTACTTATCGAGCTAAAGCCGACACATGAGCCTAAACGAGCTTGGTGTATATCTATTTATTAATTAATATATTAAATGCATATTTAAATAATATTAATTACTATTTATTAAATTAGTAACAATAACCTAATTATATATAAAATAAGAACTATATTTAATTAATAAATAATAAACGAGCCGAGCCCGAGCCTGAGCCTGAAAAAAAACACTTTCGAGCCGAGCTCAAGCCTTAAGCAAGCTCGGCTCTTTTGCACCCCTATAAAAAGGGTATGTATTTTACAAGACTCGAACATAGGTTGTTTCTAAGCTAAAGATCATCATCAACCACTTGACCAAAAACAAGTTTGATGTCTATTTGATGCGATTAATTTAATTAAACCTTATATAGCTGCTACAAATACTCCTTTGTTTTTGCCTTTACGTTGATTAAATTGAATTTTGTAGCTGTGCCTAGGCTTATTTGTCTGGTGTGTTTTTGGTTATGAGTCATGACATGCAAAAATGATCATTCTTGTTAAGTCATTTGGCATTGCATTTTTTAAATACCTTAAAGATATATTAATGCAACATTCAGGCAGTGGGAAATAATATATGGATGTGCTTCTGATGTCTGAGGTTGTAATAAGCACCAAAACCACCATCACCTGTAGCTGCAGAAGCGAAACCACCATTGCTTGTGCAGCGCCAAACCCTCTCTGCCTGTGTTAATTGTTAGGACTATCACGGCTGACCTGAACAAACTTACTGGATGTACATACTGCTGTAACCATTTGTGACTAACTCTCAGACAAAGAATGAAAGAAGATAATGAGTGCTTGAATCTCATTATCAAATTTTATGTTAAGTGATTCTAAGCGCGATAAAATGATTGAATTAAAATTTATTGGAGTAGTAACAGATGCCCCTTCATTTTGTTATTTACCAACTGTCGAATTAGAAAAACCTTATTTGAGGCGGACACCTGTCCGTACATGCTGGATTAAGCCTACAATAATTCATATGTGGTCTTTTCGTTGATGATGTTGTAGACAACACTCTTCGACAATGATATGTGGTTGTAATGAATGCAACATGTATTAAAACCTGTTATGTTTAAGGCAATGGGTTAACCGCTGAAAACGTGAGTATCCATGATAAAGTGCACTAGTCAACATAAAATAAAGAAGCACTGCTGCAGCTCAATTTATGGCCCAACCTGTTGATGGGTCAATGGGTCATGACCTACTATGCCAGAGTGTGCAGCAAAGTACGATATTTTGCTGGTCAAAGTAAAAGAAGGAAGCACATATATTCAGCTCAATTTCTGCAAGAATGGGACCTCAGTTGTGGTAAAGACTTGAGCATAATTTTCTATTTTGGTCAAACTACTGTCCAGTTGACTTTGAAAAGTGAAAAAATTGCATTTGATTTTGAAATTGGCTATTAAAGACCCTAATCTACTGTCCAATTGACTTTGAAATTAATCAAATTACTGTCCAAATGAGATTGCGGAATTATTCGAATTGTTGGAGGCCATATATAATTATCAGTGGAGCAGCAGCAACGATCGGTGGGAATGGAAATGCGACAAAGATGGAATATACTCTGTCTCTAAAGCTAAGCATCTGCTAGCTAACAGAGGATCGATTGATCCCAGTGCAAAAATAAAATGGAAGGGTTGGACGCCGCTTAAATGCAAGATTATGATTTGGAGTTCAGTTAGCCGATTTACAATGCCCGTTGTGTGACGCAGCTGCAGAATCTGTTTTGCACCTGTTTACAGGTTGTTGGTTCGGCTCGGAAATATGGGCGCGAGTTGGGAGTTGGTGCAGATTGAACCCTATATATGCTCTTGAATTCAGCGACTTGTTGCAGCTTCCTGAGCGATTGAAGTCATGGAAACAATAAAGTCATCTACTTTCTTTTGGATCCGTCATAGATCTAGATTAAAAGTTAGTCATTGGAATGATTGGTGTAAATACCCTTTGGGTGTGATGTAATTTCGCTTGTTCAATGGCCCTCGCTTTGAGGACCGCTTGCGGCGTTTTTTGTGGTGAATGAAAGTTATTTTCCAAAAAAAAGACCCTATAAAAATGTACAAAATTATATATACACTGTATTAATATAAAATAAATAAATAAATAAATAAATAATAGGTTTGGTGAGGCTCGCACAACAACTCTAGCTTGATAAGTGAAGCTTAGGCTTGACCTCGTTTATTATTTTAAAAGCTCGAGCTTGACTCAAGCTCGAACCCATTTAACTTAAAAGGGCTTGAGCTTGGCTTGTGAGTAGTTTGTTAAGCTCGATCTTGGTTGGGATTCAGCTAATTGATTGTTTATTAATTAATTTTTTATATTTTTAGTTATATATATATATATATTAAATATTAATTAATTATCTTACATATGGCAATTGTTACTCCCACTCTAGTACATAAACACATTGGAGTAAAAAATCGGTAGGGTATATAGTGACTCGTCACAAAATTAGACCCGATGATGATCAACTAAGCCCAATGATTGCCAATTAGGCCCATTGATGGTTATTTAGATCAAATGATGATAAATTAGGCTCAACGACAATCAGTTAGAACCAATGAGGGTCTATTAGGCTCAATGGAGGTCAATTAAGTTTGTTAATGCTTAATGATGGTCATTTAGGCTCAATAATGGTCAAATAGACCCAATAATGGCCACTTAGGCCTAATGATGGTCACTTAGGCCTAATGACGGACAATTAGACCCAATAATAACATCAAAAATCACTCATGTGAATCGGATACAAATCAGCTGTACGGATGATGGAATCGATTCGAATGGGACAATCTCTGTAGACGTGAGATATAAAAGATGCATCTTTAAAAGGAGTGGATATAACCAGAGGACACTCTAAGGCGGTAGGTACAGACTTCAAATACTTGGCAACAAAAAGTGATACTACAGAATGTGTAGCACCCGTATCAAAAAGAGCATACAAATCACGTTCACCAATATACACATAACCAGAAACCGTACCTATAACAGGAAAACAAAATTCACACTACGATGAAGAAAAAAATCACATTCAAAATCCATATCACGATGAAGAGGAAACAAGACCCGTACCTGGGGCATTAGCTGCATCATTAGCTGTTAGTGCAAAAACTCGTCCTCCGGTGGGTCGAGCATTTCCTCCAGTATTAGCTCTAGGGTTCATCTGAGGGCATTCCTTAATCTGATGACCTGCTTCTCCACATTTATAACAAAGACCTTCAGCTTTACGACAACGCCCTCCATGAGTTTTCTAGCAAGTGGCACAAGGAGGGTAACGGTTCTGAGGCGGGTTTTGAGGCTGAGTTTGATTAGGGGCTTGATTTTGTTGTGCTGGCCTTGGATTCTGATTTCGGTTTCTCACATTACGTGACTGATTATTATGGTTTCGATCGAAACGGTGCCCATGGTCGCGAGAGTGATCATTGCCGTCCTGAGAAGAAGAATTTCTTTGATTATTATCCCTAGGCCGTTTACGACTCTCATCAAAATCCCTCTGACGATGCTTCTTATCATTATCCAGATTCTTAACAACATCCACAATCTCATTAATGTCAGCAAATCGAAGGTTAAGAATAAACTTCCTATCTCTGTCACAAATAGCCCATTTGAAACGATCAGTTTGCTGCTCATGAGTACCTGCAACCGGGCCTAGAAAACTCACAAGACGATAGAAACGGGCCTTAAATTCTATGATCGGCTCATCATTATTCTGCATAATCGTAGCATACTCTCGTAGATATTCGCTGCGGTCCGCATCAGTGAAATACTGCTGATAGAATAGAGTACGGAAATCATTCTAGGGTAGAGTAGCAGCATAATGATCACCTCCCGAGCATTCTTCAGAGTCTTCCACCAGCGGTGTGCGTCATCCTCCAACTTATAACTAGCGAGCCTGAACTTAAACACGTCATCGACTCCCAAAACCTCAAACAACTTCTCAATATGGGCTATCCAATTTTTTGCTTCAACTGGAGTGGCAGCAGTACTAAAAGACTTTGGCTTTTGCTTTTGAAAACGCTCCAGCCAGACATGAATGCCATCAGGAGGATTAGCATTAGCATTAGCATTCTCATTCGCATTACCATTGGCATTAGCGTTGGCGTTAGCATTAGCATTAGCGTTAGCGTTGGCATTAGCCTGCTGCAACTGTTGGATCAAGTTAGGAACCAAACTAGCTATTGCTGCGTTGACAGCATTCGTGACGAGAGTCTCAAGGGAAACGTCGCCAGAATTCTCCGCATCATCACTAGAGTTGTTCGTATGTCTAGGAGCCATTCTGAAAAGAAGATACACGTGTGAGCAGAGAAAAGCATTTAGATTGTGCGGAGAATGACAAGAGTGAATCCTAACCCAACGTCTACCCATTACCTCACATGTTTCGTTATTTACGTTTAAGTTTTCTACAGGAGAGAGCCTGGGCTCTGATACCATAACTGTCACATCCCAACCCGAAACAGGCTGACATGTCACACTTACAGATATCAAATACCAAACAAAGTCCATAAAACGTTAACTAGAAATCCAATGGAACAACGAAGTTCAAATAGAGTTTCAAACTTATGTCTTATTAAAACTAAAATGCAAAACTAAATGTCTTTTAGCACTCGAACATCAACTCTCATCCTTGATTTCCCAGGTTTCCCTGATTATCTGCGAGACAAATAGGAAAATACAACAAAGAAAACTACGGCTGAGCCAAAAATTGTTCGGTAACGGAAAGAACAACAGTACATATAAAAGCGGTTTAAAGAAGAGAAATTTCAAAACGGAATGCTGAAACAAAATTTGGTACAAGTCTATAACGAAACTTATTCAAAGCTTATCGTATCATATCAAAGGCATATCAGAGAACATATACTAACTTACACGACTATAACGTAGCGATAAAACATGTCGTGTAATCGGAAGCACCCATAGCCGAAACAAAGGGGGTACATAGGTAGCTAATCCATGCACCAATGAGATAGTGAGTGTGGCGTGCATCCATTATTCCATCTCCGCATACAAAAACACATACACATAACAGAGCTAAGATCGATCTATACGCCTCTAGAGGCCAAGTGTTACACTAACACAACTAGAGACGCCGTGAAAATTTATAATGCACTATCACGAACAGTACCATGCCGTTGACGCCCAAACGACATGTCAAAACAGAGTGCTAGGGTGACAGAGTACAAAAGAACGGATATCGACTAAATACTTAATGAGATCTAAGGAACATGCAACAATGATCTCAAATTTAAGGTATATTGCATGCTATCCAAAAATCTGTACTACAAAGTAACGGACCGAATTTATATATAAAAAAATATACTATAAAGAGAAGGAAACGGAATCCGTACCTTAGCTTAAACGAAATAGCACAAAATTTAAGAACGTCCTTAATCAATTCGCGGGCCTACATATTTAAGTATATTCTATAGTTAAGACTTGTTATTTATGGCCACGTCTAAAGTCATCTCGGCTTGTGGTTCCACCACAATGTTTACACCCGTGCAATTTTTCTTGACTAGCCAACAACAACCCACCTTGAATGTCCTCCATTTTCTTCGTTTCTTTCAAGCGCTCCTCATACACTTTCAACCTACCAACGGCTTCATCGAATAACATTGAGTCTAAATCAAAGCATTGCTCAATGGAAGCCACAATTTGAAGAAATGGCTTAGGCATCGAATCAAGCAACCTTTTCACCAACTTGACTTCTTCAAGCTTATATCCAAGACTCCTTACCTTTGATGCAAAACCGGTCAACTTTGTCACAAAATCATCAACCGTTTCACCTTCCTTCATACGTAAACTTTCAAGCTACCTATTCAATGTTGCAAGTTGAGCCACTCTCACCCGCTGTACTCCCAAATACCGTGTCTTTAGGCCATCCCACACTTGTTTTGGGTCGGTATAACTCGCCAGTTGCAAGACCGTCTCTTCGGGGATTGCTTGAAATAAGAAGGCAAGCGCCTTTTTCGACTTATCGGCATCTGGTTCTACACCTAAAGCTCTTGGTTCGACCGTCTCCCAAATCCCATGCACATCCATGATCGACTTGACCTTAACCGCCCACACCGGATAGTTCGTGGCGATCAAAACGGCAACTTGATAAGACATCGAACCACCTTCTTTGATAGGTACCAATGCCATTTTCTTCCTTTTGACAGCTTTAACCCTTTTTCCAATCTAACTCGTTCAAAAAGATCTATTCCACCGAACAAGAAAACAAGCTACCGCTTTTTACCGTTTTCTTTAACCCGCTAAACGAACAAAATCCAAAGCCACCTGCTTTGACAGATCTTTCACGTTTGTTTTTCACGCACCTCTGTTCGGTTAGACTCTTATAACGAAACAGGCCAATCAAGAGTAGAAGCTGCTTCGTGACTCTTCACCCTACGAGCAGACTTAACACCACAGCCCCTTCAAAACAGATCTAGGCTCTGATGCCAAATGTTGGATATCAAGCCTCAAATCTCACTCTCTAAACTCACGAAAATAAAGAAGAAGAGAAGTTATGCAATAATGAGCTTATGAAAATAAAAGTGTCTACCAAACTTGCAATAAAGAAAAGTGATATTATTCAATAAAAAACATGGCTTTATATAGCCTACAATGATCCAACGGTAACAAACAAATCTTGCTAAAACTTAGCCACTAGCCCTATAGAATAGGTACAAAAGATGACCATTTCCTTTACTTAATGTGTACCACTTCTCAACGTTCACTTCCATCACATATGGTCAAACTTATACCAAGTCCAATTATTTAATAATAAACTGTGACACCCGGCAAATTCTGGTTAACAACGTTGTCTAGATGAAAGTCTACCTTAGCGAGTCACGCGTATATTGTACTTAACTAGGTTAGTTAAGTCGGGTTATGGTTCGGGAACTATCGGTTTAGTCTAGAGGATCATTGGATGTTGGTCTAGAGGTTCATTAGATGTCGGTCCTTAACCAAGTGTACAAACGGTGACGATTTGTAGGATCGTCAGGGCATACGGAACATACAAGTCTCGAGTCCCGGGAATTGGTGAACGAGTGTGAATATGTGTATTTACAAGTGTTATGTGTTTACAATCATTATGTGACTTGTCGGTACGTGAATATGTGTTAACATATGTTAAAACGGGGTTTAACGCGCAAAAACACACGGAACAGGCCCCTATAGGCGATTAGGATAGCCCAATCGCCTATAGGAGGGGCGACTGGGGGACCTTAGGGGCGATTAGGGACCAATTGCATGACTGTTCATGCGATTTGGCCCTAATTGCATGAACTTACATGCGATTAGGCTTCCTAATCGCGTGTAAGGGCTGCATAATCGCGTGTTACGTGCTGGACGACTAAAAACGACTATAAATACCATACTTGACCTCATAAACTTCATTATACAAACCCTAGTCGTCCCATAACCTGCCCCAACACACACACAACCTCTGGAACGCGATTTTTGATCAAAACACAAGGTTTCAAGCTTAATCCATCATTCTTTCACAATTCTAAGGTTTGGTTTCCATCCATGAATCTTTATAAACGTTTTCATTCAATCCCTAATGGTCCAGACCTGTTCTAAAACGGAAAAGCTTTCTGAAAATCATTAATAAGTATTGATAATCGGATTCTAACTAGTATACTTGTGTTATGTGTGTTTATGATTAGAAAGCTAGGGTTTTTATGAATCAAGATGAATGAACGACATGATATTATTGTTAGATCAGAATAATATTGATGTTATGATTATGAAATCTGAATAATTGATTATTAGGATAATGGTTACGCATGTTAGTGTGATGATTGCATGCTATGTGAATGGTGTTTGGATTACGTGATTGCATGCAGGGCTAATGATACGAGGCAAAACGAAGGGTTTTAGTTGAAACATGTTTAGGATAGTGTTTGGGATGATATTGGGTGGTTACACACGTTCTGGATCTGATTTGGAGCGTTAAAGGCGCGAAAAACTGGAACAGCAAGGTTACAGGC
The DNA here is from genome assembly GCA_030844895.1 of Ambrosia x helenae. Classification (NCBI taxonomy): domain Eukaryota; kingdom Viridiplantae; phylum Streptophyta; class Magnoliopsida; order Asterales; family Asteraceae; genus Ambrosia; species Ambrosia x helenae. The sequence continues at coordinate 16,078,507 of CM061224.1, read as the reverse complement.
GATTAGCAATCCTAATCGCCTATGTTAGAGGCGATTAGGAGGCCAATCGCCAGTCTTTCATGCGATTAGGGCCTAATCGCTAGTTTTTACATGCGATTAGCCCTAATTGCTAGTTTTTACATGCAATCAGCCCTAATTGCTAGTTTTTACATGCAATCAGCCCTAAATGCTAGTTTTTACATGCAATCAGCCCTAATTGCTAGTTTTTATATGCAATCAGTCCTAATTGCTAGTTTTATATGCAATCAGTCCTAAATGCTAGTTTACTTTTCCTAATCGCGTGTACTGCTGCTGTAAGTGTAAATTAGCATTCCGAGACCCGATTTGACATGTAGTAACATGCTAGGAACCCCGTAACATATCTAATAACTTGGTAACATATGTTTGGATGTAATTCGGTGATACGTGAACTATGTGCTATAACTTGTTGTGCGTTAACGTATGTTAAGTGTGATTGCATGATTTCATGATTGAGAGCGTAAACATAACACAGGGAGTCTCGGGTCACCAATGGGATGTCGAGTCTTGTACTTTGGGTCAGTTAAACAGTCACGGTGTTTTCAAACGAACTTGGTTATGGTCTGGACATCTAGGGACTAATTAACCTGCGGGTTATTAGTCTAAGTACTTGTAACTGTCATATGTTAGGTCGCCGCTTTACGGGACTAGCATAGCAGCTGAGTTTACTCGGGTTAAGGAGTAACGCAACTTAAGGTGAGTTTACGGCCCCTCTCTTAAACTGGTTTCATACTTTCGGGGGAGAAAACATGTGTTAAAACTATTATTTGGTAACTACTGTCATACTATGGGTTTCTATTGTGTACTACACGATCTTTGGAAGTCCGGGGGGAACCATGAATGTGCGGGTTTGCACAACGGGGAAATGTGAATAGCGCTATTGGGAGTGACCAACCCCGCTCGTCGGCTTGGAGGGCCGGGCGAGTGCATATTGTCTCAAACAGGAACAACAGGAACAACTGGTTTACTTTTCGGGCACAACATCTGGTATTCGAGTTAGTAATGGTTTTCCAATCGTGGTAGTAACAAAACATACGCCTAGCTAGCGTACACTGGTTTTCGATTTGTTATAGTATGGACAGGTTGACTTGGTACTTGGATACAAAACCTGTAAACTCACCAGCATTTTTGTGCTGACGTAAACTTTTACATGTTTTCTCAGGTCGCTAAGGTAGCACGACTGGACTAGGGCGCACGCGTCTGCACGGCGTCTAACTAGGGTTGCATGGTCTTATAAACGTTGAACTATTGTTTCACTGTTGAGATACTGTTTTGAATAAGCTTCCGCTGTAAACGGGATTTTAAACTATGTTTTGAAATTGCATTTATATTTATTTAGACTTGTTTATTGTGATCGTTGGTTTGGATCCTGGTTTGTCATGCGCCTCGCGGTAAAACTCCGCAAGTGGATTTTGAGGGTGTGACATAAACCATAAATATCTCCAAGTTCCATGTACCTGAAGACTTCATGTTATTCTTATTCCATGCATGCAAACTAATAACCAAAAGACTTATAAATGAACAAGTTGAAGAGGGCTGGGGTTAATCCATGTGTTATTCAATGAACAAGTTGAAGAGGGCTGGGGTTAACGGTGGCATAGGACAAAATCTCTGGATCACACTCGAATATCTCCATTTCCTCTGGACTCAATGTGAGTAAAGCTTCAACACCACCACCCTTCAATGTGTCATTCAAAAACAAAAACCTAGCAAGTCCAGCATTCATAATATAAAACCATATTGGTTTTCCCCAACCGAAGTCAAACTCACACATGTGAGTGTTCAACAAGCTTGAAGCAAACATACAATCTCCTTCTTGTGTCATATCTGTTAGTTGTTTTAATCCCTTTAATACCTCATTGAATTTCTCATACCCTTTCACCCCTTTCATACACTTGATGTGATCCGAGTTTATTTTTGCTGTTGATTCTCTCAAATCACCTATCATGGTTGACAAATCAAGGTGGCCAGCAGGAAAGCAGATTGCACCGGCTGCATCTAGAAGGTTTCCGATGGATTCTTCAGGCAAAGGAGGTGATGCTTTTTTTCGTAAATTCACCACTGAAAATAAAGCATGAGGTGATTGTGGACCAAATGGTCTTACTTTTGATGCGGCCTTGGCGGCAGCTTTCCAAATTACAGCAGTTGTGGCCTCCGTGCGAGTTGGTGGATGTGTTGAGCTTGCGTTGGCTACCGGTTGAGCCTTGAGCAAAGCTAAAGACGTAGAATCGAACACAAATCTTTTTGTAGTAACCTTTTTGGTGGCCAGTAACTTGGAAGGCACTGAGTATTCTAAATTAGGATTGTTAGGAAAGATCTGGGAAGCAACAAAACTTGGTGAAATAGTTACTGGTAACCCTCTTGCAGCTGTTGCCCAAGCTTTCATAAACATATGATATGTTTGCCCATCAAAGATCTTGTGCGAGACGCTTGTCGAAAGCCCTATCCCACCACATTTGAAAATGTTCACCTGTCAAACACATCTCAGGTTCAATGTACGTACTTGCTTTTATCTCTTAGAGAGTTAATTTTATTGTAGTACGTTTAGATAGTGGTATATAGTCAGTCAGTCATCTTGTAATTACAAATTCTAGCATGTATATATATATGAAGCTTGTATAGTTTGTAATTAATTTGAGCTAGCTAGTGAGTACAAATTTTTATTTTATCTCTTAATTGTGGTTTATAATCAAGAACGTACGTTTTTAACATTGATATATACCGGCGGGCCATGAAAAGATACCTGTATACCAACAACATAATTTCCTATAGAAGATTCCGCGGTGCAAGGGCTTTCGGGGATCAACTCTCTCATCCTTTCATCATCTGGTTGGCCTAAAAACTCTTGGAGTGTCTGGTTCACTCGAGCCTCCGTATAAGATATTCCTTCATCGTTACATTCGATATGCAAGGTGTCCCTAACTTTCCCAGCAAAAGGATAGAATCTTGTTAGAATCTCAGACAAAGACTCTTTCAGATGTTTTGATCTTTTGGATACGACATCCGTAACACTAGCCTTGTCGGTATTAGCAGGAATAAATAAGATCATAGGGGTATACACATCATACATATACTGGTCTATAATTGAGAAGTTGAAGGTTCTTAGATGTTGAGGTGTCTGAGAAGATGGTTTGATGTTTTCTCTTGAAATTATTTCAAGATCTACCTTCTTCTTAACATCGTTTTTAATCTCATCTTGGATTGATGAGGTGCCATAATAGTGACCAGAATATAACGATGAAGATATCATTCGATCAAGTTTTGGGTTGGAAGCATGGATAACCCGACGACCAAAACCTTCATGAAGATGATATCCTTGAGAATTGAGGAAATGTCGGGTTGCTTTGTGGGCTGAGGACAAAAGCTTCATTGTCGATTGGTTGATGAACATCAGCCACACAACATTATTCTTTATGTAGGATATGCAAGTTGCTGCTTTTAGACTTTGTATATTTATTGTACTTTTGTTTAGGTATCTCATCCACTTTAATATTCTCCATAAGTGATGTTGTATAAATAAAAAAACAAACCTACCTACAGGCAACTATTTATAAATAAGCCACACTTATCGTAAGGTATTATTCTGTATAGCATTATCCTTTTGTTTAGGCATCACATCCAATATGATATCTTAAGTAAGTTCCTATCTATACTTAGCAATTTTGAGGACAAATTTTTTTTAGGGGGGTAAAATTGTAATATCCAAATACTTATAGAGTTATATATTGTACAAATTTACTATGTTTGAGTTTGATAATCAAATTTAGTTAAAAAATATTAATAATTAAATTTTTGTAAGTATCTGTAGAAAAAAATAAATATATAATAATAACAATAATGAGTTATGTAAATGTTAATAATCTTTGAGAAATAAATCAATTCTTTTGAGTCTTATCCAAATCAAATTCAAAAAAAAAAATGATGAGCTAGTCTTTCGGCCAACTTCAAACCTTATCAAATAACTTCCTTATCCCTACAACAAAACTCACAAAGTAACCGGGATCTTGAATTATCGTTTGATAACAATTAGCTCTATTTAATCTAACCTATGTTCATTTGAACCCCACAACTCTTATCAAAAGTTCATCACACTGTCTTGTACTACTCCTACGTTTTGGAAGGATCACCACTAACGCACCACCGCACGGGAAGCCTGGCGACTCTACACCACGGCGTTCGTTTTTTTTGGAGCCACAGTAAGGTTTGTTGTTGTTAGAACACCATGTTTTTTTTTCTTTATCAAATCATCTGAAAAGAATAACGTTGGCGACTTCCGCTGATACGTCTCCAAAACAGTTAAAAACTTCCGTTGATCACCTTCGTTTGATTCATTTCGGTTGAATCTCGAGCAGACCCGTTGTAGTCTAATTTGAGCCAAAACGAACCGCCGCCGTACAGTAACTCTGGCGACTTCGCATTGTACGAACCGGCCTTGCTTTGTCGACTCAAGGTAACCATGCTCATATGTGATGTTTCTATTATCAAAGTATAAATAAAGATACAAATAAGCTTCTGCAAATGTAACCAAGAAGTTGTAGTAAACAATGGCTAAGTTAACAGTAGGTTGAATGGCAAAGTTAGACACTTAAGGTACAATCTATGTACACGAATTTTCATCTTTTGGTTGGTACTAAAATTATAGATAAAATATAGATATAGATGTTGTGAATGGAAAAAAAATGAGTCACCCCTTGCCCTTCCCATGTTTCGAACCTAAGACCTCAAACAATAGAAATGCACCAAAAACCACTCCACCACTAAGCCATCTTGTTATTTATTGCGAAATCATATATAATTATTACTAAAAAAAGTCTATGGACCTTTAAAAAGAACTTGTCATTCCCATGTTTCGAACCTGAGACCTCAAACCATAAAAATGCACCACAAACCACTCCACCACCAAGCCATGTTGTGCTCCCTAATAACTAGTGAGGTGCTCGCGCATTACGGCGAGGAACATAACATTAGGTTAGTAATTTCATAAGTGTGCACAAGGCGTCCGGTTTGAGCCATAACATAAATAAAACCGACCTAATTTCGAGCCAAGCTTTTTTCAAGCTAGGTTCGAACGTCTGTAAACGTATTTTATTATAACTGCTAAACCTTTAACTTTTTTTTGGTAAAGGGATAAAAGTATAACTTTATTTACCCAAAGGGTTTAGTATAAGTTACATAAGAATCAATGGATTTTTAAAGAAATCAAGGAGTCCTTTTATAACAAAATACTTGATCCAAGTTCTCTTTCTCATCCAATGTCGGATGAACAAAATTGCAAAGGATTCGTGGATTTGAATGTTTTAAAGGACTGTACTTTGTATTTTAATACTTATAATTATTTAAAGTCTTAATTTTCTGAAAAATGATTTTTTATCTTCTATATTTATACATTATAATATAGTATAGACAAAGTATTAATATTAAAACATAATATTGTATTCTTGATACATTAGATATTCACACTTCTCTATTTTAGCTAATACGCACATAGAGACCTAAAATAATAAAGATGTGGGACCCGAGTGTTGCTACGGTAATCTGTTGGTCGACATAATTTTACAAATTTGTGATTTCTTTCAAAATATTAACCTTCGGTATACTTTTAAAAAGTATAAAATCAATACATAAATATGAATATCAATTTATAATCTATACTATATTATATAGTGCATTGGCCAACATTATTCAAGGGTTGTCACTCAGGCTCTTTTTAAGAGCGCAATATAACTCAACATGACTTAAACCATGATTATATTATTATTATTATTATTTTTTATAATTATTATTATTATTATAGTATAGATATACTTAAGTATTTTAATAGAATAATACTTAATTAATTTTAATAGTTAGTGTAGCGGGGGAAGGTTCAATAGATAACTCATAGTTATGGAGAAAACTCGAAAACTCCTACTTAAATAAAAAAAATCATAACTCAAAATTTAAGTTAAAAACTAAAAAACTGGTCACCTCCTGGGAAGTCTCCACCGGGGCGACCAAAAACAAATCCGTGAGCTCTGGATGGGCAACCCATCGGGGCAAAGCGGACAATATTGGTGGTGAGAGGAGCCGGATGTTACAAATGGTATCAGAGCCACTCCTGTGCCGTTCGGGATGGTGGGGCAAATCTCATCGAGGACGATGAGTCCCTAAGGGGGGGTGATTGTAACAGTACTGATTTATGGGAGATTAACATGGACCTTTGTATGACACCCTAGGCAAATCCCACATCGGCCGTGGCCAGGAGAGATCCCTGGTTCATAAGTAATCCAAAGCCTCTTAAATCACCAACGCGTTTTGGGCTTATGCTAGTGGATGAGAGGAGAACTCCACAGTTAAGCGTGCTCAAGTGGGAGTAGTATCAGGATGGGTGACCTCCTAGGAAGTCTCCACCGGGGCGACCAAAAACAAATCTGTGAGCTCTGGATGGGCAACCCATCGGGGCAAAGCGAACAATATTGGTGGTGAGAGGGGCCGGATGTTACAAACTGGTTCGGAGCTTCTCTTTCCCACGTCATCCCCATTAAAAAATAAAAAATAAAAAATAAAAAAAAATGTGAATTATAATACACATGTGTAATAAATGTTCGGTTAAGGTTTAGTTTTTAGGTTTAGTTTAGCTTTTAGGGTTAGTTTTTTTAGTTTAGCTTGTAAGGTTTAGGTTTTGGGGGTGGGTGGGTGGGTGGGTGGGGTGGGTAGGTTAGGTTTAGGTTTTTGGGTGGGGGTTAGGTTTTTGGTTGAGGTGAGTGGGGGTTAGGGTTTTTGGTAGGTGGGGGTGGATGGTGGTTTAGGTTATTGGGTAAACGATTTAAGTTTTTGGGTGAAGATGGGGGTAGGTGGGGTGGAATTAGGTTTTTGGGAGGGGGTAAGTGGGGGGGGGGTTAGGTTTGTGGGTTATACTATACATATGCAGTAGCGATTTTTAGGGTTTTTTTTTTTGTTTCTAAACATGGATGATGTGTGAAAGAGAAGCTCCGAACTAATTTTCTACTTTTTACTTAGATTTTGAGTTATTATTATTATTTTGCATTTAATTAGGAATTCTTGGGTTCTTTCAATAAAATGAGTTTTCTATTTAATCATCCCAGCGAATTAGTTAATTTATTAATTATAATAAGTGTATTAAATGAGATTGCTTAAAATATGCATTTGTCCCTTAAAAAGTAAGTAATATATGCATTATTTCTTATATCCTAGGCAATTAAACTTGTACCTCTAACTTTTTAAGAAGACCTTAGAAAATGTTTTATATTATAGTATAGATATAGATAGATAATGCTCTATCACGTCATATTAATTTTTGGGATGGTTTTATCCAATGTTTTAAAAACCGGTACATACCGGCCGGTTATACCAGTAATACCGTTTTTCGGCGGGTAGCCCGGTACGAAACACCCCGGTATAAAGGCGAAACGGTATAAAGTTCGTACCGCCGGTAAAATACGGTATACCGGTTTGAACCTTTATACCGGTACCGGCACAAGGTAAATTTTTGGGTTTTGAACTTTTTTTTTTGTGATTCAAGAAAATCAAGAAGGAAAACTTCATAATAATGATATAGATAACATGTTACGTGAGGAAGAGCATGAACCGCCTCCTCAAACTCATTGTTACTTGTTATATATATTACTTATCTTTGGTAATTTAAGTATATTATGATTGTTATTTCTACTAAAACTTCTTATGTAATAATGAAGGATATGAAAATAGTTATGCTTTAGATTTTGAGGAAGACGATGGTAGTGAATTTCATCTTTTAAGCAATTGTGAACTTGATATATTCAATACTACAATAGCTTAGACATCGCCTACACTTTCATTTAAAAGAACATTGTTAAAAAATTGAATACTTTTGGTTGATTTTTTTTATATGGAATAACTTTTGGATTATCTTTTAATATGTATTAATTCACTTTTAGATTATATTTTGAGTTCATGTTGTAATTTATGGATTTGTAGAGTTAACAAGTCAATCCGGTTGAACCACCCGATACAATCGGTTCAACCGGTTAAACCATTTTTAAGCCAAATCCGGTATGATTTAAAAACCGGTTTTTAAAACATTGGTTTTATCGTAACATTGATTATCTTTCTTTTCTCTGTTCTTTCTTTCATTTATCTTACATAACCCTAAGACTATTCGGCGTGATAAGCAAAGGCAAAAGGGCAAAATCCTGTCACATAAACGTCATCTAGACTTTGGGACCTTTGCCCTCCACATCACAAAAAAGAAGAGATATGATGGTGAAGCTAAAGGGGCAATGTGTAAAACATGCCCGTTAAAAAAGAGGGGCACTCTTAGGGTGGACGGGGCGCTATCAAAATTGGGCACGAGTACACCACTATCAGCACGGTAACACCGTCGCCACCCGTGCTGATAGGGGTCCCATGAACCGTTTTCTGGTTCTAGTTAACGGGCTGGTAACCATTAATAATTGCAACAGTCGATTTTTAGTATTTATTTTATTACTTTTTTTACCGTTTAAATGAATTTAATATAAAACGGTAACAATTTTTTGACCGTTAATTTAGTATAAAACCAAATCCAATTTTTATCAAATTTTCATCTTCAAGTTGATCACAAATGGCAAACCAAAACCCAAATCCAAATCCAATCCCGCCCCCGCTAAACTGTGTGCGACAACAGTGGCGAAGCTTGGAAAATTGGTCGGGGGGTCGGAAATAACCAGTCACAGGACGAGACCTAATTTTTTTTTTCTATTATATGTTCGGGTCGGCGATTCGATTCGGGTCGAGTCAAACATTAAATGCAATAATATCAAAGTTTTAAGCATCGTTTAACAAAAAATTGAACAAATACACTAAAAAATTATTAAAAATGAGACAAAGCGTGGATACCTGGATGAAGAATTACAGTTCAACCCGACGACTTTTAAGATTTTTGAATTTTTCAATTATAGACTCCGAATCAAAGTTTTCAAGTAATTTCTCTTTCTGTGTAAATCACCATGCTATTTACTTATATTTTCATTATTTGTTCCCTCTACTTGTTCCTCATTCACTCTTTTAAAAAAAGATGTTATGTTTTTATTCTTCCCCATCGTATAATCTAATAATAACATAAAAATTAACTTAAGGAAAAAAAACATTCAACAGACTAAAGAAAAAAAAAACCATCGCTAAATCGCCATTTGTATCAACGTGGCAACATCAACATTCAACAGACAACACAACACAGTCATGACTCAACAAAACATTTGCAAATATTATATAATTTATATTCAATATGAATTATGAAAATAAAATACAGTACCTGGATGGTCAGATAGAGACAAATACACAATGAACTTTGATTGATTTTTCAATGAAGAAAAATTACAAATTACAATAGAGTGCTGACTGCTGAGAAGGGACGAGAGGTTTTTTTTCGACACAGGTGAACATACAACAGAGGAGCTGAGAAGGGACGAGGGGTTTTTTTTCGACACAGATGAACAGACAACAGAGGAGCTAAGAAGGGACGAGGGTTTTTTTTTTTTTTTTGTTAAAAGTTTTTTTGGGTTTAGGTTTTTTCAAGTGGGCTTTGAAGTTGGGATTTTCTAAAGAAAAATCATCAAGAAAAATAAATGGGCTAAATCAAACACTTGGGTTTTACCTCTTAAAATGGGCCAACGGGGGTCGAAATCGTATACCTATTTTTTTTCCAAAAAAACGGGGGGTCGAAACCGTATATACCTATTTTTTTTTCAAAAAAACCGGGGGGTCGAAAACGTATATACCTAAAAATTTCTATACGGATACTATATAATCGGCACTTCTGAGCAAAAATTCGGGGGGGGGGGGTCGGTCACCCCTCCCCGCCACAACAAACCTGCGCCACTGTGCGACAACCAATCTGGAACTTGGAGGACGAACTCGCCTTGGTGAATAGCTATATTGCTATTCAAGAGCAAGGACCCAAGCGAACGCAAAGTTTTTGGAAAGCGGTTGTCACAAGATTCAATGAACAAATGGGTGAAAACAATCGTTCAACGGACGTGATATATGAAAAGTTTGTATCTTTAAAGTCGAAGTGCGCAGTATTTCAACAACTATTCGTTAATGCGATGGACGCCAATCCGGGGTTAAACGAAGATGAATTGATTGAAGAAGCCCATAACCAATACCGAAACATACACAATGATAACTACCTGAGGGTCGAGGTTTGGAGAGCTATGAGATGACGTTTTATAACATAGCCGTGTTTCTACTATTTATTTACGTTTTTAAATAATGGTTTGATGTCATGTATTGATGTTATTTTATGGAATATTATGTAATTTTATTTTATTTAGTTAAATAATATGTTTAATTAATGTTTCTTTAAAAAAAATAATACCAAATAAAGATTCCAGTGAAGTGAATCAGTTAAGTGCTGACTACAAAAAAGTGTTTCAGTGAAGTAAATCAGTGAAGTGATGTGACAGTGCAAGATTTGTTAAAATCAATTAAGTGAAAACATAAATCTAGTTACGCCCCTTTAGGCCTTACTTTTAACTAAATTTAGAGTTACCAACCAATTTCGTTCTTGAGGTTTGGGCATTTTTGCCACATCCATCCATTATAGTTTTTTTTTTTGTGTAACTGCACCCTGAGGTTTATGCTTTATTGTCAGTTTCAACCAATTCACTAACTCCGTTTAAAATTAACGTTAACTTGAGGGCAGTTTAGACATTTATTTTTTTTCATCTGGATCCAAAAGTTTTCAAATTTTTGCTGTTTCATCCAACTCGTTAACACCGTTAGTGAATGTCAGTTAAGTCAAGTGTATTTTTGTCAATTCATTTCTTTTTAATCTCCATCATATTTAACCCACGCCAACTTAGTAATTCACCCTAATTCTCCACCAATCCATCTTCTTCCTTTCTAGTGTCATGAAACCTAATCAACCAAAACCTTAAATTCAACATTGGTGCTCTGTTCTTGTGGATTAGAAACTACCTACAACCACTATTCAATCCTCCATCCCAATCCTCTTTCCTTCTAGTGTCATGGCCGGCAAGTTCTGTGGCCGAAGATACCCCTAGGGGTGTAAATGACACGTAGCGGCTCGGGATCGGCTCGGTAAAAAGCTCGAACGAGCCGAGCCTTAACGAGCCCGAGCCTGAAATATGGCTCGTTTAGTTATCGAGCCCGAGCTCGAGCCCTAGATACAAAGCTCGATTGGGCTCGCGAGCCTAATCGAGCCTTAACGAGCTAGAGCCCGAACCCGAGCCCGAGCCCGAGCCTAAGTTACAGCCGAGCCTAAGTTATAGCCTTAACGATTGGGCTCGCGAGCCTAAGTTATAGCCGAGCTTTTGCGAGCCCGAGCCGAGCTTTTGAGCTCGTTTGAGATTCTCAAATCACCTCGAGCCAAGCCGAGCCGAGCTCGAGCTTTGGATTTTGCTAGCGAGCCGAGCTCGAGCTCAAGATTGTAGGCTCGAACCGAGCCGAGCTCGAGCTCGAGCTTCACAAAACCTTAACGAGCCCGAGCCAAGCCCAGTCAGGCTCGGGCTCAGCTCGGCTCATTTACACCCCTAGATACCCCTACCCCTTCTTCTTTTTTTTTTTTTTCTCACTCTCTCTACAATCAATCGACGGTGTAATCTTCTCTCTCTAGAATCTTATTATTATAAACATTTGTGGCCTTTGCCTTTCATGCAGCGTTTTTTCCCTCCATAAATTTGTCACCAACATAGCTGTGTTTCATACTTTTTAAACGTTAGTTAATACTTTTTGAATAACTAACAAATTAAATAATTAATAATTAACATTAACAATTAAATTAACTAAACATATATTAAAATGCTGTTCTTCTTCTTTTTTTAACGGGTATATATATTAAAAAGGTAACTTTCTGTTGTGAGGGTGAATTACTGAGTTGGTGTGGGTTAAATATGGTGGGGATTAAAAAGAAATAAGTTGACAAAAATGCCCTTGACTTAACTAACATTCACTAACGGTGTCAACGAGTTGGATGAAACCAGCAACAATTTGAAAACATTTGGATTCAGATGAGAAAAAATAAACTCTTGGATGAAACTAGCAAAAAGTGGCAAACCTAGGGATGAAAATAGCATTTAACTCTATGATTTTTTTTTCCTGTTCTAACCCCCCCCCCCCCCCCTTCTCTCTCACATCGTATCTGCATAAGAAAGTAAGAAAAAGGTGCATAATAGAGCAATTGAGCAATTTACCCATAACACTCATTTGAATTTCTACTAATGGTTTTGACATGAAATAGCTACTAATTGTCATCAATTATAACATTGCTCTTTGTTTGGATTTAATGTTGCAGAGCTTTTAGTGTCTCGGGAAAGATCAAGCCAAAGGACGTTGTTCAAGCTACACTATCTTCATTACCAGATGAAGCGGTTGATACTGTTGGAGTTACAACCTTGCCATTTGAAGATCCGTTGAAGGAGGTGGTGCAACTATGGTGGTGTTTGGGTGAGGTGTTGCAGCGGTGGTGGCGGTGGTATAACGGTGGTGATTTTTGGGTAGAGATGTTGCAGCGATGGTGGTTGTTTTGGGTTGGAGGTGGTATAACGGTATTATTATGGAGGTGGCCGGTGGTATAACATACAACAAATCATCAACAAACATATTGATGATTTGTTGTATGTTGTTGATGATGAGTTGAAAGTTTGACCGGATTTTATTGATTAAAGCTTTGAGTCAACGCTCTGTCGCATTCGTGTCTTCTATATTACGGTAATTCGTTTATTACAGTGAGGTGTTGCAGCGATGGTGCTGGTTTTGGGGTGGAGGTGGTACAACGATGGTAATTTTAGGGTGGAGGTGTGCGATAGTGGATTTAGGCTGAAGGTGGTGTAGCGGTGGTGTTTAGGGTGGCTTTTGGAGGTGGCCGGTGTTGCTGGTTGCGAGGTGACAGTGGTGATTGTGTTGAGTGGCGGGTGGTGGTTGTAAGGACCAGTAATTGAGTAGGTTTACGCTTGTCTTTATCAAGCCTGTTTGTGTTAATTAGGCTTAGTTTAGTTAATGGGCTTGGATTAGGCCATGTGGACCAAGGCTTTAGTGAACCCTATATAATGTTTTGTTCTAGTTCATTTTAGGGTTAGACTTTTCATTTGTAACACAGAGCCACCACCTTGTACCAGACAATCCTAGAGATTGTGTGCAAGGTGAAGCAGCAATACAATTGTTTTCATCGATTTAATCTTTTGTTCTTCACTATTCAATCGATATTCCGCATCCATTGAGTGGTTTGTTTGATACACGGGAAGGATCTTGGACTTACAATTGGTATCAGAGCCTAAGAAGTCTTTCGAAGGCTCGATTTGGCATCATTCGAAGATCAAAAGTAGAAATTTTTGCTGCTGCGTTTTGTCGGTTCAACAGGTTTAACTCGCATCTATTTTTAATTTTATTTATTTTAATCGTTTTGGTGTTTTTAGATTTTTTTGCAGATCTGTTTTATTCAAGAGCACGAAGAACAAGGAAATATTATTTGAAAAAGAGGGTGTTTGATCTTGTTTCTAAGGCTGTGAATTGTGTTTGCAAGTTTTTCGGTGTTTTAGTTTAAAAAAAACATATTTTCAATTATCAAAAAGTCAAAGAATTCAATCTACGGTTAAAGTTTCCTTTACACAGTTGTCAATCACAAGTTTATTATTATTATTATTTTTGGAAAACAACTTTAATAATATTTCAAGAGCCACCATCTTGTACCACAAGAGCCACCATCTTGTACCAGACAATCCTAGAGATTGTGTGCAAGGTGAAGCAGCAATACAATTGTTTTTATCGATTTAATCTTTTGTTCTTCACCATTCAATCGATATTCCGCATCCATTGAGTGGTTTGTTTGATACACGGGAAGGATCTTGGACTTACAGGTGACTGGTTGTGTTATGTGATTGTGGTGGTGGTAGGCAAAAAGTCCATAATGCCCCTCATTTAGGTAGGCAAAAGTTAAAAGTACCCTTAGTTAACGTTAGATTTTAACTGGGTTGATCATTTGGATGAAAATGACAACAAAATGCAAATCTCGAAGCCCAGTTGCAGACTTGCTTGAGAAAAAAAAACTATTTTAAATGGATGTGATAAAAATGATAAACCCGGACGAAATTGTTGGTGAACTCCTAAATTTATAAACAAAAAAAAGAAAGAAAAATCAAACACCATTTGTGACTTTCATCCTTATAATTCAATCAGAACTATTTACACTCGGAATCGAATTCAACACAACAAATTACTTCGATCACTAAAAAACTCATAACTTTCATCACCACCACTATCATATTCACATTCACATGCACATGCACATGCAACTTCAAGAACAAGCCCTAATTGATCATCAAGATACCTCTCCAACAGATCCAATTCCACCACCTCTCCTCCTTCCACGTCCTCCGTCGGAGGACCTGATTTCAACCGCCGTCGCTTACGGCGGCATATACGGAAACATATTTCAAGTGCACAGATCACCGGTATACTCAAAAATATAATCGGAATCAGTAAAGGCAAACATAGAGCTAGAATCAAGTAACGTAATGGACGGCCGTGAAGCCATGAAGTGAGCAGGAGAGCGATTTCAGTCGTCGGATTGTGTAGTTCAACGTCGTGATCGTTGACATTGATGAGTAATGGAGTTGTTTGAGGATCGGTTTCGGTTTCGCATTTAAGTTTAGATTTTGAAGAGAAGAAGAAGAATGAGAAACAATCATGCATGATTTGATGATCAGGATTGTGCATTTGATGATTTGAGCATGTTTAGGGATGGGGTAGGTTGTATAATGGAGTTCATATGTGAAAGAAAGCTCACATATGAGTTGCTGTACGTACACATGCTAACAATCCTTACATCACATGGGATAGCACATGCCAACAATACTTCCATACCTCAACGTAAATACATATTTTTATAACACCATGTGATACATATTTCTATACCATCATCCGTTTATGTATTTCAGCTACCGCGAGCCATAACGTTAGCCACGTGGATCGCGTACACGAGAACACCCACGCGCCACTGATTACGCGAATGACCATACTCGATGGCAGTCGCGTCCGTTAGCGGGCAATGGACTGCTTGAAATTAAAAAAAAATAACAATTATTTTACTATTTTCATTTATTACAATTACTTAATATATATTTTACCACCCCTTCTTCACTACCATTTTCACTACCAATCTTCATCTTCTTCGAACATTCACCCAATTTTCAAATCTTCGTCTTCAAAATCAACCAAAATCATGGTGCAATGGACCGAGGAAGAGAAACTAGCGTTAATAATCGTGTATTATCAAGTGCACGGTGACGGCACCTCGACAAGCCGTGGTTCGCGAAGCCGTGGACCACAGTGGGGAAAAGTCCTAGTGGAGTTTGGTAACCTTGTCAAGGGTAAACGTACTTGTGATTCGATCTCTCACAAGTACGGGAATCTGAAATCGAAGTGTAAAAACTTTGAAATCGCGTATAAAAAAGTCTCCAGAGATTTCCCCGGCGAAAAAGAAGGCGTGCTACTACTTTTACGCACGTGGGGTACCTTCAGAGATTGGACATGACTTTCACCACGTTTCAGCGTGGCAAATGTTGCTCTCAAGCTCAACCTTAGGTTAGTTTTTTTTTATTTGCATTGGTTTGTATTTTAGTGTGACTTTTTTTTAGTGTAATATTTTTATTTTTTAGTGTAACTTTTTTTTAATGTAATGTTTTTTTAGTGCAATGTATTTCTTAGTGCAATGTAATGTTTTTTTTATTTAATGTAATGTTTAAAAAAATGTTTTGTAAAATATTTATGTTTAATATTATTATTTGGTAAAAAAAAGGCCCGCTCACCTTGAGCCAGTGGGCACCTACTTGGCACAATATAATTGGATCAAGATGTGGCTCATCTCTAGCCACAACACATAATTTTAGAGAGGAAGGGACACATTAGGGTGGTGTGATCGGGTAGTCCATACCTGATCAGTAACACCGTCGTCAATGTATTGGGTAGGGCTACTTGGTTAGTGTCGTAGTAGTTGTGGGTGATGTTTACTTACTTGGATAGGAGAGAGATACAAAGAACATGTTAAAAGGGTGAGATTCACGATCCATCAATGGCAAAGTTTTAAAAAAATAGTGGTGTGGGCCAAAAACCACGAGACCTAAATTTTTTCTATTAGTGAGGCCGGACTCAATTCATATAAAATTTACCATCGAAAATCACGAACTTTCACCATTGAGCCTAAAAAACGGGGGGCGGGGAGGGGGGTTGCATTATCTTTCGCCACTGTTTACTACCTATTAAGATGTTTAGGTTTAGTGAGGTGGCAGTGCGGAGTTGGTGAATTCCGGGTACACTCATTGAGTATCTCTTCCTCCTTTATGGTTTCACCTTTTTTTCACTGTCATATCATGAAATGTGTGTTATATGAGTGACATGTAGGCTTGAACTCTTAGTGTGTTTGTAAACAGGCCAAGTCATGGTAGGCACAGGCTTGAATTGTTTAAAAACTAAGTCAAGCCGACCTAGCTCGTCGAGCACTCGAGCTTGCTTGATCTTTTTTTTTTCAAATTAGAAAATATAGCAGATTCAAATAAAAAAAAGAGTTAATGGCCAAAATCGTCCTGAGATTTGGCAAAGTTTGTTATATCAGTCCAAAATCGAAACCTTTTACATCTGGGTCCTTCTGTTTTACATTTTGTTGCCAAATTCGTCCCTGACACTAAAGTCAGTTAACTATTGTTGTTAACTCTGCGGGTAGTTTTGTCTTTTTGGCTGCCCCCTTTTTACATCTGGGTATTTTTGTCTTCTACGAGTATGAACAACTCTGTTTAAATTGGGTTTTAAAAAGGGGGCAGCCAAAAGGACAAAAATACATCCAGAGTTAACGACAATAGTTAACTAGGTTTAGTGTTAAGGGCGAACTTGACAACAAAATGTAAAACAGAAGGACCCAAATGTAAAAAGTTTTGATTTTGGACTGATGTAGTAAACTAGCCAAACCTCAGGGACGATTTTGACTATTAACTCTAAACAAAAATAGGGTTATTATGATTATTATTCTTTATTACTAAACACTTTGGATTTTTTTTTTTAATATAATGAATATATGAATCAACGAGGTCAATTTTTCATTAAATTAACTATATTTATTAGTCGTTGGGTGGAAAAACGTTCTAAAAAAATAACATTTGCAGTCTAGAAAACGGTCACATATTTGCTAATCAGGGCCGGCTCGGGGCATGGGCAGGGGTGGGCGATCAGTGAGGGCCAAAAACATTTTTAGGGCCCGTCGATGTTCCATCCTGCAAGCTCGTATGCATATATATTTTTCCTATTTTTTTTTCGTTGAGCAAAGGTTTTGCAGGTATGATAAGATGTAGAAGATAAAGTTAAAGGAGAGTATTTTATTTGATTTTTTTTAATTTGAAACGGTACTACCTAGAAGTCTGCAAAGCCATACATTGGACACCAGCCACAACAATATTTTATTTCAAAACTTTTTTTTTAAAAGACCAACTAAAATATCTACCTTCTCTAATAAAAGAGTAACTCGGGTGCAACATGACACTTTTCTAGAGCTCCACATTGGATCCACGTAAGCTTCCACGTGTCTTCACCACATTCAATCTCAACTTCAAAACACGCGACCCATGCCCGTTTAGGTATACCCGGATCTTAATCTAGCCAAACCTGATTTCAGTCTCATTCGTATTCTTTGTTTTTTCTCTATACCCTAATCCATTATCGTCGCTACTTTCCTATTATTTGCATCTTCATTCCCCATCTTTCACAATTCCAACCTAGAAGGCAAATCTAGCCGGTGCAATCCATTCTTATGATTTTTTATTGTCTCTTTTGCTTTTCTGGAACCTGAAGCGACAATCTAACCAAATAGGTTTTTGGTTTCAGATCAGGTTTGTTCATACATTTTCGATTTGATTGTAATATGATAACATTAGTACTTCGATTACTTGTGATTTCCAATCTTTTGCTCACTCAACTGCAATCTCAGCAAGTTTATGATTTTGTGTTTCTTAATTTTCTTTCTTTTGATGTACGTAATCTGTATTGGTACTCATTCATGTCTTATTAGGGTTTTGCTTTTCTTATTTGATATGTTCTTACAACATGGCAACTGAATGCTTTTATCATTTATTGTTTCTTGAACACTTAATCATGGGCTTGAGAATAAACACAGTTTGCAATACAAGTCTCTTATTGATTTATGATGAAATGAACCATGGACTGCAAATCTGGATCTGGGTTCAGAGTATTTTGTTCTTAATTGATGGCATGGTTTTTATTTTGAATATAGATGGAGGTAATAAAAGAAATTCCTATATTTTTTTTGTTCTTAAAGTCTTGAGATGTAAGGCACAGTGTGTTCGTTGATATTTTATAATCATTATTGCGATCCGCACTGGCGATAATTACGCTAGCCTTCAAAATAGGATTCTACCTGGGAATAACAATTAGATAAATGTGTTTGCTGAATGTTGTTGTATGTGACTGGATCTCATATTTTTATTTTTTATCTTGGATGTGGTTTTATAGAGGATAGAACATTATTCACCAGTGGTGGCGATTCTGCTTTTCATCTCTCTGCTTCTCAGGTATTGCTTAGTTTCGGTTAATTCCATGCCATAAATTTTGCTTTCTTAAAAAATTGAAGTTTGAATTCTTGAAGTAAGCAAGTATTTATCTTTGCCTTTTCAGCTAAATTACCTTCATCATTTGTTCCAAATGATTTGAAATAGATTTGAAATATAGTTCATAGTGAGGATATTTAGCAAATGGCGTGGTGCTCATTGTCTACTTAATATCCACTATTCTGGATTCAACTATAACATTTTGTGTTAGCAAAGTATTTGGTAAGTTTCAATCACCATCATTGCTATCTTTTAGCATTGGGGCAGTTTGTATATTTTTCTCTTAGTTAAATTGTTGTTGTCAATAATCTGGATTTATTGTTTTGAACCATGGTGTCTACGATTTTGAATCTTTAACACTATTGTGAATTAGGGTTGTTAATATAAGTGATTGCATATGCAAATGCGACTCTTTTTGTATTTGGAAGTTATTGTATGCCTGCTATTATTTTTGTAGTGTGATTAAGATGATTATCCTTTTTGTACTCAAATTGGTTGATGAAATGCATGTGAATAATAGGTTTGTTCAGATGTTCAACTTTTTTGTACTCGAATTGTTGATGAAATGCCTCTGAATACTGGGTTTCAATTTGGTGTTATTTATGCCTACAATTCATTCAATCTTGTGTGGTTATGCTAATGTTGAGATTCTGTTTACGTTCAATTGTTTCATTAAATGTCTTCATCGCTTTTTATTGAATTCGCATGATATCTTGAATCTTGATGTCGTTTGACTTTCGTGAGTTCAACAAAGGTGTTCCGGTGTTACAACAGTCAACGTAACAGCTCAACATCCGTACATGTTTCATTTATTTACGTCATCATATGTGCATTTTTAGACAATTTGCGTACACTATACCCCCCCCCCAGTCTAGTAGAGCATGAGTTAATCAGAGAACTCAACACAGTAACACTTGTTTAGTCATACAACACCCGGACATGCCATCAAATAAGCATTACAAGAGGTTATTGCCCTCTAACACATGGTAATGCACCTCTAACACACGTTTGTGAGTACAAAGATCATCATTGGATAACGTCAAACAAACCCATGACACACATGAAACAAATACATGTTAATGAAGTCATCAAGAGGCATGGAACATAACTAACTCTTACCCTTGTGAAAACCAGATGATATTCCTATATCAAAGGTGTACTAGAGACTATTTAATGGACACAATGTACAATCACAACACTACTAACTTATGTTAAGGCTGATCTACTCACCAAATATGATAAGATTTGATCTATTCATCATGGAACCACATAAAAACATAACCTTATGTATATATATACACACACGGCACACACACACACATATATATATATATATATATATGCATACCCACATGAAACACATGAAACAACAAGACACATTCACTTGACAAAGAACATAACAATGACTCACATACACATATACACGCATGGCATATCAAGACTATCACCCTATGTGCATATCTACTTAATCATCGATACAATCAAACACATAACTAGCTATCCTACAACTTTTGATGCCTTGTCTTACCCAATGAACTTGGCCGAAGTGTCACAAGCACACAAGGGATCTAGGACTCTCAACAAGACAACTCATACACGCATCCTACTTAGCAAGCTAACCTATACACACTCACACATCACACGGCTAAAGACAACCACAAGAGATAACACTTTACACTAACAAATAACCTTCCAAAGCCTTGTCAATCTCTATGCCTCACTCTCAACATTCCCCATTTGTTTGTCTTCTTTGAGCCGCAAATTTAGAAGCTAGATATAGGCAAGAATGGTCACTCTATTTACATCATCTTAGAAGTCTACAAATCACCTTCCATAAGCTAGTGTTTACCCAAACAAGAAACCTCCTTTTCTTGTTTCTTTCGGCCGCAAATACCAAGCTAAACACCCTATATGTTTGTCAACTTCTTTCACCAAAATGCCAAAGTCAACTCTTCCTACCTCACCTCAAGGACTTCCCTAATTGTAGAGAGCCAATCGGCTTCAAGCAAGCATGCCACCATGAATTTCATAAACAATCTTTGTCACCATGTTATGTCACTATCAAATCCTATAACCATTCCATATAGATCGGACCGATTACAATCCCAAATGAAAGTGATGGATCAATAAAACATTCTAGAATGTACAACTCATTAGTGAGTCATTAGCATCCATTCGGCTAGGGACAAGAGATCACCAACACCCAAGCAAGTCAACCTTACCTTAAAGATGATTAGGAGCCTACAACACCTAGCCTTTCACCAAATTATGCTACTCTTTCCTTGACACTACCTTCGACCGAAACAAAGAGGAGGCTACCAACATTGTTTTGTCATCACATGCTTGAAACCATTATAAATAGCCACCTTGTTCCTCTCAACCAACTCGCACCACACCCCTTTCTTTCTCTTGATCACTTTGCAACCCTAAACACCCTCTAAAAACATCAAGAACCATCGAGCTCAAGCTTAGGAGGAGACTAGGAGACCCGAAGGCTCTCACCATCGGCCATCCTCACATTGCTCCACTAGGTAAGTAAACTAAGCTCCATAAGTCTTCTATAATCGGCTTCATGTGTTTACCCAACCTCTTTAACCCGTGATCACCAACAATCGGCCATATACTCCACATTTTCTTAATCACATGACACTTATAAAGAATGCTTCACAAGACATTTCTTTCGGATATAGATCATATGCACATTGTCTTAGTTTTAGTGTTTGTTCATATGCTCTTGTCTTAACACTAACCACAATCGCTTTAATATAACCTGAGTAGCCAATTTGTATCTTGAATCTATACACGACTTGGATCACCATGCAATGGATCGGTTTGCACAAGTACAAACTCATCTAGCTTAAGTTTAAAGCTAAGGCTAACAACATGGTGATCAAAGCTTAAACTCGTTACTAAACTCACAAATATGACATGTGATAACTCTACAAGGCCCGAATAAACTTAAAACAATCAAATTTGATTCACTAGATTATCGGCATCATCTTTTATACAATGAGAACAAATCGGCTACCATAAGCTAACATGTGTTAAACTATGCCGAAACATGTGTTAACTCTATGATGGACTTGAAAAGGGTTCTAAACATATGTTAAGCAACGTTTTCTCAAAAATCAACCACACATGGTGAATTGGTGCTAACATAACGGCCCAAAACAACATGTGGGGCCCATTATAGCTCACCATGGATACTACATTTCGAAACACCAAAGTCTTGGAACTATAATGTTTTATAGAACACTAACGAGTGTCACGTACAATAAAACACACTAAACACAACGGTCCACAAATGTCGGGTGAACAAGTTGTATGATGAACAACCTCCGGGCGACTTACCATGTCCATAATGATCATAGGGTATCTGATATACATCAGGTCCAGTTTCTGAAATGGGTTAATTGAATAACATTTTTATCCGCACCCGACCCGAAGACCCACCATGATCCGACCCATCAGCAGGGTTCCACGTTTTTCTTCAGTTATGTTTTGTCCATGATCCCATGTTGTGGCAGTTAATCCTTTTTAATTTTCTGCATTCAATTTCCTATGATTTCCTAGTTGTAACTCTAGCTTTCTATGTAGTACCTAGTAGTTGTAATTCCCTCTAACTTAGGACGTAAAGTAGTGCTCTGTTTCCTATATGTATTAAACTTTTGAACCAATGAAGTTAGTGAGTTTTGATGAATGAAAAAAAAATGTGTGTTAGTTTTCTCAAATGGATTTTTGAGATGAATTAATTCTCTTCCAATGCTAGTTCAAGATTAGCAAACTTGAATGGTGTTCTTTGGAGTCTAAAATTAGGATTGAGTGGTGTATTGTATCTCAATTCAAGTTTAGGATTTGCTCAACGACTAGTTCGGGTGGTGTTTTCTGTATCTCAAATTATCGTTGCCTATCCGTTTTATTTGAATTTTTGAATTCCTATCCGTTATCGTGTTCTATTTGCTATCATTTGGTATCAGAGCCGAAGCTATCCGTTTCGACTCAAATTTCTTCTACATTCGTTTCTCCCAATTCAACTAAAAAAAAAACATGTTTCTTACGTTTCTTATCAAATCTGATTTTTATGATTTAAATGCTTCGGAAACTGTCGGAGTCAAGGAAGCACCTAAATTTGATGAAGATGGAATTATTCCTGATGAAGAAGAGTGTATGTTTGTGCGAAAAGTTCTTGGCGGAATTGTCGAACAAGAAGATGATCCTACGTTTAAGAATTCATGTTTAGGAAAAGGTCCATCAAAAGTTGCAAATATACTATGATGCTAAAGATGATCAGCCTTTGCATAAAGGTGATGATCTAGATGATGTGAATCTAGTTGAGGAGATAAACGCTAAGCAACTGGAGCAAATTAAGGAGTTCACAAGAAGATAACTTTATTATCAATATCATCTAATATCCTTGGCCATCGATTTCAATTTATTAACTTTTACAGGATACTTTTGCATGAATGAATGTGACCACCAAGAACACTATACAAGTTGGACTCGATGTTACATCTGATAGTATGTGGCGAACAACAAAAGTTGATCAAATCAAGCTTCCACATCAGAATCGCCAAGATATACCCTTTGATCCTGGTGATTTGTTGCTTTCAAGTTTGAGGACAAACTTCTTCGAAGAACGAGAGGATGATATACATCAGGTCCAGTTTCTGAAATGGGTTAATTGAATAACATTTTTATCCGCACCCGAACCCGAAGACCCACCATGATCCGACCCATCAGCAGGGTTCCACGTTTTTCTTCAGTTATGTTTGTCCATGATCCCATGTTGTGGCAGTTAATCCTTTTTAATTTTCTGCATTCAATTTCCTATGATTTCCTAGTTGTAACTCTAGCTTTCTATGTAGTACCTAGTAGTTGTAATTCCCTCTAACTTAGGACGTAAAGTAGTGCTCTGTTTCCTATATGTATTAAACTTTTGAACCAATGAAGTTAGTGAGTTTTGATGAATGAAAAAAAAAATGTGTGTTAGTTTTTCTCAAATGGATTTTTTGAGATGAATTAATTCTCTTCCAATGCTAGTTCAAGATTAGCAAACTTGAATGGTGTTCTTTGGAGTCTAAATTAGGATTGAGTGGTGTATCTGTATCTCAATTCAAGTTTAGGATTTGCTCAACGACTAGTTCGGGTGGTGTTTTCTGTATCTCAAATTATCGTTGCCTATCCGTTTTATTTGAATTTTTGAATTCCTATCCGTTATCGTGTTCTATTTGCTATCAGTATCATTTGTCAGGACGGTGACCATCTACTAGCTCACTAGACCACGTACAACTCAAACAGGTGAGTTTCTATGGCCCCATTTTACTGTTTACATTTTGGGGAAAATACATGCATCAATACTTGTGTCAATTTCAAGTGTGTGTACATTCTATCATGACTACCATGTGGAACATGAGACATCTTGGTTCATGAGCACACTAGTCCTTGTACAATGTTTACTGTAACCATTAGCTAGACATTTAGCCATGGAAACACTTTAATAGATCTATTGGGTTGACACCCTCACTCTTGTTAGTCGCTCTAACCGACCACATGCAAAAGAGTGTTAGTATTCTACTATACATACATTGTCTTTGGTGTACAATGCGCGAGGCACAACAGTCAAGAGGTTTGATTACAAGACTCATGGTTCTCACAGTAATTATTTGCTTAGCTAGCTTATGATTGGTCAAACATGAATGTCACGTTCATTTTACAGTACATTCAAAACCCATAGACTCACCAACATTATTGTTGACAAAACTCGTTATGCATGTGTTTCAGGTAACTAAAGGAGGGCCACCGAGGATTGAGGGAAGGGTTCGAGCATGCACCCCGTGGTATCACTTTGATGGTTGTTGTCAGTTACAAGTTGTTAGTTTTCAGTTTCCATAAAACAATGTCTCTTATGATAACGCTATGGTTTGATTTTCAATAAATTCATGACAATTACCATCACTTATGGTGGTACTATTTTAATAAATGTGTATTGCTTGAACCTTGTGCTTGAAAACCTTTCGGTTGTTGCATTCCCGTGTTTCCGCCTTGACGGGGTGTGACATCCGGTTTTGCAGTTAACTTTCAATAGTTCAAAAATTGGCTCACTATGGTGGAAGGCCCAAACTACCTTCCTCCACAAGCTATTCGGTTCCATCTTAAATCTTCATCACCATTTTACAAGCATAGACACATTAGCATCCCTCAATGACCCAAAACCTAACCCACCAAACTTAATACGGGCAATAACCCTATCCCATGCCATCCAAATAGTTTTATGCACATCTTCATAACCACCCCAAAAAAAAGTTCCTTCTAAGCCTTTCAAGAGAGTTGATAACTTGAGATGGAGCTTTATATTTCAAAACTTTTGTCCTATTTAGTTTTCTATTCTCTTACTTATCCTTTTTTTTACTGAATTAATTAATAATATATGGTCAGTCATTTTTTATAAGTTTTGGTATCTGGATATATATTCTAGATACATTACAAATATTGATTATTACTTAAACTAACATCAACTAATGTAATTTAAAAAAAAAATCAATATTCGTAATCATTCTTATACTTAAACATATGTATTTCTAAAAAAAAAAAAAAAAAAAAAGAGAGAGAGAAAAAAAAAAGAAAGAAAAGGTAACCAGTATACACTTATAAATCAAAATGTAAACTTTTACCCCTGAACGGTTTATATTATAACTTGATTTATTTCATCAATATGATAAGTATGAATTTGTTTTAACCCGACCCATTTTAACCCGATTTATTTTGACATTTTTTTCTTTTAACATGGCCAATTTGTGCCACCCATAAAAAAAAATTTGTATCAGTTATTGCCTCACGACAGGTGCATTTTGTTCCATTTTTTTTATTGTTGTTGGATTTAATGTTTTTGAATGGGATAGGATATAGTGTAAATATGGTGGTTTTTGATGTTGGTAGGAGAAGAAAGGGGTAGGACTATTTAATTATAGGTTTATTTATTTATTTTTTTTGTTGGGTGTTTACTTAAGGTAAAGTTAAACAGAAAAACAACTCATATAATTTTTTATTCCCTTTAATTCTACTTGTTGGCGATGATAGCCAATTGAAAGTGAAATATTAAAACTTATGGGCTATAAAGAGTTAGATCGAGACATTTGCTTCCAAAAACGTTAAGACAATCACATTGTTCGCTTAAGTAAGTAGATTCTATCACTTCACTACACTACTTTTTGTTTTATTATGTTATAACAATTATCATCGTATTATGAGTCTTTCCTTTTTTATTTATGTGATTGATGAGTTTATATGGGGTATGGCCGTATTTTTTATGTCGCTGAGGGCCTAATTTTTTTTTTTTACATTTTCAGGGACGGCCCTGTGCTAACCAGCCACCGGGTAGCGGTTAGTTCATCACCACAACTTGAAAGTTTCACGAGTTAGTGTTGAAAATGATTTGATGATAAGGTTACAAACCATTGGGTTGAAACCGGTGTGACTGTGAAATGCCCAAAACCAAGTCCTTATGCTAGGGTTGAAACGGCGCAAACCAAGCTAGCTAGATGCCAGGTTCAACCCAGGTATTGTTCCTAACCCAGTTTAGATATGCACCTCTAGTCCTCTACCACTTACCAACAGAATGTTCCATTAGAAATTTTCACGGGTGACAGCGTAATTTGTTGCATATCTACCTGCTATTACTATATATCTAAAGTAGAAAGTCGGCGCCTCCAAAATAGCTGACGTTATCGTTGACACCATCAAAACGCTCCTTGGCTTGTACCTCTCATCTTATTGCTTACCTTGTGGGTTTTCTTTGGCAAATTACATCGCCGCCCTCGTCGGTGCCGACCACATCAAATCGCCCACGTCTATTTCGTATACCTACGGTTTTGCTATTCGCTTTTCTTTTTTTTTCCTTTGTTTTCGTCGCTATGCCGGAGCAGTGAAGGTCGCCGGCTTACAGGTTTGGTGGCCGATGTCGGTCATCGAAGATGTGGTTGTCTGGTTTTGCCTCGCCGGAAGTTTGATCGGAGCTCCAAAACTTCCTCCATTAATAGATCTGTTCTACGTCTTCACAAGCCATGACCGACGGCCCACCACCTCCGTTCCGGAGATAAACGGGAAAAAGTGGTGCTTACCTCATTTGACGATAATGGTGAGCGGCGACAACACCGGATGGTCCGTCTGATGGTGATGGTAATGGTTGAGGTGGGGTATGATGCAGGTTACGGCGACGGGAGAAGATGAACGCATTCGTCGTGCTGGTGATCGTCTTTGTCTCTGCAACTCTCTCTTTCTCTCATCCGACTTTCTCTCTCTTTCTTTTACATATATAAAGTGTGTTTTAAGAACTTGGGGGGTGGTATTTGCATTTTACACCTATGGATTATGGGTTAACTATGGTTAAATGAAGAGTTAACCCATGTATGTTTAGAGTATAAGATATTACGATGGTGGATACTGTGACTCCCGTGATGTTCATACCCTCCATTTCAATGCCTTGTCCATGCATCTCACATTTGACAATTTTGCCCTTAACTTTTTCCCAACAATAAAAAATAGTCTATTCTCACACCCAATCAACAATCAGATCAATATATGTAGTGAAATGGATTTGTTTATTTCTTTGAAACTGTGGTAAATGCCTTTTTTTTTTTCCTTTTTTCTCAAAGCGGAAATAAATCATGTGTCGGTCACCGTTTTTAATACACGTTTGCGTTAAAATCGTTCAGCTCATTAGTAGAGTGCCTACCTTTTAATCACGTGATCGTGGGTTCGCTTCTCTTGAATGACGTTTTTCCTCACCATATTACTAGGTTAGATACGTGGAGTAAAGATCAAATACATATAGTTTTTTTGTAAGAACTGTGAGAATCAAAGGGGGTAAAAAAAATTTATTTTTTTTTTTAGAATTTTTTTTTCCCATGTGCTTAAACATTCTTTCTAGATGAATAATGCAAAAAAAAAAATTAAAAAAAAATTTTTTTTTAGTGTAATTACGTCATTAAGGTAAATACATTAGTTTACACTAGAGTAATTTATGTAATTACTCTACACGTAATTACTCTACACCAAATTTATTTTTTTTTTATTTTTTTTTTAGTTTTCAATACTATAATACATGTTTAACAATATGGTGGGAAAAAATTTTTTGAAAAAAAAAATAAAAAAAAAATACTCTCCTTTGATTCTCACAGTTCTTACCAAAAAAGTTATTTGTACCGGATCTTTCCCCTGTGTCCGCGAGGCAATGCCCGCGGGCAAAATACTAGTTCTAATGAAAATTGTTAAATAGAAAGAAGTGAAAAAGATGTAAAAAATTAAATATATAAAAATATTTAAAAAACGAAGTTTCTAGTAGTTAAAATAAAAACAAATCGAAATAAAAGGAACACCATATATACCAAAAGCTATCATCATACCACTCGTTCAGTGATAACAGTGACATAACGATAATATGGAAGCTCTGCTGAGCTCCACCACAACCACCAGTCTCCGGCCACCACTTCCACCGTCGTCCTCCACCACCAACCCACCACTTTCTCTCTCTACATTCACCCCACCCTTCACCACCGCCAAAACACCCTATCCTCTCATCCATAAAACCACAAAATCCAACCACAACCTTCGATACCGAGTCTCCGCCACCCCAAAATCTGCAGCAGAAACAACGGTGGATATACAAAACGGTTCCGTCGGAGATGAAGGCGTGGGTGTACGATGAATACGGTGTGTGGATGTGTTGAAGTTTTTCGTCGAATGTTGTTGTTCCTAGTGTTAATGATGACCAGGTGTTGGTTAAGGTTGTGGCTGCTGCTCTTAATCCTGTTGATTTTAAGCGACGCCTTGGCAAGTTTCAGGCCACGGATTCTGCTCTCCCGGTAATCTTTCCGCTTGATTTGATGTGTTTTTTTATGGTATTTAATATATTTTATGTTTTATTATTATTTTCAATTCAAAACAATATAGATTCCATTAAAACCAACAAGTTTATGAGTGGGGTGGGGGGTAAACGGCTATAAGTTGTACGCTATCGCTTTTAAATAAAAAACCTAATCTATTAAAAATAAAACAAGACCTCTAAATGTGTCAAAAGCAAAGGGCACAAAGACGTGTTATTATTTCTTCTTTAAGTAACTTTTTTTTAATCAAGAAACATAACAAGACGTGTTAAATAAAAGAACAGGAAAAAAAAAACTTGGGTTCATATAATTGTGACACGTGATATAACCGGTTACTTATTTATTAGGTATAGAAGATTGGGTTATAATCTAGATATGTTGTAAACTTTAGGCTTTAATTTTAATAATGAGCCAAACAAACAAACAAGCGAGCAGCCGAGCCTAGCGGTTCGGCTCGTTGACAAACGAGCCGATATTGAGCAAGCTTTTTTCAAGCTATTTTCGAGTGAGTTTCAAGATGCTAGAGTTTTGAACATCCCTATAAATCCTTGCTTTGTTTGTGTTTTGCTAGATTTTAGCATTGCCTTTTGAAATTGATCATCTAACTATGCTTTCAAATCTCAGATTCACAGATAATCAGTATCCCTGTTTAATTCTAATTCACTCTAACCATATAAACGCGCTCTCGAGTCTTAAATAACTATACTTTTGAATCATATTGAGTTTGTGTTACTGTTAACAGACAGTTCCAGGATATGATGTTGCTGGAGTGGTGGTTAAGGTTGGAAAGCAAGTTAAAGGTCTGAAAGTAGGAGATGAGTATATGGAAACATAAGTGAGAAAGCACTTGATGGGCCGAAACAGTCGGGTTCTTAGCCGAGTACACTGCAGTTGAAGAGAAACTGCTGGCTTTAAAACCAAAAAACTTGGACTTTGCGCAGGCTGCCAGTCTCCCCCTTGCAATTGAGACAGGGTATGAAGGTCTAGAGCGAGCCGGTTTCTCAGAAGGTAAATCGATCCTTGTGTTGAATGGTGCTGGTGGAGTCGGTCCCTCTTGATTCAGGTATAATGCAATCAAGATTCAAGATGTTGAATGCTCAAATACAGATATATGAATGATCTATGTTTGTTCATTGACAAGATTTGTTAATGCAGGTTGCAAAGCAAGTGTTTGGTGCTTCTAAGGTTGCAGCCACAGCTAGTACATCAAAACTCGAGTTGCTGAAAAGTTTAGGTGCTGATTTGGCAATCGACTACACCAAGAGATTTTGAACAACTGCCAGACAAATACGACGTTGTTTTTGAGCAATTGGTAAGTCGTTTTTGTAAGAATATACGCAGAACGGACACAAATAAAAAGAGAAAACTGTGTCAAGAGAAATCGTTATTCGTTTGGGGGGGGGGGGGGGGTTTGAGCAAACCGGCAAGCCACCTTTTCACCTAAGGTTGGGGGTGGAAGTGCTTTCACCACCCCCCCCCCCCCCCCCCCCCCCCCGCACCCCCACCCACCCCGCACACACACACACACACACACTCCCCACACATCCTAACATATTTTTTGAGGGTTGAAAAATGTGGGTTTGGTTGCAGGGCAAGGGGAGAAAGCGGTGAAGGTGGTGAAGGAAGGTGGCAGTGTGGTGGTCCTAACCGGCGCAGTGTCACCACCAGGGTTCAGGTTTGTTGTGACCTCTACCGGTACAACATTGACAAAGCTGAACCCTACTTGGACAGTGGGAAGGTGAAGGCGGTGATTGACCCAAACGGCCCGTTTCCGTTTGACAGGGTGAAAGAAGCGTTTTCTTACCTTGAAACTAACAGAGCTACTGGAAAGGTTGTTGTATATCCGATTTCTGAAGAGTATATATTGGAGAAGATGGCACAGTAAATGTAACCAAACATGTGATGACTGATGAGTGTCCCTTTAATATGATGATATTTCAGGTTAGTTTCAGTATTATCTCTTTTGTTGTTGTTTTTGTCGTATGTATATATACATATTTGACATTGGAGTGGTACCGATTATCCAAACACGAATTTTAAAGAGTGATATACCGCTTAACCAGCATTCCAATGGTCAATCTGCTGTTTCGCTGATCAGTTGAGTTTCTAGTTTAAATATATATGGATTTCTTTGCATATTTTGAGATGTATAAACCTTATTTTGTCTTGAAAAAATTGTTTAGATCCGTCACGATCCTTCCATGGTCTAAACATGATATCAGTCATGTATTAGTTGATTATGGCCAGAGGGTTGCGGTCATTTAACATATGCGCAGTGGACCAACCATGAGGCGCGTGTTTAAAAAGGCCATCTTACTCTTGTTGTCTTGTGCCTTGGTTTCAACAGATGAGCCAGTCCCTACATATTTTGGGAGCAATCAAGAACACACAATGTTAATCACAACGCTGTAAACGCGACCTTCAATTGCATTTCTCGATCTCCCACCACCAAAACAAGCACATCCTTGTGCATCGTTGATCGTCAGCAACAATACCTTATTGTTGAAGGATTTACGTTGTCTATGGATAAAAAGGGGTGATCATGAGTATTGATCCCTGTGTGCAACGACCATTGATTTGAGCTGACTGAAGATATGCAGGGTATCCCAGGAATTCACGTGTTAACACAATATGAGCTGGTGAACTCTTCAGCATTTGGCATGAGATAAAGGAGATGGAACAAAATCTATTTGCTCATTGTTGAATCCATAACCAAATATAAAGCTGTTCTAAAATTATTTTCGAGCCGAGCTCGAGCTCTTGGGTTTTACTTTCGAGCCGAACTCGAGCCCAATCAGGCTAGTGCTTCTGACGTAGGGATCTTGTTACAATTGTAACAAGATCCCTACGTCAGAAGCACTAGCGTTTTCACCACACCGTTCTCGCCCACAAGCAACCTACAGAGACAATGGCGCTGTAATGGACCTTATGGTGATGCATCCTAATGCTTGACAGTCGATAATGAGGATGGTGTGATCATGGTGGCTCGGTAAAGAAATGGCTTGATTTCATGGGTTAGGATCTAATACACAGTGAAAGAAAAATAGGAAGTCGTAGGAAGGGTATCAAACGGACTCCGATTGAACTCATTCAAGCGAAATTGCAACCGTCTTATCGAACCCTATGACGTTAGTTTTAGGTCTTTCGTTTTTGGGGGTTTTAGCTTGTATTTTAAAATACGCGTTATATCATTGTGTCTTTTATGTACCATTGTGTTTTTTTCTTATATTCATCATCGTGTCATTTTTTTTTCAATTCATTATGTCCTTTTTTTCTTTAGTAGTGTTATATTTTTTTTTGGCACTGTGTTATATTTTGTGGCTCATTATGTCATATTTCATGATCTATCGTGTTTTTTTGTATTCTTCTCACCCTTCGCATTTTTGTTACACTGTGTAAAATAACTTAACCCTTGATTTCATATATATCCACATAAGCAATTATTTTAAGAAAACATATATAATTATACCTTACGTTACGTTGAGTGTTTATGACCATAATAATCTTCTCATTATTATGTTCGTCTGAGGGTGTGGAAACACGCTTGCATAGACCTCACTTGGGTATCCTCCTCATCAGCTTTAGCAATAGTGGTTTGTGGTTGGTCAGGCAATGCTGAAGGCAGAATCTAAGAAAATTGAAAAACATGATAAAGTTTGTGGGGATAATCAACATGTTTTCGTCCCTTTTTGCCTTCAATGCGTTTGGCTCTTTGGCCCCAAAAGCTATTATGTTTCTAGATAGAGTGCAACGGGTCGTAAACAACAATTTCTTACCCCTAGAGACTAGAGGTTTGTTTTTGGTAAAACAGATTTGACCCCAGAAAAGAGTATTCCTTTTTATTGTGGAATGAGGATATATATATATTAACTAATGAAAATTACAAAAGTGTAAGGGTGGACGCCACGGGTGTTCCACTGAAATATTTTCAACTTCACTGATTTACACAAATCCTGCACTGTCACATCACTTCACTGAAACACAGTTTTGGAAACAACACTATTCTGAACCACCTAACCCATAAAAAACCAAAACCCCCACTCTCGATACATCCGTGATATAACACTCGTGCTGGTAGTGTCAACCAAGACGGTGGTACTGTGATGGACGGGTACAAACGGTTTGCTAGTAGTGACACGCCTTCTCTAATCATACGTGGCATAAAGTTATAAAAATAAAGTACTGGGCCGGGACATGACAAAACTACAATATATAAACGAACCCAATTTAATTTTAGGAGGGAGAAACAAGAGAGTACAAATTGGGGAAAATTTTCTAGGGTTTACGATTCGTAACAATACATATTCTCAATACCGATAACTCAAACAATGATGTTGCCAGAAGAAGACCACGAGCAACCCAAACCTAATCCCAGTGTATTAAATCCATCCATCAACAACAACCACAATTCAGACCAAACCGTATTAAACGACGTCGCTGTTAACAA
The DNA here is from genome assembly GCA_030844895.1 of Ambrosia x helenae. Taxonomy (NCBI): domain Eukaryota; kingdom Viridiplantae; phylum Streptophyta; class Magnoliopsida; order Asterales; family Asteraceae; genus Ambrosia; species Ambrosia x helenae. Next base: position 16,045,574 of record CM061224.1, on the reverse strand, counting down.
TATCGGTGGAGTTGATGGCGTAGTGAAACAAAGCAGCTGGAAGATGAACCGGATGACGTCATGTTGGAAAAGGAGGGTGGTGACGTGGCGGGGGTGGTGGTGGAGCAAGTGAAAACGTTAGAGAATCAGAAGTCGTTTCTGTTGGACCGAATTCGAGTGTCGAGGATGAATCGGGGACGGATGAGGAGAAGATGGAGTTTATAAAGGAGTTGAGCGTTTTTATAAAGAGAGGGGTTGATTTTAAGCCTCCTAGTTTTATGGAGAAACATTGATTTACTTAAGTCAGTTTATTTATAATAATCTTTAATAATCTTTGATCTTTTATTGTTATTATTATTAGCATTTAATTTTAGTTTAATGTATGTATATGTCAGGTTATGGAGATCAGTGATTAGAATGGTGGCTATGAACAGGTTTAGTTTTACTGTTTTTGAATGATGCCTGTTTGTCACATTAGTATCTAGGGATTGTCTTTGTATTTATTTGCCTTAAACATGCTACGAAGCGGTTGTTCTTTACCTCTTTTATCCACTAATGTTCAAGAGATTTCCAAGTTTTGACATATGTGTTATGCTTAATGATATGTGTATAATGGTTATTGGTTAAGGAAGTGTTTTGTTTACTAAGCTATACCGTGAAATAAGGGGTTTAGCTTATGATCATGTATAAATTTGGTAGTTTGGCTTAGTTAAACAAAGTTGTAGAATGTTGTTAATAAGTACAAAATGATCAAGGTTTTTAGTTGCATTAATATTTTATATTTAATTTTAAACAAGCGGATGCCGTATGGTGGTGGCTTTTGTTCACGGCGTATTTTGTCATGGATGCCACTGCAGACTGTTGAATATGTGCTTTTCTGTGGTTTTCTTAGTAGTTAGTATTCATTTGGTTAATTGGGAGTTTAGTTAAAGAGAAATGGATCAATGAAGTGAACCGTACTATTCTACTTTTATGCTTATTTTGCTATATGTTTCTTCTAGCTTATTCATAATGAGTTAACCTTAGAAATTCTGTTTTTTTTTTTTTTTTTTTTTTTTTTTTTTTTTTGGGATCTTACTATATATCACCATTTTGGGTGCTTCTGGTGTGTAATCAAACGAGACATTAAAAATGAGTGTTTCGACATATATATCTATCATTTTAAGTTTGTTTTTATTTTCGCTTAGTGAATGATAATATTACAGTATTACCTATGATTTTCTTCGAGCACAATGTGAAAATTTCAACCATCTTTATATTCTTGGATTTGTAGGTGACCGCAGGCAAGGTGTGGCGATACATAGGAGAATCATTTAATCCCCCAAAGTAAGCATCAAATGCTCAGTTTGGCTTTCTTTTATTCATTTTATTTGAATTTAAACAGTCTTGTGTTAAGAAAACTTTGTTGTGCATGACTCCGTCCGTCATAATCTGGTTGTTAGATGTCAAGAAGCAAGTACATGCCAAACTTGTATGTTACTTTAGTTGCTCGGGTCTTATATGCTAATGTACAATAATTGTCATTTATCATGGTCCTCGGGCCTGTAAGTCTGTAATATTGATGCATCTTCACTTTACAAGTTTTTGTTTATGTCTGTCCTCTGTTACCTACTACAATCATGTTACTGCAACCAGTTTTCCATTAGTGGCCCATATTATTGAAGTCCTTTATTTTCTAGCGGCTACCAACATTTATACCAATCTCTCTTGCAGCATGTCATTTTAACTATCAAGTATTAAGTCGATTATATGGATACTGTTAGAACTCTTTTTAAATTTATACCATGTGTAGAGTTGACGTGATATGATTTTGAGAAAAACAAAATGAAAAAGGCATGCCATTGTCACTAAATATATGCATGTCTACATGGAAATAAGTGGAAGCATGTGATAATGAGACACATGCTTCCTCATACGATTACGTCAAAGTTCAAACATTGGCCTGGAGTATGCATGAAAACTGAAATCACGACAGTCACACAAAATGATATATCATGTATTCATGTTATATGCTCTTAACCGATAGTATTGCTTGCTGAGACTAGACATGTAATTAATGCAAAGATGGTTCAGACTTTGGAGAACATTCTAGATTTTGATGGTTTTAAATTAAGTCAGAACAAATAATACATTCAAAGTATTGAAGTGCCATTTTAACAGTGTTGGTAGGAAAACCAAAGATGTTGGTTAATAACGAATATGGTTTATTAGTTATTACTTGTGCTGTCTAATTACTTCCATAATTTTTTTTCTTGAATACCAATCTCACAGTTTGACACTTATGATTTATTTTGGACAGGACTTGTACTACTGTATCATGGACGTTCCGATGTTTTTATGAAAAGGTTCTTAATTATTCCGAGTTTACTTTTATTTTTACTTTTATAGTGGTGAAAGTTAACTATTTCTTCATTTTCTTACGGAGTACAACACTTTGTACATTAGCTAGTTTCTTTTTTTTTTTTTTTAGAAATGTAGGAGAACTTATTGACTTGAATCTCCATGAGGTCCATAACACTACTTTATAGGAGGCAAGGTGTCTTTCCACAATAATTCCACTCCATGATAACAAGTACAAAGTTATCAAATTTGAATACCAATGACAGAAGCATTAAACCTAGACCACCATTACCATCCTCTAAAACCATTAAAACTGTAGACAACCTATTGACATTGCCTCTTGAAAGCTACAAGATATAAGAGTCATAAATTTTTTGATAAGGACTAGATTTTCTAGAACCGTGATCCATAGCAGATATTCTTTTGTTATCTTCCTTATAGTTTTTGGTAAATATCTGGCACTTCTATCAAGTATTTGAGGTAGCGATTGTTAGGATTCGGGTATTTCTCAACACACACAAACACAAATAATCTGCGAGAAAAGTAAGAAACGAAGATGACACGCGAGATTTACGTGGTTCAGTTGATGTGAACTACGTCCACGGGCTGCAATTAGGAAATTCTTTATTGTTTTCTGCCTCACTCATGAGGGGTTACAAGTACAATGATATTAATATATAAGGTTACAATGTTAATTCACAAGGAACTAAAATGGGTCCGTTTAGAATCAGGCCGGCTCCTGCCTCATATCTTTGTGTCTTCATTGAACCAAGCCCAATCAAGGCTCCACTCCACAAACCCAACAGTTTCTCTCTCTCTCTCCTCTCTCTCTCTCTCTTTTGTGTGGATGCTTAACGAGCAAATGCACTTTATGGCTGTCAGTTTGCATATATTAGTTATTTGCCGATTGGAGTGGTTAAGATTTAAAATGTGAAATCTACAATTACTCTATGTCTCTATAAGGTTGCCTTTTGCTCCTTGAATACAAAAATTGCTGACACAACATTTTGCAGATATTGCTTGAATATGAGAAATATAAGATGACCATTGGGGATCTTCCATACTCTGAATACTCTTTTTGCAAACCTGCTTCCATTGCAAAGCAGGCATGTCACATCTTTAACCATATCTTATTAGAAAAACTTGTATGTTTTAGTGTTCCTTACAATGCAATCCTTAAAAAGTTATACCATGTATTGGTGTTCCCTTCGCCATGCTTTCTTTATATTTGAATTTAGATGAAACTATGAAAGTGAATTTAGTATAATTAGACTTCAAGGAGCAACAAATACTTATGCGGAAAGCTGAAATGGTTTGGCAAAAAGCCGGCTTTCCGCATTAGTTTTAACACATTTAAGTTCAGTTTTGCTTAAAACTATTAAAGTTTTAGGTTCTCTACCTATGTAGCAATTTATCTGCTCAGTTTGATTGGTGCTATTCGTCATAAAGTGCCAAAATTTATAAAATAAATTGATTCGTTATTCATCACAAAAACGCAGCAACTTGCCTATTCAGTTATATATATATATATATATATATATATATATATATATAATATATAATATATATATAAAAGTAGCCATATTCTTCATTAAATGTGCTTAATCATGTATATATTTGCTGTTTGTAGCCCGTTATAAGTCAAACCCCTGACCAGGAAGGGCCAGGCGAGATGCAGCAGCACGAGCCATGCAGGGTTGGCATTCTCAACGTCTTCTTGGTAATGGTGAGGTTGGGGATCCAATCATTAAGGTATATTTCTTAAATCATCACATCAATATTATGTGTGAATGTTTATAGACATAGTGTTTTTTTTGTAATATTTAAACTGACAATCAACTTTGTTTTGCAGGATAGGACGCCAAGTACGACTGTAAGGCGAGATAAGCGAGACATTGGTACAGTTTGCATCCAGTTATAACATAAAACATTCTTGAATGCTATACTTCGTTGACCTTTTCGATTGACTAAACAGGTTTGCTGAAGCGTAAAAAGCCATCTCCTGTTGAATGTGATGTCAAACTTTCACGCATGAAATCATTAAAACCACAGTTGAGATGTTTTGTTTCCTTATAATTTAATTTAGGCACATTAAACCCCAACATATGGTTATAAACTTATACTAACAATTTCTCTCTTATAAATTATGCTGTTTCCAAGTTTTAAATCTTTTTTTTCAACTAAATAACTTTTCACTACTAAGGAAATTCGCATGTTTAGAATCTCAAGATCCCATAGAAATCTATTGCCCTGACTTACACTCGTCACCATAATGAATTTCTCAGATTGGACTCACCGGTCGTGGATGTTGGCCTCCCTGCTGATTGGGTGAAGATCAATGTGCAAAGAACTGTAAGTCTGTGTCTGTATGTTATTCTTTATTATTTTCTTAATAATTTCTTTGATTAATTGAACTACAGTAGTTAATTAACTGTAATTTTTAAACAAATTTTATCTTAGTCTTTTGATTTATTACCTGTTTTTGAAATTTGATAAAACAGAAGGATTGCTTTGAGGTGTATGCTTTGGTTCCTGACTTTTGCGTGAAGAGGTAATATTTATACATATATGTACATCTTTTTAGGGTGAGATGAACAGTAAAAAACAGAAGTGCAAAATACACACCTTTTCATGATCACATAACCCCCCCCCCCCCCCCCCCCCCCCTCAAGTTTTTAACGATTTAACATACTTCCTCAGTAGCATAAGAATTGCAATCATGTTCGTCTTGATGTCCTATGAAAATTTACACATTTTGTGGATATAAGTAGGTGCGGTACAGTCTGATCCAGCTGGTCGCTTGGTTATATCCGGTCAACCAGAGCAGCTCGACAATCCTTGGGGTGTTTCTCCTTTTAAAAAGTATGCCTACGAAACCACCTGATAACCAAGTTGAAAATACTAGTTTTGATTGTTAATGGTTAAAATCGACTGTAAACTTCTGTGATCAAGGTTGTGAGCCTGCCGTCTAGGATCGACCCTCATCAAACTTCAGCGGTTGTAACCCTGCATGGTCAACTGTTTGTGAGGTGCCGTTTGAGCAGCCAGCCATGTAGAGCTCTTACCTAATCGATGCGGAAGATGTGCAGTGCAGAAGTTGTAGTTGGAGTCGTAGCTGTGCAGTCCATGTTGTCAGTACCGGATTTAGTCAGGTTAAAAATATTAAAGTTTTTGTTGTTAGATTTAATTTGTGAATCCATCTAGTCACAAACATTTCCTAGCAAAATTACATGGATCTCAATCTAACAAACTTTTTTTTTTTTTTTTTTTTTTGGAATTAGGTCTTTTATATTATAGCACTAAGAAAATATGTTATTTTTTTTCTTATATGTAAATTATTATTTATATATATTTCGTGATTGTATTTTTAATGATCTTGGGCGAGAGGTCTCTTAATATTCTTATCTTTAATGATATTGAAAATCTTAAATAAAGTTTCAGTAAATTCACATTGTAAAAAGGGTGGGAGGGTGGGGTTTTGTTCTACTAGTCGTACACTGTCACATCGTTTAACCACCAACTATCATAAAATCACTTAATCACTCGCAAACACCCTATGCAAGCAACTTCAAACTCTTTATATTTTTTTATAAAATAAAATAAATTTTAAAGGTGAGATGATTATAATGATTAAAGGACCGCTATCTCTACCTCTCTCCTCTACCTTTAGACTATAAGGAGTGGTGGGGGGGGAAGAGGTGGGGGAAGCGCCATGTGGCACTTGTGGGCCCTTGTGGGGGGGAAAATAATTGTGGGAGTGGAAGGGGGGGAAGAGGTGGGGGGAAGTGCCATGTGGCATTTTATTTTCTTTTTTTTTTTTAACTTTTTATATAAAACAATAATAATAATAAATACTTTTTATTAATAACAAACCTAGAAAAATACAAAAAAACCTAGAAAATTAAAAAAAAAAAAAAATAAAACCTTAAAAAATTAAAAACTAACAAATCAATTCAGATTATATTTTTCAATAATATCACGCTTCATTTGAAGCGTCATCTCTAACTCCGGCCCTTGCATATGGTCGGTGTTCATGGCGAGAAATCTCAAATCCTCCGCTTTTTCGCGCGCTGCTCTTTGATAGACAATTTGCGCTCTTTCAAAGTCACTTTTTTTTCAAACGCCTCGCGAATATTTTTTTTCTCCTCGAGCATTTTTTCTTGAATCGTATTGAACTGGATCATGGTGGCATTTAAATCTTGCAAGTCAGCGCTGTAGGCGCCGGTTGATCCAGAACCCGAACCTGAAGCAGTTGATTTCCCAGCCCGCTTTTTTGACTTATCTCGGCCGGGTGGGCGACTCAATCCCGCTTTTTTGACTTATCTCGGCCTTTACCCGAAGATGATCCCGCGACATTTTGTGGTTGTGTTTCGGGTACGGTTTGGGTTAAAGGAAGTTGTGAAGGAGGTTGTGAAAGAACGAGAGAATCATTGAATGGGAAATTCGGATAAATTTGCCCACTAATGAAACCCGCATAACCCGCGTAGTCGGGACAAGGGAAGGAATGGGTGGACGGTTTGGGATCGGGCGAACCGGTGGTGTATTCGGGTTGGGACATACGCGTATGGGTTGTTCGGGTCGAAGCCTCGTTGTAAGGTTCATTTTTGGTTGAGGAAGTGTATAAAATATGGATGAAAATTGTATAAAATTTGGTTGAAAAGTGTATAAAATTTGGTTAAAGTGGGTGTTTTGTAGTGAAAAGGGGTAATTTTATAAAAAAAATTTTTGGGCCGTTGGTTTACTAGCCGTTGCATAATTAATTTTTTTTTTTTTTTTTTTTTTTTTTAAAAGGCTAACGTTCAAATGGAAGTGGGCCAATAAGATCGCCACACGTGGCAAATCAAACTCCCCCACGCCGGTGCCCTTCTCCCCGCCCCCAGCCCCACGCTCGTCTTCCCGCCCCTATGGCGGCGGTGTTCCCCCCCTCTCCCGCCCTTCTCCCCGCCCCCACTCCCACTAGTCCTTAGCGTGACTACTACCTTATTCAACTACTTTTTACCATTATCATTGGCCGGTTGGGGTGTACACACAAGGATAATGGTACCACCCAAAGGTCTTTAGCCAAATGCCCCTCCTACTCAAGCATTTTTTTCGGCAACAATAATGGATAACGAAATTAATAATTAATTAATAAAAAATCATAATAAAAGTTTTAATTATAAGTAGTTGTAAATACTTCTACAAAATTTAGTAACATGCTTAAAAATTTCAAAGGATAAACCTAAAGTGCTTACAATTTTCTCAAATGAAAAGGAATTATATTTTTGTATTAGTAATTGACCATAATCATATTCTGTATTATAAAGTTTGAGAATCAATTTAAATAAAACATAAAACAATAACTACACCCCAATTTATTTATGAGTAATGATATTTTTATATTTTAAAAATAGTTTTCTCTATATACTAATTTGAAATTACATTATTAGACCATGAAAATCTCTCTAATAAACATAGAAACCACAATCATGAAAAAACAAAAGTATATCTGAACTATACAGTTTCAACTTCTCATGTATTATCAAAACCAAACTGATCTATTGATCCAACAAAAAACTCCTATCCTTAAAAAGTCTAGATAGAACAAAATTGGGGCATATACAAGGCGAACCTTATGCTAACACAACTACTATATCTTGTCGATGATCTTTTTCCACGGGACAATGTGCAAAACCGGCTTTCTTCTTAACCTTATTGGCATTCTTGTATGTGGTTGTCAAGTCAATGGTTCCCTCTCTGTACACATACACCAAGTCGTCTTCGGTCGATGACAACCACTTGTGTTTTCTGTCATGAGCAAGGCGCAATGGCATTCCCCTGAAAACAAGTTCAATATATGACACTGGGATTATCAACCAAAGCCTACAATGAGTCTTACAAAGAATTTGTTCATCTTAATATCTACCATTGACTGTTGACAGTGGCGAATCTTGACTCGAAACTTCGGGGGTCGGAAGTCCACTAGTTTCGGGGGTCGAAAACCAGTTTCGGGGGCCGAAACCTTATATACCAAAAAATTTCTATACCGAATACTATATAATCGGAACTTCTTAGCGAAAATTCGGGCGGTCAGCGGCCCCTTCCCGCCCCTTAAAAGAATCGCCCCTGACTATTGATGTAACCAAGTTTACGCGTTTTCAACCGAAAAAATTTATACGTATTCAGCCTGGCCCACCTAATTTAAGGGTCCGTGACTCCCCCCTAAAAAAAATCAAGCTTCACCACTGCCTCATGTAGGGATGAGATCGGTACCGTATCTTACCTATACCCTACTCGTACCGAAAATACCCGTACCGAATTTGAACAAAAGTGGGTACCGAGTACTGTACCGAATATATAGGTACGGTACGGGTACGAGTACGGGTATTGGTACCGGGTATTTCGGTACGGTACCCATTTGGTACCATTTTGGTTATTTTTTTTCTTTTTGAGCACAATCGTACGGTACCAAGTAGGTAAACAATTACGAGTATCAATACTATACGGTACCAAATTGAAAAGTTTGGTACAGGTACCAATATAGTACAGGTACCAAATAAGTAAAAATGATACGAATACCATAAATACCATATTACAAAGTAAAACATATAATCAAATTCAATAGTATATAGAATTCGGTACCCGTACCATTTTTACCCGTATTCGTACCCGTACCGATACCGAAAGTACCGAATACCGAAATCAGTAAAAGTAGGTACCGATACCTATACCGAGTACTCAAAATTGGTACGGTTACGGGTACCGTACAGGTACGGTATGGGTACGGTATAGGTACTCGGGAAAAATTGCTCATCCCCTAGCCTCATGTAATTCCGGATTTCCCGTCAATTTATGATTTGTACTCTATAGAAGGTTTAAAAAAGATAATACAATCTTGATTCAAACTTCTGAGACCAAAACGCCTCAAAGACTCACACTTTCTTAAACCAGGATTAAAAAAGATAATACAATCTTGATTGCTAAAAATGATCCAAGTTTAGAGTCAGTCAACCCTACTTCATTCTAAAGGCAAAATTGCAAATCAATAATGGCACTTTGTGCACAAATCACCGCCACATCACAAGTGCTCATTACATCACACTTTATCCCACTTACAAATTATCCTAAAACCGCCTAAACCCATGTCAATTCCGAGTCAAATTTCATAACTTTGACCGGTCAAAGTCAACGAAAACTATACAATTCGAAACAAGAAAATAAAAGCGGGAAAAAACTAAAAAGAAACGTACCGAACATGAAAAGATCAGAAATATTATCCATACGAAGGTAAAAATCAAGGGATTCCAAAAACAATCGGTAAGTGTTGACATGTAAGCCGTCAATTCTTGGATAGGGAAGGCGCACTACAAGAATTTTGGGCAATAGCGGCCACACCAATAGCGGCGACGTTGCCGCTATTGCTCAAATCAGATCTGGCCGTTGATTAGCAAAGGAAGCCAATGGCTAGGATTAAAAAGTACAAATGAGCAATAGCGGCAACATCAATAGCGGCGACAGTCGCCGCTATTGCTCTAACCTGGAAATAAAACCCAATCTTCCCTTCTTTTCTTCCCACCAAACACAATTCATCACCTCCAACTCCCAAGACCCACCACCGGCGGCCGCACCTTCTTCCCTCCGGCGACCCACCACCGCGACCCACCACCACCTCGACCCACCACCAGCGACCCACCACCACCGCACCTTCAACCCTCTGCTCTCTCTCGTCTGGAAGGTTTTTTTTCTGTTTTTTTTTTGTGTTTTTAGATTATTTTCTATTTCTTGTTTTTATTTTCTTTTTTTTATGTTTTTCTGTTAGTTTTTTATTTTTTGTTTTTTTTTTCTTTTTTTTTTTCAGTTTTTTTTTCTTTTTTTCAGTTTTTATTTTTTATTATCGTTTTTTTTTTTTTTTTTTTTTCTGTTTTTAGGTTAGTTTTTAATTATTTTTGATACTTTGTTTGTGGGTTTGTAGGAAAGGACCGATCTGGGAAAGAACACGTGTGTATCGTCGCTAAAGGTAAGTCGCCGCCGCTAATTGTTTTTTTTCTTTAAATTTTCATGCTTGCTTTAAGTAGGTTGTATATATATATATATATATTTGTGTATGTGTATGTGTATGTGTATGTGTATGTATGAGTATGTATGTATGTGTATTGTATGTGTATGTATGAGTATGTATGTATGAGTATGTGTATGTATGAGTATGTATGTATGAGTATATATGTATGTGTATGTGTATGTATGAGTATGTGTATGTATGAGTATGTATGTATGAGTATGTATGTATGAGTATGTATGTATGAGTATGTGTATGTGTATGTATGAGTATGTGTATGTGTATGTATGAGTATGTATGTATGTGTATGTGTATGTGTATGTGTATGTGTATGTGTATGTGTATGTGTATGTGTATGTTGGTGGCAGAGTATGAGTCTCAAAATCAACGTAGAAACGAAGAAGGTTGTTCCTCACAATTGGTATGTTTGTAGGTTTGACCCATTTGGTATATGTTTATAGTTTTGACCCATTTGGTATATGTTTATAGTGTTAACCCATTTGGTAAATGTTTGTAGTTTTGACCCAATTGGTATGTTTGTAGGTTTGACCCCATTTGGTATATGTTTATAGTTTTGACCCATTTGGTATATCTTTATAGTGTTAACCCATTTGGTAAATGTTTGTAGTTTTGACCCAATTGGTATGTTAGTAGGTTTGACCTATTTGGTATGTGTTTGTAGTTTTGACCCATTTGGTATATGTTTATAGTGTAACCCATTTGTTAAATGTTTTTTGTAGTTTTGACCCAATTGTTTAGAAATGGAATATTCCGGCGATGCTTGAAGATACTCCGACACCGGACTTGGGAAACCAAAATCATGAAGAAGATCAAGGGAATGATAACACCGATGATGATGATTATGATATGTAGGTGGGATATTATGTGTTTAGTATGGTAATGTAAACGATTTTAGGTTTAGTATGGTAATGTAAACGATTTTAGGATGATATATTTGAAATTTGGATGCGTATGTAAAATATTTTATGCTTTTTTCGGTTTTTTAGTATTTTTATGCTTTTTTGTATATGTTTAGGTTAAAATCAGTAGGTACAAAAAAAAAAAAAAAAAAAAAAAGTATTAGCGGCGACATGTCGCCGCTAATAATACGGTCATGAAGTGACGTGGCACAAGAAATAGCGGCGGCTGTCGCCGCTATTGATTTTGAGCAATAGCGGCGACATTGAGCAATAGCGGCCACAAAAGGAGCAATAGCGTCAGGACAATAGCGACAGGACAAATAGCGGCGACAGTCGCCGCTATTAGCAATAGCGGCGACCCGCGTTAGCAATAGCGGCGACCTATGTGGCCGCTATTGCTCTATTTTGTGTAGTGGCGGGGGCGAGGGGAGTACGCGAAGATCCCGCGGCAGGAAACGAGTATTCTTTCAAGACGGTGGCGGTGTCGGGGGCGGTAACGGGTGAGAGAGGGAGGAAGCCGAAGTAGACAAGATGGGATCGAGTTGATCATGGGTGATGATGGGGGTGAAGGTAGGAGTGTGCCATATTGCGAGTTTTTCGAATGCATTCGGCTACCATGATTACGGAATAGAATGGAATTGGGATTGGAATTTTAGGTTCTTGATTATGGAATGGAATGGAATTGGATTCCAGAGTTGTTGATTTTAGTTGGGGATGGGGTTGTATCGGAACGTCAACTTTGTGTGACTAGTGTCGGTGAGCATGCATGATGATAATTATGGGTGGCAAAATGGGTAGGTTGGGTGGGTTTGGGTGTTGGGTCAGGATGGGTTTGGGTTAGGATGGGTATAGGTCAAGATGGTAGATTAAAAAAATGGGTTAGGATGGGTTTGGTCAGGATGGGTTTGGGTACGATGGGTTTGGGTATGGATGGTTTGAATTAAGATAGGTTCACATTAAAATAAATTAAAATTTAAAAAAAAATAGCAATAAAAAATTTAAAAAGTAAATAAAAAAAATTAAAAAAAAAGAAAAAAAAAACTTAAATATAAAATTTTAGGGGATCTGAAGTATTTCATTTTGAACCGGACCGGTTCGACCCTATCGGGCTGGAAAATAACCCGGACCGTTACGACCCGGCCAGGCCGGGTAGCGACCAAAACTGTTTTGATCTGACCCGTCCCGTAGCTACCCGGACCATTTCGACCCGGCCGTTTCAACCTGACCCTCCCGTTTCGACCCGGCCGGGCCCGGTAGCGACCCGAACCGTTTCAACCCGTCGGGCTCGGTAAAGAACCAGACCGTTTCGACCCGACAAGACCGGTAGCGACCCAGACCGTTACGACCCGACCGGGCCCGGTAACGACCCAGACCGTTTCGACCTGACCAGGCCCGTAGCGACCCGGATTGTCTTGATCGGGCCGGCCCCGGTAGCGAACCGAACCGTTTCGACCTAGGCGGCCCCGTAGCGACCCGGACCGTTTCGACCCGGCCGGGCCCGGTAGCGACCCGGACCGTTTCGACCCGACGGGACCGGTACGACCCAAACCGTTTCGACCCGACCGGCCCCGTAGCGACCCGGACCGTTTCGACCCGACAGGCCTGGTAACGACCCAGACCGTTTCGACATGACCCGTCCCGTAGCGACCCGGATTGTTTCGACCGGGCCGGCCAGGTAACAACCCGGACCGTTTCGACCTGACCCGTCCTGTAGCGACCCGGATTGTTTCGACCGGGCCGGGCCCGGTAGCGAACCGAACCGTTTCGACCTGGCCGGGCCCGGTAGCGAACCGAACCGTTTCGACCTGGCCGGGCCCGGTAGCGACCCGGACCGTTTCGACCCCGGCCGGCCCGGTAGCAACTCGGATCGTTTCGACCCGATGGGACCGGTAGCGACCCAAACCGTTTCGACCCGACCGGGCCCCGGTAGCGACCCGTCCCGTAGCGACCCCGACGGGACCGGTAACAACCCGGACCGTTTCGACCCGACCGGGCCCGGTAGCGACCCGGACCGTTTCGACCCGCCGGCCCGACAGCGACCCGGACCGTTTCGACCTGGTCGGGCCCTGTAACGACCCGGGCCGTTTTGACCCGACGGGACCGGTAGCGGCCCGGACCGTTTCAAACCCGACCGGGCCCGGTAACGACCCGGACCGTTTCGACCCGACCGGCGCCGGTAACAACCCAGACCGTTTCAACCTGACCCGTCCCGTAGCGACCTGGATTGTTTCGACCCGGCCGGGCCCGACAGCGACCCCGGACCGTTTCGACCTGGTCGGGCCCTGTAACGACCCGGCCGTTTTGACCCGACGGGACCGGTAGCGGCCTGGACCGTTTCAAACCCGACCGGGCCCGGTAACGACCCGGACCGTTTCGACCCGACCGGGGCCGGTAACAACCCAGACCGTTTCAACCTGACCCGTCCCGTATCGACCCGGACAGTTTCGACCCGGCTGGGCCCGGTAGCGACCCATACCGTTTTGACCCAACCGATCCCGTTTGCAACCTGGACCGTTTCGACCCGACCGGGCTTGTCAACGACCAGACCATTTCGAACCGAATGGGCCGGTCAACAACCCAGACCGTTTGGACTCGATTAAGCCTGCTAACGACTCGAACCGTTTCGATGAGGTTGGTCTCGTTAACGATTCGTGTTGTTTCGACATGGTCGTCCGTTAACGACCCAAACGATTTCAAACCGACTGGGTTATCAACAAATTCAAAAGATATAATTTTTTTGTTTTTAGTGGCATTGATTTCTATCAGGCACCAACACTTTTGGTGTTGGGTGAGTTTTAATTCAAATTTGTATATGATTATCTAAAAATACCCATCCTGACCATTTATTTTTTTTGACATACCCATCCTGACCCACTTACTTATTTCCTAGAATTAAAATTACCCATCCTAACCCCCTTGAAAATTATACTAAACCCATTTTAACCCACAAGGTCAAATTTTAAACCCAAAACAACCCAAACTCAACTAGATGGGTTGAAATTGCCAGGTCTAATGATAATATTCATAAGAGGAAATTTAAATTTTCGTCCTCAAACTTTGTAGTGAAGGTCAAGAATCGTACTTGAACTAAGTAAATTATAGAAATTATTATTTTGAATCATTTACATAAGTAGTAGTTTATTTTTTTAGAAATTACTTTTGGGGGGTATTGGGGAAAAAAACCAAAATGGTGATGTGTAGTTCTCAATTGGCGGCATCTAATAAATCAAACCTTGATGCCGCCAATTGGTAAGTCCACATTGAAGCCGCCAAAATTAACATTCTTGATGCCGCCAACCAAGTGTGAGGCATCAATGGTGATGCCGCCAATTGAAATATGATGCCGCCAACCAAGTGTGAGGCATCCCTTTGATGCCGCCAATTGATAATGAGGCATCCCTCATATAAATATAATCCCACCAGATTACCATTCTCCATCCACATCCAAACCACACACTCAAACCACACATACTTAAATGCCACCTATCGTAGAAAACCAAAGAAAATACCAATTGTTCTGGAGGGAACGATTTTTTATTGATATTAGGTCGATGTTACATTCACATAGAGTTTTAACTGTTTTCTGCGGGGATAAGCCATACTGTGGCTTCCCTCTTTCTGGGGTCCAAGAAAGCTCGGTCTTTGGATCGGTGTTACATCCACATGAAACTACTTGGATCGATGTTACATCCACACGTGTTATAACACGTGTAGAATGCAACGTTGTCTTTGTAGTTTATAATATTATAAAGTCGGTTGTCGGTGGTGCTCACAATCTCCAGGGTACCACCTTTATTAATGGCAACAGACTCTTTAGGGGGGACAACCTTCCAGGCAAAGCCTGTAGCACAAGGCCATCCTATGTTGAAGAATCACGGTCAGTCATTAGCGACGTTGGCGACAACGGATGATGCGATTCTTCATCGTGCTACTTCGGTGTGGCAGCCTGGGTTGATCATTAAGTACCTGTAGATCTGGTACCAATGTTCAACATATTGATATGCTTCCCCTGCCGCATTCAGATGGGTTTGAATCTGAATGCGGTCTTTATTTACCGCTGACTGGAAGAACGCCTTTCTGTTCCCACGGCTACAGGTTTGACTTCAATAAAGCAATTGTTGATGTCACTGAAGCAATGGAGATGGAAGGCGCAAAATAGAAACTCAATGAAGCAGCGGTAGAATATTGGGATTGGTGATCTCGGGAGACTGGAATAGTGATGGCATAACTGAAATGATCAGAAACATTCCAAATAACTGTTCAATTTCAGCTTTTGTTTAACTATTCTAGCAACTTCCATAGAGAAGTTATCAATCTCACTGTACCTGTGTCCAAAAGAACTAGGCTTCAAAGACTACGGGCATGGTTTCTTTTAGATAAGGAGGTATATGTACAATGATGTCTTTACGTAAAATTAAACTCATATCTCAAGCCGGGGCAAGTTATGTTCTAGCTTCCAAAACACGACGTCATTGTAGCTCATATGTTATTATCTCTTCTCTTATTCTCTGTTTCTCAAGTTCTCGATGGATTATTCCTCTCATATCATGGATCAGAGAGATTTAAGCTAATAAAACTTACACACAAGCTATTGGAATTGGTGATCTCGGAAATAGATTGTCTTGTAACTCGGTAGATTGTATAGTTTGTTCGGTTGACTAGTTTGGAAAAATAGTTGTTAAATAAATTTGTATTATGTGTTTTAAATAAATCTATCATTACTACATGTATTTATTTACTTTTATTTTAGAAAAGTTCTGATAATAATAGTAGTGGTATTAAAATTAACAGTACCATAATAATTCTGCCATTATTAAATAAAGCTAGTACAGAAGATGATGAGATGAGTCACCCAACTCATCCATGAAAGCAAAAGGTGATTGACGATACAGATAATAAAAAACTAAACAACATAAAAAAGATGGCCGTGATGATAGGACTGACACAACCCTGTAGGGTCATTCACTGATTTCGCTGACGCCTTGCATTTCCACAACTCTTCCTGTTATGGCCTGTTTCTCCACATCGAGTGCATGCATGACGCCTCGGGCGATCGTCATAATTCACATCCATCTCATTTTGCATTCTTCTCTGACGTACTCTGCCTCGATGTGTAGTAATCATCGACGGGTCCCCTTGAATTCTCCACTCTGCCGCCGGCCATTCAGACTTATGCCCCAAGGTGTAAAAAATGACTGTTGTACTGTTGGATGTACGTGTCTGTGTGGAATTTCCAACTAGTAATACTGTGAGGGCTTTTACCCAACCAATTGCAAACAGCAATTGCATGTGAACATGGAAATCTTTGCATTTGCCATTTTCCACACGAGCATACCCTTTTTTTGTACTCAACGGTGTAGTCATTTCCGCCCCTGTCATTTGTCTCAACCCTTGAAAGAACATTGCACCTTAACGCATTCGCATCGTACATCGTCACTTCATGCTGCATAGCAACTCCCAAAAGGCTCTCATACCTGCTCCATATGCGAGGGGGTAGAGGTGTGTTGCAAACGCTCGAAATTTGAGTGTGCTTAACATATTGTTCGACGTCTCTGCGAAAGGTGTAGTCAATGAGAGCTGTGATAGGCAGTAGTCGCGCTTCACGCAAGACGTTGTTCATGGACTCCGAGATGTTCGTCGTTAGGTTACCCCACCGACGACGCTCTTTATCATACCTAACCGTCCACTTAGTCTTATCAATGTTGTTAAGGTAGTCCCATGCCTCTTGATTTTTCAGCCTCATTTCGCTAACAGCCCAGCGATACTTTACGTTCTGAGATGTGCTACCAATTGACCAACACAGTTTCCGTAGGGTTTTGTTTCGGAACCTCCCGCTGAAATTGCTTCTGATGTGACGAAGACAGTAACGATGGTAGGCGTTGGGTTCCTTCCACTGTGGAAGGTTTTCCATAGCATTAATTATGCCGTTGTGTCTGTCTGATATCACACACAAAGGCCCCATGCTATCAAGGGTAACGTACTCAGAAAGGTTTTGGAAAAACCAACACCAGCTGTGTACAGTCTCTTCGTCAACGACAGCATACGCCACAGGCAGGATGTAGTTGTTTGCATTCTTTGTTACCGCAAGGATCAGCTTACCCCGGTAGGGTCCTTTCAGATGAGTCGCGTCCACCGATATGACAAGCATGCATCGATGGAATGCACGGATACAAGGAGCGAACGCCCAAAAAAATATATTTAAACGTGGGGTAATTCGGATCCCCGTTCGGATGATTAAAGAACGAAACAATGGTACCTGGGTTCCTCGACTGCAGCCGCATAAGGTATGTGGGTAACTCCTTGAAATTGCTGTCCCAGTCACCATAGATAGTTTCTATGGCCTTTCTTCTTGCTCGCCACGCCTTGGAATACGAAACATCAACATTCAGGGCCTGCTTGACATGGGTTTGGATATGTTTTACCTTAATCTTTATGTCCGTACGTATCTGCGGTAAGATGTGTCTTGCAATATCCTTTGCCTTTAAACTTCTGTTGCTATTACGTACGGCCGAAGAATAACAGTTGTGTTTTGTAGCCCATACAGTAATTCGCCAGTAATGTGAGTCAGACCGAATCGATGCCGTGCAACGCCACTCACAGTTGCGGCCACTAGAGAAAGGATTTACAAACTTTGGGTGTCTGGTGTAACATACGACCGTGTATACCTTCGGTTTGCTTGACTTGACATACATCTCCCGTCCACGACGGATGTTCCACTGTCTAACCGCACGGTCTACCTCTTCTTTTGATTTGAAATACATACCAAGCCGGATATTGTCCCCTGCTTTTGGGTTCCATAACACGAACTCATCCTCTTCGTATTCTTGAACCATGTAATCTGTTAGCTCCACATCATCTTGAGGATCGTAGTGTTGACGTGGACCTAACTGGAGAGCCAGGTTGTCATTTGGTGGTGTCTGTTGGGTCGTCGCCAGAGTAGGATCGGCCTCGTTTGCGGAGTCTTCAGAGTCTTCTGATGCCGGTTGTTCGTCATCACTATCTTCCGTGTCTTTAGAGTCTCCGCTTCCGGATTCATCAAACCCGTCATTGTTGTCATTACCGGCAACATATTGAGGTTCTTGTAAACATTCTTCGTCCGTCATAGGGGATCCTGCCTCGTCATTGACTTCGTTATCGGCATCATGTTCCATTGGGGGGAAATCATGCTGAGACCCAAAGGGTGGTACATTTACGTTCGACACGTCACGTAGCAGGTTAGTAAAAGTAAGCTGTTGTAACGGAGGGTCTTGTTGCCATTCAACATAGATCTCCGCAACAAAGTCGCCACGTCTCTCAGCGGCTAAATAATCCATCATATCAACCCCGTCGTTGTTGAAAATTTGGCTGGTTTGAGAGTACCCAGCATAAGTGTATCCGAGCAGGAGTTTGACAGTAACAGCTTCCTTGTTGATATTAACATGAGCACATACACATTCAACCAGTTGTTCAAAAGACATCTTCTGTCGCATAATAAAGCTCGATGATTCCAACGAGTTATCATCTTGAACAACCCCGTTTACGTATGAAAACTTACCACCCCAGTATAATCTAACCAGGTATGGAACGAAAGTAGCCATTTGATGGATTGGGTTTGTGAGATATAGAGATATAGAGATAGTTTAAGAAGAAATTTTGGTGTGTTGATGGATTGGGATGAGTATCCCTTAAATAGGAATCAAGTTTGTATGATGCCGCCAAACCATTCTAAGGCATCATGATGCCGCCAAACCATTCTGAGGCATCATGATGCCGCCAAACCATTCTGAGGCATCATGATGCCGCCAAACCATTCTGAGGCATCAACTTTTCATGATGCCGCCAAACCATTCTGAGGCATCAACTTTTCATGATGCCGCCAAACCAGTATAAATACCATATCAAGTCTCAATCTAAGTCACAATTTCCTCTGTTCATCGGGTTTAAAAACTATGGGTGGTGGTTATCACGAATGTGACGGATCTTCAAATGTCCGGCGATACTCTCGCCGGGGACGGAGAGTATCATTTTCATCTCCTCCTACTCCTGCACAACCTTCGTTCTATAATCCTCCTACTGCACAAATAACTCCTCCTGCTCTTACTCAAATAACTCCTCCTCCTGCTCCTACTCAAACAAGTCATCCTACTCCCCCAGCAGATGATGAGTTAACGGAAGAGGAGTTGGTCTGGGTTGTGGATTATGCCACGGCTCTACGGGATTTGGACCGTTTAAGGTTGTCAGCACCCACCCCCCGGATGCAAGAGAGTACACAGATTCCCCAAAACCAAGGTACAACCACCCCCCCACCAGCAGGCTACACCAGCAGGCCATCACCACCATCACCACTGGCTACTCCCAAGTAATTTAGGATTTTAGTATGTGTTTATGTAAGCTTTAAATAAGTTCTTTGGGATTAGGATGTATGTATTATGTGTTTATGTATTATGTGTTTATGTATTGTGGATTTATGAAATGTGGGTTTTTTGAAAAATGACCTCCTGGCCGTTTTCGGGCCGCCTGGATCAGGCCCCGGAGACCCGAAAACGGCCCGGACATGGTGCGACACCCGTGTACTAGCCAAGGACAACGCGTCCGAAGGTCCGGTTACCTGACTGCCAGGCCCTGCCAGACTGTACAGACAGCCAAAAACGTCAGCCCGGGCCATTTTCCACTTTGTGGGTTTTTTGAAAAATGACCTCCTGGCCGTTTTCGGGCCGCCTGGATCAGGCCCCGGAGACCCGAAAACGGCCCGGACATGGTGCGACACCCGTGTACTAGCCAAGGACAACGCGTCCGAAGGTCCGGTTACCTGACTGCCAGGCCCTGCCAGACTGTACAGACAGCCAAAAACGTCAGCCCAGGCCATTTTCCACTTTGTGGGTTTTTTGAAAAATGACCTCCTGGCCGTTTTCGGGCCGCCTGGATCAGGCCCCGGAGACCCGAAAACGGCCCGGACATGGTGCGACACCCGTGTACTAGCCAAGGACAACGCGTCCGAAGGTCCGGTTACCTGACTGGCAGGCCCTGCCAGACTGTATAGAGAGCCAAACACGTCAGCCGGGGGCATTTTTCACTTCATGTAGAAGCCGCTTAACCATTTAGCGGCTTCAACTTTTTATGATGCCGCCAAACCATTACGAGGTATAGAAGCCGCTAAACCATTACGAGGCTTCATGTAGATGCCGCCAAACCATTACAAGGGTTCACCTCTTTAAAAGCAAGCAGCTAGCTGATTCACAAACAACACTCACTCAACTTCTTTCTCTCTTACCCACTCATATTTGAAATATATAACAATGGAAAACAATGGAGAAGGCTTTTACTGTTCACAACCAGCTCCTAAAACGGTAAAATCGACCGAGCACATTTGGAGGCGTTTACGCAAGCCATCAACAACATTCACGGCTGGTTCGACTTCAAGTAACCCACAAGTGAAAGCAGCCGAAAACGACCAAGACAAGCCCAAAGAAAACCCGCAAGAAAACCAACAGTGCAGAACCAACTGGTCTGCTGATGTTGTCGACTTTTATACAAACGGGGATGCCCCATTTTGCTACACTCGCTTCATTTCCGCCAAACTAGACAGAAATTTTTGGGGTACACTTCTAGGGTGCCAACCCAACAGGGCGCTATCCGCAACGGTAATTTTCACGTTAATTTAACTTGAAAGTAAATTGATTTGCTTAACTTAATAACGAACCTTATGCATTATTATGATTTCAGCACGTTGAGGCGTGGACGGTAAGACTGATGCGACTTAGACAAGCAAAGCTTTTAAGAGATCCTGCTTCACAGCTACGTTGGACAGTTTTACCCCCTGCCTTCTATGATGAAATGAAGGACTCGAATTCTTCAGTTGCCCTCGACATGGCTGGAAGAATGGAACCCTACCCGCCATTCTGGGAAGTTGACCGCATTTACCTTCCTTTATCGATGGGGGTGGGAGACTGGCTGCTTATCCTAATTGATCTAAGAAACATGGTAATTACCCAATATTGGACTGATAAGAGATGGAGAAACGAAAGGCGACGCGAAGTTTCTCACTATATGGAGATGATTAGGCTTTTTTTCGAATGGTTTCTAAAACGTATTCGTTACTGGCTGAAGTCTAATCGCGTGGACAAAACACCAATTTCTGTTGGTTTAGTTGAATTAGATGTGCCCCAAGACAAGGGAAAGGTTGATAATGCTGGTGTCTTGGTTTGTATGATGATGGATAGGCTTGTGAGAAAAAAGTCGTTGTCGCTAGAAATCGACGTCGAAGATGCTTGTGTGAATTATCGACGACACATGGCAGATGAGCTATACAAATGCCGTTGTGAAGCAACTTCTCGTCATGTTACTTGATTATGTATTGTTGTTTCTCCTATTAATGTTTAACGATGTTAGTGATTTACATTACCATCCCCCGCATAATGATGGGTACGGGAATCAAGGACCACCACCCAACGATTGAAAACGGGCAAGTTAATAATGATAGATTTATTTAAAACAAATAATACAAATTTACTTAACAACTATTTTTCCAAACTACTCAATCAAACTATATAGCCTACCGAGTTACAAGACAATTTATTTCCGAGATCACCAATTCCAAACTACTCAATCAAACTATACAATCTACCGAGTTCATTAAGTTTCCGTTTCTCACATTCCAGGGGAAACCATCTGAATCAAACAGGGGAACATCAATCAATCTGTTGAACATGTGTACGAAATCTACAGGTACCCAATGGTTTCCGTTTCTCACATTCCAGGGGGAACCCATCTGAATCAAACAGGGGAACATCAATCAATCTGTTGAACATGTGTACGAAATCTACAGGTACCCAATGGTCAACCCAGGCTGCCATACAAGAATAGCACGGTGAAGAACCGCATCATCCGATGTCTTCGACGTCGCTAATCACATGATGTGATTCTTCAACACCGGATGGCCTTGCCCTACAGCCTTTGTCTGGAAAGTTGACTCCCCTAATTATGCCGTTGGAATGTCCGGGTTTGGTAGACTGGAGATTGAGAGCACCACCGACAACCAACGGCAAAATATTATAAACTACAAAGACAACGTTGCATTCAACACGTGTTATACCACGTGTGGATGTAACATCGATCCAAGTAGTTTCATGTGGATGTAACACCGATCCAAAGACCGCGCTTTCTTGGACCCCAGAAAGAGGGACGCCACAGCATGGCTTATCCCCGCAGAAAACAGTGTGTTGTAAATGGGGGTTTTATTGTGGTTATAATGTATTTGTTTAGGTGTGGAATGTGATGGAGAGAATGGGCAGAGGCTCGGTTTATATAAGAAATGAAAGTGAGAAATGAATTGGCGGCATCAATGTGGCCATCTCAATTGGCGGCTTCAATGTTAACTTATCAATTGGCGGCTTCAATGTTAACTTATCAATTGGCGGCATCAAGGTTTGATTTATTAGATGCCGCCAATTGAGAACTACACATCACCATTTTTGGTTTTTTTTCCCAATACCCCCCAAAAGTAATTTCTAAAAAAATAACTCTACTATTTATGTAAATGATTCTATTATTTTATGTTTATATGTTGTAAAAGTCAGGAGGCAAAAGTAAAGTTGTACTAGTTTTAATGTTATTTTACTAATTTCGTGAAAATAACGTTTAAAATGATGGACGGTTAATCATGCATCATGTGATGACGTGGATAGCCAAAAGACAAAGGGGTACATGCACCGATTAGGTTTGTCCAGATTGCTAAGTGTTATGTGCCTTATGTCCAAGGCTTGATACCAAACCACATTGAGCCGGGGTCTCATTGGAAACAGCCTCTCTATTCTTAGGGGTAGAGGTAAGGCTGTCTACATCTTACACTTATCAGACCTTACCTTAGCTTTGCTATAGGTGTGATTAACTGAGTATGATGATGATGAAGATGTTGTAAGAGTCAGGCCCTTAGCGAGAGTAAGGTGGGCCGGGCACACTTTCATGGGGATCCAAAATTTTATAAACTTTTTGTTATATCATCATCCTACTCTGCTCACCTAGGTAATCACATTAATAGTCAAGATAAGGTAGAGTCTATAAACGGTAAGATTTAAACAGACTTACCTATATGTCATATGAATAAATAGGCTGCTTCCAGTTAGATCTTCGAGTCGATAGTGGTTTTGCATCATGTCTTAAACATAAGACACATAACAGTTAGCAATCGTGACAAACCCGAATGTTATATATAGTTCTTTAAATAAAAAAACCTATAAACTTTAAAACCCGGTAATATTTACACCCAGTATGATTTTTAAACAAACCCATTAACCTATTTAATTTTAACCCATTTAACTGAACTAGCTCTATGTCGCCTGTTGAAAACTTACAATTTTAAACCTAATTAAATAACAAAATCCTTTTTGACAGTTGTAACAAATGTGAAAGGTCAATTAACTTATTTGTCATCTTAGGGGCGTTTGGGATTGATTATTCAAAACAGATTATGCGTTTTGGAAAAGCAGGGGTGGAGCTGCTTATGGATTATTGAGTTTTGGTAGCCTAAAAAACTGATTATCTGCGTTTTTAAAACGCAATCCAAACACTAAAAACTGATTATCAACGTTTTCAAAACACAATAATCTAAAAATCAGATTCAAAACGCAATCCCAAACACCCTCTTAATTATTATCGTCTTATTATTTCTTTGCACAATTTATATTTAAGGGGTCCATTTTTTCTTCATGCATATGGTTTTCGAATTCTCATAGACGACCCTGGTAATAGTTAAGATTCTTGAAACTGACGTAAAATTAAAGTAGGAAAGGTGAAATTTACATTGGATATAGGCCTAATTTATAAATATGGGCTCAATTTGATCGAGGTAACTTGGGCCTTTGGAGTATAGTCAATTTAGAAAGTTGCAAATTGATTAGTCAATTAGGAAATTTCAAACCGAGTAATTTAGTTTGATCATTTGTTCGTCGTATTAAGAAGTGTGTATGTATAACATGTTTATATTGATAGCGTCAAAACTTACTAGAATGGTTTATTAAATTTGTGAAGTTGGATTTGAAATGGATCGAAAAATGGTGTTAAAAGTACATTATTATTATTATTATTATTATTCGCTCTAAAACTCACTAAGAACATCCTCAACGGTGATGAGAGATTCAAGCGTCACCTCACTCCTCTCTCTCTCTCTAACCTACTTCGACTCTCCCTCCTCACTAAACTGCTCTGAAGTCTGAACGCTTCATCCTTCATTCAGATGCCAGACCTCACCCCACCTCTCTCCCAATTCATCTCTCTTGGTCCTCCACCTATGCTCCACGTCAGTTCCGAGCGAGAAAAAACACCATAACTACAGAAGGACAAACGTTTCTTCTCACATTTCACACCTTAAAAAAAAAAACTCGTTTTACAACACCCGGTCCCCCACCCGTCACACATTAAAAAAAACATAAAAGTATACATAACTACATAAATCACATGCAAATAACACTTATGTTATACAGTTGTACATATGACTCCAGCTATACATTTGGCAAAACAATATGATGCATAATATTCCTTAACCTCCCCTTCACCTTCATCTCCATAATATTATTATTCATCTAAACTTCATCTCCACACTCCCCACCATCACCATGACCTCCATCTTCCACACCACCAAATCACTCCCACTCTCTCAACCCACCACCATCCGCCGCCGTATCTCCACCATCCAACCACCGTCACTCTCCTCCACCACCACCTGGGCCCTTACCACCTCCAAATCCGTCTCTTCCATGGGCAAATCAGCCACTGCCTCCGTCACAAACTGGTGGAATATTGGCTGGGAATGGATCCTTTCCAAAAAACCTGGATTTGCTTTAGATCTGGAAATGAATCAGGAAGAAATAACCGCTCTTGGTTGCCATAATAAAGGAAGCTGGAGACATGTCTTCTATAAGTTTAGATCCGAGATCCGGAAGCTTATCGGGTCGGATCAACCCGGGCTTCCTCGGACCATCCGTACACATTCCTTCAAGTCTGCTATTTGATTTTGAGCTAGGGTTTTGTAAACTGCTGTTGTGTTTCTATGTAATTTTTTGTTTAATTGTTTCCATTGATTGAATATTTGAATCTTTTGTAAGAAAAAAAATATATTTTTTTTGTTATTTTTGGAATTGTGTTTTTTTAATTTTTAATGATTAAATGTATAAAATTATTGGTACAGAGGATTTACAGAAAACTAGATGCAAATGCAATGCCATGTTAAACAATATTCAGATTCTTGGTTTATAGTTTTATAAAATGTTTCTAAATAAATAAGTGTTTACAAGATATTGTGCATATTTTTGTTTCCTTTGATTGAATCTATTGAAGAACAATTTGTATTTTTTTTTTTTTGGAATGTTTCTAATTTCCTAATGATGTGAACGCCTATAGAAGCAAACCCATGTTACTCTTTTGCCTTCCAGCTAAAACAATTCGGATTCTTGGTTTATAATTTAATAAAATATTTATAAATAATTGTTTACAACACTATTTCATATTTTTGTTTTCCATTGATTGGATGAATCTACTGAAGAGCAATTTGTATCTTTGTATTTTTTAATATTTATATTTTTATGATAATTAAATATATAAAATCATTGGTGCAGAGAATTTGCAGGGGAATAGAAGCAAATGCATGTTACTGTTTGCCTTGCAGCTTAGGGTGTGTGTAGTGGTTGATAGTTATGTTGGGGTTATAGGATTAAAATATTAAAAAGTAATAGAAAAGGGGTTATGTTGGGGTTATGGAAAAAGAGGTGTAGTGGGAAGGAAGGTTATGTTGGGGTTATAAATGATTGGTAATGATTGGTTAATTATTGTTTTTTATTTAAATAAGAATATTTAATACTTAATAATATTTCATTAAAAATAAAAATAATACAAATACTAAAACAAAAAAAAATACAAATACTAAAAAAAAAATTACAAACCATAAATAAAAGATAAAAATAGTAAAAAACAACAAATACTTAAATAAAGTTACAAATACTTAAAAAAAACTAGTCGTCGTCGTCGTCTCCTTCTTGGTTTTCTCCTTCTTCTTCTTCTCCTTGTTCTTCATAAAATTCATCATCATCATCATCATCATCTTCTTCTTCTTCCTGGCTCTGATGAATCGGGCGAATCGACCATGCTTCCTCCACCAAATCAGCCTTCAACGCGTTATGTAACTCCTTGGAACGCAACATGGCACTGTTTTGGAATCTCTCCTGCTGTGTCGCTTGCGTCCCTGGAACATCTTCTCCTGCTACATAATTTGGGCATATTGCCTTTCCTTCGTCTTCAAGTATCATATTATGCATTATGATACAAGCATACATCACCATTCTAATCCTTTCTTTTTCCCAAATACGACAAGGATTTCTTACAAAATGCCATCGTGCTTGAAGACAGGCAAAACACCTCTCAACGTCCTTTCTTGCAGACTCATGAACTCTTTTAAAATATTGCCTTTTTTCATCTTGAGTCTGACTAAACGTTTTGACAAGCATTGAATACTCCGGATATATACCATCCGCCAAGTAGTATCCATGCTCGTAGTAATTATTATTTGCATAAAACCCACATTTCGGTATTGTTCCGCCAATGTAAGACTCTAGCAATGGCGAATGCTGGAAAGTATTTATGTCATTCATACACCCGGCTAGACCAAAGAAGGCTGACCAAATCCACATGTCTTGTGAGGCAACTGCTTGTAAAACCAACGTTGGTCCCTTTTGGTCACCGCGTGTATGTTGACCTCGCCATGCGGTTGGACAAGCATACCATCGCCACTGACGACAATCTATACTACCAATCATACCGGGTAATCCATGTTTTTGAACATGCGCTTCATATAGTTGTTGAAGGTCGCTCCATGTCGGGTTTCTCAAGTATCTTTTTCCATATAATTGGCATATACCTAAAAAAAATCAAATGTATATATAAAAAATATGTACGTACTATATATATATATATAAAAAAATCAAATCCACATATTTGTAAATACCGTAGCAGAAATACTCCAAAGTATCGCGTGTGGTTTTCTCCGCCATCTTCAAATACTCATCATTGATATCGTACGTGTTCCCGTAGGCAAGCACACGTATTGCGGAAGTCACCTTTTGAATTGCGGTGAATCCTAAACACCCTCTAGCGTCGGGTTTTTGCTTAAAGTAGTCATAGTTGTTCTCTAAGTCTCCGGTGATGCGCAAAAATAAGTTTTTACGCATCCGAAATCTTCGTCTAAACAAATCAGGGGGGTAAACCGGATCGGCATTGAAGTAGTCATTCATCAAACGCTCATTGGCGGCTACACGGTCTCGCTCTATATATTGCCTAGACAATATCGGCCGTGGGACGGAAGTACCTATAGCTTCAACCGCGCTACACGCTAGTTGAACCGCACTCGTAACGGCCGCCTCCTCTTCAGCGTCGTCTTCTTTAAAAAACCGATTATATAGATTCATAAACGAGTCATCGGAGTGAGGAGGGGACGACATTTTAATGATTTGTTTGTGTGTCGAATTTGTTTGAGGGTTATAGTTTTGTATGTGTGTATTGTATGTGTGTGAATGAGTGTGTAGTATATGAATATTACATATATATATATAGTGGATGAGAAATTTTTTTTGGATCAAATATGACCGTTCCCAACGGTCATCTCCATTCCCCATGCATTAAAACGCTCGTTATGAGCAAAACCATTTACACCCAAAACGCCCCCATAGCGCCTGGGGGGGCGGTGTTCCCGGCGCTATGGGAGGCTAAAACGCCTATACAACGAGCCACTACACACACTCTTAAACAATTTAGATTCCTAGTTTATACCTTTTAATTAATATATTATGAATAAGTGTTTACAAGAATAAGAATACAAGATTGCTCTTCATTTCCTTTAAACCACAAGCAACAATTTTCAGCTACAATTTGTTCATAAATCTGTTTTCTACATGACAACAAAACATACTACTTAAACAACAAGAGAAGATTGTAAAACCACCTAGACCGCCCTCGGTCACTCCCTCATGCTAATATTCACACTATTCCTCATCGTTCGTCTACCTATTCCTGCATTTCCTTTCGTCATCATCGCCACGAATTCCCCATAATCAATCTTTCCATCCTGAAAATTAACCTCATACTATTTAGTGCTTATATTTTTTAAAGTTTAACCTAAAGTAAGACATAATTATGAAGGAAAAAAGTCACTTAGTATTAACCAAGTTTCATAATTGTTTTATTTAGGAAATTTGATTTTAAATAATTATGAAAAAAAATCACTTTGCAACAATAATGAAATTGTATTGATTTTTATAATTAAAAAAATAGTACGAGTGACTTCATTAGAACAATACTGAAACTCGGTTATTATTTTCATGACTTTACCCCTAAAAAACAGATATATTTGATACTATTCAATTTCAAGTTTTTAACTCACATTATCTTGATCAACTTCTTTGATAATATCCTCCACAAAAAAATCAGTCATGTGGTGATCTGTGCATGCCTGTTGAAGTTCATCAACTGTAATATAACCGCTTCCATCTTTGTCAAAATATTGAAATGCAGCAACCAAATGTTCCTCGCGTTCCAGTTTGTTCAGATGAATTGTAGCTGCTACAAATTCGCCATAGTCGATTGTCCCACTGTTGTCCACGTCAGCCTGCAAGAACGCCATTTAGCTGTTTTTTCCAACAATTTTTTGTAAAATAAGGTTGTTTAATAATAATAATAATAATCTTACTGCATCCATAAGATCGCGTATTTCTGTATCTTTCAATGTAGAACCAAACCTTCTTAAGCCAGCTTTTAGTTCATCAAATGTAATCGCACCACTATTATCAGTATCCATTGCCGTAAACATTTCCCTTAAACCAGCAATCTCTTCTTCCGACAAGCTCTCAGCTATAACCTAAACCACAAAAAACAAAGGCTGAATATTTTAGCCACAAAGATCTGCACGCTGGTGCGGTTAAGTTCCCTTTTACAACTTTGGGTCAACCTAATGGGCTGACCGCGCATGTGCAGGAGCCCATTGGGCCAGGCCCAAAACAAGGTACTGCCTACATATAGATTTTTGCTGAATAAAATATTTATCCACATGTTGAAATACAAGACACCCATCATTTTGTTGAATTTATGGAGAATTCTTGGATCACATGAGGCTGGTTTAATATTTATAAATCATCATTAAATCGCGGGCATAATGAACATTTAATATTTTTTTAATCAAACGTCTACATACCCGCAAAGCCATCTTCTTTAACTTATTCATCGCTGAGAATTGCTTCAAACGAGAAAGAACTGCTGGATCCAGTTCTCTATCGGGAGCAACTCCATTTTCGCATATCCAAGGATGACCTGCACATTGTTTATAACCATAATATTTCCAATATGATACTCAGTGGCGAAGCTTGAAAAAAATAGTGGTGGGGGCCGAAAATTACGAGACCCAAATGTTTTCTTATCGGTGGGGGCCGGACTCAATTCATATAAAAATTACGTACGAAAATCACAAACTACCACCACTGTGCCGAAAAACGGTGGGAGCCGGGGCACCCCCTGGCCCCCTTAATCCTTCGCCACTGATGATACTAACATTCTTAATAAACAATACAATATTTTCACATGAACGGATATATAGCTCAACTCGCATCAGCTACTCATGCAAAATTCATGAAGAAGATGTAAATACTAATGAATTAATATGATTTACAACAGGTAAGAGACATACATAGAACTTTATGAGCAGTTAACCGATCAGAAGGCCGAGAACATATCATCTTTCTAATAAGGTCTTTCGCACTCTCAGATATAATTGGCCATGGGTCTGAATCAAAGTCAAGATTTCCCTTCAAAACCGCATCAAATATTCCCTGTTGTGTTTCTAGATAAACAGTTAACATTAAAATCCACAAAAACTTATTAAGATCAAATCAAATGCAAATATTTTGTTATCTTATAACACATACCGGCCCAGAATGGAGGTACACCGCTTAAAAGTATGTAAAGTATCACCCCGGCTGTCCATACATCCGCTTCTGGCCCATAACGCTTCAACAACACCTCAGGGGCAACATAATATGGGCTCCCAACCACATCAGTGAATATTTGACCTATTTTCATTTACAAACTAAATCCAATTATATATTTCAAATAAAATATAAAACAATAATGAATTCTTGAATCTTGACACCAACTATTCTCAGGGGCGGACCGTGTCCGTTGCTGCTCAACTTCGCGCGCGTAGTGGAAAATTTGTTTTTTTTTTACGAAATTTGGAAAACGTTACTACTAAAATTCATTTCTAGATCCGCCACTGACTGTTCTAAACAATATTACCTGGTTTAAAGAACACCGAGAGCCCAAAATCAATCGCCTTGAGCGAAAAATCATCATCTTTGTTAACCAACAAGAAATTTTCAGGCTTTAAATCGCGATGAATAACTCCAAGCGAATGACACGCTTGAACAACACCAACAATAATCCTGATCAATTCAGCCGCTTTCCTCTCACTATAATTCCCCTTTTGAATAATCCTATCAAACAACTCTCCGCCATTGCAAAGCTCCATGACAATATGAACAGACGACGGATCTTCATACGCGCCTTTAATAGTAACAATGTTCTTGTGCCCTGCCAAATGATGCATGATCTGAATCTCCCTCCTCACATCCTCCACATCTTCCTTCGAAATCAACTTCCTTTTCGATATTGACTTACACGCGTAATCTATACCAGTCGAATTCTCTTTACATAAATAAGTTGTCCCAAATTGCCCCTGGCCTAGCTTTTCACCCAATGTGTAAAGATCATTAATGTTTTCGGTCTTATGCCCAATCACATAAAAACCTTGATTTGCACCACCACCACCACCACCATGGCGGCTCATTATATCGTCTTTTTCGACAAAAGGTTCGGCTTTCGGCTTGTGGGTCGAGTTGTTGGATGGTTCTTGGGATGTAACCTTATGAGGGTGTTTTCGGGTATTCGGTTGATTAAATTTGTAAACTTGTTTCCCTCCAAGTCCAAGAGATCCACGGCATGAATTGCCCATAAAAACAATCAAGATTTCTTTAAATCCAACAAAATAAAAACCCCTTTTTTATTCATCAAATATTCTACAAACAAACATAAGTTATAGAGTTAATAACAGGCATGAGAAACAAGGCACAAAAGAAATTATGACAGATGGGTCAAATAATCCTATGTTAATAATAATAATTGGATAATTAATTAAACATATAAGGTGTAATTTGATAATCTAGACAAAACCCATATGAGAAATTTGGTGATATGTGGGATGATAATAAATAAAAAGAAGTTGATGAAATAGTGATGGACCTTTATGGTAAAATTAGCAGGTGGGATCACGGATGATGATGATGAAGAAGATGATTTCTTCTTGTTGTGAATAATAATAATAATAATTAAGGTATGTATGGAAAAAAAAAACTGAAAAAAGAGAGTTGAAAAATGGGTTAAGGTGTTGTTGAGGAGGAAAATTCGGATGATGATGGATGGGGTTGGTTGTATGTTCGTGCTGACCAACTTCTAGCCCACGTTTACTTTCTCCTTTTTCTTTAATAAAAAATTTATTTTTATTATTTACTTTTTGCTTTTTAGAGTAAGTACAAAATCCACCTTTACCCGTTTCCATTGGGGGTGTGTGTATGGGTTTTGGTTTGTTTGGTGTAAGGTACACATATTGGTAATAGTAGGTGGATATTTGAATTTAACTTTCAGCGAATAGTTTATGAGTTGGTTGGTGAAAAGTTTGTTTATGTTCGTTTAATAAATAAATGACACGAACAAACATTTTCGTTCGTTTAATTAAATGAACGAACATGAACAAAGGTCGCATTCGTTTGTTTATGTTCGTGAACATTCGGTAACGTGTTCGTTTATGTCCGTTTATGTTTGTTTGTGTACGATAGTTTAACAGGGTTTTTTTATATTATTTTATTTTTATTTATTTTACCCAAATAAATAAATAAGTTATGTGTCGTAAATATATGACTATATATGATCAATAATCCTACTTTTAGTCTCCACGCTCACTGCTTAGTATGTTTCATTCTTATTTGAAAGTTAATATAAGTTTGTTCGTGTTCCTGAACACTTATTTGTGTTCAATAATGTCTGTTTATGTTCGTGGCGTTCATGAACAAGATTAACAAACGAACACAAACGAACAAGAAGTGGCGGAGAGAGGGGAGGGACCAAGGGGTGTCCAGCCTCCCCCAATGACCCAAATTTAATTAAGTTTTTATGGTCCATATTCAATAAAATTGTATGAAGCCCCCCTTAAGGTCCACTCTTTACTATATCTTTTTTTTCCCTCTTTTATTGTAACAAGCCCCCTTAAGGCCCACTCCACTCTTCACTATATCATTTTCTTTTTCCTTTTTTGTATCAAGCCCCCCTTAAGGCTCACTCCACTCTCCATTAGTAATAATAGTTTATTATGTTGTTAGCTTTTTTTTAATGAGCACTAGTTTAAATAATCTAAGCCCCCCTTATCTTGAAATCCTGGCTCCGCCTCTGCGAACAAGAACATGAGTGTTTTCTTAACAGACAAACACGTACAAGAAAATCCGTTCGATAAGTGTTCATAAATTGTTCGTGAACACAAAATTTCCTTAATGAACGAACACGTATGAAGGGATAGGGAGCCTAATCCGAAAGGCGTCCCTATCCCCGCGAAACAACCCTACGCCAGATCATGGCGCAGGAACATACACACGCGGGAACAAGCAATCAACGTGTCTCGCGCGCCAAGACATATGATAAACAACAAACAACACCTGATACGCGTGTGCAACCACGTGCGGAATCTTCCCTTACCACCTTTCATACGAAGTACAAAGAACGGCAGAAGGAAGATTCATAAAGATCCATGTCAGAGAACATACCAGCAGGAGAAGGACATGTGGCAGATAGTACAAAAGGTGAACGGCTACACTGTGCATGCTGTCGTGAATAGTGACCAGCAGGCATTACCTCGCCAACTGTCAGACGTCACATCAGACAGCATGGATAGCCTGAACACTGTAGCAAGTACGACGTTACTGTACACCACCAGAAATCTGCCACGTGTCCGGCTACAACAACGATCGCACTATAGCGTGACGTCATCAACAGTAACCTGCCTCTTCCCGCCATTTTCAGAAGAACCATGGGCTTGGGCCTCAGTTGGGCCCAGACCAATGGTGTCACCTGTGGGCCATTCCATACAGCCCACTGCGGTGCCTATAAATAGGGTTAGATGCAATCCTTGTAGATTCATTCAGAAACAACCATAACCACTATACTCACTCATTGTAATCTCCCTTGTTATCAATAATATTCCGGTGTACTTACAGTGGACGTAGGTCATTAACGACCGAACCACTTAACTCTTGTGTTCTCACACACTCCACATACACACTCACTTGCATTAATACTCACACGGGTTACCATCACGGTTTGGGTAAAGGATTAATCTGATAGTGACATAAGTATTAACCCTCCGGTGATTAGTCTTAATCTCCGGTATACTTATTGTTTCTTCATTGGCGCCATCCGTGGGTTAGAACAGCTTTTTTCACCCATCTTTTAACCCACCCATGGCTGAACCCAACCCCAACACCTCCGGCGTGCACCAAGCCGGAGAAGATGACCTCCAACAACCGGAGGACCAAACCACACCCAACACCGTCGTCAAACAAACGACTTCACGACTCGACAGGTCAGCTGTTGAGGTCCGTAACATCGAGTCAGACGACGACAGCCAAGATCTCTCTGAGGAGGACCCTGACCAATGGCTCCTCCGTCAGAACGCCAAGAGTGCTGCAATCTACCAACGGAAGCTCCTGCAACAAGCTAAGAAGAAGGGCAAGACCCTTGCTTTCGACACACCGTCAAAAGCAAGGCACAAAAAGAAAGACACGGCCGATCACGGTGATGGTCGTAGCGGGGAGCTCGGCGGAAACGTCAGAGCTCGGGGCTACGCCAAACCACGTGACGAGCCAGATGGCTATGAATCATCAAGTAGCGACTCAGGCTACAAAGGAAAGAAACACGCTCACGCGTCGCGAGACAGTGAGATGGATGATGACTTGGTCAAACCATTCCGACCAAAAGCTTTTGCCGAGAAGTCCAAGTTTGTCACCCGCATAGCGGCTGCCAAAATCCCAAGAAAGGCCAAGCTCCCAAGCAGCATCGGTAGATACGATGGCCTGCGTGACCCAGACGACCATGTGCACGACTTTGAGTGCGCAGGTATGTCTGTGGACTGGCCTGTCCAAGTATGGTGCCACCTTTTTGCTCAAACCCTTACGGGTGCCGCCAGGGCATGGTTCGACAACCTCCCGGCGGGAAGCGTAAAAGATTTCAACGACCTCACAGACAAGTTCGACAGCCATTTCTCGCACTTGCGCAAACATAAAAAGGACAAAGCACACATTTTGCTATGTCGTCGGTACGACCATGAAACAATTGAGGACTACATTGTTCGGTTTAACAAAGAAGCCTTGCAAATAGGCTGCGGAAAGGAGCTCACGCGGGCTGCGTTCATCCACAACGTGCGCAGTCCAGACCTCATGAAATGTCTGACTGGCAAGGATGGTATCCCGGAGTCTTGGGATGAACTCATCCGCTCAGCAAAAATATATGCTTCCTCCGAAAAATCTTTCAACCAGCTGCATGGCTTCCAACCACAACACCATAATAATAATAATAATAATAAGCACAAAAACAAATCCGTTTGGAGCCGCATCACGGGCACCACCGACGAGGGGAAATATTCATCCGCCGGTGATGCCCGCCAAATCATCAGCTCAAAGCAAACGCGGGACCAACGTGGACACTCCAAGAAAAACCACGATTGGACCCCGCTAACGAAAACACCATCCCAAGTTCTGAAAACCGAGCAGGTCACCCTGAAAGAGCCCAACCCTTTGGGAAAGCGGCGGAACGTGGACCGTAGCAAGTTCTGTGAATTTCACAACGACTACGGTCACCTCACTGACAACTGCTACAGCCTAAAGATGGAGATTGAAGCTGCGCTGAAATCAGGCCAGCTGGGCCACTTGGTCAAGAACGTTCACCGAGCTGGCAAAGGCCACGCTAATGAGGAAACCCAGGGCGAGGGGTCGCGGAAAAAAATCCGAGACCTCAATACTCACACAGCCACGCTAATTCCCCGTCACCAATGCAACATGACAAGGCGGGGGAACAACACCCAACAAGGGAAGCGCACCCGGGTACAACCTTTGAACGACTCTTGGAAAGAGGCTGACATCCTCATGCCAAGGGTCAGAGGCGGCGCCTTGTACAGCTCCACTCGTGATAACCGCCGTCTTCGGACATTACCGCACGCGATATATGTTCCTAGACGGCGGCAGCAGCACGGATATTATGTACAATCAGTGCTTTCAACAGCTTGATGGGGAAGACAAAGCAAAGCTCATTCCAGTCAACGAACCCATCTCCGGTTTCATCCATGAGACCATCATGCCCCGCGGCATGCTCTCCTTGCCCGTAACATGGACTGATGGCACACATGAGCGCACAGAAATATGCGATTTCATGGTCTTACCAGCCACATCAAATCATGACATACTCTTGGGAAGAGAAGGCATCGCACGCTTCAACGCCAACGCCTCTATGGCACACGCAATGGTAGGTTTCCCCACCAAAACAGGCGTTGCCTTCATCCGGGGAAACAAGGATTGCCATGTCACGGATACAGCCAAACCGCCAAAAATGGTCAAAACAAATGCCCGCACAGAGCCGGAAAAATGGGTACTTAACCCTAAATTTCCGGAGCAAACGGTGATCATTGGCCATGAAATCTCCGAGACCATACGCAGTCACCTGAAACAACTCTTGATCACTAACATGGATATTTTCGCATGGCAACCAGCGGACATGGTGGGTGTTCCCCGAGAAATAGCGGAACACAAGCTCAATGTCTATCGCTCCGCGGAGCCAATAGTGCAAAAGAAACGAAGTATGGGCCTGGAGAAAACAAAGGCCATGAATGAACAAGTCAACGAGCTGCTCAACGCGGGCATCCTCCGCCCCATCAGATACCAGACCTGGGTAGCCAATCCTGTCATGGTCGCCAAGGCGAATGGAGGATGGCGCATGTGCGTTGACTACAAAGACATCAACAAGGCGTGCCCAAAAGACTGTTATCCTCTACCGGAAATCGACTTAAAAGTGGATTCTCTTGCCCCTTACCGGTTCAAATGTTTCCTGGACGCTTACAAGGGGTACCACCAGATACAGATGGCCAAAGAGGATGAAGACAAAACAACATTCCGCACAGAGACATGTATCTTCTGCTACACAAAGATGCCTTTCGGTCTGAAAAACGCGGGCGCAATATACCAGCGTCTGATGGACACGGCCTTTGTAAAAGAAATCGGCGTACGACTTGAAGTATGCGTCGATGATTTGGTGATTAAAAGTAAGGAAGAAAGTGACATGCTGCGGGACATCCAACAAACGTTCAACCAATTGCGCAAAGTGCGCATGAAGTTGAACCCCAGCAAGTGTTCGTTCGGGATGGAAGAGGGAAAGTTTTTGGGCGTCATTGTCACGCGGGATGGTTTCGGCGCTAACCCGGAGAAAGTACAGGCAATCGAAAGGATGCCATCACCGGCCTCCATCAAGGAGGTACAAACGCTAATGGGCCGTTTAGTCGCCCTAAACCGCTTCTTATCCAATTATGCTTCAAAGTCATTCCCATTCGTGGACACTTTGAAGAATTGCCTGAAGAAGAGCAACTTCCGCTGGACCCCAGAGGCGGAATCAGCATTCCAGCAAATGAAACAATGCCTAATGAATCTCCCCACACTAACAGCGCCGCTCCCTAAAGAACCGCTCACGCTCTATCTCTCAGTCACCGAGCGGGCAATAGGCGCAGTTCTGATGGTTGATCGTAAAGGCGTGCAAACGCCAATCTACTATATCAGCCGCACGCTGTTAGATGCGGAAACTCGATACACAATAATGGAAAAGCTGGTCCTCGCCCTCATCCATGCATCCCGCAGACTACGCAGGTACTTTCAAGGTCACCCGATAAATGTCCTCACGGACTATCGGATAAACGATATCCTGGCCAAACCCGAGTTGTCAGGAAGACTGGCGAAATGGGCTATTGAGCTGGGAGAACACACAATCAGTTACAAGCCCCGACCCGCAATCAAAGGTCAAGTACTAGCAGATTTCGTCACTGAGATTCCTACCGACAAAATACAAGAATGCCTCGAAGAAGAATCACCCGCGCCAGCGCACGATCCGTCACAAAAGTGGTCCCTATATACTGACGGGGCCTCCAACGGAGATGGCGCTGGCGCCGGACTGCGCCTTATCAGCCCAGATAAACACGAGTTCACATATGCCATCCGCCTAGAGTTCAAAAGCACAAATAATGAGGCGGAATACGAAGCGCTGCTGGCAGGCCTCCGCATAGCGGAAAAAATGGGGGCCAGGCACGTGGAGGCGCATGTGGACTCACTGTTAGTAGCGCGGCAGATTAACGGGACCTACGACGCAAAAGACGAGATCATGGCTCTGTACTTGGAACAAGCCAAACAACTCATGCGCCGATTCGACACATGCACAGTCGAACACATCAGGCGCAGTGAGAACAAACCAGCCGATGCGCTGAGCAAAATGGCGTCCACAGTCTTCGAGCACATGGCCAAAGAGGTCCGAATCGAGGTCCGAGACAAACCGTCCGTCCCCCCGTGCCAAGTAAATGTCACCCAAACGGGCAGCGCGTCATGGATGACGCCAATCAAAGCCTTTCTATCCTCCGGAACCTTACCTGACGATAAGTTAGAAGCCCGGAAGATAAGGAACAAGGCTTTACAATATCAACTGACAGGAGACACCCTGTATCGCCGCTCTTACCTAGGGCCGCTTTTGCGCTGCGTAGACCCCGCAGAAGCCTCCTTTCTCCTCAAGGACATACATGAGGGAACCTGCGGGCTACACGCAGGCCCAAGAATGGTGGTAGCGAAGCTGATGAACGCAGGGTATTACTGGCCTGGCATGCATGTCGACGCGGTCAACGAATTACGCAAATGTGACAGCTGCCAGCGCCACGCCCCAAATACCCTACGCCCCAAGAACAACCTGGTGCCTGTCACAGCGGCTTGGCCGTTCCAAAAATGGGCCATCGACCTGGTGGGGCCATTCCCGACGGTGCCGGGTAATGTGAAATACTTAATTGTTGCCATCGACTACTTCACTAAATGGGTCGAAGCCAAGCCTCTAGCCAAGATCGACGGCGCGCACGTAAAAAAGTTTCTCTGGGAATTCATCATTTGTCGGTTTGGCTTACCAATGCAATTGGTCAGCGACAATGGGACACAATTCGAAGACCAATCCCT
The DNA here is from genome assembly GCA_030844895.1 of Ambrosia x helenae. Lineage (NCBI taxonomy): Eukaryota > Viridiplantae > Streptophyta > Magnoliopsida > Asterales > Asteraceae > Ambrosia > Ambrosia x helenae. The sequence goes on along the minus strand of CM061224.1, from coordinate 16,006,947 downwards.
TCAACAATGGTTGACTCAAATGGGAGTCAAACAAATATTCACATCCGTTGCGCACCCGCAAGGCAACGACCAAGTGGAAAGGGCCAACCGCACAATTGTAGATGGCATCAAGACAAGGCTGGGAACCAAAAGAACAGGGTGGGTAGACGAACTTCCACACGTTTTGTGGGCCTACCGCACCCTCACAAAAACAAGTAACGGAGAAACACCGTTCAGCCTAACATACGGTTCCGAAGTAGTAATTCCCGCAGAAATAACTTGCCCCACAGCAAGGGTATTGATGGCCGACACAACCGATAATGATAAAGAGCTCCGCATAAACCTCGATCTACTAGAAGAGCGCCGTGACCTCGCGGCAATAAAGGAAGCCAGCTACAAAACTCAATTGGAACAATATTATAACAAGCGCGTCAAAGAACAAACCTTCAAGATTGGGGATTACGTCTTCCGCAACAACGAAGCTTCCAATGCTGAGAAGCCGGGGAAACTTGCCCCAACTTGGGAAGGTCCTTACAAGATACAAGAAGTGTTAGGCAAAGGCGCCTACGCGCTAGAACGGTTAGATGGCACTCCCATTCCGCGATCATGGAACGGCGCACAGCTGCGGCGTTGTTATTTGTAATCATGTAACATGGCTACACATGCCACACTATCAATGAAAACGTTTCCTATATCTGTGTTTCTACTTGTATTTTCCGCGCCAAAGTCTTCAAGACTTGGGCAAAATCACGTCGGACCAAAGCCGCTAGCTATTAAAGCAAGGTGTGCCTTCAAGACGCGCCACGTGCACGTCGGGCTTACACTCCTTACACAGCGCATGGTCTTCAAGACGGATTTACTTGCCGGACCTACAACCCCGCATAACAACGCCACGCGCATAAACTCTTGTCTTCTAGAGTCGTTGCAACTCGGACAAGAGAACAACGCGCAGCGCGAAACGCGGTAAAAGGTCTTCTAGGCAAGGCTATCACGCGCCTAAGTCGGACTCAATGGCACAAGTCGATCTCCGCTACGGTCTTCAAGGCAAAAAAGTGCTAACACTTAAACGCCGGACTGTCTAGCCTAATCCGAAAGGCGTCCCTATCCCCGCGAAACAACCCTACGCCAGATCATGGCGCAGGAACATACACGCGCGGGAACAAGCAATCAACGTGTCTCGCGCGCCAAGACATATGATAAACAACAAACAACACCTGATACGCGCGTGCAACCACGCGCGGAATTTCCCTTAACACCTTTCATACGAAGTACAAAGAACGGCAGAAGGAAGATTCATAAAGATCCATGTCAGAGAACATACCAGCAGGAGAAGGACATGTGGCAGATAGTACAAAAGGTGAACGGCTACACTGTGCATGCTGTCGTGAATAGTGACCAGCAGGCATTACCTCGCCAACTGTCAGACGTCACATCAGACAGCATGGATAGCCTGAACACTGTAGCAAGTACGACGTTACTGTACACCACCAGAAATCTGCCACGTGTCCGGCTACAACAACGACCGCACTATAGCGTGACGTCATCAACAGTAACCTGCCTCTTCCCGCCATTTTCAGAAGAACCATGGGCTTGGGCCTCGGTTGGGCCCAGACCAATGGTGTCACCTGTGGGCCACTCCATACAGCCCACTGCGGTGCCTATAAATAGGGTTAGATGCAATCCTTGTAGATTCATTCAGAAACAACCATAACCACTATACTCACTCATTGTAATCTCCCTTGTTATCAATAATATTCCGGTGTACTTACAGTGGACGTAGGTCATTAACGACCGAACCACTTAACTCTTGTGTTCTCACACACTCCACATACACACTCACTTGCATTAATACTCACACGGGTTACCATCACGGTTTGGGTAAAGGATTAATCTGATAGTGACATAAGTATTAACCCTCCGGTGATTAGTCTTAATCTCCGGTATACTTATTGTTTCTTCAACATACAAGGCTTTGTTCGTATTCATTCGGTTCGTTTGCAGCCCTAGGTAACACTAACATCACCTACCTGGGTACCTTCATTTGGATGGTGGTTGTCAAGAGTAGAGAGAGAGAGAGAGAGAGAGAGAGAGAGAGAGAGAGAGAGAGAGAGAGAGAGAGAGAGAGAGAGAGAGAGAGAAGGTAAAGTGAAATATGTTAGGTCTATGGTTTAGGATAGTATTGCCACCTATTAAGGTGTTTTAAAGTAGTTTAAGGTAAAAGTCAGGTAACCGTGTGAGATTTAAAGAAAAAGAGGCTCACCAAAAAGCAACAAATAACATTTTTTTTTCTTTTTAAATTTTTAATTAAACCACCCCCGGACTAGTTAAAAGTGGGTTAGTTAAAACTCTTTGCCTGCCTGACGGGGACGTGCCGGGAAGTTATGTTAAATCATACCGTCTAGCCTTAACATGTGCAACTAGTTGAGATCGACTCATTAAAATTTAAATCGAGCCCTAATAGAGCTCATTTTTTTAGTAAATATTTTTTTTTCGTGTAATAATATAACAAATGAGCTCGAGGTTATCATAAGTCGAGCTCAACCTCAACCTTTGGAAATAGAGTCGGTAGTGTCATGTACTTACAAATACATGCTTTTCATGTTTAATTTTGTTCATTCTATAAGGCTGAGGGGTATGGGTTCGGGGAAGGGGATCGGTGGATGAGGTGGACGTGGGTGCCGAAGGGGAACACGCCCCCCCCCCCCGATGAGATCTCGGCAAAAACGGTAAGAATTCCCCGACCTCACCGTCCCATTTTCCAAGGAAACTTTGAACTTTTTTGAATATTCTGGATTATCACTTGTTTATTTGATTAGAAAAAAAAAAGAAAAACAATAAAAAAAGGGAAGGGGGAAGGGGGAACCATTTCCCCTAGAAGGGGGAGGGGAAGGGGAAAATGACGTGGCGCTGACGTGGACAAGGGGGAAGGAAGGGGGAAGGGTGACCACACCCCATAGCCTAATAATAATAAGCCTTAGAGTTTGAACAGTGACTGATGGCAGAGTTGTAAATTTTGATTACCATAAGGGTATTTGTTTAACATCATAATACGTGTCTCTTCTGGTGTCTTCTCCTTTCTTCTGCAACTCGTGTTTCTCTATCTCTCTAAATATTATGAAATCATCTGAATAACCCACACACACATACAAATGAGAGAGAGAGAGGACCCATCTAGAGAGAGACACAAGGCGGCGCTTACGCCGTTGGAAAGTGGGTTTCCCGACCACACCTTCACTGCAAACCTACTAACGTCGGCTCAAAGGTGATTACGACGGCGGTGGCGGCGACGGCGGAGAAGACGAAACTGGATTGCACTCTCTGAAAAGATCGGTATGCATTTTTATACTTATCATCATGCGTTCATATCATTAGTTTTTTTTTTTTTTTTTTTTTTTGGGGGGGGGGGGGTATTGCAGTGGCGGCGACGGCAGAGCAGATGTGGCGCCGGTCAGCAACCTTCGAAAAATCCAGCTTCACCAGCAACATTGTTATCTGTGTGTGATTGCTCCACTTTTACCCTCACTTCGGTTTACCGACATTAGATCTGTTGGTATTAATTGATTTACTTTTCATGTTTGTAGGGTTTTTATGATGAAGATGAACTGCTCGATTTGATATGATGATATGGTGTTTATGAAGAGGTTGATTCTATTTGAGTTGATGAAGCAAGGTTTAAAATTATGTCATCTCCAAACAAGGTGTTTTTTTTAATTGTTTTAGATGTTGCGTGTTTTCAATTTATTTAATGTTTTGTGCATTATGTTCCCAGTTTTGGATTTGGTCAGAATCGGATTGGATAAAGTCTTGTAAATCGTAGGAGATTATGGATAATGTTTCAGCTGAGTTGCCTAGAAATTCTGTGACCCAAGTTAACACCGTTAAGACCTTGATTGCTATGTTTCGGTTTTTGATGATGGATGGTGAGTTATAAACTTTGTATACAGCGTAAGATGAAAAGCCTAAGGCTCCAAGAAGAAGAATAAGTTTCTTTCTTTTCATGATGTGATTGAAACCTTTGTTTATTGTGTTTAGATTCATGGGATAGGTTTTGGACGGTGGTGTTTGATGGTGCTTAAATCTAATTATTTTGGTATTTATAGTTCATGACCAGCCACCATACGCAATCGTGAAGCACCGATGTTGTGATCTCTGTTTCGTCTTCGCTTGACCATGTGCAACTCTAAATCGTTTGTTTCTGACCGGTTTCGCTTGATTATTAAGGTACCTATTTTGAACCCTCTTCTGATTCGATTTTAGATATATGAATGTTGGTTTCGTTTCGATTGTTCCGACGACTAAAGCTTTTATAATTTAGAATTCAATTTGGCCTTGAATTTCTGACCCGTTTCAAGAAGCCATTGACACAAATAATAATAATAAGTATATTGAACAAGCTGAGAACATGCTACAGGCGCCAACTTCTTTGAATGAGAATGGAGTGAGTTGTGGAGTGTCTAATGGTTATTTGGTTTGTTGTTCGTATTTTTATTTAGGTATGTTGAGGAAGGTGCAAGGTCATGATATGCAAATGGCGGTTAATGTTTTGCAAGCTATGGTGGTGGCACGGTGGTTGGTTAGGCCTGACCTGGCACCTGAGATGTATCGAATGGTGGTTGGGGTGTTTGGGTTGCATATAGGAGAGGGGTTTGATGGTGTGAGAGAGGGTGCGATGAGGTTTAAGCCATCCGCCACATTACATTAATTTGTTTGACAATTCAATGGTGAATTATGTTTATCTTTAATACCACATTACAGAAATGGTGATATATCTAATTATGGGCTTCATTTCTTTTCAAGGTTGTGGGGCTTATGTAGCAGTCAAACAAGAAATGTTTCAGCCAACTTCTAGCATCAAATACAGGTTAGAAAAAAAAAGGGTCAGACTCTTGACCTTTGATTGTCATTTTAAAGATATTTCAACTCCACATTTGACAAAAATATGCTACTTGTGTATAGTATTGTTTTAGCCATGGTTGAATCACATACAAAAACATTACAAGTAAACTTTTTAACAAATGTCTAAATCGAATTCAAGGCTTCCTAAGTTGACTATAGTATAAAGATGCTAATCACATTGAATTTGTTATGTATTCATCATTAATCAGGCCTGCACTTTCTATGGTAAACGATACGAAGTGAAAAAACTGATTACACCTGGAAAGGTAAGCAATCTTATGCATTAAAATTAGTGAACATAAAGATAACAACTTATGATTAACATTAATTTGTGCTTTATGCATTGTGCTAGACGGTGTTAATCGAGCCAACATCCGGGAACATTGCATTCATGGCTGCTCTAAAAGGGTGCAGGATGGTGTTAACAATGCCTTCATACACAAGCTTAGAAAGAAGAGTAACAATGCGAGCATTTGGGGTCGATTTGATCCTAACTGACCCGACTAAAGGGATGGGTGGCACCGTTAAAAAAGCGTATGTGCTTTTGGAGAAAACACCCGATGCATTCATGCTTCAACAGTTCTCTAACCCTACAAACACGAAGGTGACTTTCATGATCATTTTTTCACTTGGAAATCTTAAAACTATTGGTAAAAGTGATCATTTAGTTTAAATGTGATAACGGGTCAAAATGGGTTCAAGTTAAATAGTTTTGGTGTGGGTTGACATTATATGATGATGAAAATAGGTGCATTTTGAGACAACGGGGGCCGGAGATTTGGGACGACACAAATGGTAAAGTGGACATCTTTGTGATGGGGATCGGCAGCGGAAGCATAGTATCTGGTGTTGGACAATATCTTAAATCAAAGAATCCAGATGTTAAGGTACTTCTTCTGCTTGGTAATTTCTGAACCCAATTACACTTTTAGTTCAGTTATGGTAGTTCAAGTCAACTTCAACCCACCTTCAGCCATGAAGTACAACCCACGAGTCACCAGCTCTCGCCGCAAGTGCCGTAAGGCCCATTTCACCGCACCATCAAGCGTACGCCGTGTGCTCATGAGTGCGCCCTTATCAGCCGAGCTTCGAACCAAGTACAACGTCCGTTCGGTCCCTGTCCGTAAAGACGACGAGGTGCAGGTTGTTTGTGGGACCTACAAGGGCCGTGACGGTAAGGTGGTTCAGGTGTACCGTCGTAAGTGGGTTATACATATTGAGAGGATTACTCGTGAGAAGGTGAATGTCAGACGGTTAATGTTGGGATTAACCGTCGAAGGTTGTGGTTACTAAGCTGAAGTTGGATAAGGATAGGAAGTCGTTGCTTGAGAGGAAGGCGAAAGGACGTGCTGCTGATAAGAGTAAGGAGAAGTTTAGTGTTGATGATGTTGCTGCTGGTGCTTCTCTTCAAGAGATCGATTAGGTTTTTTATTTTATGAATTTTTTTGTTTTATTATGTTATGTTATGTTATGTTGAGGATTTTGTGTTGTTTTTTTTTTTTTTTTTTTTTTTTTTTTTTTTTTTTTTTTTGGGATTTATCTTACAGATCTTAATGCTTTTACCCTACTTTTGTGATGACCTTTGTTATGAATCGGTTATTTTGCAGTGTTTTTATTTTTTTTTGTTTGAAGATGTTTATACTATTTTAGCTTGTGGTTATATATATATATATATATATATATAGATTATGTTTGGTTTGCTGTTAGCAAAATGGATTAGTCTTTGATTATCATAGGGCATTAAAATGCTATTTCATTCATTGCCTATGATTTGAATTTGCATTTTTATGGTATGTAATGACTTGTAGAAAGTTATATTTTAGGATTTGGAGTCTAGACTGCATCGAAAGTTATACCATAGAAGAAGTTGATTCGATTGATTTGTTGGTATAGATTGTATGTGTAGCGTTAGCATTTGTGGTTTAATTCGCCTTATTAGATGATGTATCTGTCACCAGGGTGTTTAGGTTTATGGCTAAAAGGCCGTCGAGTATACATTTCCAGCATTACGCTCACCCTGCAACCTCACGGGTGATTTATTCTACACTCGTCCTAACGAGTGAAGTGATTTTGCAGCCTCTTCCTGTGTGGTTCTAATGTTCTATTTGTTAATACTTAATAGTAAGTAAGTAGCTGGAAGTTTTTTTTATGATCGTACAGTTTCTTGATTGTTGTTTCAATTTGTGGTATGTTATTATCACCTGGAAATTCAGTGTTTGTGTTACATTTTCAATAAATCTTTTGAGGTTTGTTGTGGTCTCTTTTCGGATTTGGTGTCGAGACAGTGAGAGTCTTAATCCTATCATAATCTTTCGGATTATAAGATTTACAACAATCTCCAAGTTTATGATTATAAGGGGTAACACCCTCTTCATTGTTGGCATGGGGCAGCGTTTGGGCGAGGAGGGGCGCCTGCCTCTCCTGAGGAAGCAGTGGCTGTGGTTCGGGTGGATTGCAATGACTCACGCTCAAGAGGTATGCTATGATGGGTGACACTATCCTGAGGTTGGTTGATGTTACTGTGGGTGGTAACAAATTAGAACTGCAAACAATATTGAAACCCGGTGCAACCAGGTTTCAACAGCAACGGTGGTTGCGGTCAGGATTGCTTGGCGTTGGTTTGTGTCAGGTCATGCATGAAGGCGTCATTTGATCGCGGTAGGCGTTTACTAAGAAGTGCTATTATGTTTTCAAATGCTAGACCTCATTAAGATTCAGTTGTAATAACGCTTATTTTTAGTTATTTCAATGATGGTTTCAACTATGTTGTATGTTTGATGAAAGAAATCGGGTTTGCGTTTCGGTAGTAACAAAATTACAAGGTGCATCGGTCTTTTGAATGGGTTAGGAATGGCATTGAAAGATTTGTATATGACACTACCAGTAGTACTAAACGTCGCACGCTACGTCATTACTTAATTATTTTCTAAATCGGATTGACGCCGCCGCAAACGCGCGGCCGGATAAAAACCTAGTTAAAAATAGAGAAAATTACAATTTTTGTCCTTTATAAACATCAAAATTATGGACTGGGTCCTTTTAAAACTTTTACTTTCAGTCTTTATCCTTTATATGAAAAGTTGTCACGATTTTTGTCCTTTACACTTAACCCAGTAATGTCATTAGTTAAGTTTACCCCACGTGCAATGCACGTGAGGGTATAATCGTAATTTCTACCCCCATTTTAACCCCCTTTATAATCTGATTTCACTTTAATAAAAACCCCAATTCATCAACCTCGATTCATCATCATCAAAACCCCAATTACTAACCCTAATTAACACTGATGGATGAAAATAGACCTCGTTTTATTATTCGTAATCTATTACAACAATCTGATGTTGAAGAATTATATGGTATGAACTTCCTCAACCTCGATTCAGTTTTTTTCTCCAGTTTTTTTTAAATATTTGTTATCTAATGTTCGAATTCCATGTTTGCAGTTGGTTGTCGACATTTGTTTTCAATCAAGTTGCATCATGGCGGTGTGTTTTCAAAATTTCCAGGACGGATGTATGAAAGAGGCTTGGAAGACATTGTAGACATGTTAGACGTAGATAAGTTTTCTGTTCACACAATGGATGGTATTTTGGAACAGCTAGGTTATGATGCCATGTGTGTTAGGTACTACCACTATTTAATTCCTAATGGTGAGTTAGATTTTGGACTAAGAGCCTTAGGTAGTGATGCTGATGTCCTAGGTTTTGCAAAATATGTGTTAGACCAACAAAATAGGATGATGACTGTATATGTGGAACATGACCAAACAACTGTACACACCTATTTCTGTTCACCAAGTAAGGTTATAATTGAGGAGATAACTGATGAAGAGATGTTGGCAATCCCTGATATTACCACAGTTAAGAAGAGACTATGTTTGGGTTGGACAAATGATGAACCTGATATAGGGGGTAATGTTGTAAATGATCAAGTAAATGTTACTTTAGATGATCCAAACTTTGATCCATTTTTTGGTGAAAAAGCTGATATGGGGGGTAATGGTAAAGAGCATGATGAAGACAGCTCTGCTGATGAAGATTACTTGAATCCTCAAGATGGTATAGATGGAAGTGAGAGTGAGAGTGAAAGTGGTAGTGGAGATGAGAGTGAGAGTGATAATGAGTTTAAGTTAGATGATGCTGATATTGTGAATGATTATGAGGTTGACATGACAGATTTCAGATTGCACACTGATGCAGATGTAGAAAACTATCACCCTAATGATCAACTAGACAATTTAGTGATGAATGATGAAATTATTAACAATGATGACTATGATAGTGGTATTGATTCTGATGGTGCTATTGATTCTAGGAAAAGGAAGTTGAGGATGATGAGAAAAGAAAAAGGCAAAGATTCCATATTTTGTGAAGGACAAGTGTTTGGGACAAAAGAAGAAGTTAAAAAAATGATAAAACTACATGTTGTTGAAACTAGGAGACAAATAGGATTATTAAGGATGACAATGATAGGGTTAGGGCAGTGTGTGTTGGGGGGAAAGTGAAGATGGTGGGGCCTACTTTAAAAAAGTGGTAGGTGGTGGAATTGATAAGAACCAAGTGGTTGGTAATGAGGCAAGTGGAAGTAAAGGACCAGGGGTGTGAAACATGTTGGTGGTAGAGGGAAAAAAGCACCAACAAATTGCCATAAATGCCCTTGGGTGTTGTTACTTTCAAGGGACAAAAATTATGGATCTTGGTTTATCAGAACATTGGATACTCAACATAAGTGTCTCCAAAGCAGGTCCATTTATGCTTGCACAGCTACCTTTCTATCTCAACAGCTCATTGAACAACTGCATGAAAACCCTAGGATCACAGTGAAAGCAGTTCAAGGCCAGTTCCAAAGGAAGTTTGAGGTTGGCATATCTCAGATGAAAGCATTTAGGGCCAAGAAAATAGCTATGGAACAGATTCATGGAGATTTCAGTTCACAATATGGAATGTTAAGGGATTATCTTGAAGAATTGATGAGAACAAATCCTGGTACCACAGTTAAACTAGATGTTGTACCACACACATATCCAAAATCTAATCATACAAGGTTTAAGAGGGCAAGAAGGGTAGAAAGCTAGGTTTTCAGAGTCAACCTCAACAATATGAAGGGCAAGGGTTCAACATCAAAGGGCAAGAGTTCAACATCAAAAAATAACAAGGGCAAGGAGGCCGATAAAGTTAAGGGCAGGGGCAAGATTTTAGCATCAAAGGAGAAGCAGGGGATAGTTTGTGGAAACTGCAAGCAAAAAGGCCACAACAAGAGGACTTGCAAGAAGTAGGAGGGGTTCTGTTAATGTTTATTTTGTATGTCCATGGTAGTAACCTTAGTAATTTGACTCATTCCATGGAACATTTAGTATTTTGATGTTGTATAGTAACCTTAGTAGTTGACTGTGGGTTGTTATTGGCTGTTTTTAATGTTATTGACTGTGGGTTGTTATTGACTGTGGTTTTTGCAGCTTATGATATGGCTGTTTTTAATGAATGTCAGTTTATGATATGTTGTTAAGTTACAGTTTATTGTAGGATAGTTTATGGGTCAAAATGGGTTGTTAAGTTGCAGTTTATAGTAGGTTAGTTTTGTTGTTAAGTTGCAGTTTTTTGTTGTTGTCTAAAATGGATAATGGGTCAAAATAGGCCACTTCTTTTTTATAGGTTATTGTTGTTGTCTAAAATGGGATAATGGGTCAAAACATCACATTCAGTGTTACATGTTATGTGGGGTGACTACTTTGTTACAGTTTATGTGGGTTAAAAGACCACTTTCATTTTGAGACAAGTATTGATATGGGTCAAAAGACAAAAAAATCACATTCATTACCATCCCAGTCAAACCATTACAGTCAAAACTTACATTCAGGACCATTCCAGTCAAACATTACATAACCACCATTCCAGTCAAAAAATTACAAAACCATAACCCCTAACTACTACATTATATTCATTACATAACCTAACTAATACATTACATAACCCTAAAGTTGATGAAATTAAAAACACAAGAAAAAAACCCAGCTGCAGATCAACCAATTCTTGAACTTCAATGCATCTGCTCTACTTTGCCTCAGGTTCTCTTCAAGCTGATTCCTTGCCCTCAACAAACCAGGGATTATCCATTGATCTTTGACACACTGGAGGATCACACACCCAATGAAACGACATTGAGACCCCTGAATAAAAAAAATTGATTTTGATAATATGAAACAACTAATTATAGCTTTTACATTGTCAATTCTTACCTCAACAGGGCATGCAAAAAAACGTCGACCTGGGTTTCTTACTGTCCAAGACGTCTTCACAACAGGCTATAGCACCACACC